>CAWUFW010007466.1:0-600000 GCA_963921515.1 Calotriton arnoldi | reverse complement strand
TGGTTCCGGAGGGTGGACCACCCGGATCAAGAAATCACCGCTTTGGAGGAACGGAAGCCAACTGGAACAGCATGAACCTGCAGCCTGGCCCTGAGAGGTCCTCCCTGGCCAGCCCTCAAGTTGAGTCACCTGGTAGGAGCAAGGACTTAAGCAACAGCCTCCATCCAAGTCAAACGATCAGGGCGGAAGCAGTCATTCCAATCCTCAGCGCTACAACCGAAGACCGAACCCACCGCCGAGTCAGAGACTGAAAGACTTTGTTCATTGAACTTTTTAGGAGCAGTTTAACACCAAGTTGGGAAGGGATGTAATAACCTGAGCACCGCAAGAGTGGTGCGGATGTGACCCGGAAGCTCCTTGCACCCTGTAACACCCTCTGGCCAGGCGTGGCCAGGGGATATAAATAAAGGGGGCGAAGACCACTCGGGGTCTTCCGCCCAGAGTATTCCACAGAAGAGTTGTCCTTTCTTTACTGCTGCACTAAGGGCCGTGCTTCGCCGAACTCCAAAGCGCAGCACTACAGGTTGCATCCGACAATATGTTTGGATGGTCTAGTGGTGCATGGACCACCAGGTCAAAGGTTCATGCCAGTAGAGACTCAGCTGATATAAAACTCGTGCTTCGCCACCTCCAAATTAGATGTGGGATCTGCAAGTTTGTTAGAACAAGAATCTCGCTAGTTTAAGGTAGTGATTGTGCTCTGCCTAACTCTATATTATGCCACAGGTTTTTGTCTGCTTATAAATAAATGTAAATCTTCGTTTTGTGCTTCTAACTTTTTCTAATCAATCCCATTTCTCACTGAGTCTTTATCCACCATACCGAAAGGGAATCTACTTGTTTGGTTGGGTAAAGCCAAAGATTTCCTCTGGTATATTATCTTTTTAGAACATTTGCTCTAGAAGAGCTTTGAAGACGTGATCTTTAATCGTCCATAAGAGTAGGTAATGTAGTGTTGCAGGTGTAGAAGTGTTTCTAGGTAGCAGATGCTCACATTTTGGGAGCCTGACAGTGGGACACTAGCCTCCACTCACTGGACATCCCTATATTCCTTGTTACCTGGAACAAGCACAGTCCATGTGACATACACATTTTAGGTAGAGATATGTAAACGCTATATATAAATAGATGAGGAGAAAAATCTGGTGCAAAAAACCTAATCTGTGCAAATACAGTAGCCATGGTTAGATACTGACATTAAGGGAATTGGTAGCATCACATTTGCCTATCCCTACAGGCCTGTCAGAGTTACTGGTTTATCAGGTGTGCTCCGAATCTCCCAAATACCTTGTTTTCCCCTCAGTGTTCCAATCTGCCGAGTAGCAAACTGCCAACAAAGTCTTCTTTTTTAGAGATCTTCAAAGCGCTTTACATATGTCCTTAAATAGGCAAAACGCTCTGCTCAGAGTGAATTACTTGCCTGACACTGACATGGACCACTGAGTGGTTTGGGTTCATTTATTTTGCTTACATTATGTACAAAGTGCACTTCCAGATCATGGACGCCATTTTCTGTATCTTGTCTATTTAAGTTTCTTTTTACTTGGAATTATAGTAACACAAATGTATCAAAGATGTTTCGACAGAAATAAAGCAAAAACCTCGCAAATTGTACTTTTAGGTGGAAATAATATATTTCAGAAACATCAGGGAACCTAAACGCTTCATCAAAAAACTGTACTTAAGCATTAGATCTTAAACATTTCTTTTACAGATACTGATGCATTTAATAGTTCCAATATCATGAAGCTTGTGTCCCTGCCTGTTCAGCGTGGTTGAAGTTTATTTGTTTTGCGATCTCTAATAACCCTTCATGGCTATTTTGGTTGGGAAGCAATATATCAGCCCACAAGGCACACACCGGCTCCATCCTGTCACTGCTATCAGCACACGCCAACCTTTCCAGCTGGGCTGGAATTTTAATTGAAATAGATGTTCAGCATTAGCTCAAAAAGCCAAGTACAGCAGAGATAAGAAGCCTGATATCAAAATCTTAAAATAAAAGTCGTATCTGAAAATATACTTCACCTTTCAATTCTATGCTTTGCCCGATTTCAAACTCTGTGTTAGAAATGAAATTCTAAAGTTTTTGCACACAATTTCTTGAAACAGAACTGTTCTCGTGTTCTATTCTAGTTCCCTATTAAGGTCCAGAGGGGAGCTGTGTCAGCAGAAATATGCAAATATGATTGAGAGGGTTGCACATGCAGCACCTCAGCCTGTCACCCAGGCACCTGCTAAATGTTTCTGAAGGATGTAAATCGACCTCAGTTATTTTTTATGGAAACGGGTTTGTAATTTGAACTCCTGTCTCTACACAAACATTTTAAGGTCTGGTTACAGACTCTTTTAGACTCGTTGGGTTCCTCATGTTATCAATTCTTCAAACAAGTACAATAAGAAGAACAGAGAGAGAGTCAGCTTTGGGTCATTCCCCTTTAGCCATCGTTTTTCAAGTGCTTTTCAATGTTTGTTATTACTTGAAAGGACTGTCCATCAAGAGTATGGCACAGATGATTAAAGAGTCCCATTGATTTTCCTTTAGGTTTTGAAGATTAGGCTCAAGTAGTCGTTTTGTAAGACTAAAGCCAGTGTGTGCTCTTTGATGTATTTACTTTGCTGACACAATTGCATTTTAACTGTGTATATGCTGTACGCCTTTGTTCAGGACGTGCCTGCTGTTTGGATGCCTTAGATTGTTATAAAAAGAAGACAGCTATTCAGTAATTAGCTTTCTGCATTCCTGTGTTTTACTTTGCTGTCATGCTAACGTGCTGTAGGATTTGCAATGTTTTTTGATCGTAAAATAAAAATGTCCACATTTAGAAGATTTTCTAAAAATGCACAAAAATAGGGTTGCCTAGTCAACAGTATCCACTAACCAAAAGTGTAAGTCGTCTAACTATTGCCAAACACTTCCCTTTAAAAAGTTAAACCTGCAGGTTTTCCCAGTGATTGCTCTTTTTATTGGAGGATTGCGGCTGGAGGTTTAGCATATGAAAAATAATTGTTACTAAGGTGATGGCAAAATCAAACGTCCAGTGCAGTGGAATTATTTGCAGTCTATTATGTTGACTCTTCTAAACCACCCTGCAAAAAAGCATTCCAAAATTATTTTTCGGGGTACACTAAGACAATTTTCCTAATGCCGTGTATCAGTGAAAACTATCGCCATGTTAGCGATAGGATCAGCTAGCGGCGGCGATTGTTGCCGCAAACACTGGCATCTCGGCGATAAAAATCTTGACGCTAACGTTAAAAAAGTGACACCCGGCCAATTGGCAGCCAGAAAACTCACTTTATTCAGCCGCATGTCACATTTTTCCGTTTCGCGGGGGGGGAAGAAAAAGCCAGCTAAATTTAAAAAAAACAATTCAGCTTGAAAGCAAAATGGAGCAGCCTGGACCCAGTTCAGCAGCAGACAACAAACCCCCTAATCCCCCCTAACAGCCAGGATGACCAGCCAGAGTCCTAGGGGAAGAGGAAAATAAGATTCAGTCAGGAGGAAAATGAGATCCTGATTGCGGAGGTGACGGAGAATCAACACCAGCTCTTCGTCAGCTCCATGGTGTCATTGGGGACCGAAAATTCCATTTGGCAGTCCATTGTGAGCAAGGTGAACGCAGTAGCAGAAGTCAAGAGGACAGTGATCAATTGTAAGAAGTGCTGGCATGATGCCAAGTGCAAGACTAAGCAGAAACGGGCCAGCAATCGACAGGCAGCACTGCAGACCAGAGGTGGGAGTCCAGCGTCTCAGGAGGAGCTTGATGCCTTGGAGGAACAGGTGACCGCAGTCATCTGTGAGGAGTCCGTGGTTGGAGTCGAGGGACAGGATAATGCTGACTATGACCAGCTACATCAACAACAGGGTAAGTAACAGCCAGGGACATGGGGGTGGGGTGTGGGGGCGGGAGAGTAATGTTGCTTCCGTCCATCTAACTATGTCTCAGTGCCTAATCACACTGTGTGCAGATCAAATGCCAGCTACATAGGTACTTGGGGGTAAATTCACATGTCCCTTGAGCTGTTGGCATCATTAACAAACACATAGAAAGACACATAACGGTGGTGTAAGGGACTTGTAATCCAGCACACATGCATATATACAATGACAAATGACCAGTCATTTGTCTCCTAACTCTGGCCCATATTAAGAAGCAAAGTGACTGAGCGTTGTGTTAGCCTACTTGGCTCAACGCAGCGCTCTGCCACTTTAGAAACGTAGAACTGCACTGTATATACTGCAATACGGCTCAGTCTTGTGTCACAACATGCACTGGTGATAAATGTAGCTGACTAGCACCAACACAGGCACTCTTGCACAATGGTGCAAGAGTGTCTGCATTGGGGCTAGGCAGCTACATTTAGCACATGTGCATGCCGAAATGCCATGCTGTGACGTAATGTAGTAAATACGTCTGAGCCCAGCATTTCTAAAGGGGCTGAGCGCCCTGTCAGTCCAAGAAGGCTAACTCTGGGTGACATTACAGGCTTGTACATATGACCCCAAGTACATAATGAAAGTGTGCCTCATTTACAAGATGTTGCTAATCCACATCAAGTGGGTCAACACTGCCTTGTAAATATTGTGAAGCATGGTTTCCCTCAGTAAAGTAAAAAATAGTGATGGTCCTGTTGAGATAGTGCCTTTATAATATGCCACAAGCAATTGTAATGGCTTAACTGCTGCTTTTATGTGTACAGCCGAATGCAGCACACATAACCACATCTAAAAATGTTGTACAGAACATTTTCAAGTTGAATCACCCTTGTTGTGCACATGTAAAGCTTCACATCTCTTGCAAGCACCCCTGCGTCGATTATGGGCACATTCCATAATTACCAAAATATACATACTGGAGGGGCAAGGTGCTGTCTACTTTTTGTAAAAGGGTCCTGCATTTCTAAGTCTAGTGTAAGGACCCAGCATTGTAGAAATGTGTACTATAAAATATCAACATGCCAGCCATAAACTTTATTTCGGTTTTATGACCATAAAAGTGAGAATACAAGCATTTCATTACAACAGAATTATTAGATACGTGCTGAAAATACTACGAAAGTTAGATAAGATTAGTGCTAAAAATGCAAGTGGTACAAAGCAGTGAAGCACAAGAATACAGCGGGGGCCCGTAACGAATGAGTAATACGTAGCAAGGCCCATCATGAAACAATTAGTTTGTTGTTTGTATAGAGCTAAAATGGTAAAGACCATAAAAACATGTTTTGCAAATTAAAACAAGAAATAGATATATATTAAAATTTAAGAACTGGTTAAAAGGTACATTAAAAGAGGTTATCTCAGCAATATCCAAACATTTTCAAGTTATAGCTTCAGGACAGACCTTCTAGTATGGCACGTAGTGCCAAGGAACTTTTCTACAGCGCGGACGACAACATGCCTCTTCTGGTTGCCATGCTCCTTGAACCACACATTCCCTGTTCCGTCCATGGTAAGTGAAGGGTGACAATGGACCTCATTCACAAGGGTGCAATAATGCATGTCATTTGGCCACACATTGCCTTGCTATAATACCTTAAAATGCAGTTATCCACATTAAAGTATCTTTATTGTGATGTTTCGTTGGCAGTATGTTATTGTCATAATGGTCCTGGTTTTGGAGGTCCAAGACACATAATGACATGCATAGAAACTGGGCCTTAGTTTAAGTCAACAGTGGCAGTGTGAAAATGCATAGCAATTGATGTCTGAAAACATCCTTTCAGAAACAAATGCATCAAATTAAAATGACCATGACAGTATGTATCATCTGTATGCCAATCCCTGTGATGTTCAACAAAGGTCTGCTGTGCAACAATGCACCAATCTTAGAAGCCTGCCTCAAAGTCCTATGTCCCCCTGCTTGCATTAAGTGATTATTGGCACTGCTGTGGAAAACACAAGGGGAGGGTATGCACATCTTAACTCTGGCCTAATCCTGTGTCTGTAGGCACATGCTGCCATGAACACTTTAAGTTGTTGCAGCACCATGTCCATTCAAAATCTGATCTTAGGAGTATATGTACTGAAATCACACCATCAAGACAAGAAAGGCCTTCCCTGGTGTGCTGCATGATATGTGTCACCGTCTAACACAATGCAACATCTTTCAATTGTATCAAGCAAACAGATAAGCAAGAGTAGAAGCCACATGAAAACAAATAGTCAACATCGTCACATAACTGTGTGGCAGTCAGTGTTTTGTCTTGAACTCAGTCTCAAACACACAGAGGGATCACTGGACACACACATGTGTTCAGCAGACATACCTAAGCTGACTAACATCATGTTCCACACATACAACAGAAACAATGCTACAGAAAGGATGTCAGTGATATACATATTAAAAGTTGTCTATTATGTAATGACTTTGCAGTAGCTGAACCACAGAAAGGTGAAGTGTGTGTTCAAGTTCAAATTGCAAAAATCATGCTTCACCTTGATGAAAAATCATGCTCCTGTACGAATTAGGAAAAAATATGCACCCCTGCATTTGCTACTGTGCCTGTGGGTAAGCAGCCTTGCATCAACACAGGCACCCTTTAACAAAAGTGCAAGGGTGGCTGGATAGAGGCAATGATAGTTCATGAACAGAAATGTGCTCCTGCCTGCACATAAACATTCATTCATGGGATTGACCTGTGTCAATGTGTATCCACCTTGAAACACATATTGTAATCTCATATTAGGGGAATCCAAGCACATCTCCTTGTCTCTTCAAAGTGGATATCACCGTATCCATTGTCTCAAGTGCTTGAGTGTCCTCCTCATCATGTCACACTACAAAATAGGTAGCAGTGCCAACATCAATGGGGGGTGCAGTCGAATGTCCACCACCAAATCTAGTGACCAACAGTCATGCGCAAACATGACTATGTACAATGCAGTGTTAAGCCACATGAAGTAGATTAATCCTGCATTGTAATTAAGGTGAAACAACCAGCACCACAGGAAGGTCTGAATAGATGATGTAACAGGTGCAGCAGGGGCTTATAAATATGACCCTCACTGTTGGCATACAGGACAACTGCCCAAATCAATGAACAGCCAAAATGTAACAGTCATGGAATTTCTACATTGACATACAAAGCTTCATGTAACAGGTGTACCATGTAACACAGGAAACTGGAATGTGTCATGCACTCTGACTATCAAATGCTAAAATGCATGCTAAAATTGGACATACACATACAACAGTATCTGCCCTTTACATTGCAGAGGATGAAACATCACCTCCCGGTCAGCAGCCTGTCCCACTCTTCAATGATG
This sequence comes from Calotriton arnoldi, assembly GCA_963921515.1. Classification (NCBI taxonomy): domain Eukaryota; kingdom Metazoa; phylum Chordata; class Amphibia; order Caudata; family Salamandridae; genus Calotriton; species Calotriton arnoldi. The sequence continues at coordinate 592,730 of CAWUFW010007466.1, read as the reverse complement.
AAGATGAAGAAGAGCTCACAACCATCGACCAGGACACCCTCCAGGAGCTGCTCGACTCCATAGGCAGCCCATCTCCGGAAGCGGGAAGATCCAACAATGTTGTGGCGTCTCCACAGGCCCCACAAAACATCCAGCAGGCACCACCTACCACCACAGCTACCAACCTGGACTCTGAGGACCTGCTGATAAAATGTCAACGTAGTGCAGTAGGGGTCCAGCGTGCGATGGCAGAGCAGGTGCTGGTGGGGTTGGAGAGTCTGGCAGCCAAACTGGATGGGAACTGTGGGTGCCTCAGACCCATTATGGACCACCTAGATGCCATCAGAGGCACCCAGTCCACCCTGTGCCCTCCAGCAGTTCATGGGTGACATCGCTGGTGTCATGACTCAGAGACAACAACTGCCCTGTCAAAGTGGCACCAGGGATGTGGCCAAAGAGTTGGGGGCAATGTGCCAGATCATGGAGAACATGAAGTAAAAGCAGGATTCCCACTTGGCTGCCATGGCTGCCTACCACTGTGACATTGTTGGAGTCCTGCAAGCCCTGCAGCTCATCCTCGCTGCAGTGATGCCTCATTGGTGGCACAGATGAATGCTGCTGCACCTACAGCATCCACCTATTCTGCCCCTGATGTGTCTGTGTCTCCATGTGCTGCTGCTAATCCACCATCACCCTCACGGGAGGCACCATACACATCAGAGGAAGAAGATGTGGAGGGTACATCTTTTCAAAGGAAAACCCTGCGGTAGCATTCATCTGTGTCAAATGGCTAGTTTCTGCTTAGCCCTGTGCTTAGCATCATGCCTCGGAACATCACCTGTCAATGTCCTCAGATTGACTATGCTACGTTAACCTTGGACATTTAATGGACTATCAACGTGGCCATTGATCCCCGATGACACTGCAATCATCCTCCTGACTGAAGTTATCTGATTCCTCTACATATCTCAGGAAATGTTCCCCCACAAGGACTCTGTCTGGCCCTCCACCGGCTATGCACAAAATGTGGGGGTTGTTGTCAAAAGAACTGGACAAGTCTGTCAATTTCTAAAATGCACTTGTAAATAAAAGCACTAAAATTACAAAGATGTGTGTTGACTGTGACCATCAAACTTGAGACGTGTCAACAATGCCTAAGCAGTGTAGCCAGCACAACTAATTCAGAGGGGCTTCCCAAATATGTTGACTGCTGAATCTGTGTCCCTGATAAGCAGTGAGGTGACAGGACATATGTGAATTACCCCCAGGGTCAAATCTCCAATCCAACATTGTCACTGGAACGTAACATTTCCCTACTTTCAGGTGGGGTTAGGGACTTGGATCAATTATCAAGTCAGTGTCAAGCCACCTGAAGTGACTTAGCCTTGCCTTGCTAACAAGGCATACTTTGACCCTATACTAATTGTCAATGGGTGGACAACGGCTGTTGTGATGAGTGTAAGGCCATGACACATTTATAGATAGAGCCCTCACCAGATTCAACTGAGATGCTGTAGCAATGTTGCTGTAAGAAGATTAATGGCGTATAAATAATACTTTGTAACTATGGGGCTGCTGTGGAAAACGTGTAATATTTTACTTAGCATAAGCAACAGCCATTTTGGCTATGGTGTCCATTTAAGATTCCTTCGTAATTCTTTCGTCTTTTCACTCTGCGTGTGTTATCTATTTTTGTTGACTTCCTGACTCAGCTAAAGCAATGTACGTGCTGAGGGTTTATAGTTGTCAGTGCACCTGGTCTCAGATGTTAAATGTCGACCATTTACTGCTGCCATAAGCATTCCTGCTCCCCTCCCACTTTGCTGACCACATGGTTATTCATCTGCCCTTGTTTGCTGATAGCTATTCCTAAAACTTGTTCTTCCTATTTCTGTTTACATGCTTGCATTGCAGAAAACCCGTATAAAAGACCTGTGTTCTGTGACTTCAGTGTGCTACCTCCTGCAACACTTGAGAGTGTTGTATGGACGTGGTCCCGCTCATGAGTGATTAATAAACTTGTTATTTATTCCAACTCCAGTGCTGATCTCTATTTTGTTGGTCTTTGAACCCGTGGACAAGAGGGTGACCCTGTACCAGTGTACCCCTAAAAGGTACATTTCCACAGTTGGTGCCTGACACGTGGGGCCCCATCGGAGACGTGGCCGTCCGAAGGAGTGGTCTTGATGGAGGACTGAAATATTACTGAGGAAGCACACTGCACGAGGAGACCTTTGTCTTTGCAGGCCGACGTGACTTTTCCGGTTTTCCCGATTTGACCCTCCAGGTGGTGGCCGGTCTCGACTGGGATTTTCTTTGGCCCAAATCTGTAGTGACCATTAGGTCGACCGGAGATCGGCAGGTGGGAGTTGGAGTCTCCTGTTTGGTAAGGTCACTAAAGCGGCACTCTTGATTTGTTAAGCCTGGGCTTTTTTGTTTAAATTTGTTATTCAATCTTTGCAAAGTTTGAATGCAGGTAATGTGGAGATTTTTCTCCTTTTGGAATATTTGCTTGGAATAGTAATATTTTACACATATTTTGGTAAAACATGCCTGTTCTCAGCACACTCCGTAGGTGGTGTTGCTGTTCTGGTGGTACCAAAGAAAGCTTAGAAAAAGTCAGCCGGCTCCCCCAGAAGGGACGCCTAATAGAGATATGTATGTCAAATATGGTATTTCTTCCATAATGTACGGTTCACTGTGGAACAAATACACAAAGAAAGATTCCGATCTGCAATGGCCAGTGAATGGGTCATTTGATCTTAAAAAGGTTCAATATGTAGAGCAGTGTTTGTTTCAAAGAAGAAGTCGACAGGATATGTTTGATTGTGTGCGTATGTGGGAGAAAGAAGTGCGAGAGAGAGCGAAGAGAGCGGAAGCTATAGCAGAAAAGTACAACGTAAAACGTTATATCAAAAAGCGCTAGAATTAAAAAATAAAGAAAAGAAGGAAAAACAGAAAAAGAAGATAGAGAACGTCGATTAGAGATAAATGGCCAGTATCCTATTAGGCGCCCTCTCTATTCCCTACTTGATACAACTAAGGATGATTGCATCCTATTAGAACGTCCCACACCCCTGTATAAACCTCACACTCCAAGTGCCCCTGATGAGGCTTCTGACGACGAGCATTTGTCTTCAGACGACAAAGAACAAGATAAACAAGATGGGCGACAGACTCGCTCTACTTTGACTAAAGCAGAAAAAGATCAATTAAAAACTGCTGCTAGGGAGGAGGCTCGTCGGTCTCACGCGGCATCGCTCATTGTAACTATAGTTCAACAGTGGAACAGTGCAGAGCAATTTTATTTTGTAGAAAAATTCGTTTGGGAGGTAATATTTGATTATAGACAAATTTCTCAGGAACTAGAGCCAGCTGATATAAATACTGATTACAAACGATTAACAGAGGGGACTTTTCCTTTTTCAAACCCATCTGATATGATTAGACGAGTGGTTAAAATACGAGGCGCAACATTGCGTTTACGAAAGGAGCAAGAATTAGCTAGAAAACAGAGAGGTATAGAAGCGGTTCAATCTCAAGCACAGAATGTAGATGCTCCGGTGGAAGAGGCTGCACCCAGTAGTACTACAGTTACTGTAAAACCTATGAGTGAAGCTGCACCCCTGTATGTTCCTCCGAAGGGTGCGGGAACAAATGAGGACAAAACTTCGGATGATGCAAAGGGATATTTTATATATAATTGGGTTTACACTCCTTGGAGTAGAGCTGATGTGACGGCTCTTAAAGCTGCTTTGCCCGACCCCCGGAAAAATCCTGCCGCCTTCTATGAGAAGGTGGAAGGAGCCATTAGCTCCTGTACCATGACTTTGCCAGATATTGATATGTTCTTTGGGCTTATTTTGCCCCCTGATATGTGGAGAACGATACGTAAAATAGATGACAATGTAGCATATGGTGATACTTGGGAACATTTAGAACAAATAGATGTGGAAAGAGAGCCTGCGCAGAAACCTCAGAAGGAGATATTAGATCTTCCTAAAGCTATTGTGACTAAGTTAAAGACTCTCATACCGCCTAAGAAAATAGATTGGACTACGTTAGCGTCTTGTAAACAGAAAACGGATGAGTCAGTCTCTGATTTCTTTTCAAGGTTTGAGGAAACATTCCATGATTTTAGTGGTCAGTCATTGGCCGATGATACGGGTAAGCATTTGTTTGTCAATAAATTTGTCGCTAATATGTTACCGGAAATAGCTAGTCGCTTAAAGGCCAGTGAGAGTTCTTGGACTTCGTCTTCCCCAGTTTCCCTTTTGACTATGGCCCAATATTATGAGCGACAGGAACAGGAAGTGAAAGGCAGGGAGGATAAGAAGGATAAAGCTTTAAAGACAAAAGTTATCTTGGCTCAAATATATGGTCCACCATTTAGGGGAGGTGGAAGAGGCGGACGTGCAATGTATACACCTGCAGCACCCCCTCTCCCTCGAGCAAATTTGTCCCCTGATCAGTGTGCTTATTGTAAAGAGACTGGGCATTGGCGTTCTGAGTGCCCTCTCTTGCGAGGTCAGCAGTATCAGCGGGGAAGGGGCAGTATAAGAGAACGCCCAGGGAATTCAGGAAACAGAGGAGGTACAGGAGCTCGTCCCAGGTTTGAGGCAGTTGAACAAGGACCAAATTACTCTAATACTTTTGATAGACGAAATCAATATCAAATGTCTGATTATTCTGATGAGGTCCTTGCAGATTCTGATTACACATAGGGATGCCTAGGACGGGGTAAGGAACCGGTTGAGGTACCAGTAGATCAAATGGATCCTTATGTTGACGCAAACGTCTTGGGATCTACTGATCGGTTTCTGGTTGATACAGGGGCTACTCGTAGTGCCCTGTCTAAAAAAACTGGTTCCTAGGGCTCCCCTGTCCAGCACAATGATAACATCGATAGGATTCGATGGGACACCTACACCTAGCCCACTTTCACAGCCACTTGAATTCAGACTTGATAAATTCACTGCAGCATGTCCATTTTTGCTTTCCCCTACCACACCGGACAACATTGTGGGTATCGATATGCTTAAATATTTTCGTGCCACAGTACGTTGTTCTCCGGAAGATGTGCATGTCATTTTGAATGATAATTACCCAATGGTAGAGAGATCTTGTCTTATCAATGAGGACGTCGCTCTGGCATCCTTACCTAGTACTTTGTGGGCTAAATCAGATACTGATGTGGGTCAAATGGTTATTCCACCTGTACATATTCAAGTAAAGGAGGGTGTTTCATTGCCTCGACTGCCTCAAAACAAAATATCTCGAGAAGGTGAAGAAGCATTGGCACACATTGTTCAGGATTTGATTAAAGTGGGGGTAGTGGAAGAGGTCCCCTATAACACTTGCAATAGCCCTATCCTTCCTATTTTGAAAAAAGACACTGACCCAAAAATCTACAGATTCATTATTGATTTGCGAGAGGTTAATAAAATTGTAGTGCCCCAATATCCGGTGGTTTCTGACATCACTACACTTCTCACTATGGCCCCTCCTACTGCCACTACATTTTCAGTGATCGATTTGAAGAATGCTTTCTTCTCGATACCCATCCATCCTGACAGCCGTTATTTGTTCGGGTTCACCCTGAAAAATAGATCATATCGGTTCTGTAGAGCTCCACAGGGCTATACAGAGAGTCCCAGTATTTACAGTCAGGCATTAAAAAGGCAGCTTGATTCCTTTTCTGTACCCAAAGGGGTGGCCCTTATCCAACACGTCGATGACATCTTGTTGGCTGCAGATACCCCTGAGCAGTGTGAAGAAGGAACACTGTTATTGTTATCATTTCTTGCATCTCACAATCATAAAGTCTCGCGAAAGAAATTGCAATTTTGTAGACAGCAGGTTACCTATTTAGGTCACCTCCTGTCTAAGGAGGGACGTGCACTTACACCAGATCGCATTCAGACCATTTTAGATACTCCTGTACCCCGTACTCAGAAGGATGTTCGTGCACTGATTGGCCTCACTTCTTTCTGTAGGCAGTGGATCCCCAGTTTTTCGCACATTATTAAACCTTTATTGGCCCTTTTGACTAGACACTCTGATGCCCCTCCCATGGACTAATGAATGTCAGAATGCCTTCCAACAGTTACGCCAAGCTCTTTGCTCTGCACCAGTATTATTAACTCCAGACTACACTAAGACCTTCACACTCTATGTACATGAGAGGGAAGGTTGTGCCCTCTCAGTCTTAACACAAATATACGGTGATAAGCAACGTCCTTGTGCCTATTTCTCAGCTGTTCTTGACCCAGTCGCTTGCGCGCTGCCTGGATGTTTCCGAGCGGTGGCAGCAACGGCTGTATCAATACGTCAGAGTGAAGGAATAGTTTTGTCACATAAGCTGCTTGTGTTAGTACCCCATTCTGCTGATGCTTTGCTAAATTAAACAAAAACACAGCATTTGACTAGTGCCCGCTTGACAGGATATGAATTGACACTTTTGGCCCCTCATATTATACTGAAAAGATGTCTGACCCTAAACCCTGCTACACTATTGCCATTTCCAGCTACTCAGTCTCAGTCGCAAGAGTTACATGATTGTATATTCCTTACTGAAAAGCAAACAAAGGGCCGCGTTGACTTGCAAGATACACCTCTCTCTAGTGTTGATGGGGAGTTATGGGTTGATGGCTCGTGTCTCAAATTGCCTGATGGCACTACATCTGCTGCCTATGCGATTACAACACTTCAGACAGTAGTAGAAACAGCTTGCATCCCACAGAAGTCAGCCCAAGCGGCCGAATTGATTGCACTAACGAGAGCGTGTGAGCTTAGTACAGATTTGCTTGTTAATATTTTTACTGACAGCCAGTACGCTTTTGGAATGGCACACAATTTTGGCCGTTTATGGAAAGAAAGGGGTTTCCTCACCTCACATGGGACACAGATAGTGCATGGAGAATTAGTACATAATCTTCTTACTGCTCTAACCTATCCTAAGAAAGTGGCAATTGTTAAGTGTAGTGCACACAAGAAAGTGACTGATAAAATAGGAGCAGATAATGCCTTCGCAGATTACACAGCCCGTGAAACCGCAATGCAGCGAAGTACCACATCTATGTATGTAGTGAAGTCACAAGCTGAACGTTGGCATGATGCCAGACAAGAGGTACTGGACATGCAACAATCTGCCTCCACTGATGAACTAGACCAATGGTCTAAGGAGGGAGCACTGGATGATGAGGGCTGTTGGAGGAATAAAGATATGACCAAATTGAAGTTACCACAGCCTACTTATACCCCATGATTCACATGGTACATGGGCCGGCACATGTTGGAGCATCATCAATGGCAAAACAACTTATGCAAGTTTGGGATCATCCTGATATTGCCGGCACTGCTAAAAAGATGGTCCAGTCTTGTTTGGTCTGTCTTCAGTATAATCCCGGAAAGGAAACGCAAACTCCAACAGGAGGGTTTGCGACACCAACTGCACCTTTTGAGGTCCTGCAAATGGACTACATTCAGTTTGAGCGCTGTAATAACTTGAAATATGTCCTGGTGGTGGTTTGTGCCTTCAGTAAATGGGTGGAGGCGTATGCTACGAAGGATAATACAGCTCTCACGACAGCGAAACTTCTCCTAAAGGAGTTCTTTCCTCGATTCGGCATTTGTCGGGTCTTATGGAGTGACAACGGACCTCATTTCATTGGGCAAGTTGTCGAATATGTCAAGAAAGGGTTAGGGATTAAGCAGAAATGTCATTCCGCTTTTCACCCACAATCAGCAGGCTTGGTGGAGCGTTACAATTCCACTCTGAAACTGAAATTGGCTAAAATACAGGCTTCCACGTCTTTGAAATGGCCTGATGCCCTGCCCCTAGCACTGCTTTCTATCAGATCGATACCACATACACGGTCTGGCCTTACGCCATATGAGGTTGTGTTTGGCAGGCCCATGAATATTTGGGGAATCCCTAAGCCTCGCCCTATACATGATGTACCCTATGTGTTGATGAGTGACTATTTGTCCCAGTTAACTGACAGCTTGTCTTCTATTTATCAGCAGGTACGGGAAGCCCTTCCAGACAGGTCGCAGGGTGATGGCCATGATCTGCGGCCTGGCGAATTTGTTTTAACAAAGTCCTTCTAGCGGACCAATTCTTTGGCACCCCGTTGGCGTGGACCGGAGCAAGTCCTCTTGGCTACCAGAACTGCGGTACGAGTGACCAACGCAGGAATCCAGGACAAGGCCCTCGACTGGATCCGCTCCTTCCTCTCCAGCAGGACGCAGCGGGTCAGACTGCCCCTTTCCTCTCGGACCCCACACCTACCACCTGCGGAGTCCCCCAGGGTTCCTCCCTCAGCCCGACGCTCTTCAACATCTACATGGCTCCACTCGCCCCCATCGTCAGAACCTACGGACTCAACATCGTGTCATACGCAGATGACACCCAGCTCATCCTCTCCCTATCCAACGAGCCCAACACCGCCAGATGCAACTTTCGAGAAGGCATGGAAGCCGTCGCCAAATGGATGAAAAACAGCTGCCTACAACTAAACACCAACAAAACAGAAGTACTCATCATGGGCCCAAACCCCGATGCCTAGAGCGACACCTGGTGGCCCCCCGCCCTCGGAAACCCGCCAACCCCCACGGACCACGCACGCAACCTGGGAATCATCCTGGACTTTGAGCTCAAAATGGACCGCCAGATCAACTCTGTCTCGTCTTCCTGCTTCCACACCCTCCACCTCCTTCGTAAGACCTTCAAATGGATCCCCTCGAACACCGAAAGACCGTCACTCACGCCCTGGTCACCAGCAGACTCGACTACGGCAACGCACTCTACGCCGGAATAAACAAAAACCTCACCCGCAAGCTACAGAACATCCAGAACGCCGCCGCAAGACTGGTCCTCAACCTGCCAAAACACTGCCACATCTCCCAGCACCTGTGCACACTCCACTGGCTCCCTGTCGAGGCAAGAATCACCTTCAAGATGCTCACCCACGCACACAAGGCCCTCCACGGCACCGGACCAGCATACCTGAACAGCCGACTCAAATTCCACGCACCCCAAAGGACCCTACGATCAGCCCAGCTCTCCTACGCCGTGGTCCCCCGCACCAGAAAGACCAGATCGGGAGGCCGCTCCTTCTCCTTCCTTGCGGCCAAAGCATGGAACGCCCTTCCGCTCCACCTCAGACAGACAACATCGCTCCCCATCTTCGCAAGAAACCTCAAAACCTGGCTCTTCGACAGACCCCTCCTTGATGGATGGAACCTGCACCCCCCCCCTAGCGCCTTGAGACCCTTACGGGTGAGTAGTCGCGCTTTAACAAACCCCTGATTGATTGATTGATTGAACTGGAAGAATTGGGTGCACGCCACCCACTGTCGTAAAGTTCCGCATGCCCTCGTGAGCCCACCTGAGTTGACAGATCACCGCGATATCCTGGTCACCGAGAAAGGACGAGCCGTGTCACCTGAAAGACCTGAAGAAGTCTTCCCGGACCACACGATCCCTGGTACATCCAGATATCTGCTTCGATCCAGGAAGAAAGACATTTCATCGCAGAAAGAGACTGTTTGAGCCACTGTCCTGGGTGGTTAAAGACTGACTACAAAGGGGGTAGTCTTTTAGTGACTACTCGTCTCAACGTTAGTGAAGAAACCAACGCCTGCCCAGGACCTTAGGGCACCATCTGTTTTGTTGTTTACCGACGAAATAAACATGCCGGAGGAGAAGAAATCGAATGCTGCAAAAGTCTGTAGTAAAAATATGATGCTCGCTATTGGAATAACTTTGACTGTTGTCATCATTGCTGTTATAATGTGGGTTGTAGAGGAAGTAGCTCCGGCTCGAAACTTATTGACTGCTACTACTCCTGTCCCCACCGAACATTATTATTTTACTCTTCCCTATCATGAAAAGAAGCACCGAATGTCGTATCTCAATAACACTTTCATACAAATGTTGCATCATACTCATAATACTATGAACACTACCAACTGCTGGGTATGTGGAATGATGCCAGCTCATCAGAAGAAGGGAGGAACGCCTTTCATTCCCTTGCCATTCTCACATAATGGCTCCTGTAGAGCCTGGTTCGCACTGTTGTGGGCCTCTGAAATAGCTAATATTACTCTAGCTGATGTAGGAGGACTTAATGCAAAACTTAATAAAGTTTGTTACCCCGATGAGGAAGGGGACCCACAAGCCAAAGGAACTGTATGGGAAATGGAGGAGTATCGCAAAGGAAATTCCTCCACACGTTATGTTTTCCCCAACACTCGAACGGCCAAGGGTAACGGGCCTTTTGTTATCGCTGTTACTAGAGCCCGAGCAAATCTTTGTGTGAGCAGTTTTGGTAATATCCCAGTGGGAACAAGTGACTGTACCACAGTATTGAACATTACTGGAACGAACAATAGCAGTTTCCTGTCCTCACACAACACTTATTTCATTTGTGGGAGTAAAGGCTACTATCATCTACCAATTGGATGGTCTGGAACCTGTTATGTGTCCTTTTGCTTCCTCCTGTGTTCCTAGCACCTGCATCTTATCATAAAGATCAAAAACTGTTTAATGACATTTCCTTGAACTGATTCAAAAGAACTATAAATAATGATGAAGTGGATCAAACTGATACTGCATTACAGCAATATGTTGACTTTAATTTGGGACTCTTTTTCTTTGTTGGTGCGGCTTTAAATAGTAGAGGCTGTGACTAATCAGACAGCATTGGCGCTTGGGAATATTACAGAAGAACTCCAAATTACGAGAATTGTGACTTTGCAAAACCGAATGGTACTAGACGTGGTTCTAGCTGATCGTGGTGGAGCCTGTCGCATTATCGGTAGTAGTTGTTGTGTATTTATCCCTGACCACGCCCCTTCTGTTTATGATGCCATTTCCAAAATGCATAAAATAGCTACTGAGATACATCAAGATTCAGGAACATGGACTTGGGCTGGATGGTTCTGGAATGTATTTTCTGTATGGGGTTTAAAAATATTATCGACCTTGTTCATAATTATTGCAATTCTCTTCTCCTGTTGTTTATGTATCCAATGCGGACCGATGCTTTGTTCCCTCTGTATTTCCACTTGTACTACTTGTCTACCATCAAAAACGAATGTCCAAAATGTAAATGCCCGTTTAGCAATAGATCGAGAAGTTAGCAACATGATGCTAATTGATATACATGATATTTATTGTACCCCTTTTAAAGCATAGGAAAAATGTCTTAGCTTATGCTAAAAGGGCCGTCTGTGGAAAACGTGTAATATTTTACTTAGCATAAGCAACAGCCATTTTGGCTATGATGTCCATTTAAGTTTCCTTCGTAATTCTTTCGTCTTTTCAATCTGCTTGTGTTATCTATTTTTGTTGACTTCCTGACTTAGCTAAAGCAATGTACGTGCTGAGGGTTTATAGTTGTCAGTGCACCTGGTCTCAGATGTTAACTGTCGACCATTTACTGCTGCCATAAGCATTCCTGCTCCCCCTCCCACTTTGCTGACCACATGGTTATTCACCTGCCCTTGTTTGCTGATAGCTATTCCTAAAACTTGTTCTTCCTATTTCTGTTCACATGCTTGCATTGCAGAAAACCTGTGTTCTGTGACTTCAGTGTGCTACCTCCTGCAACACTTGAGAGTGTTGTATGGACGTGGTCCTGCTCATGAGTGATTAATAAACTTGTTATTTATTCCAACTCCAGTGCTGATCTCTATTTTGTTGGTCTTTGAACCCGTGGACAAGAGGGTGACCCTGCACCAGTGTACCCCTAAAAGGTACATTTCCACACTGCGTCTACATTTTTGGGTGTTGCGGTGGAACGCCCACCACAACACCCATTGCCCTACACTTGTACGCTTAGTATACCGTGAATTTGTGCCTAATGTACAAAGCAGCGTTAATACATGTTAAGTGGCTAAACCCTGCCGTATAAATAAGACGAAGCCCATATTGCCAGCACAACTTCATGAAAAGTGAAGCTGGGGTGGTGATAAGGGCTAGTAAATATGCCCCTAAGTACCAACTAACATACCTACATCATGAAACCAATGCTGTGGGACCTCAATGCCTCCATTGCCTAGTGTGTTTCCTACTCTGCAAGTTCCTTTTATGATGACAACTTATTCAGCAGACTATCCCTATGCAATGTGAAAAGTTAACTTTGCTAGCCTACATATCCTGCATGTTTGTAAATCACAATCAAACAGCAGTATGACAGTAGCCTGTCCCTAGAAGATGACGTCACTCCATACTTAGATATTCAAGAGACTTTTGGGGGAATGGATCTGATGTATCCAAATTCTAACTCACCAGTTCATCGATTCACATTAAACATCAGTTACACCACAAATCACTAACCACTAAAAGTGTATTTTATAAAAATATACTAACTAACCTAAACCTAATACTAATAAACTAGCCTAACATACACTAGTCTAACTTATGCTAATTAATATAAACACTAAACTAACTACCTTACCTTATACTATACACATAACAACATATATTAAACATCAACCCACCTCCCTCCTTAAGGCACATCTGTAGACGGGACCAAGACAGCTTAACCTAGACATAAAATAACTAAACATACATCCTAAACAAATATATATATATATATATATTTATCTTTTATTAAACAAGTCAAAAAGACATTAACCCCCCACCCAAAGGAAAAGGAAACTTAAGCCAAAACACTATGTAAACTGCATAAAGAATTTAAGACCTTACCTACACCTAAGACTGATCTGTACCTACTCTAAAACTACACTTAACACTACCTAACATCCTACAGTAAGAAAAAATGGAAACGTTACCATCAAGGAATAGGGGGACTGTGCAAGGGGGATGGATAAAAACGTTCAGGGGTCAGAAGGGGACCCAGGGGAGGTGGGTATTCATCTCAGAGATGTCTCGTTCCACATGAGCCATTTGCACGTTAAGGTCCAAAAGCAACCTTCGGTTCTCATTGGTGTATCCAATAATCTGTCTCTGTGGGGCTGCTGCAGCTGGTTGCAATGCCGTGCTTTGCAGAGCAGGTTGTGAGGGGGCAGCTGTTTGTGGAGCTGAGGTTGTTGCAACAGGTTGGGCAGGTGTGGTCAGTTTGGGAGCAGCAGATGGGTGCAGATGTGTGTCACCACGTCAGACACCAGAAGGGCATGGCATTGCCTCATTGTCACTCTGCTGATTTGAAGAGGCAGGCAGGCAGGACACCACGCTTTTGTCCACTTTTCTTTTTTCAAATCCAGAATTGACTCCCAACGTCCGGATGCCTTCTTCTCACTGTACCTCCTTGCCATGGCATTGTACCCCTTTGCCACTTGACAGATGTGTTTGTATCTGTCCTTCCGCAGATGGAACTGCCTGACTTCCTCAGGTGACATGTTGTCTGTAAAGAAATAGACACATGACAAGATGTAAGATCCAAGACAAATAACAACGTTCACCATGTATCTCACAAACACAAGAATTCTATACTCTTATCAACTGTTTACTACTTTTGACATGACCTGACAAGTTCAATGTGAAGGAAAACTCTTATCACAACCTGATAGTGATACCAACATAGCAATGTATGGTATGGGACATAGCAAGGTCAGAGTACAGTAACAAATGTGGCAGATTAGCTGAGTTCAAGGATGACGCGGACACAGACTCAGACTGAGTCAACCAGGGGAATGTCCTCAAGAAGACAGCTTTACAGGCCCACTGCAGAGCCAGGCCATGACATTTACATAAAGACATAGGGTGCACTGGTTGAAATAGTGGCAGACCACTAAGCACCACAGTGGTACTCATGTAGAACAGCATAACAGATCTACTTTTCATCAATTCACCACATAGTTGGATGTGTCTACACAGCTACACATCCATGAGTCATGCTATATACATCTACTTGAAACATCTGAGTAAACATATGTCACAACTCTGCATTTTGCAAGACAACGGGGCATATTTACTTGGAAGTGGCGGAGCGCAGTGTTAGCCTGCTTGGCATCACGCTGTGTTCTGCCATTACGGAAATGCAGAGCTGCATCATATTTACATCATATTGGTGCAGCACTGCATTTCCCCCTGTGCGGGTGCAAAACTCATCTGGCTAGCGCCAACACAGGCATCCTTGCACAATAGTGCAAGGGTGTCTGCGTTGATCGGAAGATTGTTTATGTGCTGGAAGGCTCACCTTCCTGCACAGTGAACAATAAACGGCCTTTTGCTGTTTCCATGTGTGCGCACAATGCAGCACACATTGGAACAGCAAATATGATGAGAAAATAAACATTTCTCATTCTTGCGCATGTTTAAGAACATTTTCTCAATGGTCTTACCTATCACGCATGCCACCATATTTACGCTGCCCTTGTAGCTATAGGGCAGTGTACAAAACAATGGGTTTTGCTGTGTAACATTGCCCACCTCTTTCACCCTAACTATGGTGTGAAAGGGGGACTTACACACAAGTTGGCGTTAAGCCACATTAAGTGGCTTAACGCTGCCTTGTGACTAAGGCTATGCCATAATCGCCACCACAATGTTGTGCAAAGTAACGTTGCTGGGGCCTTGAACTATGCCCCAACATGTTAAAGATTCACTACATTTGAAGCAAGACAGGGATTAATGTTTGAAATTGAAGTTGGGCAGCTGACTATGTCTTACGGTTGTATTGATTCATTCAAACAAGTTGTTGCACAGGGTTAGGCCACTCATCCAATAGTGTCACATACACCCGCTCTCAGCTTGTGCATGAGACTGCCTCTTTGGAGTAATACTTGCAACTGTTTCTCCAATGAACTGATAATCAGTGACAGCTACATCAAGCCAGGATGTACATTGATTCCATGTCTGGTCATACCCATCACCAACATCCCTCAAATGTTTCCTCTTCTGTATGTACACTGTGAAACCCACCTGCATCGGCTGGAGTAACATACACAATTTGCACTTATGGACTCAGTGAAAGCGCTGCCGTAACGTCACAAGATTCATTGATTCAATTAGTCAATACAGACTAACCCAATCATATTTCATGTAGCCGTAGCCAGGCAACGTGAACTGAAGCTGCCAGCTATACATGATACTATACCAAGAAGGCATATTCACTTTCTGATTTGGACATTAATTTACACCTAATATCACAACACTACGCAAATTGCTTGCCGATTGTGTGACAAATTCATGCAGTATTGATCTTGCCATAAGCACCCACAGCATCCAATGGAAATGAAAAGGAGGGACACAATGGATACCATAGGACCGACCTTCAGAAAAAAAAGATAGTCCGTGGGCACACTTTGAGAAGAATGGTGTAGGGTGGTGTCTTTCCAAATTGGTTGCCAACCTGCTCCAATATGTTGCAAATGCATGGTAGCAACGATTGTGCCATGATAAGGGGCAAATACTATTTTCCATTTACAACAGTGTCCACTTTTTTCTGCCTTGCACTAAAGCAGTCCCCCTTGCACAATGGTGGCAGAGTGCCTACATGGTTGGGATGCAGCAAAATATGCTCAATGGCAGGGCAATACATTAAAATAAGCCATATAGTTGCTAGTACAGTGCAGGGATGAATTTAACAAACTGGGGATGTGCAACGTAAACTCAAGAAGGCTAATCAGTACATCATAAATTTGTTCAAAAATCTCTACTTAATGCTGCCTTATCAACTAGAGATGAGGTCCATGTAAAGCACACCCAGACTGTGTTCTACAATATACTAGAGCATTCACCTAAACAGATCTCTTCTCACAAAAAGCAAAATATATGACCTAAGGCACTCACCAGTGTCGTGTGGGTCCATGAAGACATCAACGTCTGCTTGAGTGATCAATCATCTACCAGCTGGGACACATGTAAAAGAAAAATTGTATTAGACATGACTTTTCACATGTGTCATGTTCATTACTGAAGTCATCTACATTCAATTTTATAAACTGTAACAGTTATGTCTCTGTTCATTTTGCCTACATGAAGGGATGTGCTTTGCCTGTCTGACACACAACACATGACCATTGCAGTCTTGTGGACTACAAGACAGTCCTGCAAGTATGTGTGATCATATTGTGACTACAACTTGAGGGTCACATTCACAAGGCACTCTTTCCCCCCCCCACGTCACTTTTTTTGACGTTGTGTAGTCAATATGGGCCTAGCATTTTTCCCAAGGGTGTGCTCAGACACTTAACGTGGTTTGATCCCAAATTGTGTCTAAGGCAGCCTTTCAAACTCAACTTTGTGTGAAGTGTTCCTTTGGGAATGGGTTTTGCGAAGGGCGTTCCAACACAACGACCATATCATATTGCAATGGAGCATATTTAAAAGGCTGGCGTACATATGGTCCTGCACCTACATTGGGAACTGTTAAAAAATGGTTAGACCCTTGCCCAACGGGGATAGATGAGTGATTCCATCAGGTCTGGCGGTCTTCCATCTGTGCTGCGTTGTGCAGCTCACATAGGCCTTTCTGCACATTGTAAGTCCTCACAGACGGATCACGTTGTCAACTATCTTTGTATGCTGCATTGCACAGCACTCATATAAATGTGATACAACATTTTCAGATCGTTTATGTGCAGGAGGGAACACATTCCTGCACATGGTTAATCATTCACTTCAACGCATGCACACTTGCACAATGGTGCAAGTGTGGCTGCGTTGGAGCTAGGCAGCTTCTGTTTCCAAAAAGTTGATGGCATCATCCTGTTGGGTATATTACAGTGTGTCACTGACTACAGTTGTTATCAGATAAAACACACTGTGATATCATACAACTTTTGTCATGTACTTACCACCTTGACTGCCAAAAATGATCTCCAGGTGATTCAATAGGTCTCCCTCATTTCCTACACAATCCTGCCATCGGTGTTTCCACTGGTGGACAGTCCTGACCACCCCAAAGATGCGCATCATGTGGCTGCAGATGTGCTCCCACCTCACCTTCCTGATCTTGACGTCGTAGCCCTGCAGGACCCGTCCCCTACTCTCCATCATCCGTGGTAAAAAGAACTTCACCAGCCAGAGGAAGCCCCCAATGCCCCCTCTGACATACACCCCTCCCTACCCTCACCCAACATCACACAACTAAACCCACTATTAAAAAAAAACAAGTAAATACCCCAAAAACCTATGAAACTTACAAATATACCCCTTAGACAAACACCTGACAAGATAATCACAAATACACAAAAAACAAGGAAAGACAGTGACACGGGACTTGACAAGTCAGTAGGGACAGTAGACTATACACCAAACCACTCTCTCACACCACAAATCCAAAAGAGACCTCTAAACACCTCCACAACTCTCCACAGACACTAACAGTGTGGTTAAAAGAGAAAGTGAAAGTGTACAGTACTCCTCCATTAAACAGGATGCATACTGACATCACCGCCTGGGCGTTTGCGGCCCGTTTTTGGACTCCGCCTGAAAATATTTGCCGCTAAGGGGTAAGCGGGATTTTTTAATTGTTGACACATGTATTTTGCGAGTGTTCTCCTTAGATGTTATCAAAAAAAGTATTGCTTATATGAAAACAAAGCAAAAAATTAGCCGCTAAGTACTAGTTGACCAGCAAATGTATCATATTGCAGGATATTGCATGCCTAACAACACCATATGGCTATGGCATGTGATCTGTATTGTGTAGGTGACTTTAGTCTTTCCTGTATGTCTTGATATCAGTAATCCTGAGCTGTCAACATGCCCTTGTTCCTCACATTGATGAATATTCAGATATTGTCATGTGTGATAGATTATGCATGCATCAGTGGTAGTCATACTGATTACCATTGGTTGTATGTGTGACTACATATAAGACTGTTACATTACACATTGCTGTGATGTCAGTACCAGGTTAATGGGCTTGCAACACACAATAGCTTGAACAAGCAGTCACTACTTGTATTGAAGATTTATAATGCTGCATACAATGCAAAGGTTGACTACAGAATTGCATTAGAATATTTGCCTAGCTGAAGGCAAAGACATGCACGTTTACATTGGTCTGTGCAAAGCATTCATGGGCATAATTTAACGAAATTGTGCTACGCATTTTAGAGTTTGCTAAGCGGCAAATGTTTTTGGACGGTGTCTATCAAACACATCCATTGTCATGTTTGCGATGTATGTACAATATGTCGTTACATGGCGTTAGGAACAGCTCGGCAAAACCAAAGGGGATGATGGACGGAGTGTTGAACATTGCAAGCACTCACCCCCAGTCAACTGATCTGGGTTTAATCCATCATCATTCTTTAGCTCACTCCGCCACCCCAGTTCAGACATGGCCATATGCAAATCAGTCTGACCCTGTGCCTCATGGGAACAGTCCAGCCCGAACTGCCAAACCGTGTCTTTCGTGGACCGGAAACAAGCATCCTGGGACCGGTTTCTGGCTTACAGCCGTCATCAGCCAGGCTATCTTGAATCCAGTGGCAAAGTGAGCAAGGGACCCACGTCTGGGCATACCCTGCCAACTTAGGGCGAACATAGCAAAACCAAAGGGGATGATGGACGGAGTGTTGAATATTGCAAGCCCTCACCCCCAGTCAACTGATCTGGGTTTAATCCATCATCATTCCTTAGCTCACTCCGCCACCCCAGTTCAGACATGGCCATATGCAAATCAGTCTGACCCTGTGCCTCATGGGAACAGTCCAGCCCGAACTGCCAAGCCATGTCTTTCCTGGACCGGAAACAAGCATCCTGGGACCGGTTTCTGGCTTACAGCCGTCATCAGCCAGGCTATCTTGAATCCAGTGGCAAAGTGAGCAAGGGACCCACGTCTGGGCATACCCTGCCAACTTAGGGCGAACATAGCAAAACCAAAGGGGATGATGGATGGAGTGTTGAACATTGCAAGCACTCACCCCCAGTCAACTGATCTGGGTTTAATCCATCATCATTCTTTAGCTCACTCCGCCACCCCAGTTCAGACATGGCCATATGCAAATCAGTCTGACCCTGTCCCTCATGGGAACAGTCCAGCCCGAACTGCCAAGCCATGTCTTTCCTGGACCGGAAACAAGCATCCTGGGACCGCTCGAACAGATGAAAATGCCCCTTACTCTAGCGTGACAGCAATACACATTCTGAAGCTAAAGAGAAAACAAATGACGGCTGGATGGCTAGCTGTCAAAAAATTCATGTAACTCAGCCCTTCATCACTTTTGTGCCTTTAGAGTTTACAAAGACACCTCTGATGAGAAATTAGAAAATGTATGCACCAGAATGCCGAATGGAGCAGTCATGACCAAATTCAGCACAGGTCAACAACCCCCACAAAGCCAGCAACAGCCATGATGTCGAGCCAGAGTCCCAGGGGAAGAGGAAATGCAAAATCTGTGCCTCATGTTAGAAAGGTGGTGCATTGTTAGCGAAAAACAGCAATGCAGCACTGTACCTTGCACAATCCTTGCAACACCATAGCTTCCAATGCTTGGAAGCGCAGGCAGTCCCAATGGCCTTGAGACCACCCTGTGCCTTTGTCTGAGACCCAGAGTGGCAGGCACAGGTGCTGCTGAGTTACTGCAGACTGACAGTGGAGGAGGGGTGCGCATTGTGCACAAGCCTGTGGTCCCCGGCTGTAGACATTGAGGCGTCAGGGATCACCCTTACCTGGTGGCAGAGTCTGGCAGGTAACATGTAGGCACATTGCTGACCTGGGAAGCCTGCAAGGTGCACCTTGGAGCTGTGATCAGTCGAGGCGCTCCTGTACAAGAACAACAAAGGGTAGTCTGCATTGCATGACATGCACCAACACTACAACAGGGTGACAGGGAAGATTGCCAATGTTGGGTTGCGCCAATCAGCATCATCAGGCCGGAGGCAGTTCGCTGGCCAAACACTGTGGAGGGTGAGGCCCCTGAGCTGCGCAAATCTTGTGTGGCAGGAGAACCGTAACTATGCACCTAAGAGGGGCCAGTTACATCACCTGTATCAGGAGGTTCCCCTGCAGACTCGGAGTACACTGATGTACCCAGGCTTGTGAAATCTGGACTAGTAGAGGATTCTGCTGGCTGAGTCACAGATTTGGAGACTGTGCAGTGGTTTGGTGCCTAGTGTCGATGTCCAGGTTAGGAGAAGGATGGACGTGGAGCGGAGGAGGCCCAGGTGTCGTGTCTGGGCAAGAGCCGTGGACAGTCACGGCTCCTGGAGAGAGTGCTGCAGGGCGGTGGGGCGGGGGAGGGGCAGGGTGGGGGGTAGTAAACTCTGGCATACGGCCGAACAGAGGTAAGTACATAAATAAATAAATAAAACGAATTACATTGCGCGCTCTGCAACGCCAAATGGCGATGCGGCGCGTGCAATGTAATTCGTTTTATTTATTTATTTATGTACTTAACTCCATTCTGCAAATGCCGGAGTTTACTACCCCCACCCTGCCCCTCCCCCGCCCAGCCCCACCACCCCGCAACACTCCCTCCAGGAGCCGCGACTGGCCGTGGACACACTGCTTGTAACACCGTGATTTCCGGGTGCACTGGGAAACATGGAATCTGGTTGCCAAGGTTAGATTTGAGGAGACGACTGGGTGGTGCAGCCTTTCCTCTCCCCATGGTAGTGAGCTCTTTGGTGTATGGGGGATTTCCCTGGGTGCCGGCCGGATGGAGATTTCTGTCTAGCATACACCTGACTGGAGGAGAGGGGCTGGGTGGCCACACTGGACTGCAACACATGTCATACATAGTGCCTGGTCATCTTGCACAACGATGTGTGGTCATGAGTATTTGGTACATTCCTTGAGAGATACAACAGTATGTGACATGCCTATTTCATATTAGATGCATGGTCATGTTTGTGTTCAACTGTGCCTGCAGATGTAGGGATATTTTGACTTGTGGAGTTGTGCTTAATCCCTAGATTACACATATCATGTAATTGGCATTTGTAAGCTTGTAGTGGCAGTCCAGAGAGAGGTGACGCAAATTCATTGTGCTACCATGTTTTTCGTGGTCCGTCTTACACAATACACTGACCATTGCTATTGTGATTGGTTGTATGTTACGTGCATGTTTTGGCTGTACTTATTGGTATCCCTGTTGCACTTCACTCATGTGTATGTCTGTTCTCTGTCCTTGAGGAGTAAGTGTGATGGGATGAGGATATTGCCAGTTCTCAACATTTATTGCCATGCCACACTCATGTTGTTGGGCATGTGACATCCACACTTTCTTGTCATTGCATTGCCATGTCTATAGTCCTACATACACTTTGTTGATTGCTGATGCATTGCCAGTTGTCCCACGGCTGACCTATGTGTCATTGTTTGTGCAGATAAAAATATTGCATTGTTAGATCAGTGCAGTGTTGAATAATGAGTCATGCACATTGTTAGTGATGCAAGACATTTGCTTATTTGTCA
This sequence comes from Calotriton arnoldi, assembly GCA_963921515.1. Taxonomy (NCBI): domain Eukaryota; kingdom Metazoa; phylum Chordata; class Amphibia; order Caudata; family Salamandridae; genus Calotriton; species Calotriton arnoldi. The sequence goes on along the minus strand of CAWUFW010007466.1, from coordinate 571,404 downwards.
TTACAGTGACACATGTGTCAGCTACGGAGGTAGTGTCACTTGCTAATGCGGAATATATGTGTATGCTTGGTGTTAAATGCATTCCCTGCACTGTATTGATACATTCCTTAGTCTGGATCTACTATCCTTAGATTCTTCATCCTCCACACCCTAAAGTTAATCCAGTCCACCATTGTCATGAATCTTTGTGACTTTTGTTAGTAATCTTTTTTCCAGTGGCACAGATTACACAGAGATGTTGTGTTTCAAAAATTTAGAATGGATTAGAGCTGTGTGGCCCCAGCTACAATGATGCATCATACACACATTGTATAGAGTACTACACTCTTGTGTGAAAACCGACCTGATTGTGCTCAGGAGACCACACAACAAGCACTTTTTTTTCTCAATGATAAACCATATACAGTTACTAGTTTCGATGCCCAAAACATTTACCCATTCCCGGTATTACTTTAGTTGGTGTCATATCCCCTGGTAGGTGATTGATCTGTGTGATACTGTTGTTTTGATAATATAACTTTACATGAGTGTTCACCTTCTAAAGTCACAAACCAAGCATACAAGATATTGTGAAGTGATTGTTTATTGTGCTACATCACAAGGCGGAACCATTTGTGTCAAGCTACAGGTGATACAAGACATTGGAGAGTTGACATTATGAAAAGAAGTTACGGATGATGGTATCCCTCCTTGATGTTGCAGCTACTGAAGTTGTAGGTTGACTTGCATCAACTTCTTCCTCCTGCCCATCCTCCGGATTGTCCAGCTCTTCCTGGTCTTCAGGCAGAGGTGTATTAGTCCATACGCAGATGTTGTGCAATACCAATTCAGGCCTGTACAGGATTTTCCCCCCGAAATGTTCAGGCATTGAAACCTGGATTTGAGGACTCCAAAGGTACGTTCCACAATGGCCCTTGTGAGACCCAGTGCCACATTATAGTCTTTCTAGACCTGTGTGTGGGGCACTTTGATTGGGGCCATCACCCATGGTAACAGTGCGTAACCTTGATCAGCTGAAACAGAAAATGGAGAAAAGGGTACATTAGTATACTATCCTGATGTTTTAGAAATGTAGATTGTTTGACCTTGTGTCCATTGTGTGGCTTTCTACTTTCTCCTTCCACATGGTGTGGTACAGGCTTCTCCAACGAGTAGCTTGTGAGCTACTGGTAGCTCTCCAGCTCCCTTTGAGTAGCTCTCCTGTGTGCAGCCCACTCTACTAAATTAGAAGCTTGGCTCATTTAATATATTTATACCAAATTGAAAAGTGTTTAATCGAGATAAAAAATGTATGTATTTTCAGAGGTCATAAGATGATGTTTAGAGAAAAATGTTTGAATTTCTAAAATACTTTAAAATCCAAGTGATAAATCATGTGGCGTTGGGAGACTTATTTCTAATACCATTTACCTTGATGCCATGAGCATTTCGGCTATAGCTGTTATATACTACCTATGCAAAAGGATTCCAAATTCACAAAGACTTTTTTAAGTTACTGCTGGCAACCGTGCCTGATGCACTGAGGTGATCACTGCCGTAATGTTCAACAGCGTGGACATTATTATAATCTTATCTAATGTGGTTGATTTTACAAGGCCAACAATACTAGTAGCTCAGGAAATTTTTCATTGAACATAAGTAGCTCTGGTTACAGAAAAGGTTGGAGACCCCTTTGGTACATACAAATGACCTGCATCTATGCCATTGAATTGCCTATACTTTACAGCCTGCACATCACTATAATGCCATTGGCCCGGTCCTGTATAATACCTCAATGTTGTAACTGTCAGGATGTATGGGTACCTTTACAAACATAAGAACACTCATCATCCTTACGTTCACATGGCAATGGCTGTAGAGGTTATTTCAACTTGTGCAAAAATTGTTATAGGCTTTGATAATCTTCATGTTAAACTTGCAATGGGTCAGACATGGACATGAAAGAAGATAATTTTGACCCTGTGATTTTTGATCATCACATGTTAGTGCATACTGGACATTTTTGGGACCTCATACGTTTTCCTTGGTGCATATGGAGTTTTGACATTGACATTGTAACAAGTATACTGCATACACTGCAAGTCCAGACTCCTTGGCGCAAGTGTATATATTATCTTAGACACTAAGATCCATTCATTGTGTGTTTGCGCTGGCACATGCAGTTCAGTTTACCACTGTGACACACACAAAAGACATTGTAGTTGTTGTTTTCAGTTGAGATTAGATGAGATGTGTTGTGTGCATGCAATGGGATGTGTACTGGCTGCACAGTGTGTTCCCTTGGATGCGAGCTAGGGTGATGTTGTTTCTCATCAAATGTTCTTGTGTTTTTCATAGTCTGCTATTTCTGTCATTATTTGTGTTATGTTATGTAGTATTGTCTAGCATGACTAATGCAGTATGGGTGTCTGTGATTCATTAGCTTACTCAGATGAGTGTGTTATGCCATCTCTCCTCTTGCCCATGGGCATACCTTAGGACCCACAGAGTTCACAACAGGGAGGATTTGCTTTCTCATTGGCTAGCTGTGGCTATTTAATCTGAATTGTGCTTACATACATGTCCTAGACAATATCTGGATGTGCAGATGTTTGTCATGATATTCCGTGTGCCACTGTATATCGATAATTGTGTAGAGGGCTGAGCAAACCTGAATGCATTGCAAAGTGTAGCAATGTACTTATGTATGACATACACAACATCCGTGTTGTTCCTACTACAACATATTTACCAATTGATGTATTTGTATGACTGAGCTGTCAGCGTTGGCACATTGTGGACATGTTATCTTGTTGCCTGGACTTGGCATTAAGTAATATGATACATATGTCACAAATCTGGCTACTTGAGCTGAGTTACTCCTTCATACATAATGTGATATAAGTTCCATGGACTGACCATGGTGTATATGAGGATGACCCCTATGCTCATGTATCCTAGTTTGGGATTCAGAAGGATGACCCAACACTTGGAGCCTGTTAAATGTATGCGCTGCATTTGTGGGATATGTTGAGGTTGTGTTCTCACAATACCTTGAATGTTGCGGGCTGAAAAATTGTCCATGTAAGCCAATGTTGCCATTTGCTAAGTGTGTGATGTCCTTCTAAGTGGGTTGGCTTACATGACTGCATATTATTTTTTTGTACACTCAGCATTAATTCTGCAGATGACCAGGTCATGTGACAATGGCCATGTCCTACACCATGGCAGCATGCTAGATGACTGTCCCTCATCCCATGAGACTGGTTTCTGTGGCCAACAATGTCTTGTTGAATGTCACCATGACCAACATCGGGCATAGGTTAACACACAGGAGACATAATTGAGCATGGGACATTGTGACAGATGTGTTTGATATCCCATACTTCAATCAATCAATCAATCATGTCACTTATAAAGCGCACTACATACCTGCGAGGGTCTCAAGGTGCTGGGGGAAGAGGGGGGTGGTGCTGCTACTGATCGAAGAGCCAGGTCTTGAGGAGTCTTCTGAAGGCCAGTAGGTCTTGGGTCTGTCGGAGGTTGGTGGGGAGGGTGTTCCAGGTCTTGGCGGCGAGGTGGGAGAAGGATCTGCCGCCGGTGGTCGTTTTCCGGATGCGGGGGATTGTGGCGAGGGCGAGGCTGGTCGAGCGGAGCTGGCGGGTGGGGGTGTAGAAGCTGAGTCGTCTGTTGAGGTAGGCTGGTCCGGAGTTGTGGAGTGCTTTGTGTGCGTGGGTGAGGAGCTTGAAGGTTATCCTCTTGTTGACAGGGAGCCAGTGCAGGTCTCTCAGGTGGGGTGTGATGTGGCTGCATCGGGGGATGTCGAGGATAAGACGTGCAGAGGCGTTCTGGATGCGTTGCAGCCGTCTCAGGAGCTTAGCCGTCGTTCCTGCATAGAGGGCGTTTCCGTAGTCCAGCCTGCTGGTGACGAGGGCCTGGGTGACTGTTTTTCTTGTTTCAGTGGGGATCCACTTGAAGATCCTGCGGATCATTTGGAGGATGTTGAAGCAGGATGAGGAAACGGCGTTGACCTGCTTAGTCATGGAGAGGGTGGGGTCGAGGATGACCCCTAGGTTGCGTACGTGGTCGGTGGGTGGCGGGGCTGTTCCCAGTGATGTTGGCCACCAGGAGTCGTCCCAGGCTGAAGGGTTGGAACCAAGGATGAGGACCTCCGTCTTGTCCGAGTTCAGCTTCAGGCGGCTGGTCCTCATCCATTCGGCGACGGCCTTCATTCCTTCGTGGAGGTGGGCTTTGGCGGTGTGAGGGTCTTTGGTGAGGGAGAGGATCAGCTGGGTGTCGTCGGCGTAGGAGATGATGTTGAGGTTGTGCTGTCGGGCGACGTGGGCGAGGGTGCCATGTAGATGTTGAACAGCGTTGGGCTGAGGGAGGAGCCTTGGGGTACGCCGCAGATGATCTTGGTGGCCTTGGATCGGAAGGGGCGAGGCGGACGCTTTGTGTTCTGCCGGAAAGGAAGGATGTGGTCCAGTCCAGGGCCTTCTCTTGGATCCCGGCGTCGTGAAGGCGTGTTCGTAGTGTGTGGTGGCAGACCGTGTCGAAGGCGGCTGATAGGTCCAGGAGGATGAGGGCTGCTGTTTCTCCGTTGTCTAGCAGGGTCCTGATGTCATCGGTGGCGGCGATGAGGGCGGTTTCGGTGCTGTGGTTGCTGCGGAAGCCGGACTGGGAAGGGTCCAGGATGTTGTTCTCCTCGAGGTAGCGGGTCAGTTGTTTGTTGACGATTTTCTCGGTGACCTTCGCGGGGAACGGGAGCAGAGAGATGGGTCGGAAGTTCTTGAGGTCCTTGGGGTCTGCCTTGGGTTTCTTGAGTAAGGCGGGGATCTCGGCGTGCTTCCAGCTTTCCGGGAAGGTTGCTGTCTCGAAGGAGATGTTGATTATTTTCCGGAGATGGGGCGCGATGGCTGTACTGGCTTTGTTGAAGATGTGGTGAGGGCACGGGTCTAGCGGTGAACCGGAGTGGATGGTGTTCATGATCTCGCTGGTGTCCTCGTCGTTGATGTTGGTCCAGGAGAGCAGGCGGTTGGTGGTTGTGGGGGCAGTGGTCTCAGTGGTTGCCGGGGCGGTCGTGGTGTTGAAGCTGTCGTGGATGTCGGCAATTTTGCGGTGGAAGAAGGTGGCCAGTGAGTCGCACAGGTCTCGCGACGGCTGGATGTCGTTGGTGTTGGAGCTGGGGTTGGAGAGTTCCTTCACGATGTTGAAGAGCTCTTTGCTGTTGTGTGCGTTGTTGTCTAGGCGGTCTTTGAGTTAGGCCCTTTTGGCGGATCTGATGAGGTGATGGTGACTGCGGGTGGCGCTCTTGTGGGCGGCGTAGCTGTCCTCTGTCCGTTCGTGGAGCCAGATCTTCTCCAGTTTTCGGCATGTTCGTTTGGAGGCCTGGAGGTCTTCGGTGAACCAGGTGGCTTTCTTGCTGGTGTGGCTTTTGGGCGGATTCTTGAGCGGGGCGAGGGTGTTGGCGCAGTCGTCGATCCACTGTCTGAGGTTGCGGGCGGCGGTGTCGGGGTCGGAGGGTTCGGCGGGTGGGCTCAGGGCGAGGGTTGTGGTTAGCTGGTCTTCTGTGACTCTGCTCCAGCAGCGGCGAGGCATTTGTTCGGTGCGGTGGTGCGTGGTGGGCTTCCTGTAGGTGAAGTGGATGCAGTGGTGGTCAGTCCAGTGGGGTTCGGAGGTGTGGTTGAAGGAGACGTGTGGGCTTGCGGAAAAGATGGAGTCTAGCGTGTGGCCGGCGGCGTGGGTGGGTGTAGTCATGAGCTGTCTGAGTCTGAGGGTGGCGAGGTTGTCGATCAGGGTGGTGGAGTTGGTGTCCTTGTTGTTCTCGAGGTGGAAGTTCAGGTCCCCGAGGAGGATGTAGTCCGTGGAGGCGATGGCGTGTGTGCTGACGAAGTCAGCGATGGAATCGCTGAACTGTGGTCGGTGTCCGGGGGTCTGTAGATGAGGGTTCCTCTGAGGGTGGTGTTGGGATCGGTGTGGATCTGGAAGTGCATGTGTTCGGCGGTGCTGAGGGTGTCGTCGGTGTTGGTTGAGACTCTGAGGGTGTTCCTGTGGACGATGGCGATGCCTCCTCCGACTCCGTTGGTGCGGCCCCTGCGGGTGATCTTGTATCCGTCCGGGATGGCAATGGCGATGTCGGGGGCTGAAGCGGGATTCAGCCAGGTCTCCGTCAGGAATGCGACGTCTGGGGAGGTTGAGTCGAGAAGGTCCCAGAGTTCGATGGCGTGTTTGCGGGCGGAGCGGGTGTTGAGGAGGATGCATCTGAGGTAGTTGGGTTCTTTCCTGGGCGGTGGTTTGGCGGGGCGGGTGCTGGCGAAGCTGCAGTTCTGGCAGGTGAAGGGCCCTTGGGTGCGCTTCGGGGTGGCCTGGTAGCAGGCGTGATCTTTTCCGGGGTTGAGTGCGTGGAGGGTGATGGCGTCGTATCGGCGTCTGTTGATGTGGCGGGCGCGGGGGATGCCCGGACCAGGGGGTCTGGCGCTGGGCGCGGTCACGGCGCGGACGGGCGCAGACGGGCTTTCCTTAGGCGCGCCTTCGGCACGCCAGCGGCGCGGCCGCCATAAATGGGGAGGTGGGAGGGAGGAGCAGGGAATGGGGCAGCGAATGGGCAGTGAGGGGGCGGGGCCGCAGGGGCGCAGCGGCGGGAAACAGGCACAGAAGGGAAAAAACGAGCACAATCAGGGGCAGCAAGGGGGCACAGAAAGGAAAAACGAGCACAATCAGGGGCAGCAAGGGGGCACAGAAAGGAAAAACGAGCACAATCAGGGGCAGCAAGGGGGCACAGAAAGGAAAAACGAGCACAATCAGGGGCAGCAAGGGGGCACAGAAAGGAAAAAAACGAGCACAATCAGGGGCAGCAAGGGGGCACAGAAAGGAAAAACGAGCACAATCAGGGGCAGCAAGGGGGCACAGAAAGGAAAAAAACGAGCACAATCAGGGGCAGCAGGGGGGCACAGAAAGGAAAAGCGAGCACAATCAGGGGCAGCAAGGGGGGCACAGAAAGGAAAAAAACGAGCACAATCAGGGGCAGCAAGGGGGCACAGAAAGGAAAAACGAGCACAATCAGGGGCAGCAAGGGGGCACAGAAAGGAAAAACGAGCACAATCAGGGGCAGCAAGGGGGCACAGAAAGGAAAAAACGAGCACAATCAGGGGCAGCAAGGGGGCACAGAAAGGAAAAACGAGCACAATCAGGGGCAGCAGCAGGGCACACAGACGGAGCTGTGTGGTGGGGGAGCGACCTACCAGTCAAGGTCCTTGGTTGTCATCTGTGGCAGGACTGGCATTGTATGGAGAAAAATTAACGACAGTCTGAAAAACATTTATATTGAAGCCTCAATTGTGATTCAGAGGGTTTATGGACTGTGACCCACTAAACAGGAATTATGAACACTTGAGTGATAAACTATTGTTAATTACGAAGACATGGCAACAGCAGGACAGAATGAGGATAGACAGAAATTGAGTGTGAAAGGTAAGGTATTTGGAGATGGATGGACCTTGACTGCACATGCATCATAGATCATGGTTTGATGATACAAGTGTGAGGCATGTAAACAGTCAACATCAAAAAATAGGTTTGGGTTATACACGTATATTTGAAATTGCAATTTGGTGTGAATGAAAAAAATAAATGGTCTGAGTAAATTTGTAAGCAGACCAATCAGATTTCACATGGGAATGAGTGATGGGTGGAAGGGCAATGGAATGAATGTAGGCACAGTAAATATGGATGAATGGAGGTGAAACCAAAGTTGATGGATGGAGGTAAGAAGGGACAATGGAAGGGCTGGAGGAAGTTCATCCAACTGGACTTGACAACATGGAAATAAATTATTAATTGTGAGGTAGATCAGATTATTTGAACATGAAAATGAGCATTGCATAAAGCTAGGAGGTGTACAATATGTTGAGAGAATGGACCAAGGTGAGGTACGACTTTAAATGAGATTCTGCTGCACATGGGATTGGAGGTATTAATTGAAATGTCTTTGTGCCCTCCATATTTTTAATGGCTAAAGTATGTAGTTATCAAATGTCACTATTGAATTTGCACTTTTTGCACATTACTATGAATGTACATCTGCAATATCTATCATTGTGAGATATTATACTACGGGTAGCTGGCACCAGAGGCACTTGAATGCTAAATGTTGAACTCAATGTGGCATAGTTACAAGCCCCTTGTACCCCAGGTGGGTCACTGTTTGAGACGAAGCAGCATAACTACCTGGTGCACTCTACTTATTGGGACATGTTAAGCCCAACCACATGGCTATTCATGTCCTTGAGTAAATGGCAACTTTAAAGACGATTGATTGCGTGTTGGGGGTGGGCCATGGGAGCTGACGTGGGTGTTCCCACAGAACACACATTTAGTTGGCTACCTTTCCGGCTTTCTGAAAAATGTACACCTGGAAATGCATCAGATTGATACGCCTCACCAGGGGAGGCGTAGGGATGCACAACATGTGATTACATTTACATTTCTCTTATTTGTTTGCTCTTTGTATGCATGCTGCATTCTGACACAACACATAGAAAGAGAAAATCCACGTTTGTGATTGTTTATGTGCAATAAGGTGCCCCTTCATGCAGAAATACTTTCATGCCCATGACGCACGCACCCTTGCACCATGGTGCATGGGTGCCTGTGTTTGTGCATGTCAGCTAATTGTGCGCAAATGCAGGGGACAGCAGAGTGATCCATCATCTTGTTATACATATGACACATCCCTTTGTTTCAGAAATAACGCAGCACAGCACAGGAATATGGCTTGTGGCACCCGCTGCATTGTTTCCTTACAATTTGTGGCTGATTAATTCTGCAAGATCTGTATTCCTTGAGTGACTTAGTGGGTTGTGAGTGCATTTCTATCCTACTCCCTTGTTGGGACTGATTACATATATGTTGTGCTTTGCCATTATGTGTTTGTGTATGGTAGTTGGCCCAGTAACAATATATACACAATGCAATTTGCTACATGTGCATCCTCACATAGTTGACCTCCATGACTGAGTGACTTAAGGTGTGTGGTGTGTTCAGTGTGTACTTACTAACAAGCAGTCCATTTGCATAAATGTCATTCTGGAACCGCTGGTTGATGGCTGTCAGAAATGGGGGTCTCTAGTTGGCAATGCTTTGCACCTTTGTCCAAGTAGGGACCCTTACTTCTATTCAGAATAAGGGGGATACACTACTGAAATAACCCCTGCTCACCCCCTTGGTAGCTTGGCACGAGCAGTCAGGCTTATCTCAGAGGCAGTGTGTAAAGCATTTGCACATAACCAACCGTAATACAGTGAAAACACTACAAAAGGACACCTCACCAGTTTAGAAAAATATCCAATATTTTTATATATTCAAAACAAAACCAAAAACGATAAAAAATCCACCATACAGTTCTCAGAAATCTCAATAATCAAAAATAGACTTAAAATACAGTTCCTTGAAGTTGATAGCTCCGTCTGGGGCTATCATGGCGTCATGAACAACAAACGCAGACAGTTCTGGTTCACCGCGGTGTTGCGGGCCAGCTATGGTGTTGGGAAGACCTACAAAACAGTACCTTTAGAAATGCAGCACGTCTGCGACCTCTTGTTGAGTTCTGAAGAGCCGGCGTCGGCAGGTGTCAGTTCCGGAAGTCGGTGCAGGAGTCGTCGGGTCCTTAAAGTCACACGCTTTGTAGATCGAACTCCTCACAGTTAAAGTTGGGAGTGCTGCGTTGGCAGGCGCCGGGGCTGCAATGCGAAGTGCAGCGGTGCGGCATGCGGTGCCCTCAGGTCACAGTGCAGGCAGCGGATTGGTGATGGTCATCCAGTGGCCTTGGTGAGACCAGGGCTGCGGTGCGAAGTGATGCAGTGCTGGTAGGTCACGGTGCAAGCAGCGGCGTCGTCATTGCTGAAGCACTGTCATCGGATGACCAACTGGAGTCAAATGCCAGCGACGTCGGTAGGCCAAGTCTGCGGTGCGGAATGAGGATGGTGCGTCGTGTAACTTACGAGCCGTGCCCTCCAAACACAGTGCAAGCAGCAGCATTGATGTCGGCATGGAGCGGCATCGTCGGGGATACCAGTGCGGCAGCGTGAAGCGAGGTGGTGAGAAGTGCGGTGCCCACAAGTCGTGGTGCAAGCAGCGGCTCGGTGGCATCATCGGGTGTCGTCGTTGGTGAGACCAGGGTTACGGTGCAAACTGCGACTGTGCCCTCTTTGTGCCTTCAGGACACGGAGTCGGCAGCGGTGTCGTTGACAGCGTCGGGTTGCTTTTTCTTCTGTTGCAGCACTAAACACACGGTTCCCAGTGCTGGTAGCAGATGAACTTGAAGTCTTTGCTGTTCCTGAGACTTCTTGAACAGGGGGAAAGCTCTACCTCAAGCCCTTGGAAAAACTCACAGAAAGAAGTTGTAGAAAGTTCAGTCCAGTCCTTTCACTGACCAAGACAGAAGCAGCCACTGCAGGCCTGCAGTGGAAGTACACCGGACACCGCACACCAGAGGCAGTACTTGGTCCAGGCTCCATGCCACAATGAAGATTCAAAGCCCCGGAGGAAGACAGAGATGAGGAGGAGGCGCTGACCAATAGGAAGCAAGGAAACAAGAGTGACAAGGGAGCCAGCCAATAATAAGTTAAGGTCAGCAATGGGCGGGCTCTAAGCCCCTTTTAAGATTTTTTTTAACGAGAATTCTCAAGAACAGTGCAAGAAATGTGCAGGAGAAACCTAACAAGTACAGTGCAAGCACTGTGCAGGCAATACCTGTAAAGCTAAATAAATTAATTAAAGACTTACAATTTGAAGACAACACTCTGGAAACGATACACATCTCCCATCGCCTGATAATCACAATTGCAGCTGTCCAACACCTCAAGCTCACATAGCAAATTCAGAGCCATGAAAGCAGATGTTGCAGCCAAGTGCTTGATTAATATTGTAGAAAATAAGGTGTCCACATACCCACCTACTTTGAACGTGTATTTCAGGCTAGATAAACTCCATAGCGCAGTATATTGTTGTGGCGATCTCAGAAATGCAACATGGGATAACAGCGTTTATGGGAAAAGGCTCTTTGTTTCCCCCAGACTGATCTCCCAAGGGTAATCACCTGCTATGACAATGATTGTTATTAAAAATATTGAGGTTTTATAAAGCACATAGATATCCCTGAGGGTTTCCTATCGCCAGGTAGCAGGAGGGCAGCCAAGGCACATAACAACTTAAACCATGTTTTCCCATCCTTGTGGAAGGAGGTTAGAGAGGTGCAGCTTCTCAGAGACTCCAGGGGTGTGTTCCAGAGCTTGGGGCCAAGGAAAGAAAAGTACAGCCTCCCATCTGAGTTCATTTAATTCTGAGGGCTGTGTAAAGTGACCGATTGCTTAAGAACAGTGCGCAAGAGGGGTGGTATGGAGATACCAGTTTATGCAGGTATCGTAGTCCCGACTGAGAGTTGATTTTGTGCAAATAGCAGAGCGCCTTAAACTGGTTGCATTTATCTACTGTGAGCTAATGCAGGTCACGAAGTAGACAATACGCCGAGGCATGTTTAGGCAATCAGAACTGAAGCCTAGAAGCAGAATTCTGTACCACTTGGAGGCATCTGATCATGGTCTTGTCTATCCCAAGATAGAGGACGTTGCCATAGTCCAATCTAGAAAGGATCGTGGATGTGGGATAATTTTTTTACCATTTTATAATGCCGAAGCGTGTAGAAGCTATTTTGATTGCCTGAGGTTTTTATGGACAAGGTGGAATCCAGCCAGAAGCCTAAATATTTCACCTTCTGAACTGGTTCTGGAAGGACCCCTAAAGTAGCTGGCCAATGATGGAGATTTCTGGTCTAGGCCATTATTACATCTCTACTAGAATCTCAGAGTGGTGGTTGTACAAGTCTGCATTTTATTTGTCCTTCCTTTTTTTGTTAACACTAAAATTGTGTGGATGTAATACTGGAATCCTCCGGCTTCAACTTTTGCTGTTTGTCCCAAGCACAGCCAGTAGGACCTATGCCGGGATGTTGGCAGACGTATGCGCTGTGCTACCCAATAAGCCATCTCTACAGCAAGATCCTGTGACTCCTCATTAAATTTATGGGCATAACACTGGCGACAAGTAGTGCCTGATTGGGAACACACTGCCATCACCATCAACTCCCCTGTACTTCGTGTGAGCCCATAGGGCAACCTGCAAGACAAACCTCGAGATTTTTCAGCAATGTGCCAGTAACAACACGATTAAGGCAGCAACAAATAAGGCAAGTGATATTGAACTTGTATGAAAGGAGTGTAAAGCTTTAATTTAGTGAACATGCTTGCCATGGCACACTCACAAATACCTGTCAATGCCACGCGATCTGCATTATTTGAATATTTGTGGAGGTTGGAGTGCCACTGAATGAGCAAAATGAAAAAGGCATGGTACTGCTTTGTGTGAACACATCGAACAGCAATTATTTAAGATGTACATCAATTATTAAAGTGTTAAAGTAATTTAAATGATTTTTAATCTGATGTGATTTTGTACAACAAAGGCAGTTTGCATGGTTTATGCTTTCGAAATCTGTAATAAACTTCTTGTGGTGATGTTGAAAGGCTTTGCCCTTTTCCCCGAGGCTGGATGTGTTCACATAGCCTTAGATCATTGTCTGCTCAGGAAAACAAACACAGAAGATTGTCTTTCAACAGTGAAACCTTTTATTCAACCTACTGCTTAAAGCACACTGCAAGCCTTGTTAAAAATAACCAAGTCACAGGCATTTTCTAACACGGTTTCAAACACGTGTATCTCACTATACAATAAATTGTGCATAAAAAAGCTATATTCTGTAGTCAGTTGACACAAACCTGATGGCACTTGGATCGGTATGTGGTAATGGGGCAATGCTAAAGATTCTCAGATGCCATGTGCAACAACCCCTTGGTTCTCCCATCTCATTTAAAGGTTGAGGACTGCTCCTGATGGTGGAGATTCTGCTGGCTTTGCCTGTAGAAATATAATATTGACAGGTCATCTGCCAAATGTTGTTTGCCTCAACACCACAGGAAGGGCAATCCTTCTTAGGCTGGGTCTCATAATTAGGACTGGCATACTTTTCGTTAAGCCAGAGTAATTTGTTGTAATCTCAGGGATTTCACTGAATCCATGAGCTAGTCCATTTATTCAATGTGAAGATGGGCAAAATGTTAGCAATTGACTCCTGCCATTTTCTTAGGTGGAAGAAGATGGTTTTCTGGAATTTGTGAAGATCCTATATCGAAAATGGAAGGTTCTAAGCTATTGGACCTATTTTAACACTGTTGCTATGCCAGTGGTGCTCCATCGAGTACTGCAATTGGTTGGTGAGACATTGAAGGAGAGTGCTGTCATTCCAACCACCTCATGACACACATGTGTCATGTGTCACAATTATTAAGCAGTAGACTAAATGTGCATCACTGCACACTGGATCTCATTCAAGGTGGGTGGGCAACGGCTTGCCACTGGTCTCACCATTGAGAGTACTTTTTGCGGCATTCAGCAGCATGCACATTTGGAATGTTCTCCTTAGAGAAATCACATACCACTGCCAACAATTTGGAAGAATTAAATACCAAAGTTTATGAATGGTTTCAACCCAGATCTAAGTATTGGATTTGTTTCCACTGACTATGGCAGATAAAGTGTCAAAGAAATGGTGGATGGAGGATATTTTAGAGTCCTATGTTTAGAGCATTGCATCAACCTAATTGTGTAGGATAGCCTCAAAAAAGTAATAGTCAACAATATATTAGTCACAGGATTTGCATTCATTTCAGTCATTCTTTCAAAGACTGAAAGCATTTGAGGATCAAGCTAATAAAGTCCCTGCAAAAGCCCTCATACAGGAGGCATATGCCTGTTGTAACTCCACCTCCTACATGAGCAAATGTCTGTCAATTATTACAATCTACGAAGGAGAGGGGATGCAACTGCCAAAGACATGCCAATGGAGGTTGAGAAAGGGAGACTAGTAGAGTGCCTGATCCAAATGCAAGCACCTTTTGACACACAAAGTCAACAAGGAGGACAGTACCAAAAGCCAATGAATTCCATTGTTGCGCACACTGCAGGAACATTTGGAAAAGGTGGAACAAGCATTTACCAATGTCAACGAAGAAGCACCTGCTTTGGTCAACAGCCTAATCCCTCATCTGAACCCAAACCAAAGACTGAAAAAGGGATTGTCCCTCCAAAGAACATATCTCTGCTACAATATTGGATCCACCATACAAAAAAAAGCTCTCTACGTTCATTCATTCCTTTTTTAGTAGTAGATGTTTAAATTTACAAGAATTGGATCTCCAGGAAGTGGGTGGCCTAGAAAATTAACAAATGCAAGGTCAAGGCAATAGCAGAACTAAAGTACTGCCTTTAACCTCTGGAGGTTGCTCTGTTGACCCAGAATCGCAAAGCATGTCACAACTGCAGCAGCTACATCCACCAATGGTAACACCATTGCCTCTTCCTAAACCTACAGCACTAACAACTTCACCGGTCACTTTCCAACATCTGCAATGGGTTGGTTTATGAATATGCATATGGCAGGACTTAAATCAAATGCAGTCTCAGATAATGCAGAAACAACAAGTGTCAACATTAATGACACTTAAGAAGATGGTACAGAACTATTTGGATAACCCAAAAGAATGTGAAGAAGGAAGAGTGGTCAGAACAGAGCAGCCAGGCAATAACGTGCCTGCCATGACTTGAGGACAGTGTATCTTTGGAGTGCTTGTTCAGTGCAGCTGGGGTAATTACCACATTCAGAAGGACCAGTCTCTATCCACAAAATGTGGAGATACTAATGATGATTAAAATGAATAAATATTTCATTCCCAAAAAGTATAAGGCTCCACAAGACAAAACCGTGGATGAGAGAATTATCTTGGATATCACAAGTGTGGCCAGTGATCATCCTCCAGACAACCTCCCGGAATTTGAGGATGAATCCTAGTTTCCAGAATGGGAAATGAAATATTAGCACAACAAAAATGCATACTATATAGAAAAGCCAGGAATTTTTAGATTTGATGTGGGGCTACTGTTAATAAACTTAAATGGACTAGTATGCACGGCACAGATAAACAATCATAGACGAGACAGCCATTTGGCCTGGTGAAGGAGTGCTGAGCAGGGAGAAAGAAAGAGAACTAATTCAACCTAAGGGTCAACCATAGGTTTTTGAGAAAGCAATGGGATCTAAGTCAGCAATGGGTACCTCCATGCCATTTCTTGACAAATAAGATGCCTGCTTCCCATGACTAACCCTTCATTCCAATGCTCAGCTGTAAGTCAATATACAAAGGACTAAAATGCACAGCTTATGTATGCCACTTCCATCAGAAAAAGGAGGCGCATAGCTAGGTAGACCGACACCACACTTGGACTAGGTAAGATGCATCAATAAATGCCAAATAATGATTACGATGATGGATGTGATAGGCTTAGCTTAGGTATTTCATGCTAGGGTGATCAATAATTTGATACGTGATTCAGGATTGTTAGAAATTGGGTTTCTGGCTGGCAGAGGTATGCACCATGTCCAAGCAGGAACCACAATCTTTGTCAGGGTAGGTCAGATACATACCCTAAGTTAACCTGTTCTTACCTTCTGGTAGCTTGGCACAGAGCAATCAGGCTTAACTTAAGAGGCAATGGGGCATATTCTCAAGTAGCTATCGCCGAGTTATCAGCACTTTATCGCAGCCAAATCCGCGATAAATTTATCTCCCCATTCCCAAGCTGGTGCTAACAGCTCATAACTTTATTTATTTATTTAAGAGGTTTTATATAGCGCTGGCCAGACCCGAGGGTATCGGAGTGCTTTACAGCAGATATAGGGGAGAAATCACATTAAAGAGACAAAGGTAGGCATAAGTGTTCAAAAGTCCCAGTGTGCTGTGCGACATTGAGGTAGAGAGGTCCTGAGGTAGTCTCGTTGCGTGCACAAAGTCTTGGGCTAAATCTCCCTCCGAGAGGAGGTGAACGAGGAGGGGGTTAGGGAGCGGGGATGAGGTAGGGAGTGGAGGAACAGTGACAAGGGTCTGTAAAGTGCATGAGGAGGTAAGGAGGTGTGTTTTGGTTCTCAGTCCGGGAAGGCACTGTTGAGGTAGAGGTCTTTTAGGAGTCTTTTGAATTTCATAAAGGAGGGGATAGTCCTGATATCGACTGGAATGGAGTTCCAGATTTTGGGTGCGTTTCCAGCGAAGGATCGAGACGCTGTTTTTTGTTTGCGTGTTTTCAGAGGGATGAGTAAGAGGGTGTTGGAACTCCTGAGGATTCTTGACTGGCCGGCTTTCTTGAGTTTGGAGGCCAGGTATTCCGGTTTCCCTGTGTGCAGGGCTTTGTGCGTGAGGCAAGCAGTTCTAAAGCTGGCACGCATTTCGACTGGGAGCCATTTTAGTTCTCTGAGTGCGGGAGATAAGTGGTCATATTTTTAACTCCGGTGACCATTCTGGCAGCAGCATTGAGAGTTGTTTTGAGTGGCGCTAAGTGGGAACGAGCTGTACCGGAGAGGACTGCGTTCCCATAGTCAAGTCTAGATAGCACCAGTGATTGGGTGGCTTGTTTGAGGTCCATGGGCGGGATGAAGGGTTTAATTTTGTTGAGAAGCTTCAAATTGAGGAAGGCACTCTTCGCGGAGATCTTAATGTGTTTGGTCATGCTTAGATTTTGGTCGAGGGTGATTCCTAGCGATTTTACCGAGTTTGCCAGGGTGAGATTACCGTTAAGAGCGTCGATTGCTTTCAGCCACTCTACGATTTGAGGGTTTTCTTCTTTGTTGGAGATGAGGAGGATTTCGGTTTTCTCTTGATTGAGTTTGAGGTGGTTAGTTGATAGCCATTGTTGAACTTCTCTAAGAGTGTTGTTGAGTCTTAGAATGTCGTTAATGGAGGAGGTTTCCAAGTAGATCTGGGTGTCGTCTGCATATAGGTGGAAGGGGATGTTGGCTTTTTTCAGAATGGTGGTGAGGGGTTCCATGTATATGTTGAACAGTTGAGGGAGAGCACTGAACCTTGGGGGACACCTCTGTTGACGGGGAGTAGGTCGGACATAAAGGATTTGATTTTTATCCCTTGGGAGCGGTTGTGAAAGAAGGAGGAGAACCATTGTAGGACCACCTCGTCCGCACCTACTCGGTCTTTGAGAGCCTTGATGAGAAGATTGTGATCAACCGTGTCAAAGGCTGCCGATAGGTCCAAGAGGATGAGTAAGCAGCATTGGTCATTATCAAGGGACTTGAGGATGTCATCCACGATGTTTAGGATCGCGGTTTCGGTGCTGCAGCCTTTTCTGAAGCCCGATTGATGGTGGTCAAGCAGGTTGATGTTGTCAATGTGCTGGTTCAGTTGAAGGAGAACGCATTTTTCGAGGATTTTGGCTAGGAAGGGGAGGGTGGAAACAGGTCTGAAGTTGTTCAGGACGTTGGTGTCTAGGCCTGGCTTTTTCAGTAGTGGTGTGACTTGGCCGACTTTGAGGCAGTCTGGTATGATGCCGGTTTTCAAGGAGCTGTTTATGATTTCACACCATATTGGTGCAAGGGAGAGTTTCAGCTTTTTAGACAATTGGATAGGTACAGGGTCGAGGCTGTGGGATGAGGGCTTGGAGGAGGAGATTAGTTTGAGAATCTCAGATTCATGTACGGGGTTAAAGGATATCCAGGCTTTCGTGGGGAGCAAGCTCGTGGTGTTTTCGACTGTTGGGGCTAAGTTTTTGCAGGAGGGATTGAGGTTGATGTCAAGTGATAGCTCAATCTTGGTGATTTTGTCATTGAAGAAGTTGGCGAAGTTGTCACACAGGTCTTTGGAGGCCTGGACTGGGGTTGCAGAGGTCTTGGAGGTTTGTTGCCTGATGATGTTAAAGAGTTCTTTTGGCCTATTTTTCGCGTTCTCAAGAGCGGAGAAGAAAAAGTTTTTTTTTTTTATTGTTGATATGTTTTTTGTAGTTCCTTCTTGCTGTTTTGAGTTTCTCGCAGAGGCTAGAGGAGGGATTATTTCTCCATAGACGTTCTGTAGCTCTGAGTTGTCTCCTTTCGTCGTTAATGCCCTTGTTGAACCAAGATCTGGAGGGGATGTTCCTGGATTTTTCAGTTTCAGGGGGCTAGTTGGTCTAAGATGGAGGACATAGTTGTGTTGTAGTGGGATGTGAGTTCTGTTGTGGAAAGGCCGTCTGGGGAGATGGGCAGGAGGGTGCTTATTTTTTCTTCTAAGTCCACTATGTTGATCTGTGTTAGGTTTCTTGTCCATGTGGGGGGGTCTTGAATGGGAGGTTGGCAGATGATCGGTTGCGTGATGCGGAAAAGGATTAAGTGATGGTCTGACCAGTCGACCGGTAGGATGTGGTCCATTGTGATTGCGTCTCGTTGGGCAATGATGGCATCGAGGGTTGCCCCTTTGATATGAGTTTCTTCTAAGCAGTGCTGGGTAAGGTTGTTGGTATGTAATAACTCGTTCAGGTTTTGTATTGGTGAGCTGTTTTTATCATTCCAGTGCAGGTTGAGGTCGCCCAGAATTAGGTTGTTGTTGTCTCGGAGAGCGCATTGGGCAATCAGGTCTGACAGGTGCTCAGTGAATGTGGTGGTGTTGCCTGGGGGATGATATAGGAGATGGCAGTGTAGTAATTTGTTATTGCTGGAGTTAATGTTGGCGGTTAGGCATTCGAAGGAGTTATAGTTGAAGGTATCGATTTCGGTCACGGCCAAGTTGTTGTTATGAATGATTGCTACACCCCCACCTTTTGGTCTTTTCTATCTTTGTTGATGATAGAGAAACCCGGGGGTACGAGAGTATCGAGGTGTCATTTAGCCAGGTCTCGGTGATGAAGGCTATGTCTATGTCATGGTTGAGGATGGATTCAGCTAGTTCTGTGGCGTGTTTAGTGGCTGATCTACAGTTTATGAGCATGCAGTTGGTAGGGGGTGTCGCTTTTTTAGGTTCTTTTCTAAGGGGAGCAGTAGGGATGTTAATGAGGGAGGCTGGGAGTCTAGGGGGTTTCGGAGTGGAGTGATCACTTCTGAGTCCAATGATTACCTGAATCGAGGCTTGGGGGGTGTGAGTAGAGGGGGTGGTGTACGAGGAGGCCAACTCCGTCGCTTCATCAGAGGACATAGCTTCCATAGTTCTATTAGGCCTCTGTGAATGGCTCGCGAGGGGGGATGAGGTCCAACTGGGTCGCGGAGCCTTGGGGAGCCTTTGGTGTGTGTGGTTGGAGATGGTGGGAGTACAGTGGGGGTTAATGGAGGGCTTAAGGAGTGTAGCGAGGTTGTTTAGGATTTCGTTAAAGCCCTGTATTATAATAGCCACTTGGCTTTCAAGCAGGGAGAGCCGGCGCCCGACTCTTCTTGGGGGAGGGTGGGAGGATTCTGGGGGTGTTCTTCCTGGAGGGGAGAAGACCTGACGATGTTGTGTTGTCTTCTGGTAGTTGTTGTGCTGTCAGTTATGGCTATGGGGTTAGGCGCGAGGTGAGAGGGGTCATGTTGTGGTAGTTGCTTTCTTTTGCAGGTGGGTATAGGACAGTGGTTGGAAGACTTAGACTGCGTATTTAGGTCGAACGGTATTGTTTGCGGGAGGTTGAGCGTGGGGGGCTGCTCGAGGGGATGGATCGGCGCAGGAGGGGGCGCCTTGTTCTTGGTGCTGGAGGTGCTGGTGGTGGCTCGGGGAGGAGCGTAGGGGTTTATGATAGCGGGCGCATGAGTGGAGTGGATGTTCTGCTGGGGGGATTGGTTGTCCGGGTAACAGGGGAGCAATGGAAGGGGGGGATGTGTGTGAACGACGTTATTCCGCAGTGAGGGGAAGAGGAGGTCAAATGCCTCAAGGTTGGCATTGTTAGCTTGAATCAGGACTGTGCCGTTGGGGTAGATGGTCACAGAGGTGTTCCCACATCGCGTTGTGCGGTTCGGTATAGAAAATGATAGTTTGCAGCTATGGGGTGTATTGGTAGTTTTGGTAATGTGGAGTTGTGATCTAAGGATGGAATTCCACTTGTCGGGCCTTTCTGTGTAAAAGATGAGGTCCATTTTTACTTGACCTTTGGAGGAGCAATGATATATGTCAGCAAATAGTGACTCTGGGTATTGCCTGATCAGTTTGTGTTTGAGGTTTTTTTCGCTTTGGGTGAGAGGTTGAGGGGGAGACTGATTGAGAAGGAGTTCAGGCCGTGCGGTTTTACGTAGGACGAGGTGAGGGGGTTGGCGTAGGTTGGCGTGGTAGCAGGCATTTTATCTAAGTTGGCGATGGGGCTAGTTTCTTTCGGGCTAGGTGGGTTGCGCTAACACAGGGGTCGGGGTGTGTTGTAGTGAAGGACGGGACTGATAGCGAGGTCTACTTCAGGGCATAGGCAGGCCCGCGTTGCATTCTAGTGAGGTCAGGTGGGTCGCATCGGATGTGGGCATAGATGGGTGTGTCTCTCTGAGGAGTCGGGTGTCTTTGCAGTCTCTATGATGCAGGAGCCTTTTTGGTGGCCATTTTGGGGCCAGGCCCTGAGTGCATTAGGTTTGGGGTGGGGCAGGAACTGTGGTACAGGGGCCTACGTTACTTGTTGTTGCTGAGATCCACAGGTACAGGGTGTATAGGGGGCATTTAGGGTGAAGGGGACTCACCGGAGCAGTCTTGTCGTCGGTGCGAGTACTACTTCCATGTAGCCATCTTGGGGTCAGGCGTTCCGGAGCCCTTTGTTTGCACGCAGACTGATTGCTCAGTGGAGGTTAGAGTGACTTTTTGGTAGTTCTTTGTCTTCTGCTTCCGTGCTAGAGCAATCCACTTGGTTGCAGTCTCTGAGGAGGGCTCGGATATGTGGTGTGTTACCGGTGGTGGTTCAATGACATGGTGGCCATCTTGGGGACAGGCATTGTGGAGCTCTGCAGTAGCTCGTAGTACACTTTCCGGTATTCCCCTAGGGCCCGTTAGATGATCACTGCGTGCTTTCGCTGACAGGGCTCTCTTGTGTGTCTTGTGGGGTGACTATTGTACAGTGAGCCGTCTACTAATCATGCCGGGTTACTTTTAGTAATTCAGCGTCGGGGTGGCCATCTTGCGGACGGACGTTCTGGAGCTCTAAAGTAGTTCGTAGTGCGCTTATCGAGATTTCCTCAGTGGCAGCTTGGTGATCCTTGGTGGCTTTGGCTGTCTGGGCTCTCTTGGGACCTCTGTGGGGTGCCTTTAAACAGCGAGCCGTCTGTTCAAAGGTTCTTGCTGTCGTTGCCGTATCAACGGGGTGGCCATTTTAGGGACAGGCACTGCAGAGCTCTGCAGTAGCTCATGGACAGCTATCTGCGGTCCCCATAGTGCCAGGTTGGTGATCCATGCAGGTCGAGGCGCTCGTGAGCCCGCTGCAGGGGGTCATCAAGTTGCCTGCAGTCCGCTAACCGGGAGTTTTCTTCCCAACTGTCCTCACTGGGCGGCCATTTTAGGGTCAGGCGTTGCGGAGCTCAGGAGCAGCTCGCGCTCCGTTTTCTCAATAATTCTCGTGTTGTCTCGGTGAGGAGAGCGGTCCGTGTCCTGGGCTGACGGGTCTCTCGCGGGTCCGAGATGAGGTGTCCTGGGATCGAGTGAGGTCTGCAAGCCGCCGATCACTGTTCAGGCATCAGTTACAAACCTGACGGTGTCGCGGCTCCGATCCTCGTAGCTTTTTTACTTGCTGATGTTGGGGGCTCGATTCAGGCTTATCCAGCTCGGGGATCAATCCGGTGAGTCCTTGTTCTCTGTAGGAAGGGATGGTGGGGGGGCAGCATGGGTTCTCCTATCAGCGGTGATCCCAGTGCCCAGGAGCTCGATCTCAGTGCTCTCTCCCCGCGGCCATTTTACCTGCGATAGCATTCGCAAAAAACATCGCCGCAGAGGATCCCGGCAACTAACGCTAATGATATGCAGAGTAGGCGTTCCCGTGCCAAAAGCCGCAACAACACCACTCCACAACATTCTCAACGACCAGCCAGATCGGCGATAAGATCACAAAACATGCACGAAGGCGCGTTACCAGCAGGAAACTAACACCTGCTCCTACCTGGTGTAAAGTCGGACGACAACAGGCACCAGACAAGGGAGCACAGCCAAAAGCCACACATGAAGAACAACGGATGCCCTGGAGCAACCCATCATGCAGGCCTGAGCCCCAATAGGACAACAACTCCCACCGCCACCATCCCCAGGACCCCCCCCCCCACCGGGGCCCTACCCTGGGCACCCCCTATGGACAAAGATATTGCACATCAACCCCACGAAATCATAAACCAAACAAATCGCCTGAAGTCGCACAATCACAACACCCAACATACATGTGTGGCCAGAAAAGGGGAAACATACACCCATATCAAAATATCCAAACAATATGTTTATTACAGAACAAAGCAACAAAAAAAATCTGAAGAGGCATGGCGGGGCGTCTCAGGACATTCTGTCAGTCACAGCCTGCAAAACAGAAATCTGGATCAGAAGGTGTGCCATGCGCCCATCAAAGTACAGAGAGAGAGAGCGAAAGAGAGGAAGAGAGAGGGAGAGAGAAAGAGAGAGGGAGAGAGAAAGAGAGGGAGAGAGAAAGAGAGAGGGAGAGAGGGAGAGAGAAAGAGAGGGAGAGAGAAAGAGAAAGAGAGAGGGGGAGAGAAAGAGAGAGGGAGAGATGGAGAGAGAAAGAGAGGGAGAGAGAAAGGGGGAGAGGGAGAGAGGGAGAGAGAGCCGACACTGCGGACCTAGGCCTCACTGCTCACCTGCTGCCACCAGTGTGTCTCCAACCACGTGCCGGTATTCACAGCAGTCCCCCAGGTCCCTCATCTGAAACAGTTTCCAGAGACATGAATGGCAGAGTCCATACAGTTGCACACGCCATCTTCGCTTGCCCGCCCCAGCGCACACAGGCTGCTGCACCCCAGCCCCTCCCGCCGCCCAGCGGTGATTGCCTGCCCCTGCGCAACCCGGCCTCACTGCTCACCTTCCGCCACCGGCGTGTCTCCAAGAGGGCCCACCACGTTCCGGAGGGATCTCCAAGCCCGGTGCCCGCGACCATGGCACCCTCCACATCATGCAGCCCCGCACCGCGGGCCACCAGGTCACACACCTGACTCTGGGTCTTGATTACGCAATGGCAGAGACCAAATCAGTGTACACGGCATCATCGCAGGCTGCACACCCGCTCAGCGCTTGAGGTGCCACTAACTCTGTGAAGCGTGACGCAATGCCACGTGGCGGGAGGGCCGCACTGCCCGCTGGCCCAGGCGTACACTGCGGCCCAGCAGGGCTCACACTAGTCCTTGCCAGTCGGGACCGCCAGGACGGCGCATCATCGCAGGCTGCACACCCGCTCAGCACTTCAGGTGCCCCTATCTCACTGCACCGCAAGACACCGTCCCGTGGCGGGGTGCCTGTGCCTGCCGCAGTGTATCCGGTGCCACCAAGTCTGTGCCCCACTAGCCATGGACCCTGAATGATTGAGTCCCATTGTGCGGATGCCATCATGTCACCCCCAGCACTGGGCAATGTGAGGTGGCAGGGCCCTAGGCCCTCATGCACACATGAGAACTACACGGAGATACCCAGTCAGAGAGAGTGGAAATGGCGTCCAGCACGTGCGCCAGGCCATTTTTATTGCTAGGGTCACATGTCCTGTGACGCCAGTGCTGGATGGGTGTGGTGTGGGTGTACACCAGCCGTGAGGGAGTGGCTGTAGCATGCTGACAACTAGACCTGTGAGCTGCAGATCCCCACAGTGAAGACCTAGGACATGTAGCGCTGTCATCCCCCCCTGTGTGCGTAATCGGAGTGGGCTGTCCTGGCGTATGCCAGTCCAGCGTAAGGGTGTGAACAATGACCCCGGGGCTCTGGGCGTGGTTCCGTCCTGGGCTGGACAAGGAGGTGACTAATGGATGTGTCTCCGTTGTAGTGTCGACGCCACCCGGACCAGAATCGGCAATCTGTCACCCTGTGACAATAGTCCCACAACATGGGTGACATGGACGTAAGGGTGAATCACTGACCCTACATTCATCCAAACTTCCACACTTGAAAGATCATAGACATGACACATCTGTGTGGATATGAATAATTATTACACATTCAAGGGAGTGTTGCAGCTGGAGCTGTACAGGGCCATGCCAACCCCACTTCACATTTTCGGCCCTTGGAGGGCCAGCCAGAGTCCTTCAGGGAATGACAGGTACATCAGGAGAGGAGGACTTCAGTCCGCAGTCTGATAGCTGTGTCATTTGCGGCCAAACAGAATATGGCAGTCCATGTCGAGGTCAGAGGTGAGTGTCGCAGAGTGCATCGGGGGACAGTGGAAGGTGATGATGCAGAGGGCAGAACCAAGCAGAAACAGGCCACATGGCGGAGATGAATGCTACTCCATCCTCCTGACCACGAGGGTGGGTTCATCCGCATCTTCGTCCTCTGCTGTTGCATGTGCCTCACATGTGGGTGGTGGTGTACTGTCCCCAGCACTGTGTGGCACAGACACATCAGGGGCCAGAGATGTGGATGGGGTGGTAGCAGCAGCATGCATCAGCGCCAGGCCTTGTGGCAGCAATGCCATGAGGAAGGTCTTCAGGGCATTGAGGGACCCAGCAACCTCTCGCTGGTGTGCAGCTGTGGCAGCCGCACTTTCCACCTGCGTCCGCTCCATGTTCTCCATGATCCTCCGCATGTGTCCCAACTCCCAGGCGAGATCGCGGGAGGAACTCTGGCTAGACAGTCGTTCTTCTTGCAGAGTCAGGACTCTGGCGATGTCCGCCATGGTGCGTTGGAGGGCAT
Organism: Calotriton arnoldi; assembly: GCA_963921515.1. Taxonomy (NCBI): domain Eukaryota; kingdom Metazoa; phylum Chordata; class Amphibia; order Caudata; family Salamandridae; genus Calotriton; species Calotriton arnoldi. The sequence continues at coordinate 546,685 of CAWUFW010007466.1, read as the reverse complement.
GGAGCGGACTGTGGGCGTCTGTTAGGGACTGTGAGTGATCCCTGATGGGACTTAGACACCCACGTATGGCATCTAGTTTGGCTGCCATGCAGTCGAACCCCACCTGCACCTGTTCAGCCAGCTTCTCCTGGCACCCCAACACACAGCGTTGGAAATCCATGTGTTCGTCGTGGGGGTCCTGGGAGGCAGCCATGGTGGTGGGTGCTGCCTGCTGTGTGTACTGTGCAGGGGGGGCTCCTCGTGGCAGCTAGGTTGCCCTGATCCTGGAAGTGGGCTGCGGAGGCTCTCCACGAGCTGTTCGAGGGCATCTGAGTCGAAGGTGTGGTGGTCCTCTTCGTCATCAGAGAAGAGAGGTTCGGACTGCTCTGCAGGAGGTGTTGGATTTCCCCTGCAATGTGAAGGGGAGATGCAGTTTGACATTGTGTACACAGGTATTTTGACGCATTGTACATGTCTGCATTCAGACTGCATGACAGTGTACATTGTGACTGTTTGGGGGGAGCTGCCTATTTGATGCGGGACAGTGAACATTCCGACTGCATCACAGATGTGAGTTTGTACTTGTACATTGTCAACTCACATTTCCCTGAAGTGCCATATGTGATTGGCCAGTTTCTACGCACATGCGGCACCAGTTGTGTCCTCTGTTCTGTTGTGGACGTGTTGGGGTTTATACCACCTCGTTGTCAATGTTGATGTGCTCTGCATGTTATGTGTGTGTGCCGCATTTTGGGGGAGTCGCCCATGCAGCTCTGATTTAGCTGCCCTCCTCCCTTCCATGCGGTGTGCCTCTGGGTTCTGTGCTTCTGCAGTGCTGAGATGTTGCATACCTGTGTGCATTGGTCTCTTGGTGGGAGTTGTGGGTCTGGGGCATGGTTTGTCCGCAGGTGTGCTAGGCTTAATTGTGCATGTGTGCCATTGTGCCCATCTCCCCCCTTCCCCCCAGTCCCTGGTGGTTACTCACCCTGTTGCTGTTGTGTCCGTTCATGTTGAGCAGTGTCTGGACCCCCGACTCCTGCCACCGTCTCCCCACTGATGACTGTGGACACCATTTCCTCCATCTCGTCCAGCTCCTCCTGTGGTGCTGGACTGCCACCTCCAGTCTGCATTGCTGCCTTCCGGTTGTTTGCGAGTTTCAGCTTGGTTTTGCGCTTCACATCATTCCAGCGCCTCTTGACCTCATCCATTGTCCTCTTCAGCACTCCGAGTGCATTCACCTTGTCCATGATGGTCTGCCATATTCCATTTTTGGTTGCCAGTGACACAGTGGAGGTGACGAACAGTGATTGATGTTGTTCTATCACCTCCGTTATCAGGATCCTGTTTTCCTGCGGACTGAACTTCGTCTTCCTCTTCTTCTTGTCCTTGCCCTTCCCTGACCCCGAGGTCCTGGGCTGGTCCTCCGTGGGGCTTGTGGGGTTCTGGTTGTCCTCTGTACTTGCTCCGGCTGCCTCCATTGTGCTTCGCTGTGGTTTGGCTTTTGTCGGTATGTTTTTTTCTACTTTTATGGTGCATTTTCCCGCATGACGCTTGGGAATTGCAGGCCTGTGGATGGTTTTCGCAGATTTTTGTATCGCGATTGGCGTCATCGCTACTATTTTCGCGTTGGTGTTTCACGTTTTTGCGGCGTCGCGTTGTTTCTAACGCGTTCATTTGATGCGTTGTCCTGTGACTATCACATGGTACCGACGTGTTGTGAATAAAACGTTAACACGGAGTTGTTTTCCCGCGATGGACTGCGATGTGTAGGGTTGCGTTAAGCTACACTTGCGGTAGTTATCACACGTTCTTGAGAATATGCCCCTCTGTGTACAGTATTTATGCAACACTTCAAACAGTAAAACAGTAAAAACACCACACAAAAAGATACCACACCTAGCTAGATGAATAGAGCATAATGTATTGAACAAAATAAGACCAAAACAACAAAAATCAAATAAGCATAACCAGAGTTATGAATTTAAAAACATATCTTGAAATATAGTGCTTAAAAGCATAAAGCACCTAGCATGGCTATCTTGTCGCGCTAGGCCAGGTCAAATCCAAATGTTTAGGCTGACCATGATGGAGCGCAGGTTGGATACAGGGACCAACCTTGTCCCGCTGAAAACAGTACTTTGGTTCGGGGTTGCGTCGAAGGCGCGATGCGAGGAGAAGTCAGAGGTGATGTTTCGGCGTTGATCCTTAGGATGGAGGCGATGCGTCATTTCCAAGCCATGCAAGACAGAGATGAGTCATCATTAAAGCCCTCTAATGTAGGCGATGCATCGTCGTTGAGCTGCACAGCCGGCGATGCAATGTCCTTGATCCAGGCAGCAGTGGCGATGCGTTGGTGTCGAGGGTGGTGCACTGATTCTGAGCCACGCAACGACGGCAATGCGTGGGTTTTTGCAGTTACAGCACTTTAAACCCACTTTCAAGGGCCCAGGACTAGATTGGCACAACTTAGCAGGGCAAGACTCTCAGATGGCAGAGTTCAGGTGCTGTTGATGAGTTGTTGGGAGCAGGATCCCCATGCCAACACCCTAGTTGCCTCTGCCTCGCTTGTGCTCCACCACTACACTCCCATCTTCACTGTTGCTGCTGAGCCCTAATACTGCACTTTGGACTTCTGCTGTTGTTGTTGTTCTTTGCTGCTCACTACCTGTTGTAACCCTTGTTTTGTGTTTACTATTGTAGCCTTGGTGTGGTCTGTTTTACTGCCACTCTGCTGTTTGTTGTATCTCTTGTATGTTGTGACCCTTGTGTTTTGTTCACTATTGTAACCTTGGTATAGTTTGTTTTTGACACCGCTCTGATGCTTGTAACTCTAATTTTGTATTTTTGACACCATTCTGATGTTTGTCTGTGCCCACCGCAAGCCTGTTTTTCCTGCCACCGTTTTTCCCTTCTGCCTCTTGCTAGCCCTGTCCAGAGCCCCTTTCAAGACCTACTTAATGGAGACCGCAGCGTGATCCCATTGAGCAGGTCCCCCATGCCAGCTCCCCCGCTGCCTCTGCAACGCTTGTGCTCCCCCCACTGCGCTCCCGCTTCACTGTTGCAGCTGATCCCTAATATTGCAATTTGCACTTCTGCTGCTGTTGTTCTTCTTGGCTGCTCAGTGCCTGTTGTAACCCTTGTTTTTTGTTTACTATTGTAGGCTTGGTGTGGTCTGTTTTAGTGCCTCTCTGCTGTTTGTTGCATCTCTTGCCTGTTGTAACCCATGTGTTTTGTTCACTATTGTAACCTTGGTATAGTTTGTTTTTGATGCTGCTCTGCTGCTTGCTGTAACTCTTATTTTGTATTTTTGGCATCGTTCTGCTGTTTGTCTCAGCCCCAGTGCAGTTGTTGCTGTTTTTCCCTCTTGCTGGCCCTGATCAGCACCCTCCCAGGACCTACTTAATGGAGGCAGCAGCGCGGCTACACCTCTGGCGCATTAAAGGCATGCCAAAGGTAAGCCCGTCTGCACCCGTCCATGCCTGGACCACGCACAGCACCAGGAACCCTGGATCTCCCACCCCCGCAACTACACCGTTTCTGAGCTCTTAGCCTTGGACCCCAGACTCCGCAACAACAACTGCTGCTGCACCTCTCCACTTTCAACAGTAGGACCTTTCTCCTGCTGCCACTGTTTCTTCTCCTGCACCCACACACGCAACCACCACCACCACACCTACCACAACTGTACCCGAACAACTTCACTGCCTCCTGCTCAATGCCCAATCACTCTGCAAACACGCCACTGAGATCTGGGACACCATCACCTCCCTCACCCCAGACATCATCTTCCTCACCGACACCTGGCTCAAACCTGCATCAGCGCCCGACATCGCCACAGTCCTGCCCAACGGCTACGCAATAGCACACCAGGACAGCATCAACAAACACGGAGGTGGAATCGCCATTATCCACAAAGAAACCATCAAATGCACCACCGCCATGGACTTCACCACCCCGATCATGGAGCACCTCAACTTCCAACTCAAAACAGATAGCAAAACTACCATCTGAGGCACCCTCTTCTACACACCACCAGGACCATGCCCCAGCTTCTGCGATGCCACCCCCGAATTCATTGCATCATAAGCCATTGACACCAAACACTACATCTTCCTTTGAGACCTCAATTTTCACTTCAATGACCTTAACGATGCCAATACAGCCAACAGCTTTGAAAGCATGAACAACATAACCTCACCCAGCTAGTCACCAACCCCCCACACACACAGGACACACTCAACCCCATTTTCACAGCCATCGACAGAGTCAAGTACAGCCATGAAACGAGCTTACCTGAACAGACCACTTTATTGTCCACTTCACAATCACAGTAGCCCCTAGCAATGCCACCAAGCCGCCCAGCACCTCCCACCGCAGCTGGAACAAAGTATCCGAAAGCCAATGGACTGACATTTTCAACATCTCCCACCCTGATACCACAGCCAACCTTTAACAAGCTGTCAAGAACTTCTATGCCTAAATTACCGATTGCACCAACAGAGTCGCCCCATCAAGCCCATCAAACTCTCGAGATACACCAAACATGCCAGTTGGTACATCTTGGAACTGAGAACCGCGCAACGCAACTTTAAGCGACAAGAAAGAAAATGGTGCACCAGCAAGGAGGCGACGGACTGTACCACCTTCAAGACATTGCTTAACCACTACCGTCAACTCCTAAAAAGAATGCCCTAGCCGATCACATCAAAGTCAGTTCCAACCACAGCAAAGAACTCTTCAGCATTGTCAATGCATTTTCCAACCGCTCAGCCACCAAAAACATCATCACTCCTTCCCAAGAACTCTGCAGCACCCTGGCTGACTTCTTCCACGACAGGATCTCCACTGTATACAAACACTTCAAACCCCAACCTGCTGCCTCCAACATCGTCAGCCTCCTCGCTGCCACAGACGCAAACTCCAGCTACCGAGTCACCGCATGGGACCAGCTCACCACAAAGAGCACCACAGCCATCATGCACTCTGTCCACTAAGGAGCACCCATGGACCCCACCACATGGTCAACTTTGGAAGCAGGACTATCATAAACAAGCTCACCACCATCTTCAATACATCCATCACCTCGGCCACCTTTCCAGAAGAATGGAAACATACAGAAGTCAAACTCCTCCTCAAGAAACTGTCCGGCGACCCCAACGAGCTGAAGAACTACCGGCCCATCTCTCTGCTCTCTTATCCCACCAAAGTCCTCAAAAAGGCCATCCACCACCAACTCACGGAATGCCTGGAGAACAGCAATCCTCTGGACTCATCCCAATCTGGATTCCACACAAACCACAGCACCAAAACTGTCCTTATCACTGCTTCCCACAACATCAAAACCCTACAAGACCAGGGAGAAATGGCCGCCCTGCTCCTATTTGAACTCTCAGCAGCATTCAACAGTGTGTCCCACCACACCCTGATCAAGAGGCTTCATCAGATCAGAATCTAAGAGGACACCCTCAAATGGATCGCATTCTTCCTCACCAGAAGAACACAGAAAATCCACCTACCACCATCCACCTCAGAACCCAAGAACATCATCTGCCCTCAAGGCTCGTCCCTCAGCCCTACACTGTTCAACACCTACATGATCTCCCTGGCCAACATCGTCAGAACCAATTGACTGAATATCATATCCTACGCAGACAACACTCAGTTCATCCTTTCGCTATGTGAAGACCCACCCACCACAAGGGCCAACTTCCGCCTGTTCATGACCACCGTCATGGACTAGATGCAAAACAGCTGCCTCAAACTCAACACACACAAAACAGAAGTACTGATCTTCAGGAACAACACCTCCTCATGGAACGACTCCTGGTGGCCTGCTGAACTAGGACTCTCACCCACTCTCACAGATCATGCCCGTAACCTCAGCATCATCCTGGACAGCAAACTCACCATGAAAAGCCACATCAACTCAGTCTCCTCTGCCTGCTTCCTCACTCTTTGCATGCTCCGAAAGATCTTCAAATGGCTTCCAGTCAGCACCAGACGTACCGTCACTCAAACCTTCATCACTAGTCACTTGGATTACGGCAACACACTCTACATAGAAATTGTCACACGCCTTCTGAAGAGACTGCAGACCATACAGAACTCAGCGGCCAGACTCATCGTCGACCTCCCCAAATGGACCCACATCACCCCACACCTCAGGAAACTTCACTGGATCCCCGTCCACTAGAGATGTAAATTCAAGATGCTGACCCATGTCTACAATCCCTTCACAATCAAGGACCAGCATTCATCAACCACCACCTGATACCTGCACTCTGCCTCCCTCTCCGTTGCACACACACCCCACTTCCATGGAAGCAACAGTGGCGGACGCTCCTTCTCTTACCTCGCCGCGAAGTTCTGAAAGCCTCTGCCTCCGGACATCACCCTCTCTTCAGAAATTCAGAAAGGGACTCAAGACCAGGTTGTTCAACTAATTCAACCCTCAGCAGCTAGGCTCTCAGCGCCTGGATACACTTGTGGGTGACTAGCAGCACTTTATAAATCCTGTTTTATTGATTGATTGATTGATTGATTAACTGAAGTCTTTGATGTCCCTGAGACTTCTAACAGGAGCCAAGCAGGCAAGCGCTTTGAGCAACCTTGGGGTCAAGTAGTGTAGGTCCAGTCCTTCTCACTCAGGCAAGGTTGGCAGCAGGCAGATGAGAATAGCAGAAAAGCAGTTCTTCCACAGCAGCTGTCCAGCAGAGTGGCAGTCCTTCAGCAGCACAGCAGTCTACACAGATCCAGAAGTCTACTGAGTTGGTGGTGTCAGGGGTCCAGAACTTATAACCAGTTGTGCCTTTGAAGCGGGGGAGACTTCAAAGAGAGACCTTTGAAGAGCACAGAGTCCCTGCCTTTCCTGCCCTGGCTCCAGACTCACTAGAGGGGGGGTATGCAGCCCTTTGTTTGGGGACAGGACACATCCTTTTCAGGTGTGTGTCAGCTCTTCTCTCCCATCCTGCCCGGGATGGCTCATCAGGATGTGGATGGCCTATCAGTCACACCTAATGTCCCTTTGTGTGTGGCAGACTGGATGGAATGCACAAAGCGCAGTATCACCCACCCCAGACATATATTCAGAGACAGACACCAAGTTGCTAAAAAAATAAGAAAATGCCAACTTTCTAAAAGTGGCATTTTCAGAATTACAATCTAAAATCTAACTTCACCATAAGTTAGGATTTTAAATTGTTATTCCTGAGACACAAAACTAACAAGGATGAATGTTACTTTATTAGCATTTTGGCAGTTTGCACATTATCATCTATTGGTTCTTCTGAAACTGCTCAGTTTACCTAGACTAGACTGGGACTAAAATACTTTTTATTTTCTTGTTCAAGAGATCTGTCTCCTTTTGGTGTAAATACAATCTGCAAGACTCAACAACATGTGGATGAAAGAGCAATACCTATGTACTTCTATGGAAAAAAGATTCAAAGAGGCCTATTCTGGTGCCTGGAAATAAAGAGATTAGTTATTTTTAATAATTCAGAATACTGGCTCTAGTATCAAATTCTATGTGGTTGTGGTGTACATGATGATGATGGGAACAGCTAAACTTTTTCATTATTTGTGTCGTTCAGGGTACTTGCAGCTAGTTGTCTGAGACCTGTGGTACTCAATAGGCCTAGAGTTAATTGTATGCTAGTTGATGCTCTGTCCTCTGGCACCTTAAGCACAATGTGTACCTTGACTCTCAAATGTTGTCATTTTGTTCTCATTCTACAGACCTTCTTGCTGTAAAGAAAAGGAACCTCCATGGTGCTCCTGCTCTGCGGTTCACCCCTGCTCCCAAAACAGGCAATGGTAGACGAATGCAGTTGTACCCTTTGCATACAGTAAGATTTTTCTTCATTTTTGGTACAAATATTTTTGCCTGTGTGTATCTTTGCCATTTTGGACTTCTGCCTAGATAACTATAATTAATTTGGGAGTCTGTTGGCTGCTACAGATTGACTAGTTTACTGACATGGCAGATGTGCCACACCCATGAACTTGCTGGATCCTGTTTTTGCTTCTCTAAAGTTTTACCTTACCCATCCAATAATCGATGCCCTAACTGTATAACTAAGATACTATGATCTCCAAATTGTTCATTTTCTGAATTCCTTTTCTTCACCCACCTCACATACGAGCACTTATCTTGCACTTCCTTTTTAGACAACCATCTAAATGTTTTATTGAATATAAAATTTCTATAACAAAAATATATAAAGAAGATTGTTTCATCTATAATTCAGTTGTTTTGTCTTTTTCCCTGGTGTATGGTTGAAGAGTATCTTACTCTCTTGTTTAAGTAGTTATGATAAAACTCAGTTGAAGACTCTATAAATCTTTTTAAGAGTCCTTTTGCCTCTTTGGTCTCCATAAGAGGTACGTCGGGACCAATTGTTGTTCTTACCACCTAGGATAGAAGCTAGGGCACTACGCAGATATTACTACCACTGACCAATGGAAGAGTGGATGCTCTCAGGTGACGAACAGTCATGAAGAGGAGAGGATAAGGAAATGCATCCTCAGTTTTCTAACACTGGATGGAGGAGGATGGAATGTAGACCTGCATTGGAGTTATCCTGTGATAATGGAGCTCAAGTCAAGTAGGGAGTAGACTAGAGAGAGGATGATGAGGGTACATATTTGATCAATTTCTTTGTGATTGGCTGGGTTCAGGGCTCAGCGTCTTCTCTGATGGTAGGTAGGTGGAGCATCCTGGTTTACTGATGTTACAGTAAAAAGTACTCAAAAAAGGAGCAGAAGGGGGACCAGGAGCTTAATGAAAGTCCAGTGCCCGTGCTCCAGAATAATTAATCAATACTAATAAAAGACCACTGTTCCTAAGAAAAGACAGAGGAAGTCGTTTTAGAGAGATAGGAGGGGAAGTCAAAGTGACTTTTACTTGGTGCCCTCACACTTCCCAAGGGATGTCATGCTTCATCATAGGGTGGTGCTCCTCGTAGGGTGGCGCTGCAATGCCCTACGGGTCCCCTGACGGGTCTCTTTGTCGGAGATCTTTTTGTTTTCATGCCATATGATGAGTGCGAGGTAGTGCTCGTGCAGTGATAGGTGAGTAAAAAAAATGACTAGAGGGTATCTGTAGTGATCAGATTTAATGAAAGAGATCCCACTGTCACGGTTAAAAAACCAAACGGTTAGCGGCTGCTCAAGGGTGGTGATGATCCTCAGTAGCTGTGAGATACTGTGCAAGTGCATAAGTGGGATGTGTTAGGTTGACATGTTTCGCGCTCTTGATGGTCCCAGGAGGAGATCCCAAGCACTTCTTCAGGACCAAAAGGAAGTAAGATACAATAAAAATGTGTCAGAGATGGCCTCATCAATTGAAGTGGTGCCACCAGAGGGACCTAGAAGATGGTCCGATCTAAAACGACAAGAGGGAAAGGGGTAGGGGGAAAAAACCCAGACAGTAAAATAATTAGTCATGTCTTAGGTGTATAAGTATTAGTACACTAAGATGGTCCCTGTAAGGTCTGTCAATATCTCTGACCTCAAGGTTGAGCAGCCCCTAACCTTTTGGTTTTTTAACTGTGACAGAGGGATCTCTTTCATTAAATCTGCTCACTACAGATACCCTTTAGTCATTTTTAATCACCTATCACTGCACAAGCACTAGCTCGCAATCATCATACAACATGAAAACAAAAAGGTCTCCGACAAAGTGACTCTTCGGGGGACCCATAGGTCATTGCAGCGCCAGCCCTATGAGGAGCACCGCCCTATGATGATGATGAAGCATGACATCCCTCGGGATGTGTAAGGGCACCAAGTAAAAGTCACTTTGACTTCCTCTCCTATATCTCTAAAACGACTTCCTCTGTCTTTTCTTAGGAACAGTAAAAAGTACAACAAACAATACAATTAACTGTAAAAATAATGACGATGATAAGGGCAAGAATAAGAATAATAGCCCATAACTAAAAAAAAAGGATTTATTTTTACAGACATAAACCCACCCACTCCACTTGCAAAAGACCCACCCCTCTCCCTAGACCCAAGTCAAAAAACTATTTAAAAAACTATCCGCTTCCCTAACAGTCCCACGCACTCCACTCACAGCAGGCCCACCCCCCTCCCTAGCCCCAAGTCAAAAAAACGAAACTATTCCCTTCCCCAGCTGTCCCATCCACCATACCAGCAACAGGCACGCTCCCTCCCTAGAACAAATTCAGAAATCCTTTTTAAAAAGCACTATGTCTCGGTCAACTCCGTGTAAGTGCATGATGTTAGTGGTGAGGTGAATGAGTGAGTCTCTGTGTAAGTGCCTTAAGCCTGTAAAGTGGCAAATGGGTGTTACTCTTTCTACATGCATGAGACCAGTGAAAAGGTGAATGAGTGAGACTCCACAGCAAACCGTGTGAGATTTCTTAGAAAGGCATGAAGCTAGTGATGTGGTGAATGAGTCCAATGTCCTTGAAGTGCATGAAGCCAGTGATGAGTGAGTGAACGCGTGAGTGAGGCAATATTTAAGCCAATGTCTGAGGCCATCAATAGGAATAATGAATGAGATTTGATTAGAGTATACAATGTCAATGCTATAGGAAATAGATGAGGTTCCACTGGAAATATTGGGGCCAGTGAGGCATGAGTGAACTGAGACTCCGCTCATGTATCTTAACCTAAGCAGTTACCGGTAATCGCGGGCTGTGTAGTCTTATTAGGAGAGATTATCTCACAGTCCCAGGATAACAACAGTGATGGCAAAGTCTCATTTCATATGGATGCTACTGTCACTCACAATTCTCTTATCAAGGCAGAGGGTGAGGGCAGCATCCCTCACGAGCTCCACATCAGAGCCTCATATCAGCATGTCTCTGTGCTTCCTTCTCTCACCTTTGCTCAGGCACCTGGAGGGGATGAGAGTGAAAAGAGACTTCCCTTTCAACAAAAATGGAAAACAGCAATGCCTTATTTGCTCTATAAAGAGAGCGTAGATACAAGTCAATACTTCAAATCACCCCTGCTTCCAAATTTGATAAAGTTGGTTAAAGCATGGCACAATTTTAATAAAATTCAATGTTGTAGAATTGTTTTTGTCCTGTGAGGGCATTGTGGGGCAAAGCCAATACGAAGCAGTTTTGGATTTAGGTGGCACTGATCAACTTTCGTAATCTTCATATCTAGTGAATTGGAAGAATGGCGGAGGTGAGAATGATTGTGTTACAAAAGATTTTAAATCTATTTTTCATGCTTCCACTTACTACCCCCAGGCTGATATTCAGAGGTTACAAGATATCTGTCTGACGTATATTTGGCAGCAGAGCTGGCCTTTGCTTGGATAGCGCCCTAGGCAGAAAGAAATGTGGCGCCCATGTTGATGCTAGGGACAAAAGAATAATAATTTTTACTTTCAACCATGCTACATAGCAGCTGCAATGTTGTAAAACATAGCAAAAAAAACATTGACAAAGTCAATACTTCTCGCAAAGAAATTAATCAGCACTTGGTTCATGCTCTATTGAAGAGAGGAACACATGAAGACAAAAAGACAAAGTGAAACTGACACCCACGGCCCATCAACCTCCCTGACATTCCCCACTGATTTCAGTGGACCGCATTCTCCATGTGTAGATAGAGAGAAATGGAGAGAGAGAAAAAGAGAGTGAGAGAGGGAGCGAGAGAGAGAGAGAGGGTGTGTTACGTCAGGGTTTTCATCGGTGGAACATTTTTTTGTTTAGTTAATGTTGTCATGGCAGCCTTTACAAGATACAGAGACATGGTCCCTGCTTCCCGAAAATGAATTAGAAAAAAAGGGGCCGCAGTGTGTCAGTCGATTCTTTGGTTTTCTTCTGCAGCTTCCTACAGTGTTCTAATGAAAAAATAGAGCATAACATTCTGCCTTTATATCAAAAGTGTGGCATGCTGAACGCCATCTTGAGGGAATCGAAGCTGTAAGACAAAGCATTTCCTACAAAGGAGACTGCAGTGAAGCAACAATATAAAGGGTTTCTTTTTGACATACAAACTATTGTTAGTGCTCTATAAATCTAACGTCTTCCTCGTTCATGTCAGTAAAACATTCTGAAATGCAGATGTTGAATTAGTACTTTACATTTACCTTCGGCTTCTGGAGTGATTATAATACTGCCAGACATTTCACTTTATTTCGGGCACTAGTACTTTATCAGCCATAAGTAATATGGACTGTACCCTGTTAATAATCAAAACTTTATAAGTCTAGATGCTAAAATATGGTGCTGTTGTAAAACACGGGCTGCACACTTAGTTGTCAAATCACCTTAGTTACCCTGCTTGGTGGTCATAGTGCTTTCAGTGCCACAAAGGACGTCCAGTAGAGAAGTAGAGCGTTCTTACCTGCGAGTTCTAATGCTGTTCCCAGTCTCTTGTGGTTGCTTCCAGTCTGGTGTCCGAGCCTTGTAATCCTTCACGTAAATGTCAGTTACTTCCAACTGGTCATCCCGAAGAGATCACTTGTATACTGCCTTGGTGTGCAGGTGGGTCACATACCCATTGACTCCATATACACTGTGGATGGGTCCCAAGAGGACAATGGCGGCGTATTCCGAAACAGCCCCCCCTTCTCAGTGTGAGTCCCCTCCGGCTCAGACACCCCCTACTGCTTCCCACCCATGGCCAGGTCCTACCAGTGGATCACAGGCTGCACCAGGGTACCAGCTGCCCTGTTCCTGCCAGCCCATGCTACCTTGGTGTGCACTGACCACCCACACTCATGCAGGAAATCACAATCCGCCGTGGGGTGCATTAACCACCCAGTTGTGCACTAAATCACAATCAACCCAGCTGTGCACTGACCGTCCACACTCGAGTACTAAATCATAATCAGTGGCAAACACTGTCAACCACTGTGGGATCCAACCTGCAACAGCTGACCCCAGGGCTTTAAGTGGGCTGAGTCCTGCCGGTGCTCTGCACTGGCAGTTCTAAAAAGCAGGTGCTGAGACGGGTCCCTATCGGGCTCTCCATTTTTGCCTTCATCCTCAGGGTGAAAAAAAATCTTAACTCTGCTGCAGTACCACCCTTCACTGCCTTTGATGTCACTTCAAAGATACTTGTTATAGTTCTTTTCATTTCAGAACTGAAGCATTTTCAATATGATATACATCAAAGCCATAGTAGTTGCTTATTTATCTTATGCAACTAACAACCATTGACAAAGCCAATAGTCCTGGCTTGTTGTAGGTGTAACGTTACTTGTTGTATTACATATCTGGATGCAATGACAGAAACAGCAAAATAGTAGTCGGGCAGCACCCTATGCGAAGCACAGATTTTTAGCTTAGGTGTTTTTAAGCCACACTGTTAATTACATTGGCCACGCCCCTTTGAGACCCCCACGTTTTTTCATCTCACTTAAAGCCCTTGCTGTCCCCAATCAGTCATTCAACAGGTACATTGTTTCAAGTCAATGCCAGTCCTTACTGGGCAGTCCCTTTTGGCCAGTTTCTCTCAATCTTTAAAAGTCCATCCCCAGCAGCCTCGCTACCCTTTGTCTGTCTGGTAGACTGACGTTTCTCTGGTCAGGCTGTGCTGTCTCTGCTAGGTGGGTAACTATCACCCCAGCCTCCTCCAGCCAGCCCCAACTCGCACTAGCCCCACAGCCTGCTTCTCTTCAAATTTCACCAGCCCTTTAAATCCCACACTAACTGCTGAATACTGTCGCCTGAGTTTCCTCCCTGCCTCATCAGCTGCTGGACCATCGTTGATTGAGATGAGCACAACAGGAGCATGCAGAGTGCAGCCCCATGCCTCTGACTGGAGGGCAGCAGTGCACACGATCTGCAGAAAACAAAGCCTGAACCTCCTAGAGAACATAGGAGGGGAAGCAAAATTCACAAAGAAGAAAAACCGGACGCTCCCTAATGTGTTTACGTATATTAAATAAACAGGCACCACAGCCACCTAATATTAGCGACAACAGTAGGTGGCACTTTTCATCCATGGAAGCTGGAAATCGTTTATTAAAACAAGGGGGTAAAAGCAAAAAGTCCTGGTGGTCAAAGCATCTGAGACCGGTAAATGCATTGGTCGGGTTAAAATTGCACTAAATCCAGCGACAAAACAAGTAGATAAAGTGCGGTACTAGTGCAGTTCACAAGCTTTCATGACCTGTTAGCAAAGCAAAGGGCAGGCAGCGCGTGATACCCGGGTACCCAGTGCATGTTTTAGGGCTAAAGCATGTCCTATAACATTAGGGAGAGGAACCGTGTAGGTCTGCATGTAGGGACTGCATGTGCGTCACTGCTCATACCCGAGGCAATACTCCATCGGAGTGAACTTCTCAGAAAAGGCGGGACATGCACCCACCATTAGCCGTTTGCAGGCTATGATTCTTAAATGACACATGTAAAACCCACTCCAAAGCGTGGGAGGAGTCAGACCCCAGAAAGTACAGACAACAGATCACCTAACAGCACTGTTTAGGCTCGACCTAAAAATTCATACCCATTTACAAAAAATGACATGCAGAGTGAAAAACGTACTTTCAACATCAGCAGCAGTCTGTCAGTTAACTACCTAGTAAGCAACTACAATGTCACCACAGAGTTTGAATGAACAACGAGAGCACTAAAAATCTGTATTCAAGAAAAAGAAGGCATTCCTGAATTCCATTTTTGTTAGAATAGGAGATGTTGAATTTAAAGCTTTTTCTGAGGAGGTTAAAGTAAATGAGAATAGACATATTAATGCAGGCCTTAAACCAGCTTACACAATGTTGTCATTAATGATGTCATTTCAGATGTTGCATAAACACAATACCCTTGGAATTATCGGAGGGAGGGAACTAGAGGCTATGGGATTTTCAGGGTGAGCAGGCCTCCAAATCTATGAAATGCACACACAATAGAAGCTACCCTGAAATAATGGTCCCTTACATAATGTGACTGTATCCCTACAAAGCACTAAATGGGTTGAGTACTGGGCATCTCAAAAAATGTTAAGGACTGTCCTCACACACCACCAGGTGTCATGCTTCATCATAAACAGTCCTCGCTCTCTAGAAACCTGGTTTGATAGAGAGTGTGCCTACACCTGGAGACAGGGAGGCACTTTTAATAATATAAGTGGGGGCCCATGCGATACTGATTTAAAAACCAATGTATCACTCCAAATGACATTTAATCGTAGGGTATTATTTGGTGTTAAAAACTAGAATGTGGGCATTAGGGGAACTATTACCCCATCACCACTCTTGTCGTCAACATGTTTCTGCCGTTGGCTCAAGCGAGTCCGCGGCATTCATCAGGACGGGATTCAGGCTCCTATCTTACCAGATTGGTTCCAGATATTGCCACTATGTTAGGGTGACCTGTGTCATCCTCTAACTAAAACCTGTGTTCTTATATACCTGTAAAATAAACATAAATGTTCTTATTCAATCCGATGTATTTTTTGGCAGATAAGGGATAGGAAACATCATACACACCATGCAAATGCAAAATTGCATGTGAGTGTAAAATCACGTGAAACTGCAAACGTGAAGCAAAATATCAAAAGTATCAATTATTCATGAGTTTGTGAGACCAGCTCACAATCTTACCCCAATATAGGGTCCTAATTGCCCAATGGGAGGAGGGTAAAGGGACCCCTGTAGTCACAGTCTAAGGAAGGTAAAGGTGGAAAATTAAAAACTAGAAATGATAATGAATTTTGTCAAATGGAAAAAATGCATTCAATGCCAGATGCGCCGTTTTCTCATTCACACTCTCACACATACTCTTACTGCCTCAAGGTGCGTCCCTCGCCGTACACCTAAAGATGTCCTCTCCTCTTCCCCGACGATGTCAGAGTGGGATCAAAACCTTGCATTTATATAGGCGTGCCCCAATCAACAAATTAGCTGAACTGTGGCATCTGTGTGCAATTACAGATGACCGCAGTTAACTAGTTGCCAGATCCAGTGTCCGTGCTGTCTCCTGCCTGGAGATCATGTCATATTGTAGTAAACCGAAGGGTTAAACTGTTCTGGGCTGGCGCCGTAAGAGAGAGAATCACCTGCGGATGATAACCGCTAGCGCGGTCATTGCCGCGCTCGTTCCGGTGTCTTAGCCGCCGCGCTTGGGGGCCGTGTGATGGATCAACACACCCAGGGACGTGGCCATGTGGCAAAAGCAGAGTGATTGACATGGCCGCCGTAAGTGAGAGAATCACCTGCAGTTAATAACCCCTGGCGCGGTCATTGCCACGCTCGTTCCGGTGTCTTAGCCGCCACGCCTTGGGGCCGCGTGATGATACGACACACCCCAAGGCGTGGCCATACGCCAAAAGCAGCAAAATTGACACAGCTGCCTCTCAAGTTCAGAGGCATCTCGTGTCATAGATGTCTTGGGCAAAGTTGTCACATGTTCTCTGTGTATGTTTAGGAACGAAAAAGAGGCATTATTAATGCAAAAAATAAAAAATAAATCCTTGTACATTTCATGATTTCCAAAAATGGGCCTGGTAGTGTACACAATTCCATTGAATGGATATCTCATCTGTTGATATAAGTAGGACTGTACATTGATGAGATGAATGAATCATATACATAAAGTTTCAATATTGTAGTATCCCTAACCCATTTCATGGATATCTTACCATAATGTAAATGGGAGAGTACATTGGTGTCCTATATATTAATGAACCTAACACCAATCAATTCATTTGTATAAAGGCAGTATGCCTCCCAGGGAAATAGTACTATGAACGCTGGGCCTTCCCATGTATATTGGGTGATACATTCCATAGATTTTTATAGGGTCACAGAATGAGGCAGGGTGCGAGGGGGAGAAACAATTCTTGTGCGCTTGTTAGTATTGTTAATTATGCTTCACAATTCAGATGGAAACAGTTAGTACGATTGGAATCAAATGATAGTTATGCTCATAGATGAAGCGTCGCCCTCATCTATTCCTGGTCTTTAGTGCTTAGCACTCCGTTCTGTGAAGTTCTCTCTCTTTATGCTAGTGCTTGCACATCCCTATGACTGGCCAGTGAGCTCCAGAGGTATTGCTTACTGTCCAATCTGTAACCACGGGATATCGTAATTCAGTCCGGTTTCCCACGTTCTTAGATGATACACCAATCGTTGTACGCAGGTGTGAAGTCTTTTCTCGACATTTTGATATTTCGCAGTAATTTTCTCCCAAACCACCCATTCTATGTCCACGTCTCGATGGCCTTTTTCCAGGTAGTGGTTTTTGTGTTTTCACTTTCCTGGTGGTCATTCCCATGCAGAGAAGATCGCAGGGGCAGGTGATAAGGTATATAACGTTCTCACTGTTGCAGTTGGTTAAGTCCTTCAGAATCCACGGTCTTCCTGTCTTAATGTCGACCTCTTTCTTGGTCTTGGTGAATTGACAAGCTACGCAGTTACCACATGGATAATGGCCTACCGGCCGATGGTTGTCCCATAGCGTTGTTTGAGTTTGGGTTTGCAGTGGTGGTGTTTTTGCGCGAACCAATTCATCCTGAATACTCGTGTTCCTTTTAAAAGCAAAAAGAGGTTAAGGCCATTGCTTTATTCCCCCATTCAGAATATGCCAGTTCTTATGTACTATGTTCTGGACTTTATTTGAAATGAGAATTTATGTGGTGACACCAACAACCTTCTCATTCTCAGGTTTCTTGTGGTTCTCAAGCAGGGCCTCTCGTTGTTATTTCTTGCCCTTTTTTTGCTCTCTTCACCAGTTTTCTCAGGTAATGATGGGTTATAATTTTTTCTTCCAATGTCTTCGCCTGTGTATCAAAAACTTCCAGGGAGGAGCAGTTTCTTCTGACCCGTAGGAACAGCCCAACGGGGAGGTTCTGTCGAAGTGCTTTCGGGTGGAAGCTTTCAAACAGTAAAACGCTGTTCCTGTAGGTCGCTTTGTTGCAGACTCTCGTCTTTATGCCTTCTTGGTCCATTGTGATGACCAGGTCCAGAAATACTGCTTCATCTTTGTTGATGGTGTACGTAAATTTTAGGTGTCTGTCCTTTGTGTTCACGTCCTCTCTGCAAATTCTATTGCCTGTTCTTTGTTGCCATGCCAAATTATCAACACATCATCTATATATCTGCGCCACAGTTACATCTGGTCTCTGTAGGGATTTTCCGAGTTTAAGATGTAGTCAACCTCAAATTGATATACGTATAAACAGGCCATAGTGGGCGCAAAAGTGCTTCCCATTGATGTACCCCTCACTTGGTAGTATGTTATGCCTTTGTATTTAAAAAAATTATCTGTGAGTGCTAATTCTGCACATTCCATGACGAAGTGTCTGGGTGTCATGAATCCCCTGTCCATCTCCTGTAGTATGTGTTCGACCACTTCCAAGGTACGTCTCTGGGGGATATTCTTATAAAGAGCTTCAATGTCCATTGTAATGATCCAGTCCTCAGTGGGGTTGATTTCCATGTCTCTGAGCAGGCAAAGGATGTCCTTTGTGTATTTAAGGTACGAAGTAGAAGTCTTCACTATGGGTCTGAGAAACCAGTCACAGAATTGCGAAAGGGGTTCCAACACTGAGCCGATGCCCGACACTATGGGTCTACCTGGTGGCGGTATTTTGTTTTTATGGATCTTTGGGAGAGTATAAAATCTTGGTATTCGCGGTGTGTCAGCAATGAGAAACTCTGCCTCATGTTTGGTAATCCAATCACTCATGAGGCCTTCCACCAAAGATTTTATTTTGTTTGTTAGTCTCAGTGTCGGATCAATTTGGAAAATTTCATAGCCCTCGCCGTCGGACAATAGTCGGGTACATTCCGTGTGGTACATGTTCCTATCCATAACAACTATTGCTCCACCTTTATCAGCTGGTTTTATGACCAACGTGTTCCTCTTGAGATTTTCCAGGGCTATTTTCTCACCTTTCCTCTGGCATTCAATTGTGTCGATTTCCTTAAGGACTGCCTGTTCAAAAGTAAATTCTTCACATGGGATGGCTTGTGTTGGTGGTACAAAAGTTGACTTCTTCTTTAGACCCGTGTTAGTAGGTTCTCGATCTGTAGGGGTTTCTTGGTTCTCAAAGAAGCTTTGTAATTTAATCCTCTGGAAAAAGTGTGCTTGTACTATGCGTACTAAGAAGAGGTCACTCCTGGGTGTTGGTACAAACCCCAGTCCTTTAGACAGGACGGCGTTCTCATCTGGTGATAGAATGTGGGTGCTTAAGTTTACAATGTTGGAGGGTCTCTGCTCGCTGTCAGTCCCTGGTCCTTCCTCTTGCTCCTCGTCACCACTTGGTTCGGGGTTTGATCCCCCAATGTACTTTGGCTGACTGTCTGGGGTATTTTTGTTTTCCTTTTCCCCGACCTCTGCCTCGGCAGTGTGTGTGTGCATTTCAGATGTTGCAGTCATCACAGATGTCATTGAACATGTCATGAATGATGTATTATGTGAGGCAATTAGCAATGCATTTCGAGGGTGCAAGTTATAGTTACTTTACGCTAGAAGTTATAGTAACTTGAGATAACTATAACTGGTGAATTTTGGTGGTTTTGTTAGTTTATAATGTTATGTTTAAATTGACATTTTCACCTAACTGTAACACCCCTTTAGCCTTTTTTTAAAGCAAATTTCAAAGGTTTTTTTAAATTTAAAGTAAGATATTATTTAAATTCCTAACAATTACGTCACTTCAAGCTTCTTTTTTTCAGAGTGATTCTATGGTTTTTGAACGTAAAGTAAGATGTCCACCACCTTGCGCTGTGTATGGTTGGACACAGGGCCTGGCCATTGGCCAGGCATTGCCCCCTATAACCTAATGGTGTCCAACCCCTCTCCAATATGTGCCTCCACCCCACATGAACTTTGGCCGTGACCAGTGTGTCATGCACAAATGACATGTAACAATATAAAGTTAGTCATTTTAAGTAAATTAGACCTACTGGCTTTGTCAAACAGTCAGAGCACCAAAATATAAAAAGCGGGCCTATGGCTTTATCAAAATGTCACCAACAATTATATTCAAATGCATATTGTATAAATTCACACATAAAAATGTTTAAAAATAGTGATTGTTGCAAAATATTTTCAATGAAGCATTTTAAAACAAATTAAATGTTTGAGTCTTTTTTAAACATTTTTCAGACCACAAAGTGCAGCCATAGAACCAACCACAATGGGTCCCTGCACTTACTACAGCTGAAAAGCATACACCCCCAGCTCATAGTGGTTTAAAAATATTGGTAAGCTCTTATGGATTCAATGACCCAAGAGACTTTCTATGATCTGTGTAATGTTGCTGAGGGGCTGCTGCCCTCCCTGCAGCCCTCCACAACAATACAAAAATGCTTGGTGGTGCCCCTACTCCTTCTAGGGGCCTCACAAGGATCAACAAATATAATTTAAAAGCCCTCACAAGGCATTATGAGGTACTCCTTGCCTGAGGCAATTAATATTAAATGAGCATCTTGTGCTGCTCCTTTATTATTCCTTTTTTGTGTTTTTTATTCTTATATGGATGTTCCTGGCCTACTGACCCCTCCTTTACAAGCTCGCTCCACGCCCGCTGTTTCAACCAATCCTAGCGCGGCGTTTGTGACGTCAGCTCTACTCCGACAGCTGACCCTCCCTTTTCAAAAATCGTACGCAAGACTTTATTTTCCCAATGCTTCTTATTAAATTTAATAACAACATAAAACATTCGCTATCTTGTCAGTTTCCCTAAATTGAAAAGGATAGATTTCTCACACTTAGTAAAACCCTTCCGCTTACTAGACATACACTACGAGTAAAACCCTTCCGTTTACTCTTCACATAAGCTTCAAAAAAACCTGCTACTCCTTCAATGTTAACCTTTCTAGGTGTATAACATCAAAATTTCACCAGCGTATTCCTTTGCTGTCACTCACACACACAGAGTCCCTAACAAGTACTGATAGCCCTGCTTAACTTTTCAGTACTAATTCTGCCTGACAGATAACCTCACTGCAGTATGGCTTCCACTTACCATCCGCTATTCAAATTCCCCGGGGATTTCTAGACAACATAAAACAAAACTTTTTAAACGGATGTTAGTTCATAAAAATAAAATTCTCATTACCCAATTAACAAAGTATAACCATCCTCTGATAGCCAGAAAACTGATCCAGCGGGTTACTAGCAACAAGCATTCATACACAAAATACTCACCTGGGCTCATTCATTCACGCTAATAATTACCGCTGGTGGGAATCAGTTGTACTCTTTATCAAATCCCTGCTACCAATTACCTTTTCCGATTGAAGAGTAATGACTTACCAATGGACCTTTGATAATTGGGGTTGAAATGAGATCATACAATACATAATTTCATTAACCACCTGAAATAAACACTGACTCAGGAAGTTTTTTAAAATGTTTATCTAAATTCTTTAGCAGAGTAAATTACAAACCACATAATACTTAATCGCATATCAAAGAGGAAGCACACTATATAATCACCTATTAATCACAAATGACGGTCCCTCAGAAAGAAGAAGATAGAGACAGCAGTACAACTAAAGATTGCGCATTTATAGTTACCTAAAGATGTGAAAACGAAACCCCTTGGCAAAGGAGATGGAAAGATTGGTCCAAGAAGGATGAAGACCAAGACCTCCGGACCAGGTTCAGGACAGGATAGGTGACCTCTCTATCAACGACGCCTGTGTCGTTCCCCTCTCTGACACTTCGTTCCTCCTCAATTCTTCCGTGTCTTCTTCTAATAGAGTCCGCCGCCCCCACCTCAGGATCTCTTCGGACAGCAGTTCAGTCTATAATCGATCAGCTCTCGTCTATGGCAGCTTCTGAGCCTTAGTGCTCAGTTCTTCGCACTTCTCTGCGCTAACTTCTGCTCCCCTGTGCTAACTAATTAGCTAATTCTATATCTATTATACCCTTCTACGCCCATGTACCTCCCATTAATGTTTCAATATTATGGGCCCACTATTTCTGATTGGACAGGGACAGGGGTTGATCCTCACACCAAGTCAATTTAGTTCAATTTTCTTAAGCCCATTGTTTTAAAATACCGCCACTCTCAATTAATACATTTGCTTTATTTCCCACCCGTCTCACGACAATTTTTAATACAAAGTGTATACAAAATGTATCAATTTGTAGGACATCTCAGATGAACTGTGAAGGTGATCAGCGGGTCATGTCCTTGGACATCTTCCAAGTTGACTTCATCGCTTTCCTTTGTTAGTTTTCAGGGTGCATGCGCAAATCACGTGGTTTCTTGAGCTGCCGTTTAGTCAACCCAGGCCCACTTTACGAACTAATAGAAAATCAAAGAAGAAACATATTAAAATCAAAAATAAATGTTTTCACTGTATACCCCCTACTTCTACTCTACTCCCGTTTTAATTATAAATGTCTATCCCGCATTAGTAGCGTTAGAATACCACATTATTAATTGCAGCAATGCGAAAGCTTTAGCATGTGAGAACATTAAGCGGCCATTTTAGCATACACTGCGCAGAAGCAAAAGATTCCCTCCAAGCAAAGAAAGACGTCATACCACGTGACATGGTTGACACATGCGCAGTAGAGTTCCCGCGCTTTAGCGGCCATTTTGGATTAGACAAGGATTAGTTATTAGTGGAAAACACATAGGCAAGCATATTCTGGATAAAAATGTTGTGTTTGCACATTATTAATAAAGACATTACAGGTTTTAGTACAAATTAATTAATACTGTGAGAAGATTGCTTTCGAGCAAGTCTCATTGTGAGTCCTTGCTCCATCAATCCCCTCTCTGATGGCGTTTCTGAGCCATCAAAACTACCTATAACCAGATGCCAACTTAACATATTTCTGTCACATTTTCATTCTTACATTGTCTATTCTTACCCTCTCCTTTCAGTTTCTTGTAAATTTCACTTCTCAGATCTTCTAATTCCATTTCATCTAATTTCCTTTTCTTGCCCTTTCCTGTCACCCTATATGTTTCCTTCTTTCTACAACATTTGCACCATATCATTATTGACAGTACTATTATAGCTATCCCTACTAAGGGTACTATTATTTGACCTATAAGTCCTTTCCCTACATTAGTAAACCAGGTACCAATTGACGCAATGCTATTTGTCAATCTTTCCCATACACTATCAACTTCTAGTGGTTTTAGTTCCTTCTCAAGTTTAGTAATATTCTTTATATATGTTCCGATTTCTGCACTTTTGTCTGGAATATATGTGCAACAATGTTTCGTTTTCAACAATTTACAGACTCCGCCCTCTTTTGCTAATATTATATCAAGAGCAAGTCGATTTTCCATAACCATAGATCTAATCGCAACCATCTCCGCATTAATCATTAGAAATCCTCCAGCAGTATCCGTTGATAAACGATCAACCACTGTAGACAATTTACATATTTTCCTTGAGTTCAGAATTATTCCCACTGAAGGTATCAATGCACCAAATATGTCACCTACAATTTCTGAAAAACTAGCTCTTTTATTACGTGTTAGTTCACTATTATTTTCATTGCTCCCAGTGTTTCATTTTACGTGGTATACCTTTGGAAAAACTATTCCAAAATAACAACTTCCATACCACCGTGCAGGAAGCCTAAAATAAGCCTTATTCCCACACACATAATAGATTCCAGGAAAAACTGAATCTGTTCCTCCTTTTAGTCCCCAACCTCCAAGAATTAAAAAATTATGTTCACATTCACTGGTACCAATAAAAACATTGTTTTATTCAGTCTTTAACCTATGAAGACAAATTTTCCCTGTCTTTACAAAATCTAGAGCCATAGCAGCTTGAGCCTTGCCAGGTGTATAAATACCCTCTTTCTCAGTCCAAGGTGGAAGATGAGCCTTATGCTCAGACGCTTTCTTTTGGAAATTCTGTCTTCTATTTTCAACTAAGTTTAAAAATATATTTTCTTCTTCACGTAATGAACATGTTAGATTGCTTCTACGTGCATGTGTTATGTCTATCGACTTCATTGTTAAGAAAAATTCTCCCATAAATTGCGCGTCTTGACTACTAAGCACTGGGTTCAGATTCTTTCAAAGAGGAACCTCTGAAAATATCACATCTATATTTGAATAATAATACTGAAGTTTCCCTGTTCTATAAAATAAACTAGTTAGTACACTACATGATATGCCATAAGTTAAAGGCAAATGATGATATGTTAGACCTTCTGCTACTGATTCAGGTAACTTCATACAGACATAACAATCACTAACATCCATTGTATCTACGTACTGAAACAATAATTTAGTAAAGACATTTAAGCTAGTATCGTTATCTGTTACAACGTGATGGAAATCTGGTTCATCTTCTGCTTCTATTTCTACTCTATCACCTTTCAAGGTATCTATCCTTTCCTTGGTATCGTTGTTATTCTTTTTGTCCATTATCATAAGGTAAGGAATTGCTACAATCACAACTAACCACACTATAAGCACCACTACCAGACTACATATGCATATAGCACAGCATCTTTTACAACATTTCCGTTTCGGTCTCCCTGAAACTCTGTCGTCAGCCATTTTGACAAGGAAGATTTCTCTTCTTTTCTTTTTCTTTCAAGATTTTAACGTTATCAAGGTGGTTTCACTTCTTTTTCATAAGTCAGTTCTGCACTTGTTCCTTCGTCACCACTTTCACTTGACTCTGAACTCTTGCAGTCTTCGAGGATTATATAAGTCCAATCAGGACCTTTAAACTTATTGTTCACGAGTTTCAATCTTTTGCTTTTTCGTTTTTCAGTCCCATTTGTTTGTCCAGATAAGCTTGTTACTTTATTTACTTGTTCTTGGTCTTCACTTCGTGTTACTATATGGTATTTCACTCTTTTGATGACACTAGGCCAATGATCACCCTTTCTGACTTTCTTTGTTTGCACTGTACCTTCACCTTCCGAGTCTTTTCCAAAAACTCTTTTATTATCAAGGTGTGGCACAAATTGTTTGTTCTCGATTTCAGTTTCCCACTCTATTTGCTCTTGTTCAGGTCTTATTGTTGTTTCTTCAGTTGCCTGAATGTGAGTCTCTGCTAACTGGCCCTGTTCAGGATTGACGTTTTCATGCTTGATATTTTCTTGTTCTATGTTTTCTTGGTTTTCTTCTCCCTGAACGTGTTTTTCTTGTCCTAACTGGTTCTGATCAGGGCTTATTGCACTCTGTACTTCTGCAGCCTGACCGCGTTATTCTAAACCTGTCTGTCCCTGCTCAAATTTTGTTGTTTCGTTGTCAATTTGAGCCCAATTTCCTTTCCCTATCTGGGCCTGCTCAGGTTCTCTTATTGTTTCAATCTCCCTATCCTGAGCTGGTTCTTCTTCACCTATCTGGTCCTCACTAATTTCCTCTAATCTAGCTCTACTTCTTGTTTTGATGAAGACTTCAGGTATATCGATCACTGGTATCCAGTCCTGACTTGTGCTCGGTTGTTCTTCTTCAGCTACTCCCGAATCTATCACTTGGGATTCTTCAGCTGTCCAACCTTCAGCTTCCTCAGCTATTGATGCTGTCTGAGGATCTCTTTCTTCAGTAGCTGGCACCCTTTTGGTGTGGCTTACATGAATCCAATTAGGCAAGCCTGCACATTTCACTGCTGTGTTTGTAACCAATATAACCTGACAAGGTTCTCCCCACCTGGGTGATAAACACGTTTCTCTGGTGTGATGCTTCACTACCAACCAGTCTCCGGGGTTCAGATCATGCTCTTGTTCAGGCTGCCTGGAAACTGCGTCTTCTCCAACCTGGTGAGAGACAGAACGCACGAGGTCAGCCAATGCTTTGCAATAATCTAGAACCATATCATCTGTTATGTTCAGCAGTTTATTTCCAGGTACATGGGCTTGTCTCATTGCTCTTCCCATGATGATTTCATGTGGACTCAATCCTGTATTTCTATCAGGAATGCTTCTGAGTCCCATTAAGACAAGAGGCAATGCATCTGGCCAATCTAATGATGTGGATGCACACATCTTTGACAATCTTGATTTTATTGTGCTATTCATTTGTTCAACCACTCCAGAAGCCTCTGGGCGGTATGCACAGTGCAATTTTTGTTCAATTTTAAATGCTTCGCAGATTATTCTAATTACATCGTTATTGAAGTGACTCCCTCGATCTGATTCCAAAGTTACTGGGAAACCGAACCGTGGAATGAGTTCTCGTAACAACAGTTTTGCAACTGTTATGCTGTCATTCCTTCTGGTAGGGTAAGCCTCCACCCACCTTGAAAACAGACACACTATGACTAGTACATATTTCAGTCCTTTACATGGTGGTAACCGAATGAAATCTAACTGCAATCTCACAAATGGACCCTCTGCCTTTCCAATTTTTCCCAAACCAATTACTGTTCTCCTTCCTGGATTATTCATTTGGCAAGTTAAGCACCTCTGGCAAAGACTCTCTGCTGCAGCCCTAAACTTTGGGTTGTACCAACTTTGTCTGAAAAGTCTAATCATGGCATCTCTCACTACATGTGTGTCTCCATGATACATTATGGCCATTTGTGAAATCAGGCAATCAGGCATGACTGGTCTGCCATCTGAATAAACCCACACGTCATCATCTGTTCTTCGTGTACACCCTATTTTTATCCAAACATCCCTTTCACTCTCCTCAGCATCATCCTGCAATCGTTTCACAACATTCCATGCTTCAGGTGTTGAACATAGCATAAGTTGGCAGCTGATTCCCATCCTTTCGACTTTTCTGTTCACTGCCAATCTGTTTCTGGCACAGTGTTGAGCAATTAGGTCTGCGTATCTGTTACCGGCTACCACCCAGTCATCTCCTGACTGATGTGCGGCACATTTCACCACTGCCAATTCTTTTGGTGATTGTATTGCCTCCAATAATTCCTTTACAAACTGCCCATTTTTGATTGGGGATCCTGAAGAAGTCATGAAATCCCTCTGCATCCACAGTTGGCCAAAATCATGCACAACCCCGTACCCATATTGACTGTCCGTAAATATGGTTACTTTTAAATTTTTCCCAATTTTGGAGGCTTTGATCAAAGCAATTAATTCAGCTACTTGTGCAGATTTGACTCCTGGTAAATAGGATGCTTCGACTATTCCAGAAAGTTCACATACAGCATAGGCTGCACTCAATTTGCCATCATCATGCCTTAGGCATGAGCCGTCCACAAACAGCTCCCTGTCTGGGTTCTTAAGAGGCATTTCCTGTATGTCAGGGCGCGGTTTGGTACACAATTCTGTGACTTGCAAACAGTCATGTTCTGTGTCATCCTGCACTTCTTCACAATATGGATCTGGTAATAATGTAGCAGGATTTACAATTGTGCACCTAGCTATGGTCACATTTTCAGCTCCTAGAATTATTCGCTCATATCTTGTCATCCGACTAGGGGTGAGATGCTGAGTTCTAGTTCTTGTCAACAGGATTACAACTGCATGTGGGACGAACACCTTAACAGGATGTCCCATTACTATTGACTCACTTTGTTCAATACTCATACAGGTAGCAGCTACTGCTTTCAAGCAGCCTGGCAATGCTGCAGCCACTGGGTCCAATGTAGCAGAAAAATATGCTATAGGACGCCTGTCTAGTCCATGTCTTTGAGTTAGGACTGAAAGTGCACAACTTTCTCTTTCATAGCAAAACAGTGTGAATTCTTTTGTATAGTCAGGCATGCCCAAGGCAGGTGCCTCACAAAAAGCATTTCTTAATTTTACAAATGCACTAGCACTTTCATCATCCCATTCAACTGGATCCTTTGCTTTCTTTTTGGTTAACTGAATCAAAGGCTTTGCTAGTAGTGAAAACCCTATAATCCATTGTCAACAGTGTCCTACTATCCCTAGAAACATTCTCACCTCTCTTTGTGTTACTGGCATTTTCATTTGCTTAATTATTTTTATTCTCTCAGACGTTATTCTTCTCTTTCAATTTGGTGTCCCAAATACTTAACTGCTGTTGTACAAAATTGTAATTTCTCTGGTGACACTTTGTGTTCTTCCTCAGCCAGATGATTTAATAATGCAATTGAGTCAGCGACACAATCGTCATGAGTTCTTGATGCGACTAACAAGTCGTCTATGTACTGCACCAAGACTGAGTTCCTAGGCATTACTAATTTTTCTAAGCACCTTTTCAGTATTTGATTAAAAATGGAGGGACTTTCTGTATATCCCTGAGGAACACGATTCCACACATAAACATGGTTATCGAATTTGAACAAAAACAGATATTGACTATCTGGATGCAATGGAATTGAGAAAAATGCTTGGCACAGATCAATTACAGTAAACCATTCTGCATTCCATGGTATCTGGTATAGGATCACTGCAGGATTTGGTACTATAGGACAACAAGGTACCACAATTTTATTAATTGTCCGCAAATCCTGAACGATCCTATATTTTCCACTAGGCTTTTTCAAACCCATAATTGGCGAATTACAAGGGCTACTCATGACTTCTTTTAATATGCCTTGTTTTACCATTCTGCCAATTTCCTCAGTAACTCCTGCTTTTACTTCTGCACTCATTTTGTACTGTCTGGTATTTGGGAAAATTGCACCTTCTTTTACAGTGATCTTCACTGGGTCTATTTTTGCCATGAGACCTACTTCTTTCCCAGTAAAATCCCATACCTTAGAGCTCACTGTAGTTCTTAACTCTTCTGGTAATTCATCTTTGGTTATCAAGGAGAACATCTCATCTACTTCTGTACCTTGCTTGGCTATCATGAATTTGTAAACATGATCTTCATCCGGGGTCTGTATTGCAACACCATCCGGTGTGCAAAAAATAGTGCAATTCATTTTGCACAGTAAATCTCTGCCCAGTAAATTTACTGGACTGGAATCACACACCACAAATTGGTGCATTTCTCTGAAGTTTCCTATTCTTACTTCCATGGGCTCAGTAAGGGGAGTTCTAATCTTTTGATTGGCTACACCTACAACTTGGATAGCTTCTCCAGAGAGAGGTAGGTCTGGGATGTCTGCTGTTCTTACAGTAGAACGGGTAGCACCAGTGTCCAAAAGAAAAGTGACATCATTACCTTTTACTTTCCCTTCAACATATGGACCTGACTGATCTACCGGCAAGGATGCGCGAAGTACGCACTCCTTCTCCCCCTCTCTTAGGCACCGTCATTGATAATCATATGGATTAAAATCATCCCGTAAAAGAAACTGTGAAGTTACATATTCATTCTTACCACTTCCTCCTTGATATCCGACGTCTGTACCGTGCTTTGCTCTGCTTACATTACCCTGTATAGGGGCAGGTGGTAACTGACTCTGAGGATTTACACCCTGCTGTGAGTCATTCTGCGTCTGTGGATTTAAATTATGATTTGGGCCATTATTATTTTGAATCTTTTTACATTCGTTCTTCCAATGTCCCAACTTTCCGCATCCATGACCAGGAAATTTCTTTTTAGCCTCTTCTCTACTCATTCGTCCTCTTACCTTCCCACCATTTCCTGTGTCACCATTCGTTCCAGATTCTTTTCCCTGACTTTCTGTTGGATTATCTAAATTAATTCCCTGTCGCTCAGCCATTTTCACTTGAGCCCACATCACTTTTTCTTGTAGTTTCTTATGCCTGTCTTCAATGTCATCTCCACAATATTTAGCATATTTTAAAATTTCATCAATAGGTTTTCCCTGCCAGCATAACATGTGTTGCTTAATCATCTGACAAATCTCTGGTTTTAGACCATTAACAAATCGATAGACAAACTGACTAATATTTTTGTCTCCAATATCTTCAAAACCGCTATACTGTTTGAACACCTGTAATAAACGTTCATAGTAGGCATGTACCGATTCATTTGCTTCTTGAGTAGTTCTGTCTATTTTTACCCAATCTGTTTCTTTGGGTGGTATCTTCCCTTTCAAATAAGTTATTACCTGGTGATACTTTTTCATCACATCATTTGATGGGGCACCTGTCTTTGGATCTCTAGGATACTCTTCACTAGGCCAGTCGATTGTAATTTTACAGTCTGTCCATAAATCGGCAGGTACCACTATGTCAAACAAACCATCTAGGTCTTTTAGCAAAACCTTTGAAACTTTCACAAACCTCTCAACCTGCTTGTACCATTCAATTGGTTTTTCTCTCAATTTTGGAAAATCATTTGTAAATGACAAAATATCTTGCCTGCTCCATGGGACATGAACATAACCTCCTCCTGGAACTTCCCGCATTGGGTACATCTGTTCTACCTTTCCTGTTTCCTTCAATAAATACTCAGATGTCATTCTACTTGAACGTGCATCTTCTTTTTTCTTTGTCCATCTAGTTTTCCATCTATCCAATTCACCCCATTTCTGTAATACTGACATTAATTCTTTAACTTGTAATTTTCTACCAGATGTATTCATATTTTCTAAGTCTTTGTCAGTAAATTCTGCTCTGTATGGTCTCTGCAACACTTTTGACTTCCTTATTTCAATTCCCATCTCTGAAGCCAAATCTGTTAATTTTTCATGGAATATTTTTACATTTCTGGTTATGCTCCTACATACGAACAATAGTTCTTCTTCACTGTAGGTATTTAAACGATCTACTCCTACATTGCCTGCTATCATTTCTTCTAACTCGACTTTTAATTTATAAATGTCCAAAATCTTTGGGGGTGAAATTTGTCTGTCTATTCCTTGTGCCCATCTTTCTAAGTCTTCTGGAGTTACTACTGTTGCACTTTTAGTTCCTGAAGAAGTTATTATATTTACATCCTTTGAGCAACTAGGTGTGACTCTTCTGGGGGTGCTATTTGCGGAATCTCGAATAGGCAAATCCATTAGTGAAATCATAGATTCACAATCGCTGATATGATCATCAATTATTACAGCTTCATGTTTAGGAATATCCACAGGTGTAGGCATAACTAAAGGCTTTGGGCAATTTACTTTGTCACCATATAAAGGGACCACGGGACCAAAGGTTACAGGTATGGTCAGGGAATCAGGATGTACATTCAACTGTGTTATTTTCTGTATCAATTCTGCTCTGTTTCTGTCTAAAGACTCGCTTTCCTTATCCTGAAGTACCCTATTAACTGGTGGATTATGCAGTACTTGAGGTACCAATGGTGTTCTCAAAATTGGTGCACTTGGGGAACATCCACCCAACCCTTCCTGGTATGGTGGAGGGTTCTTTAATATTTCTTCCATAAATTCATCTTTGGATTCTCCAAACCCTGTCATATGTTTAGTCTTTTCTTTGCATTTGCTCCCTAATGGCTCATCTGCCATGAATACTGGATACAAACCCTCGGTAAGCATCGCTCGTCTCCACTGTTTCATCTGACTTTCTCGTGTCTCATTTTGGTGTCTAGGGAAAAATCCCCTATAACCCCTATTGCTTCTGGGTCTATCACGTTCAAATGCCTCTGTTTCCCATTCTTCTAGGGCTTCATATTGCGTTAATCTTGGTCTGGGTTCTAATTCATTCATTCTTATTCTTAAATTTTGAAGAATTCTCCCATTGAAAGTACCATTCTCTGGGAACGCTAATATTCCGTCATCTTTTGTATATTCTATCCAATTTTCTAACCATACACAAGTATGATAACCCCTCTCCATCATCATGAATGAGGCGGGCGTTTTTGCTGGTGGAATGATAATTCCTTCCCTAGTTTTGAGGCTTATCCTTCTTAAAATAATTCTTAATCTTTTGTAAGAATGACTTTTTTCTCCGTACATTTTGGGTAAATATCTATGTATTGAATTATATTCTGCAAAACCTAGGAATCTCCTGTCTGGACGTGTTCCTATTAAAGTCGGATCGCGTTTCCACATATAATCTACACTGTCCACTAAGATTTCGACTTTTATGTTGACAACCAATCAAATTCCAGCTAACATTTGTTTCGGAACCAATCCTAGCGCGGCTTTTCTGTGACGTCTATTCACTCTCTCTGACGACCCCTCCTTTACAATCTGCACTTCTCTGTCCCTCGCTGTATCGACCAATCCCAGTGCGGCACCTGTGACGTCAGTATTACTCCTGACTACTGACCCCTCCTTTACAAGCTCGCTCCATGCCCGCTGTTTCAACCAATCCTAGCGCGGCGTTTGTGACGTCAGCTCTACTCCGACAGCTGACCCTCCCTTTACAAAAATCGTACGCAAGACTTTATTTTCTCAATGCTTCTTATTAAATTTAATAACAACATAAAACATTCGCTATCTTGTCAGTTTCCCTAAATTGAAAAGGATAGATTTCTCACACTTAGTAAAACCCTTCCGCTTACTAGACATACACTAAGAGTAAAACCCTTCCGTTTACTCTTCACGTAAGCTTCAAAAATACCTGCTACTCCTTCAATGTTACCCTTTCTAGGTGATATAACATCAAAATTTCACCAGCGTATTCCTTTGCTGTCACTCACACACACAGAGTCCCTAACAAGTACTGATAGCCCTGCTTAACTTTTCAGCACTAATTCTGCCTGACAGATAACCTCACTGCAGTATGGCTTCCACTTACCATCCGCTATTCAAATTCCCCGGGGATTTCTAGACAACATAAAACAAAACTTTAAAAAACGAATGTTAGTTCATAAAAATAAAATTCTCATTACCCAATTAACAAAGTATAACCATCCTCTGATAGCCAGAAAACTGATCCAGCGGGTTACTAGCAACAAGCATTCATACACAAAATACTCACCTGGGCTCATTCATTCACGCTAACTAATAATTACCGCTGGTGGGAATCAGTTGTACTCTTTATCAAATCCCTGCTACCAATTACCTTTTCCGATTGAAGAGTAATGACTTACCAATGGACCTTTGATAATTGGGGTTGAAATGAGATCATACAATACATAATTTCATTAACCACCTGAAATAAACACTGACTCAGGAAGTTTTTTAAATGTTTATCTAAATTCTTTAGCAGAGTAAATTACAAACCACATAATACTTAATCGCATATCAAAGAGGAAGCTCACTATATAATCACCTATTAATCACAAATGACGGTCCCTCAGAAAGAAGAAGATAGAGACAGCAGTACAACTAAAGATTACGCATTTATAGTTACCTAAAGATGTGAAAACCAAACCCCTTGGCCAAGGAGATGGAAAGATAGGTCCCAAGAAGGATGAAGACCAAGACCTCCGGACCAGGTTCAGGACAGGATAGGTGACCTCTCTATCAACGACACCTGTGTCGTTCCCCTCTCTGACACTTCGTTCCTCCTCAATTCTTCCGTGTCTTCTTCTAATAGAGTCCGCCGCCCCCACCTCAGGATCTCTTCGGACAGCAGTTCAGTCTATAATCGATCAGCTCTCGTCTATGGCAGCTTCTGAGCCTTAGTGCTCAGTTCTTCGCACTCCTCTGCGCTAACTGCTGCTCCCCTGTGCTAACTAATTAGCTAATTCTATATCTATTATACCCTTCTACGCCCATGTACCTCCCATTAATGTTTCAATATTATGGGCCCACTATTTCTGATTGGACAGGGACAGGGGGTTGATCCTCACACCAAGTCAATTTAGTTCAATTTTCTTAAGCCCATTGTTTTAAAATACCGCCCCTCTCAATTAATACATTTGCTTTATTTCCCACCCGTCTCACGACAATTTTTAATACAAAGTGTATACAAAATGTATCAATTTGTAGGACATCTCAGATGAACTGTGAAGGTGATCAGCGGGTCATGTCCTTGGACATCTTCCAAGTTGACTTCATCGCTTTCCTTTGTTAGTTTTCAGGGCGCATGCGCAAATCGCGTGGTTTCTTGAGCTGCCGTTTAGTCAACCCAGGCCCACTTTACAAACTAATAGAAAATCAAAGAAGAAACATATTAAAATCAAAAATAAATGTTTTCACTGTATACCCCCTACTTCTACTCTACTCCCATTTTAATTATAAATGCCTATCCCGCATTAGTAGCGTTAGAATACCACATTATTAATTGCAGCAATGCGAAAGCTTTAGCATGTGAGAACATTAAGCGGCCATTTTAGCATACACTGCGCAGAAGCAAAAGATTCCCTCCAAGCAAAGTAAGACGTCATAACACGTGACATGGTTGACACATGCGCAGTAGAGTTCCCGCGCCTTAGCGGCCATTTTGGATTAGACAAGGATTACTTATTAGTGGAAAACACATAGGCAAGCATCTTCTGGATAAAAATGTTGTGTTTGCACATTATTAATAAAGACATTACAGGTTTTAGTACAAATTAATTAATACTGTGAGAAGATTGCTTTCGAGCAAGTCTCATTGTGAGTCCTTGCTCCATCACCACCACATGGGATACCCCATTTTAGGCAAAGTTTGAGGCCATTGGAGGAACTACAAGGCCACTGCAGACTGTCAGCTCCCCAGCCTGCACCCATTCTGGGTGATCGTGGTATCAAGCCATTGTTATTTTACTGTGGTTGCCCAAGTGCCATCTAGGGCACACTCACATTTTTTCAAATGTTGGGGGCCCCAGGGGAACCCAAGAACCCTGCAGTCCTTGCCAGCTCCCCAGCCAGCACCCATTCTGATGCCGGCAGGTGCTGGTCATTATTTACAAAGGGTACCACAGTGCCCACCCAGGGCATCCACATGTCCCTCACGGGGGGCCAAGGGGCAGGTCCATGGCCTCCAGGACCTCTGCTGGCTACCCAGCCAGCACCCATCCTGGGTGCTAACGGAAGCTAGCTCTGTTGCTTTGCTCTCACCTGGGCATGAGCAGCTTTTTTCTCTGCTCCTGCTGTGCGGGAGCAAAGCTGTGTTCTATGCCCGGGAGAGTGCGGGCAGGGAATTCGATTTGTATTCCCTGCCCGCTCTCTCCCTGACAAGGAACAAGTCAGTGTTCTGGGTAGCTGGGGTCCCCGGGAAGCTGCTCTCTTTAGGCCCGGAGGATGTGGTCCCCGAGACCCTTCTATGGCTTATGGATGGGTCCCCTCTCCAAATTTACTATGTCGGTCCCAGGGGAAGGGGCCTCCGGGGCCTTTCAATGACTCAGTGAAGGGGCCGTATGACCTCTCCCCACAATGATTTATCAGCCACGGAGACTGGGGTCCCCGGGTTTTAAACTGGCTTGGGAAAGGGGCCACAGCTCCTTCCTTGAAAGTTTTGGGATCTGTCAAGAGGGGACCGAGAAAGAAGGGGGGGATTCCAAAACTTAATTTCCCAATGCAATTTGCATATGGATTTTTGTACAGTGCTGCAGCCTAAACAGCTAAACAGAATTACACCAAATTTGACAGAAAGCTAGATCTTTACCCAGAAATTGTGCTTTTTTTAATTTGGTGTAATTCTATTCAGTAGTTTTTGAGATATTAAGGTTAAAAATATTTGTATATCTGGCCAGTTAGTCCAAAATTAAAAAATTCAAGCAATTTCATTGGCTGAGGGGGCTTTCTCATAGCGAGCACTCTGATTGGCTGGCTGTAGTATGAACATTCTTGTTGCGGTGGCCATTACAGGACTCGGAGGCTTGGTCCCCTGTCCTGAAAAGGTTTTTAAAAAATAATATAAGAGGGAAGGGTAAGGATACCTTGCCCCCCCAGAGGGATCGACCCAAAGCTAAAGGTTAAAAAATGGGGCCGTTATGCTGTGCTCATGTGCCTCTTTTGCGGGATTGTGATAAATAATACAAAATCTTGACTTTTCTTTTATATTAAAATTACCCCCGGGCTGGGACAGGGCGCAGTGGTCAAACAACATTTTTTTATTTATAAAAAGGAGTGGGGTGTGCTGCCCCTATCCCCGTGCTTCGAAAGGCCATTGGGACCCAATCCTCGGGCCGCTATTTCAAAAGGGTAGGGGACATGCAGCCTCCCTCCCACAGCCTTGAAAGGCCTACCTCGGGACACTGTTTCCCTGCCTGTGAGAGCGCAGGCAGGGAAGACTTCTATTCACCCAACCAGTGGGAGCTGCAGAAAACCTTCCGTCAGGTAGCAGCACAGAATTTTTCCCTTCCCTCAAGTTTGCAGGTAGGCAACAGAGCTTGCTCCCACCTGGTGGGAGCACAGAAAAAAACCTGCTCCCGCTGGGTGGAAGCAGAGCCGGCTCTCGCTGTATTCAGGATGGGTGCATGCAGGGGAGCAGGCTGGTCCGCGGGGGCCAGGGGCCTTCTCCCACAGCCCCCAAAATTGTATGTTTTGTGGGTGCATTAGGCCCCAGGGGATGGAGTCCCGTGGGCCCTTATTACTGAATGTTGGCTTCGGGGGATGTGGTGCCTGAGGCCTTTGGAAGCCGGGGAAGGCGGCTGCACAGCCCACATAGAAAAAAGTTTGCCTGGGGGGATGGAGTCTCCTTCGCCAGCATTAGCTCAGAGTGGGGGCTACAACCCCCCTCCCCAATATAAAAAAATTCAAAAGAATTGCCAACTCCCGCCAGCACCCTAGATGGATGCTGGCAAGGAAGGTAGCGGACACGTGGGGGCCATGGGGCTCCTCCTGTGCCCCCCAACAAAAACAAAAACTAGTGGGTGTTCCGGGCGGGCACTGGACACCCATAATTAAAAAAAATTAAATATATGAGGAAAAATGAATATTAGATGACTGGCAAGAGCCGCTCATTTATAATTCACTGCTCCAGCTAAGGAGCCCCCCTTAATGCCCTTCATGGGCTAATTTACAAATCTTTTGCTACATGGTGGTTCCATAATCTGGGCAGGGGCATCAAAAGTATGTTTTTTTAGTTTTTTTAATAGTTGTGGGAGGCTTCAACGGAGTACAGAGACCCCCCAGAAATACTTTTAAAACATAACCCTATTTTTCTTGGGGTTTATAGAACCTGAGCTCAGGAAAATCTTATGATGTTCTTAAGCATTCCAAGTGCTGGAACTTATCCTGTACAGCTTGTAAATGCAGTGAGCCCTGGTGGTTGGTCCTTTCGCTGATTATGTGAGCAGAGGAGTGTAAAAACTATAGCACAAGTTTAATGCTGCTATGAATGTAAATGCTTTATTGTAATATTTATTGATGAATAATATAATGTTTTTGGGATGTAGTCACCCCTTGATAAAGTCCACAGGCCTGCCTTTTATATATTGACAGTGACTTATATTTTTTTAAAACCTGGAAATTCACTAAAAAAACAATAGGTTAAAGTGATGTTACAGTTAGGCATGATAAAACAAAATCTTGGAAATTCACAGAAAAAAACAAAGGTTAAAGTGACAATATAGCTAGGTGAATACATCAGTTAGAAAATTCAATTTAAAACTAACCAATCAGGGAGATTCACCAGTTAATCTCCCTAAAGTAACTGTAACTCACGCCTTTGCGATGCACTGGTTATATATTGAAATATTACTTCACTCACGACATGCTCAATGACTGGATTGAAAAATTATAAAATTACATCTTTTATGACAGCACTGTGCATGGCGGGGCGCCATGGTTGACCTTTGATTTTTGCAGTATATATATATATATATATATATATATATATATATATATTCACTGAAAAAACCATAGGTTTTAGGGACAGTTATAGTTACTTGGACATTGCACTCGTACAAAACCCGTGAAATTCCCCGTTATAGTTAGTTCAGCTAACTATAACTCGCGCCCGCAATGCACTGCTGATGACGTCACATATTACATCACTCATGACATGGTCAGTGACATCACTGATGACATCACTGATGACATCTCAAATGACATCACTGATGACATCACTGATGACATCACTGATGACATCATCCAGTGACTGTGTGTTTCTGTAAAGTTTAAATATTTTTAATATATATAGGAAAAGACGTATTGAAGAATGAGTGGGTGTGTAAGTGTCTGTATGGATGATTTAGTAGGTGCGTGACTGACTCTATAAGTGAGTGATTTAACGTATCTTACTGAATGCATGGGTTAGTGACTAAACTGGATGAATGTCTGTATCCGTCTGTCTGTTGCTGTGTAAGTGGCTGCATGTGTTTGTGAATAGCTACATGAGTGTCTATATGAGTTATTGAATGCTTGTCTGAGTATCTGTATGGGTGCCTGAGTGTTTGTGTGGGAGGGGTGTGTGCAACTCTGTGCATAGATGTGTGAGTGGGTGATTCACTGGGTGGATGGTTTCAAGAGTGCATCTGTGATAGACTGTATGGGTGGGTAAGTGTGTGTAAGAGTGTGTTAGTGAGTGAATGTATGTCCCAGTGGTACATGTGTGAGTAACTACATATGTGAAAGGCAGTATATATGTGTGTTGGAGTATATAAATAGCTATAAGCAAGAGTGAGTGATTGTGATAGTGGCTGTATGGATGATTGTGTGCTTGTATCAGTGATTGTATAAGAGCGTAACAATGTGCTACTATTTGTATGAGTAAGTGAGCTGGTGTGTGTATAACTGTATAGGTGAGTAAATGGCAGTGTGTTTAATTATTTGCATGACTGACTAGGTGTGTGAGTATCTCTATGGATGAGTGGCGTTGTTTGAGTGTCTATATAGGAGTAAGAGTGCATATGATAGTCCTGTACTGAGTGACCGTAAGTATGAGTGACTGTACGGGTGAGTGAGTGGATGTGTGTGTGTAGACCTAAGAATCAGTGAGTGGGTATGTAGTTATTGGTGTTGGAGTGTCTATGGTTTTGCGAATGGCAGTCTGTAATTTAGAGTGGGTGTATCAAAGGTTATATTAGGGTGTGAGGAGGTGCATCAGATTATCACGTGGATGATGTCATCAGTGATGTCATTTGAGATGTCATCAGTGATGTCATCAGTGATGTCACTGACCATGTCATGAGTGATGTAATATGTGACGTCATCAGCAGTGCATTGCGGGCGCGAGTTATAGTTAGCTGAACTAACTATAACGGGGAATTTCACGGGTTTTGTACGAGTGCAATGTCCAAGTAACTATAACTGTCCCTAAAACCTATGGTTTTTTCAGTGAATTTCAAAGGTTTTTTAAATGCTAATTTGTAACTATAACGTGTCTGAAACCTATGGTTTTTCAGTGAATTTCAAAGGTTTTTTAAATGCTAATTTGTAACTATAACGTGTCTGAAACCTATGGTTTTTTCAGTGAATTTCAAAGGTTTTTTAAATGCTAATTTCTAACTATAACGTGCCTGAAACCTACGGTTTTTTCAGTGAATTTCAAAGGTTTTGTAAATGACAATTTTTAAATGTATTAATTGTTATATTAATTTTTTCATACTGATTTACTACATTTTTAGAAACAATTTTTTTTTACATATTTTATTTTTTAAATTACATTGTAATTACATTATACATTACATTACAAAAAATACTTTCTCAGAATGAATTACTTTAGTTTAAATACTTTGCAGATAGGCAATAGACTTTTAAGTACAGTAGTTACAGTTGTTGCAATGGGCAACACATTTTCAAACACAATGCAACATTCAGCTCAATGTGAATTTCTAGTTAAATGCAATTAGTTACTTTATGGATTACTTTTGTAACCACAGGACTGGATCCTAGATTCAGTCCTGGTACATCTCCTGTAAACAGTTGAGTAAAAGCGTTTTGGTTACAGTCGTGATTTTTAAGGAATATTATTGTATTTTAAAAGTTGACACTTAGAAACTTTTTCTCATAGAATCACCAATGTTATCCTATGGAAGGAAATTCACTTAGCAGGTAAAAACTGTTATCGTTACTTTTTCTTACTCAGTGTTGGATCCTGGATCCAGCACTGGTGCATCTCCTGTAAACAGTTGAAAGAATGCGTTTAAGTCATACAGGCGATTTTTAAGGAATATTTGTAGTTTGTGAAAATCAACACTTTGAAACTTTTTGCTGAAAACCAGTCAATCTTAGCCTATGAAGGAAATTCAAGTTACCGGTAAGTACAGTTAAAATTACTTTTGAGGATCAGTACTGGGCTGAAAGATGCAGCACTGAGGTCTCTCCTGATAACAGGTGAGTAAATCGGAATTCGTATTTCGGCTGATTTTAGAGGAATATTTTAAAGTTCCAAAACTCCACACTTAGAAGAATTTCCAAGTGAAACCAGTCAATGTTAGCCTATGGAAGGAAATTCAAGTTACTGGTAAGTACGGTTAAAATTACTTTTCAGGACCAGTACTGGGCTGAAAGATGCAGCACTGAGGTCTCTCCTGATAACAGGTGAGTAAATCGGAATTCGTATTTCGGCTGATTTTAGAGGAATATTTTAAAGTTCCAAAACTCCACACTTAGAAGAATTTCCAAGTGAAACCAGTCAATGTTAGCCTATGAAGGAAATTCAAGTTACCGGTAAGTACGGTTAAAATTACTTTTCAGGACCAGTACTGGGCTGAAAGATGCAGCACTGAGGTCTCTCCTGATAACAGGTGAGTAAATCGGAATTTGTATTCCGGCTGATTTTAGAGGAATATTTTAAAGTTCCAAAACTCCACACTTAGAAGAATTTCCAAGTGAAACCAGTCAATGTTAGCCTATGGAAGGAAATTCAAGTAAACTGGTAAGTATGGTTAGAATTACTTTTCAGGACCAGTACTGGGCTGAAAGATACAGCACTGAGGTCTCTCCTGATAACAGGTGAGTAAATCGGAATTCGTATTTCGGCTGATTTTAGAGGAATATTTGCACAATGGTGAAGGGAGGGGCGGGGCCTGAGGTGACATCTGTGCAAACGCGCCCGTTGCGCGTTTTAAGTTGGGGATTAAGTCCCCTTGAATCCTGAGGGTCCCTAGGGGCCAACTAGCCCACCAGGAACCTCCAATATGCGCCAGGGGCTGCGTTGCAGAGACGTGTAGAGAGGCCACACCCTTTTTACACCTCTCTGCAACGCAGCTCTGTGGCGCTTTCTGGATGTACCTGTTGGGCTAGTTGGCCCCAGGGACCCTCAGGATTGAAGGGGATTTAATTCCCATCTTAAAACGCGCCACGGGGCCTGTTTGCACACATGTCACCTGAAGCCCCGCCCTCCCTTCACCACTGTGCAAACGCGCCCGTGGCGCGTTTTAAGTTGGGGATTAAGTCCCCTTGAATCCTGAGGGTCCCCGGAGTCCAACTAGCCCACCATATACCTCCAAAAGCGCCACAGAGCTGCGTTGCAGAGAGGTGTAAAAGGGGTGTGGCCTCTCTACACGTCTCTGCAACGCAGCCCCTGGCGCATATTGGAGGTTCCTGGTGGGCTAGTTGGCCCCAGGGACCCCCAGTATTCAAGGGAATTCATTCCCCCTCTGCAAACGCGCCAGGGCGCGTTTGCAGAGTGGTGAAGGAAGGGGCGGGGCCTGCGGGCCCGATCGTTTAAAAAAAAAAAAAAATTTGGTCCCCTGAAGAGGGGCTGTGTGGCCCCCTTCCTTTTTCCTGTTTTTATGCCCTGGGGACCCCATCCCCCAGGGCCTTACCCCTTTTTTTTAATTTTTAATTTAAAAAAAACGGGGAAGGGGCCGCGTGGCCCCCTTCCCTGGGCCTGTATTGGCCCCGGGACCCCATCCCCGGGGCATGGCCTTTTATTTTTATTCTTTGGAGGGGGCTGCGTGGCCCCCCTCCTCTGGCCATTTAAGGCCCCGGGACCCCATCCCCCGGGGCCGGCCTTTCCATTTTTTTTTATTTTTAGATTTTTTCTTTTTGGGGAGGGGGCCGTGTGGCCCCCCTCCTGGGCCACTACTTGCCCCGGGGACCCCATCCCCCGGGGCTAGCCCTCTCCGTTGGGGACTGTGGGGGGTCCCCAATCCCCCCACAGTCCCGCCGGCTCCCCACGTCCCTTGGGAGCCGGCATTGCTGTTCCACATGGGGAGCAGCTGACATGCTGCTCCCCATGTGGAAAAGCAATGTGCTTTGGATATTGGAAGAGAGAGCAGGTTTCCTGCTCTCTTCCAATATCCAAAGCAGTTTGCTATGGCAGGACGGGAGCCGCGAGGCTCCCGTCCTGCCGTAGCAAACTACAGTGTCCCGGGGGTAGGCACCCGGGACACTGCAGGAGCCGGCCCTGGGGGTGGCGGTCCCCAGGGCCATCAAGGGCTCCAGGAGGGGGCCGCGCGGCCCCCTCCCTACATGAGCACAGCCCCGGGGAGGTGGTGGTCCCGGGGCTTCGGGGTCCAAAACGGACCCCCATTTTAATTTGTTAGTGCCCGGGGAGGTGGCGGTCCCGGGCGTGTGGGGGGCTGGAGCCCCCACACAGGTTGTTAAATTAATTTAAAAAGCCCCGGGAGGTGGTGGTCCCGGCGCTGCGGGAGGGCTCAGAGCCCTCCCGCACCATTTTTAAAAAGCCCTGGGGGTGGCGGTCCCCGGGGCTTGGGGGCCCTTGAGGCCCCCACACATTAAATTATCCCCCCACCATGCCCCCGGGACTTGGGCCACCCGAGGGCCAATTAACATCGAGCGCGGAGACCGCGCTTCGATTTTTTCGGCAGGATTCGCGCACCCTGAGCGCATCCTGCCGATTTAAAAATATATATATCTTTTTCTGCCCAGGGGGTCCTTGTGGGACCCCTGAGCAGACCTAGGGGTCAGGGTGTTTCTACCCTGCCCCCTTTTGCGCTTTGCGCACTTGTTTCTGTCCCTCGGTTCTACCGAGGGACAAAATGGCTGCCAACACTTCTTGATTTGGAGTGTTGACAGCCAATTAGCATGCAGCTCGTGATCGGGAGGGTACGCG
The DNA here is from genome assembly GCA_963921515.1 of Calotriton arnoldi. Classification (NCBI taxonomy): domain Eukaryota; kingdom Metazoa; phylum Chordata; class Amphibia; order Caudata; family Salamandridae; genus Calotriton; species Calotriton arnoldi. Next base: position 504,281 of record CAWUFW010007466.1, on the reverse strand, counting down.
GATCCGACGCGCCCATAGATATATATGTGATTTTAATTGTGAATTTCTCAGGAACTACTGAACGGATTTACACCATTTTAGCAAAAGGCACCAGTCTGAACCAAGGGCTACCTCTTTGCCAAATTTGGGGTAATTCCGTTCAGCAGTTCGGGCTGTAGCTGCGACTAAAGGTTCCTATGGAAAAATGAATGGGGAAAACGCGTTTTGGGACCCCCTTTTTCTCGGCCCCCGCTTGACGTATCACCCGAGACTTTCAGGGTAGGAGCGGACCGGAGCGCCCCAACAAGTTGGAAACTTTCGCGAAGATTCGTCAACCGGCGCCAACGTTATTGCAAATAGAATGTCGCGGATTTCCTATGGATAATAGGTTGTAACTATAACTATCTACTGGCGACCGCCAGTAGATAATATATATATATATATATATATATATATATATATATAAAGAACCACAGCTCGCACAGCAAGAATCCAGCACTCCGTGAGGCTAATTTTACTCGACTTTTATTTAATGTAACGGCATCATCTACGCGTTTCGACAGCTGCCTGCTGTCTTGTTCACGATGCGGAGCGCCATTTTCCATACATTTTTAAAATAATTTGTCATAAACAACAACAAAGGACAAAAACTGGCACAATCAACTCTTGTCAGTTCATTGCATTATTTGGGCGCCATCTTTTAGCACGTTTTTCACATCAACCTTTGGTATATACTTTTACTCTTTTTGCAAGTTTTATCATTCCCCTTTGCAAGTGCAAATATAGACAACTCAATTCGTAATTATTGTCACATTTCTTAGTGATTTCCTTGGCAAATCTACTGAAATTACGTGAATGCCTTTTAATTAACATGCTTATTTTTATAGCTGCCTCTTGTAATAATAGCCAACATTTCATAGCAGAGATCATTCTCCGAAAAGTGCACGTGCGTAGCAATTTAACTCACTTTCTTCATCTTTTCATGTTTCTACAGTACTCAGATTAATAAAATGCTAGTGCTTCTATATATTAAAATTCATATATATACAGTACTAAGATACATCATGTGTAAAGATTTTTTTCCTTCCTCGCAAGGTGCAAATGCTTAATAAAGTGCTAGTGCTTTAGTATATTATACTCAGATACTCATCACAGTACTTCATTTTAGTAAAGTGCAAATGCATCAACATATTATTAAATTCATATGCTTATTTCCAAATTCCTTCAATACACAATTATGATATAATTCCATTTTCCATAAAATGCTTAGCCTTAAAGTGCATAAATTCTAAAGTGCCAAATGTCCTTCATTTTGCTGTTAATAAAAACCTTATTGAACTAAAAGAAATTGGTCTTTTGAGTGTGCTAGTTTGTTAACTCTCCTCAATCTAGGCACGTGAATAAATCCTCATCTATGTTTAAACCATTTGGTTCTTGCTGTCCAGCTCCAGGATATAATATGACTCTAACCTCCGGAGTTCCTTCTCCCTGTTTCCTCCTCTTTTTTTCTTTGGGATTTCCGCAATACAGTTGTACTGCAGGAAAACAGGGTCACTTTGATGATATTTCTCAAAATGCCTAGCTACTGGGTATGTTCTATCCTTATTGGCAATTGCTCTACGATGTTGTAGTATCCTTTTATAGGCAGGCAAAGTGGTACTACCTATATACATTTTTTCACAGGGGCATTTCAACATGTAGACCACAAAACTTGATCTGCATGTTAGAAAGCCCCTGACATTCATGGCTTTATTAAAAGATGTTTTAAAACATGTTAAATTCACTCCATTCTGACATACTTTGCACTTAAAACACTTTCTAAGACCCATCTTTTGCTGGAGCCAGGTAGAGATTCCTTCTTTTTCTTTATACTCACTGCTTACTATTTGATCCTTTAATGACTTTGACCTCTTGTACGTTATTTCAGGATGTTTTTTAACTTTTGGGCCTACTATTGGATCTCCTTTAATGAGATACCAATGCTTATTTAAAATGGCTCTCACATCCTGAATGGTGTTTCCAGCTGTCGGTTTGCAGAAGACAGTAGTTTCTAATCTGTCCCCCTCTGCTCTAACTCTTATATCCACGAAATCTATTGAGGTTTCACTATGGTGTCCTACAAATTTTAAGTTCAAATTGTTTGAGTTGAGGTCCCTGATGAAGCTATCTATATCTGTTTCCGTGCCCTGCCACAACACGAAAACGTCATCTATGAACCAAACCCATAATAGGACATTAACAGTCCATTGTTCCCGCTCAGGTCCACCGAGCACCTGCTCCTCCCACCAGCCGAGATGTAAATTGGCATAACTGGGGGCGAAGCAGGTGTCCATGGCCGTGCCCTGTTCTTGCTGGAACAGATCTTTACCAAACAGGAAAATATTCTGTGTAAGACACCATTCCAGCATTTCTAAGAGCATTCTATTGTGTTTTAAAAATCTTATGGGTCTTCTATTTAAAAAATATTCAGTAGCTCTTAATCCATCGCTGTGTTTTATACTGGTGTAGAGTATTGCTATGTCAAAGGTTAATAAAACCATAGTATCATCCCACCGTACATCATAAATATAATTCAGGAAATCGGTAGAATCTTTTATATGTGATGTCAAAGATTTTACAATTGGTTTCAAGTAATAATTGATGTATTTAGACGTATTTTCAAATAGACCAAGACAAGAAGATATTATCGGTCTTCCTGGTGGACAATTGATGTTCTTATGTACTTTTGGTACCATATAAAAGACTGGTATCACTGGGTTGTTTTGCCTTATAAACATGTATTCATCCCAGGTTAACAGTTCCTGTTGATGCCAATATACCAGTCTCTCACAGAATTTTTCCTTCACCATTTCGTAGTCCTTCATTTCAATCCGTTTATAGCATTCTTTGTTGTTGAGTTGACTTAGTGCCTCTTTCTTATACAGTTCTCGTCCCCAAAGTACGACGTTCCCTCCTTTATCTGAGGGTTTCACGAAAATTCCATCCTCATTTTGGATTCTTTTTATCGTTCTTTGAATTTGCATTTGTTTCAGGTTAAATTTTCTCTTTTGTTTTGCTGTTTTATACTGTAGATTTTTTAAATCCTGTATCACATTATCCGAGAAGACATCCAAGTTATCGCATGCCATTTGTGGTATAAAACGAGAACTAGGACGAAAAGGTGTTCGGTCCTCTTTTTTCAAGCTCACTTTGTGGAAACTAAGTTGCTCATCATTGATTTCTCTGTGTTCATTTCCATTTTCTGCGTCTTCGCCATTTTCATTATATAGTGACCATAGATCCTCAAAAATCGGTACATCAGTTACAGCTAGAGTGACATGTTCAAATTGGGTATCACTATCTATTGTCAGTGCAGAGGACAGTTGGGGGTTCTTGCTACTATGTAATTTCAGTAACTTAAGTTTGCACACAAATCTATATAGGTCCATCCTGATGTTAGCATAATTAAAATCATTTGTATCACAGTATGAGAGACCTAGTTCCAGCACTGTTTTATCTTCCGATTATACCGTGACATCACTCAAATTGATTATTGTAGCATTTGAAGTTACTTTTTCATTGTTTTCTTTATATTTGAGCGCATTGATCTGTGTACTGGCTCTCCTCGTGCTTCTTCGGTATCCTTCTCCCCCTCTTCTGTGTTTCCTCTTCCTCGTCCTCTGCCTCTGCCTCTCCCTCGGCCCCACGTTGTTTAGTGGTCCGTTTTCTGATCTAGTTGTAAAAAACGGAGTTCATCTGTGACCGTTAATTTTGTCTTTGTTGTCCCTCTCTTCCTTTGTTCTTCCTGTTCCACCTCACAGCCTGTGTCTGAGCTGGCCTCACTCTGCGAGGGTTCCGAGTGCGTAACTACGCCACTTTGGACTTTTTGTCTTCTTTCAGAGTCGAATCTTTTCGCAAAGGTATAAGTTCGCCCTGTTTCATAGTCCATACGGTGCCTTAAAAACTTCGTAGCTTTTCTGTCTTTTATTCTTTTTTCATATTTTTCCAACCTATTCTTGGCGTCTTCTTTAAATTTCACCACTTTTACTTGGTCACTGTATTTTTCCATGCTGGTGTTCAATTCCTTCAAGTTTGTCATCACCTCATGCTTTTCGATTTCAGCATACTTTATTAGAATGCGAATCATATTTGTCGAGCTGTTTGCGCTGTTATCAGCCCATTCACTTAATAATTCCGGTTTCGGGTTTTCGTAGGTTGGGGTGATCATTATTCGTAGTCCTCTCGGGACTCGGCCCACTTGAATATACTGCCTTAGGGAAGCAACCTCCCACCATCGGGAGAGCTCCCTCTTTTTCAATTTTTCCCCCTCCTGCAATTGCTTGCCAATTTCATTTCTCTCCAATGGGACAGACACTCCTCTATCCCTATTAGCCAGTATTTCCGTTTCTGTAAAGAGTTTAAGAGCTTCCTGCTCCCGTACTGCACACTCCTCGTCACTCATTGTTGTAAAACGGTAAAATGCCTCCGCTTACTTGGCGATTCCTTTCCTCTCCTTTACTTTCACAGGAGACGGTATCGCTTTTCTGCCTGACTCCCGTTCCTCCCTCAGTTTTGCCCAGCTTACCGGAGCTATAGTGTTCTGCGAGATTTCCTCTGCCGTCGGAGGATCCTTCGATCCCCGTCCGCAGTCCTCCTCTCACTGATCACGTTGCTTCCGTCTTCCTGGTTCCGGCGTCTCGTACTGAGAGTCAGCGGGGGCACGCCTGTCTTCTGTTTCGAAATCAATGGCGGTTGTCCTGGCGTGCTTCCTAACTGTCGGGGGTGCTGGTTGAGAGACGCCCACCATGTCTTGTAATAATAAAAGAACCACCGCTCGCGCAGCAAGAATCCAGCACTCCGTGAGGCTAATTTTACTCGACTTTTATTTAATGTAACAGCATCATCTATGCGTTTCGACAGCTGCCTGCTGTCTTGTTCACGATGCGGAGCGCCATTTTCCATACATTTTTAAAATAGTTTGTCATAAACAACAACAAAGGACAAAAACTGGCACAATCAACACTTGTCAGTTCATTGCATTATTTGGGCGCCATCTTAAAAGCATATTTTTCACATCAACCTTTAGTATATACTTTTACATATATATATATATATATATATATATATATATTCACTGAAAAAACCATAGGTTTTAGGGACAGTTATAGTTAGTTGGACATTGCACTCGTACAAAACCCGTGAAATTCCCCGTTATAGTTAGTTCAGCTAACTATAACTCGCGCCCCGCAATGCACTGCTGATGACGTCACATATTACATCACTCATGACATGGTCAGTGACATCACTGATGACATCACTGATGACATCTCAAATGACATCACTGATGACATCATCCAGTGACTGTGTGTTTCTGTAAAGTTTAAATATTTTTAATATATATAGGGAAAGGCGTATTGAAGAATGAGTGGGTGTATAAGTGTGTGTATGGATGATTTAGTAGGTGCGTGACTAATTCTATAAGTGAGTGATTAAACGTATCTTACTGAATGCATGGGTTAGTGACTAAACTGGGTTAATGTCTGTATCTGTCTGTTGCTGTGTAAGTGGCTGCATGGGTTTGTGAATAGCTACATGAGTGTCTATAAGAGTTATTGATTTGTTGTCTGAGTATCTGTATGGGTGCCTGAGTGTTTGTGTGGATGGGGTGTGTGCGACTGTGCATAGATGTGTGAGTGGGTGATTCACTGGGTGGATGGTTTCAAGAGTGCATCTGTGATAGACTGTATGGGTGGGTAAGTGTGTGTAAGAGTGTGTTAGTGAGTGAATGTATGTCCCAGTGGTACATGTGTGAGTAACTACATATGTGAAAGGCAGTATATATGTGTATTGGAGTATATAAATAGCTATAAGCGAGAGTGAGTGATTGTGATAGTGGCTGTATGGATGAGTGTGTGCTTGTATCAGTGGTTGTATAAGAGCGTAACAATGTGCTAGTATTTGTATGATTAAGTGAGCTGGTGTGTGTATAACTGTATAGGTGAGTAAATGGCAGTGTGTTTAATTATTTGCATGACTGACTAGGTGTGTGAGTACCTCTATGGATGAGTGGCAGTGTTTGAGTGTCTATATAGGAGTAAGAGTGCATATGATTGTCCTGTACTGAGTGACCATAAGTATGAGTGACTGTACGGGTGAGTGAGTGGATGTGTGTGTGTAGACCTAAGAATCAGTGAGTGGGTATGTAGTTATTGGTGTTGGAGTGTCTATGGTTTTGCGAATGGCAGTCTGTAATTTAGATTGGGTGTATCAAAGGTTATATTAGGGTGTGAGGAGGTGCATCAGATTATCACGTGGATGATGTCATCAGTGATGTCATTTGAGATGTCATCAGTGATGTCATCAGTGATGTCACTGACCATGTCATGAGTGATGTAATATGTGATGTCATCAGCAGTGCATTGCGGGCGCGAGTTATAGTTAGCTGAACTAACTATAACGGGGAATTTCACGGGTTTTGTACGAGTGCAATGTCCAACTAACTATAACTGTCCCTAAAACCTATGGTTTTTTCAGTGAATTTCAAAGGTTTTTAAATGCTAATTTCTAACTATAACTTATCTGAAACCTATGGTTTTTCAGTGAATTTCAAAGGTTTTTAAATGCTAATTCCTAACTATAACATGTCTGAAACCTACGGTTTTTCAGTGAATTTCAAAGGTTTTGTAAATGACAATTTTTAAATGTATTAATTGTTATATTAATTTTTTTCATACTGATTTATTACATTTTTAGAATTTTTTTTACATATTTTATTTTTTAAATTACATTGTAATTACATTATACATTACATTACAAAAAATACTTTCTCAGAATGAATTACTTTAGTTTAAATACTTTGCACATAGGCAATAGACTTTTAAGTACAGTAGTTACAGTTGTTGCAATGGGCACCACATTTTCAAACACAATGCAACATTCAGCTCAATGTGAATTTCTAGTTAAATGCAATTAGTTACTTTATGGATTACTTTTCTAACCACAGGACTGGATCCTAGATTCAGTCCTGGTACATCTCCTGTAAACAGTTGAGTAAAAGCGTTTTGGTTACAGTCGTGATTTTTAAGGAATATTATTGTATTTTAAAAGTTGACACTTAGAAACTTTTTTCATAGAATCACCAATGTTATCCTATGGAAGGAAATTCACTTAGCAGGTAAAAACTGTTATCGTTACTTTTTCTTACTCAGTGTTGGATCCTGGATCCAGCACTGGTGCATCTCCTGTAAACAGTTGAAAGAATGCGTTTAAGTCATACAGGCGATTTTTAAGGAATATTTGTAGTTTGTGAAAATCGACACTTTGAAACTTTTCTGCTGAAAACCAGACAATGGATTCCTATGGAAGAAAATATAAGTTACTGGTAAGTACGGTTAAAATTACTTTTCAGGACCAGTACTGGGCTGAAAGATGCAGCACTGAGGTCTCTCCTGATAACAGGTGAGTAAATCGAAATTCGTATTTCGGCTGATTTTAGAGGAATATTTGTATGTTTCAAAAATCAACACTTTGAAACTTTTTCAGCAAAAAGCAGGCAATGATATCCTATGGAAGGAAATTCAAGTTACTGGTAAGTACGGTTAAAATTACTTTTGAGGATCAGTACTGGGCTGAAAGATGCAGCACTGAGGTCTCTCCTGATAACAGGTGAGTAAATCGGAATTCGTATTTTGGCTGATTTTAGAGGAATATTTTAAAGTTCCAAAACTCCACACTTAGAAGAATTTCCAAGTGAAACCAGTCAATGTTAGCCTATGGAAGGAAATTCAAGTTACTGGTAAGTACGGTTAAAATTACTTTTCAGGACCAGTACTGGGCTGAAAGATACAGCACTGAGGTCTCTCCTTATAACAGGTGAGTAAATCGGAATTCGTATTTCGGCTGATTTTAGAGGAATATTTGTATGTTTCAAAAATCAACACTTAGAAACTTTTTCAGCAAAAAGCAGGCAATTATATCCTATGGAAGGAAATTCAAGTTACTGGTAAGTACGGTTAAAATTACTTTTGAGGATCAGTACTGGGCTGAAAGATGCAGCACTGAGGTCTCTCCTGATAACAGGTGAGTAAATCGGAATTCGTATTTCGGCTGATTTTAGAGGAATATTTTAAAGTTCCAAAACTCCACACTTAGAAGAATTTCCAAGTGAAACCAGTCAATGTTAGCCTATGGAAGGAAATTCAAGTTACTGGTAAGTATGGTTAAAATTACTTTTCAGGACCAGTACTGGGCTGAAAGATACAGCACTGAGGTCTCTCCTGATAACAGGTGAGTAAATCGGAATTCGTATTTCGGCTGATTTTAGAGGAATATTTTAAAGTTCCAAAACTCCACACTTAGAAGAATTTCCAAGTGAAACCAGTCAATGTTAGCCTATGGAAGGAAATTCAAGTTACTGGTAAGTACGGTTAAAATTACTTTTCAGGATTAGTACTGGGCTGAAAGATGCAGCACTGAGGTCTCTCCTGATAACAGGTGAGTAAATCAGAATTCGTATTTCGGCTGATTTTAGAGGAATATTTGCACAATGGTGAAGGGAGGGGCGGGGCCTGAGGTGACATCTGTGCAAACGCGCCCCGTGGCGCGTTTTAAGTTGGGGGATTAAGTCCCCTTGAATCATGAGGGTCCCTACGGGCCAACTAGCCCACCAGGAACCTCCAGTATGCGCCAGGGGCTGCGTTGCAGAGACATGTACAGAGGCCACACCCTTTTACACCTCTCTGCAACGCAGCTCTGTGGCGCTTTCTGGACGTACCTGTTGGGCTAGTTGGCCCCAGGGACCCTCAGGATTGAAGGGGATTTAATTCCCCATCTTAAAACGCGCCACGGGGCCTGTTTGCACACATGTCACCTGAAGCCCCGCCCCCTCCCTTCACCACTGTGCAAACGCGCCCCGTGGCGCGTTTTAAGTCGAGGATTAACTCCCTTGAATCCTGAGGGTCCCTGGGGTGCAACTAGCCCACCATATACCTCCAAAAGCGCCACAGAGCTGCGTTGCAGAGAGGTGTAAAAGGGCGTGGCCTCTGTACACCTCTCTGCAAGGCAGCCCCTGGTGCATACTGGAGGTTCCTGGTGGGCTAGTTGGCCCCAGGGACCCCAGTATTCAAGGGAATTCATTCCCCTCTGCAAACGCGCCAGGGGCGCGTTTGCAGAGTGGTGAAGGAAGGGGCGGGGCCTGCGGGCCCGATCGTTTTTTTCTTCCCCTGAAGGGGGCTGTGTAGCCCCCTTCCTTTTTCCTATTTTTAGGCCCTGGGGACCCCATCCCCCAGGGCCTTACCTACCACTTAAATTAAAATTAAAAAAAAAAAAACGGGAAGGGGCCGCGTGGCCCCCTTCCCTGGGCCTGTATTGGCCCCAGGGACCCCATCGCCCGGGGCATGGCCTCTTTTTTTTTATTTGGAGGGGCTGCGTGGCCCCCTCCTCAGGCCATTTAAGGCCCCGGGGAACCCATCCCCGGGGCCGGCCTTGCACTTTTTTTTTTTACTTTTTTACCTTTGGGGAGGGGGCTGCGTGGCCCCCTCCGTGGCCCTATGGCCCCGGGGACCCCATCCCCCGGGGCCTGGCCTCTCGTTGGGGACTGTGGGGGTCCCCAAACCCCCACAGTCCGCCGGCTCCCCGTGTCCTACGGGAACCGGCATTGCTTTACACATGGGGAGCAGCTAACATGCTGCTCCCCATGTGAGAAAAGCAATCAGCTTTGGATATTGGAAGAGAGGCAGGTTTCCTGCTCTCTCTTCCAATATCCAAAGCAGTTTGCAATGACAGGACGGGAGCCGCGAGGCTCCCGTCCTGTCATTGCAAACAGCAGTGTCCCGGGGTAGGCACCCGGGACACTGCAGGAGCCGGCCCTGGGGGTGGCGGTCCCCAGGGCCACCACAGGCTCCAGGAGGGGCCGCGCGGCCCCCTCCTTACATTTTGAAAGCCCGGGGAGGTGGTGGTCCTCGGGGCTTGGGGTCCAAAACGGACCCCCATTGTAATTTTCTTAGTGCCCCGGGGAGGTGGTGGTCCCGGGCGTGTGGGGGCTGGAGCCCCCCACCCAGGTTTTTCAAAAATAAAAAAGAAGCCCCGGGAGGTGGCGGTCCCGGGGCTGCGGAAGGGCTCAGAGCCCTCCCGCACCATTATACATAAAGCCCGGGGGTGGTGGTCCCCGGGGCTTGGGGAGCCCTCAGAGGCCCCCACACATAAATTAACCCCCCTCAGCATGCCCCCGGGACTTGGCCCACCCGGGGCCAGTAGCTATCGAGCGCGGGAGACCGCGCTTCGATTTTTCGGCAGGATTTGCGCACCCTGTGCGCATCCTGCCGATTTTTAAAAAAAAAATTTTTTTGCCCAGGGGGTCCTTGTGGGACCCCTGAGCAGACCTAGGGGGTCAGGGTGTTTCTACCCTGCCCCCTTTGTGCGCTTTGCGCACTTGTTTCTGTCCCTCGGTTCTACCGAGGGACAAAATAGCTGCCAACACTTCCTGATTTGGAGTGTTGACAGCCAATTAGCATGCAGCTCGTGATCGGGAGGGTGCGCGAATCCGACGCGGCCATAGATATATCTATCTTTTTACTTTTGATTTTCTCAGCAACTACTGAACGGATTTACACCATTTAACAAAAGGGTTCTTTCTGAACCAAGAACTACCTCTTTGCCAAATTTGGTGTAATTCCGTTCAGCAGTTCAGGCTGTAGCCGTGTCTAAAGTTTCCTATGGAAAATTGCATGGGGAAAACACGTTTTGGGACCCCCCTTTTTCTCGGCCCCCGCTTGACGAATCCCCGAGACTTTCAGGGTAGGAGCGGACCGGAGCGCCCCACAAAGTTTGAAAATTTTGCGAAGATACGTCAACCGGCAAGAGAGTTATTTCAAATAGAATGTCGCGGATTTCCTATGGATAATAGGTTGTAACTATAACTATCTACTGGCGACCGCCAGTAGATAATATATATATATATATATATATATGTTCAATAACAACGTAACGTTTTAAACCACAGAAATTCACCAGTTATAGTTATCTCAAGTAACTATAACTCATGCCCTAAGGTAACTACAAATCACACCCTCGCTATGCAGTTTTCCCTACTATAATTTCATTGTGAATCTTAGAATCTTACAGTGATATTATTAATGGTATCATAGATGATGTCATGAGTGATGCAGTATGTGGGGCAATTAGCAGTGCATAGCGAGAGCGTTTTGTTTCCCCCAAACAGAACACAAATCAGCTCCCAGCCGGCAGGAGTATTTATAAATCACCCTCATGCTGGGAGCAGACTTAGTGTTTGCTCCCATTTTGTGGGAGATTTAAAAATGCTCCAGCCAGATGGGAGTAAACATGTTTCCCTGTCTGCACTGGTGCGGGCAGGGAAACTACTGTGTCCCAGGGGGTGGATTCCTCAGGACACAGTAAGTGAGCTGGCCCCATCCCCCGGGGCCATTAAAGGCTCAGGGAGGGGGGCTACGAGAACCCCCACTCTATTGTTTTATGTTACTGCCCTGAGGAATGGGTTCCCCAGGGCCTTCTTAGGCTCTGCGAGGGGACGCGGCCCACTTCCCCTTTTGCTACATTTCAACTCCAGTTGATGGGATTCCAGGGACCTATTTAGCCTCAGGGATGGGGGCCTTTCGCCACCCTCCCTTTATTAAAATGGCGGCCCTGGGTGATGGGGTCCCCAAGGCCTTAATAGGCTCGGTTAGGCAGGCCACACTCCCCTCCTTAAATAATATGTGCGCCACCCTGCTGGGTCCTGGCCCACCCCAGTGGGATTTACTAAAATAAGCATGGGAGCCCGTGCTTGTTTTTTAAATTTTTTTATTTTGCTGTGGATTTGCAGATCCTCCGTGTATTTGTGGCAAATGTTTTAAAAAATATTTTTGTCCACAGAAGGGGCCTTTCTGGGACCTCCCCCACCAAGCCTAGGGAGTCGGGGTATCCCTACCCTTCCCCCTTATGTCTTTTGTTTGTGCTTTTTTCTAGGACGCAGGACTGAGTTCCTGGTTGAGGTAGTGGCAGCCAATCAGATCTCAGGATGAGATCTGTTGGCTCCACATATCCTCAGTGGCATGAAATATACAATGTATTTTAGCATTCCCTGCTCAAAATCTACTGAACAGATTTACACCAAATCACAAAGGCCCCTCTTTCTGGAAAAAGATCTAACTTCCTGCCCAATTTGATGTAAATCCGTTCAGCAGTTTGGGCTGTAGCTGCGTCTAAAATCCCTACAGAAAAATGAAAGGGGAAAACACGTGTGAGTCCCCCTTTTTTTCTTAGCCTCCGCTTGACAGATCACCCTGAAACTTTGGCACCAAAGTTACTAGCAACACAAACAAGGCATTTCCTAGGGACACACGATTCTAACTATAACTACCCAGTGGCAACTACCACTAGGTGATGTAGATATATAATCAACATCTCATTAAACTTCCCACTAAGTTCCTTCTAACATTAGAACATTTTCAAAATCACTTACCTGTCAACTCCGCCACCTCAATTCCACTATTCTTCCAAGCAGTGCCAGCAAGTCCTGCTCACAGTCGATCACGTCAGACTAGCAGCGCATTACCTGTCGCTGGGTGCATGCCACCCCGGTGAGGTGGTACATCTTATGCAGCATCTGCCCCAGCGCTTCTTTCCTGAAAAGAAAAAACCTTTCCATGCCTGTCTCCTGCCACCAGCATGAGGGGGAGCTGGTGCTGTACTAAAAAACACAAGTACTGTCACCTCCTTGGAAAAATACTGTTTAGTTCTGGAGTGGGTCTCCTCCTGTGGCACTGGAACACTGCCTGCCACTGCCATACCTGTGGAAGGGGGACAAAAAAAGAAACAAAACAGACAGACAATGTGAGAAGTTGTCCTGGTATATGCTGTCCACTGATTAAAGTGGGTACCTTGCACCAGTCCAAACAACCCATATGGTGATTTAAGAGGTCAAATATAACCTTAGAAAGCTATCCAAGTGGTGGCTGTGGAGAGCAGCCTTCAGGCTTAATCTTGAAAGAATGTTAAGCAGCTTGTTTTACCAGAATGCAACCTTATAGTATTGGTTAAATGAAAGGAGAACCACACAGTAGTTACAAAAATATGTATTTATTGATATAACACTATCTAGTACGACACAGTAGCTCCTACACGGAGATAATTACAAAGCACACAATACTTAAGCACAGAGATGACAGTAAATAGCACTAATACACAGTGGGCCCCAGGGTGGGACCAACCCATATACTACGAAAGTGGTATAAGATCCAGGACTCGAGTAAAGACAGTGTCGAGAGGACGTAGAATCGCTGGGACCCCAAGGAACCACCCAAGGTGAGTAAGTAGGGACCCCACGGAGGACGGGTGCAGTGTGGGAACACGACCGCGTGCTCCGTACAATTCTATGGGAAAGTCGCGGCTGAAGCGTTAGAGTTTAAGGACCCTTCCCAGTGGGTTCGAAGAAACCCCGTGGAAGTTAGGAGGTTAGAGAGCCATCCCACCCGTGGATACCAAGGTACCCAGCATAGGTCTGAAGTGGCGTCGGAAACCGCCGTCGAACCCAATGGAGGACTTCGCAGAAGAGCCGCTGTTGGAATGAAGAAAAGTGTCCACTGGAATCCAAAGGTGGATTCTTGTCGAAGAGTACCTGAAAGCAGAGGGGACAGAGTCTGGGTCACTCAGGAGTGACCAGGGGCTGGGTAGACGTATGCCCACCGATGTTGGGTGCTTCAGGTGCGTTGATGGAGTTCTTAACTCTGCAGCTACGGGGACCAGGAGACATCAAGGACAACCAGGAGCTGGATATGAGCTGTCCCACAAAGGATGTCGAGTACTGAGGGGTCGGTGTCCAGATGGAGCACCAACAATCCTTGGCAATGGCAACCCACGCAGAAGTTCAAGGATGTGTACGGTTCGGACCAGCAAGGTCCAGAAGACTCACCACAGCAAGGGGAGTCAAGGCAGGCCTGGAGCAACCAGGAGAGCCCAAGAAAAGCAAAGTCGACTCTCAAGTGGACCCACAGGCCAGAGGCAAAGGAGTCGCAAGGGGACCTCAAGCAATTTCACCAAACAGCAGCCCACGGAGCACTCGGTATGAGGAGGCCAGAGTTCTTGGTAGGAAAAGGTGCCAGAGGTTGGGGCTACTCGGAGCCCAATGCACTTGTTCGGGAAATGCCAACAAGCATATGCACTTGCAAATGTTCGCGGTGAACAGGGGTTCAGGTATTGCAGCCTCCACAAAGGAATCTGATCTCAAACTTGGTGAGAGGGCAGCTCGGACCTCAAGGGACTTGGAAACTCACCTCCTGTGTTGCTGAAGCCTTCGGAGTCCATAGGAGCTCAGGGTCAGCACACCGGACAGCAGTGTTGCGGTACCTGCGAATGCAGGGGAGTGACTCCTTCACTCCAAGGGAGATATCTTCGGTTGTCCTTGATGCTCCACAGGTCCTGCAAGGATCCTGTATGGTGCACAGGCACAGACGATGCTTCAGACTGAGAGGGAGACAAAGTCGGGCCCAAACAAAGTCCAGCGAAGTCCAGAGTGTCCAAATGGTCGAAGTTCAGTAGTTTCTGGTTCAGAATCTTGTCCACGTTGAATCTAAGGTCCTACAGCTAGGTAAGCCCTTAAGTGCCCATGGAAGAGGGTTGGCAAGATTCAGGGGACCCTCCCAGGGGAGGGCCTGGACAGTGGGGAGGTTGCTCCCATGTCCTTTGTCCAGAATCGCGCCAGAGCGGGAGCCAATGGCTTCCAGGACTGGTTTGAACTGGACTATGCAAAGGGACACCAAATGTGCCCCTCATGCAGACTTTCAGTCGCTTGCAAGCGCACCCACCCAGCCCTAATACATTAAACCCTGTCTGGGAGGTGGTCACACCTCCCTTTGACAGGATGCTTATTGTTCTGCCTTCCCCTGCTCGAGCTTGGCTCAGCAGCAGGAGGGCAGGAATGTGTCTCTGGTCAGCAGCAACCATTTTGTGCTGCCCGGGACTAGAAGGCTGGTACCGGGAACACCAGGGACCTCACGAAGCTCGCTTCTAAGGGGTGGAATCATACCTCCCACACCGGTTACCAGTGTGGGGTTATGATTCCAACTTGTTTGACACCAAACACGATAGGGCTAGTTTCAGGCATTTTAGAGTTGGTCATCACGCGGTCGCAAAATGTCACTCTATATGTCGTAAATGGCTGCCTCACTGACAACCTGGGAGAATGGACTCCGTAGGCTGCAGGGGTGTTCTGCTCATGCAGTGGCACCCTCTCACTTAGAACCAAGCACCCTGCCCTCAGGATTGTAAAGGCCTGCTAGAGGGGTGACTTATAGGTTTTAAGTGCAGTGACCCTTAGCTATAGTAAACATATATCTTAAGTAAGTGGTGCATGCACCACCTTACACAGGCTTCAATGGCAGGCCTGTAGTTCCATTTTGCATGGCCTCTCATGGGTGGCATAATACATGCTTCAGCCCATGGGAGGCCTCTAGTGTACCTATGCCTTGGGTACATGGGTACCATATAGTAGGGACTGACAAGGGTTTCCCAGTATCCAATCTGGAGTGTACCCAAGTACATATCATAACAGTTTAGGGAGAAAGCAGATAGACTGAGGTCCTGATTAGCAGGATCCCAATCAGACTAGTCAAAAACAGTATCACATTTAGCAAAAAGTGGGTGTAACCATAAAAAGCAGATCCTACTGTCCTACAGACAGGGACAAAAAAAAGTCAAAAGTTAAAGCACAGGGGCGCAGAAAGGAAATGAAGAAATAATTAAAAATGGAAAAAGTGGGAGAGATGGTCAGGAATGTGATAGATGGGGTTGGATAGCTTAGGAAACACAAATAGGAAGAGGCAGGCTAGAGTCAGAATGGCATTTCCTGTTCAAAATGGCCTTGCATTGCATCACTCTTCATGCAATTTTGGGCTATTTTTTTAATGTGAAATGTGTATTTGCTTAATTTTTGCACATGAACCAAGAAGACACTATTAGCACAATTATATGTAATTTCACATCATTTTCTGAGAAGTTTGTGTATTTACTCTACTGGTAATTAAGCAAATTTCGTCTTCCCCAACACTTAATGCGTTATATGTCCTGTTCACTACTACCTTGGAAGTTATTGTGGTCGCAGGAAAAAATGAATTATGTTTCCCTTATTAATGTGCAGGGAGAACACATTCTTCGCACCAAGTATAATTCTTTTTTTTAAGATTTCCCCCAAAAAACCCGATTGGCTTTAGATGTTTCAGGAAAAAATTATTTTGAGTATGCATTCATGACAAAGCTTATACAACTGGAACAGAGACTTCCCTTTTATGATTGTCCCAACTACTGACGAGAAATTTCACACTAATACAAATGCCACACATGGGGCATAATAGGGGCCTGATTACGAGTCTGGCGGTCCAAGGATCGCCAGACTCGCGGTGGTGGCGGCCCAGCCACTGCCACACTCGTGGTCTGACTGCCCTATTACGACTTTGACGGTCGGACCACCATTGCACCACCGCACCCACCAGAGATCAGAGATCCTTGGCGGTTGTGCAGTAGTCTTGAGGCCGCAAATGCAGGCGGGTCTGCTGCCGTCCCACCAAGCATATTACGAGTTTCCTCTCTGGCAAAGTTTTCATGGTGGTTCCAACTCCATGAAAACCGTGGCGGAGAGGAAACAAAGGGGGCCATACAGGACCCCTTGTTGCCTCTGGTCCCTGGGGTGCATGCAGGGGGGCACATGTTGTGCCCTCCTGTGTACATGCACCCCAGTACCTGCACAGCATGGACTTCACCAGTCCATGCCATGCAGGTACTGCCTTTGACGTTCCCATTGTAGTGCCTATTTCATAGGTACCGCCATGAGAACACCAAAGAACTGCCCGCCAGTGACTGAAAAAATCATAATCTGGTGGGCGGTGGGCACATGGGTTTGGCCGTGCAAGAGTGGGACACCAGCATGGCAGTCCCGCTCTTTCACCGCCAAACTCATAATCAGGCCCTAAGTAGGTCATAAGTGCTTAATGTTCTGAGATACATGGACACAGGGTTTAATGTTCACCTACTTTTGCCCCATAAATAATCCTTCTTCCACTCTCCCTCTTGCATTAAACGGGTTTATTTATGCATGCGTCACTCTCGAGTATGCTCACATCCATATCACTTCATTTATGTCATTCCTTTTTACCTTTATTTGGGACATATTTGTATCTATTTGTGTGCCATTTTGAATGCAAATGCCACTGTGCAGAATGCAATAAAGGTAACGTAAAATGTAAACGACTGGCATTCCAGTTTTGTTGAAAATGTTCTCGTTCTGCAGTGAACTCGAAATCGGTCTCCAAATGAGCTCTAAATAGCTCCGGAGACTTTCTCAGATCCATGGTCTGTATTTTCCATGTGAATGAAATGATAGTGCATTAGCTTTTGGAAAGTGATAGCCACCGTTCTCCGTCTACACTACTGGAGCTGTGTCTGATGGGGAACTCTGAAAGCATTTGGAGTGAGGGTAGTGTGGCTTGCAAGGCTCTAGCCATATCTGCCCTAATCACCCCAATTCAATCACTAACGTCACTTTAATGGAGTTTGGGGAGATTAGATCAATTTAATTGCCAGTGACACCGTTTTTTTCTGACATCCTTCCGATTTTCCCTAGTAATGCAGTTTCCTGGTTCCCTAGTCTGCTGTAACAGCAGTCGACAGCAGTCCTTACCGTCAAGTATAAGGAGCAAGAAATACCAGTGACACATTAAAGGGAGAGGGCAGACGCCGTTAAGGGGATGAGGTGGGATGGGCAAAATGATGGAAGTGAGTGAGGAAGTAGGAGATAAGGTCGAGATGGGACACTTAATTGGGTCAGGGAGGAAGTGAGAGAAGAAGGGGATAAAGTGGAGATGGTACATTAAGGTTGGAGGAAGTAAAGGAAGGGAATGGAGGGAAGGAAGGGGGGAGAGGAGAGGAGAGGAGAGGATTTCATAAATAAAACATAAAAAGGAAGGGGGCAGAAGGAGGAGGAGAGGTAGGAGACAGACCAGCCACTTTAGTCTAGTAGTCTGTCAGCTAGCAGGAGCAGCTGATAAGCCGAACAAACATTGCCCAAGTTGAAACACAGAGCAAGCCAGGAGAGCTGACAAACAGCAGCGAGGCGGGATGGAAGTCCCCCTCCCCATTAGGTGTCTCGATTGCTTTGGATTTGCACTTAAAGCAAAACATGTAAATCGAGATTAAAAGTTAGTGAGATCCACCCTAAGTGTTCGTGTATTCAAATTATGCAGTGATCCCAAAGATTGCATTGGTTTCCATACTGCACAGCGATTGTCCATCGGTAACAGGGTGACAGACACATTTTATTTAACAGTGCATAAACATCGCAAATCGCTATTTTATAAACACGGTTTTAGTATTATGATGTTGAGTCTACTAGGCATGATAATGATGATGATTATTGCTACTGTCACATATTATTATTATTATTATTATTAGCAACATCTTCATTGTGATTCTTATCACTAGTTTTTTTTCAAGGGCAGTAAAAGTAGACTCCATTTTCACTATAGGTAGGCTCAATTTTTATTACAAATATACTCCATTTTACATTCAAATTATTTAAAGAGGTTTTTCAGACAAGGCATTATTAAAAACTAAATGCATCATAAAGTAGCTAAGCAAAATGGCTTTATTTTTGTATATCACATTGTTTTGACAAGGTTAATTTTGGATTCTCCAAATATTATTTGGTTCTACCATATATGGGATAAAGTACCTCCTGCTGTATATTATAAGGATATTGCAAGTCACTGAGGAGTTACATAATTATATAGAGGAACGAGCCCACTGCCTGCCTGCCACATGTGTCTCATAGGCACACACCAGCAATCATTTTATAAAGGAATATTCCATTATCCCCCTGCACCTCCTGCCTGCCACCGACATCTCATATGCCCACACCAGTAATTATTTTTTTAAGGATTATTCTATGTTCCCCTGCACTCCCTGCCTGCCACAGGCCATACAAATTAATTCCTACTTATAGGTGCTTAGTCCCTTTGTATTATTAACACTTCTTTCAATTTATCACATACCACATCAAAAACTGGATCAGAATAATTCTTTATATTTCTTAAATTGGAAATCATAAAAAAGATAAACAAATCAAGCAATACAATACAATCACAATTCCTTCTAACCCATTCTAAATTCAACAGAATGGTTGCTGCATATTTTCGAGCAATCCAACATCGAGGTAGTCCAATACACACAAAAGAGGAATAGGTCAACACTCCACTCAGTCCATGCGAGTGTGTATCCAGTTTCTTTTTACGGTGCTAATATTCTGTCGGACTCCTCTGGTTTGTATGGTTGACCCGTTTCGGCCAACAAATTCAGGCTTCATCAGGACATGGGCAAAAGGAAAATACAACCTATAAAATAATATATGCTATAAGATTCTACTCCAGTCATTTGCTCATATCATAACTCATTTATATATCAAATGATATCAAGTGTACCAAGATTACGTGAAGAGGCATGCTCAGAACCACCTTGTATAAAAAGAGGGAAAACAACTGAATTGTGCGTTAAGGCCTGGACATACGGGTGATCATGACCTATTTCTACAATTTTAAAAGCAAGACACCGAACTGTGCATCGATAGTAAAAAAGTGCCTGAATGGATAGAATCCACACCAAGTAAGGAAAACACAGATAAAATTAAACTTAAAATAGACATCAAAGAAAACGGATCTACTACGAAAAAATCTAACTCACACCACATGGTAGGACCAGTCCCCACAGACTATTGGGATCGAATCAGCAGCACACCGATAGGTATGAGTACCGGAGAAATCAATGGTTACTTCAAAATAAATACCTGCCAGATAAATAGACAAAAATCGGGTCTCCAAGTAGACCGCAACTTCCACCAAGCGGTGGGGGCACGAGGGAACTGGACCCAGGACCCCCAAGTGGGTCTATGTACTAACACTTAAATACTTCTGAAAAAGAAAGAAAGAGGAAGCGAAAATACAATAAGTAAAAAATACACAACCTCCTTACTTCCGCTGAACTGCTAGACCAACTGCAGCAGAAGCAAAAGTCCTAATCATGCCTGTGCACTGAAGATGGCTTCTAAAGACCCTCTACTTTGGGGACCCGGACTGTGGTTTTCTGGTCAGACAATGTGACCATGGTAGAGACCATTAACAAACTGGGGGGCCCCTGTAGACAGGTTCTGAGGCTGTTGAAGCACCTTGTCTTACTTTGCTTGAAGCTAAATGTTGTGTTTAGGGCCAAGCATGTCCCTGGTGTTAATAAAAAGGTGGCTGATACTTTAGCTCGCTCCAAATTTCCGGGAGTATCACCCACAAGCAGTAGAGTGGATGACAGAGTTCCCAACATATCTGCGAAACATTGGAGTCCCGCCATATCGGATTTAGTAGCAGCTTTCTTGGCCAAGGGCACGCAGGGGACTTATAAAAACGTGCTTTAAGAGTTATGGGCCTTTTTTGCTGGGGCAGGGCATGTCTGAGATATTTGCGTCCGGTGCTGTTTGGCTCTTCCTTGAGGCTTTGATGTCTCAGGGCAGCCCAGTTTCTTATGCGAGGGCTCATTTGGGGGCCATCGGCTTCTTTGCCAAGCTAAAGGGCATGCATGATGTGGGTAATTGTTTCCTCATAAGGAAGACACTAGTGGGTTGGGCCAGATTGAAGGGCATGGTCAAGGATAGGAGGAGACCGCCAGATGCGCAGGTACTGGGTGCTATCCTGGCCAATCTCCATGTAGTGTGCAGTTCCTCTTATGAGGTGGCTTTGTGGGGCCTTTAGGGTGGATGAGTTAGTTGGAACATGAAAGGCTGGCTTATTAGGCGTGCTACAATTGGTAGAAACCGAATTACATCTAGAATGACTTACCATTTTGCTCAGGAAGTCCAAGACTGATCCAGCGAGAAAAGGAGCTATATTAGAGCTCAGGGCAGCTCATGGGTCGGTTATTTGCCCTGTTGCATGCATGAGGGCAAATGTCTTGGTTCGGCCTAATGTACTATCTCCCGCACTGTTCTCCCAGTCTAATGGTGAGGGCCTGTCAAGGTATATCAATTTTCTGCAGTGTTACGCAGCACTCTCAGCAGTACTGGGATTGACCCGTCGGGTTACTCATCACATTGTTTTAGGACCGGGGCAGTGACTTTTGCTGTAGGGGCAGGTTTGTCCTTAAACGAAGTCAAGCAGATTGGCAGTGGTCGTCATCTTGTTTTAAGCACTACACACGCCCTGCGTTGCTCTGAATATCTGCATTTTGCACCATAATCGCTATGTACTGCTGTTATCTCACTCTAATTTTTCTCTTTTTTTAGTATGCCTTCCAAGGCGGTGTGGGTGTTGGGCCATTCCTTTGTGCGGCAGGCCTACCGTTTGCAACAGCATCATAAATCGAAGCCTGCTGGATTGAAGGACATCTTCTTCCGATGGTGCAGAGTTGGGGGCGTCTAGATTCCTCAGCTTCGCCAACTGGTGGACGAGACAAAAGGTCACTTGGGACTGCAGTTCCCAGACTTGATCATTATACACATATGCGTTAATGACTTGGTTCAGCTGGGGTGCAGGGCAGTCAGGGAGGATGTTTTAAGCGAGTTGGCCTGGTTGAGTAAGTCCTTCCCCGAGACGGTTATAGGTTGGTCACACTGATCCCACATCGTAAATGGGGCCAAACGTTAGAACTAGGGCCAGTGCTTAATTTGCAAAATATTAAGTGCCAGGGCTCTGACCAGGAGGCCACTGTAGCTTGCACCACGCATCGCCCTTGTCATTGCTGCCAAAACAACTACTAACCATCTCTCTCGAATATAAATGCGAGAGTTCAGATTATTCCAGGTCCCCAAAGCTAAATGAATGGCTGGGGAGGCAGGTATTAGCAATTTTTTAATGTATATAGTTTTCCTAAACAACTGTTATACTGCTCATCTCTAAATTAGATGAGCAGGCCACCATGTGGCAGACTGCCCTAAGTGTGGTGTTGACAATTAGTTGCCGGTGCCGAGCACCGGAAACCAATTAAGGGACGGCTCAGCTGTGGAACATACCCCACAAGTTGATCAGGGGTGACCATATGTTTTACAGGAATGGTGTCCACTTATCCGACTTGGGTACCGATGTGTTTATCGACGGCATCTGGGCCTTTACGCAGAACTTGTTCTTTGGTTGGGAGGGTGAAGGACCGGTTGACCCTAGTCGCACTCATGGTGAGAAAGTGCACCCTAAGATCACTTTACAACAGCGGGGGGAGTCCTCCAACTCATTTCCTAGGGCAGCACTGAGGGGGGAGATAGCAATCTGTGTCCTGAAGAAGAATGTTCACCCCTGCCTGGGGCAAGGGCATATGGTTACACATTGTAGGCCATGGGGCTCCAGCCCCTGGTTACACTCTAGGAGCTCCGCAGATACCGAGGTGTTGGGGGGATGGGTCCCTGAGGTTGCGGACAAGATTACTGGGAGCGGAGACCACCCCTCGAGGATGCAGGAGGTGTCCACCAGTGTGGTTCTCCTTGGGATGAAGGTTGACTGAACATTAGTGTTGAATGATTATGTGATGGAGGCTCCAATATGACGAACTGGATGATATCAATGATTTTAGCATGAAGTTGACAGATTGTAACAATTTGCTATTCTATTCTCATTTCAAGTGTAAATGTGTGTTTCTTGACCATGCGGACAAATTTTTCATAGTTCTGTGCTGTGTCTGTTATTTAAAAATAGGATAAGAATGCTAAGTTGTCATGTTTTGAGTGTTTTTCTGTAATAAACATGACCCTCTTCCCAGAAGCAGTTTGTTGTCTGTCATTGGCTAATTGGGTTTTGGGAGGGGGTGCGGTCCGTTTCGGGGAGCTCCGGGTCCTATAAGCCACGTCACATAAAATTGTAAAATCGTAACTCGAGAAGCACTTAAACAGCACGATTAGCAAGAATTTGTCATCTTCCCAACAAAAGCTGCAGTTGTTTAACGTGGCCGGTCAACAAACATTTCAAGCTGATTTTTCATCTCAGGGGGTCAATGATCATTCAATATTTTGTGCTTACAAATACAATTCCAAATATGAGCAGATGTTCTTTGATGCGAGCTACCAGGAAATCAACTCGAAAATATTTTTTTTAGTTGAATTTGTACCCGAACATACCATTTGGCAAAACATGTTATTCCTTTTTTTAACAGGAAGAATGTGCCATAGAGACAGGGACGCTTCGGTACATACAGTCGCAGCTTCCTATTCCTGTCCAAAGAATCCCTCTCTGCTTTGATCAGCCCGTGCCCATTTTGATTTGGATTTAAGAAGGATAGTATCACTCTCTTTTTGTCTGAAATCTCAGTTGCATCCACACCATTGGAAATTTCACTTTTGGGGGAAAAAGCAAGTAAGTTCAATAAATTTCTTCGTAATTGGTTTATTTTTTAAAGTAGGGCAGGCACCACTGTTTTTGTTCTTTTTCTGTTTTTTTACCTTTTGTTTGTTGTTGGATGGCCTGGAATTAGGTGTAGGGGTCATTGTAGGAACAAGTTTTTAAGGGATAATGTTTCAACATTTTTGGGATGGTGGAGGCCTGAGATTGTAATATTAATTCACTCCATTCCTTGTGTTCTTTTTGTGAATTTTGCACAGATTTATAAACCATTTTACTATGTTGTTGTTTTTAGGGGGGGCTAGTCTGCCCTAGAGTACACATTCTCACTGCTGCTGAGCTATATGTTTTAATCATTGTAAGGGTTTGCAGGTGGTCTTGTAATAAATGCAAAACGTAGCTTATTATTTGTCTGCATGTGCCTGTTGGTGGCTAGAGTTGGGGTGGCTCCTGGAGTCCAGGCCAATGTAGCCAGACATGTTCTCTGGTTGTCAGCTACCTTCTTCTCCGTGAGTTTGCCCACCAGTTTTATGAGTTTGTATTAAAATGACATGGTTGATGTTGTGTTTTACTTTTTTTGCAACTGTAAAAGTATTTTGGTGGGGTAATGGATGTTGCCATGGGCTGTTTGTGATTGGGGAATTTTTAAAGTGCATTTAATTTTCTTTTCTGACATTGCTGTTTTACTGGTGTTGGGTACAGGGCACTCCTGTGTGTGAGCACAGACACATTTTAGCTACATATGTATCTATGCAATCCTTTCCTTGCAATGCCACAAGATTTTTTTGGGTGCTCATCGCAGGATGAGGCAATCATGTTCTTTGTTCTCATGCTTCCTTTGTTGTAGACTTGGGTGAAATTTAAATTATGCAGGCATAATTTGCATGATTTCAGGACTTTTGTGCTATATTTGTTATGTGAAATTCCCCAAATTAAGCTATTACATCCCATTGTGTAATTACAGGCCATTCCTAGTAAAAATGTATCATGAATAGCACTTTTCATGGTAAATTGCATTGGAATAGGAGAACTCGATCAGCTGTTGTTCGTGGTGCTTTGTTTAAATGTGCCCTTGTGCCAAAATTGATGAGACGACACATTTTATGCTAGAATACAGCATGAAATTACGAATTTACATTGTGCATAATTTCTTATAATGTTGTCAATATTTTGCATAATTATTGTGAAAAACAAATTGAACTGGGGTCATTGTCATTGACAATGGCAGTAATATTTTCAAAGCCATGGCTGATGAATGACACTTCAGAGTCCTTTGTTTAGCGCATTGCATAAACCTAATTGTACAGGACCTCCTCAACAGCATCTATCGAAGTATTTACACATGTTTTAGTCATTTGTTTAAAGCCCGCAAGCAAATAGGATCATTCATCATACTAATAAAGTAACTATAAAAGCCCTCATTCAGGAGGCGCCAACATGTTGGAACTCAGTCTATTACATGCTGCAACACCTATTTGAATAGCACAGGCACATCAATGATTATGTGATTCAAAGGAGGTGGGATGCAGCTGGCAAAGCCATGCCTATGGAGATGGGCAAATGGGGGCTAGTGGAGTGCCTGATCGAAATGCTAATCCTTTTTGAGATTCCAACTAAGGAAGTCAGCAAGGAAGAGAGTACAATGAGTCAAGCAATTTCATTGTTGGGCCTGCCATAGGAACATTTACAAAAGATGTAACAAGCATTTGGCAGTGTCAATGAAGAAGCAGCTGCTTTGGTGAACAGCGGTGCTTAATTTGTAAAAAAACAAAGTGCCAGGGCACGCGTCAGGAGGCTAAAGCAGCTTGCATTGTCCATTGCCCCTGCCAGCACTGCTAATGACTGTGTCAGCGCAACAACTAACCATCTCACTCCTTAAAGTGTGACAGTACAGAATATTCCAGGCCATTAAAAGCTATAGGAATGGCCTAGGCAGCAGGTATTTGTCCTTTTAAATTAATATTGAATAACTGTTGTGCTCATTTCAAAAGCAGCAAACAGCGCCCCAACAGGCTAACTGCCATAAGACCTGGTGTTCACTATTAAGTGCCGGTGCTCAGCACATGAAACCACTGGCACAAATCAAGCACTGGTGAACAGCCTAATCATTCGCTTGCATGCTAGTCAAAGGCTGCAAAAGAGATTGTGTCCTGCCAAGAGTACATCTGTGCCACGATACAGGATACACAGTACAAAGATAGATAGATAGATAGATAGATAGATAGATAGATAGATCTGACAGACTGACAAATGGATAGATATTTAAATGTTGATGCTCATAAAAATGATGGATTTAACCCAGATCTGTGACTGGAGGTGAGTGTTTGGTTTGTTCGGCGTTCAGTCCATCATCTGATCGTTTTGCTTTTGTCGGAAGTGGGAAGGGTATGCCCAGATGTGGGTCCTGTGCTCACTGTGCCACTGGATTCAAGCTAGCCTGGCTGATATGGGGTGATACACTGAAACCAGTCACAGGAGGCTTGTTTCCAATCCAGGGTGGACCTGGCCT
This sequence comes from Calotriton arnoldi, assembly GCA_963921515.1. Classification (NCBI taxonomy): domain Eukaryota; kingdom Metazoa; phylum Chordata; class Amphibia; order Caudata; family Salamandridae; genus Calotriton; species Calotriton arnoldi. The sequence goes on along the minus strand of CAWUFW010007466.1, from coordinate 478,451 downwards.
GGCAGTTCAGGCTGGACTGTTCCCATGGGGAGCAGGGTCGAGGCTGATTTGCATATGGTTGGGTCGAAACTGGGGTGGCGCTTTGAGCAAAAAAACGATGGATTAAACCCAGATCTGTGACTGGGGGTGAGTGTTTGTTTTGTTCCCCATTCCGTCCATCATCTGTTCTTTTTGCATAAAAATGTTTACTGCCTTCCAGTGAGAGGGAAAACGCAGCTTTCTTGCGAACCCCTATGATTTTGAGTCCAAAGTAAGAGAGAAAAATATTTCTTTACCACTGAGAATAGTTCAATAAAATGCAGGATGCTGAGAGGTGACATTTAGATGGTTTTTTTCGTTCTTCTTTTTTTAAGCAAAAAATAAATACGTTTGAAAACCTTCGGTGAGCTTCCTGTTGTGCGATCACAAGTGATAAAACACAAGGGGAGCGAGCTCGAAAGAGTGTTCGAGAAGATAAAGACAGAAAGAGAGAGAGATGAGGGTGTTAATGGGGTACATCGTGCATCCTGCCTATTGACTCGAACAGTGGTGTAGGGTAAAATGATGGGGCTCCCTGCAGAAAGAGGCGCGGAATCCTTGGGATTCTCAGAAGCAGAGAAATTCATAAGTCTTAAGTTTACGGGGGGCAATGGAATGTGCACCCCCTCCCCACACCTGCGATGCAGGGGCTGCAGGGTCCTGCGTTACTTCCCTGGAATTGAATAGGTAGAGCGTTCAGTGCGTAGTTATTTCCACTGTTCCAATGCTGCCGCCTCCAGGTGTGCAGGCAGCACGTGGCGACCGACTGCAAAATAAGCCGCGCGTCTGAGGGTGTTGTTGACACGCAGAGGCAGCCAATGGACGCCAGAGAAGGGCCCGGCTCATTCACATCTTCTCAGAGTGTAGCAAAGCTCATTAAACACGTCAGAGGCGGCGCTGTGCCTGTGCTGCGGGCTCTGGGAGCCTCATAGTCCGCCCTGCCGGGAGCGACATGCACACAGCACCCGGGGACCCTGTCAGAATAGCTGCTGGAGCCACAGCCGCGCGTATCCACGGACCCCTGACCTGACTGGAGACGTTCCGCTGATAAAGGGGCACAGTTCCAAGGGACCCTGCAGTGCCGGGACAGCCGCTGCAGGCAAGGAGATCCACGGGTGTCTCCCTCTCCCCTGCCACGAGACCTAAGGCAACGGCAGGACACAGCTCACCTGGAACCTGCCCTACAAGGCGACCCGCTGGAGCCACATGCACGCGCAGATCCCGCGGACCCTTCCTGTGAGGGGGCCTGTCGCCTGGTGCGAGCACAGGCACACACCCCGTCTGTACCAGACACGGAATGTAAGGAGACCTGTTACGGCACATAGCCCTCAGTAGACCCTGCCTGCCTGGAGACGCTAGACCCGCTTGCAGGTTAACGAAACTCTGCCCCACTGCTCACAAACGAATAGGACCGCTCCATTAGCCCATCCTCCTCTGGCACAGCCCCGGGATGCTGCCCACCCCATTCTCCGTGAAGGACATCCTGCAGCTGGAGCAACAGAGACGACAGAGTGCCAGGGCTGTGGGACAGCACGGCTCCGGGGAGCCCCCTACCAGGGGGGCCAACTCCTGCATGCACACCCCCTCTAAGAGTACCGGCCGGACACTCAGCGGGGAGAAGAGTCTCCCCTTCAAGGTAGAGGGTGGAAGGTGCGTGGCTGGAGCGGACTATGATCCCCTGAGAGGTTCCTGTGAATCCTCCCTGGACGAGGAGATGGAAGCGGCCGTGCACAGACGAAGTAGGTTTAAGCACCAAGGATCACCATAAAATACAAGGCTTCTGAGGGGTGCGGAAGTCATGAGATATGATGCAAATACACGCCCTAGGCATCAGTGTGCCACATGCCACCATAATTAACAATAGTGTTAGCAAATATACACGGAAATATGAGCTATTGTGCGTAAAGCACACACACATGTAAAGAAACAAGTGAACACATACACTTAATACCCGCACATACAAATCTGGCATTTTACTATTATTTTTGCAAACAGCGGTGGTTTCAGAACCCATATTTCACCAAAATGATACAATTCCCGGGAAGTACAGATTACAATTTGTTGAAAACCTAGGCTTAAACAAAACTTTGCATGTCAATGGAAACGGGTGCCATATGTATGGTGCCTTGGTAATTCAAAGGGGTTGTGATTATATCCAAAAATTCAAGCAGCCATCAACTACCAATCATATCTTTTATTATCATGCCAAGAGAAGATGGTGATTTAAATAGTCCATAATAACCCCTAGACACCGATTTCAACCATAACTCCCATTTGAAGCCTATGCATTAACCAAATGAGTGAAGGGATTCAATATGTATTTCATTCACATTCGATTAGTGGTGCACATCGTTACTGTTGTACTTTTCCAAAACAGGCAGTACATCCTCTTTGTACATGTTTACTTGAGAGCTGTGAATGTGCTGTTGTGTGGATTCTGTAAACACGTATGCTTAATTGTGCATTGGTCTCTCTGAATGTACGTTCACTAATTCGCTGCCTCAAATGTGCACTCTAATTTTTTTATTTTTTTTTATTCAAAAGTATGTTTATTTAGACCTTGGTCTTTAAACAATGGTAATACCAATAAAAGCAAAATAAAACAACACAATTTATACACAATTTATACACTCTCAATGTCAAAAGTTGATAAATTATCAGTGAGGAAGTAACAATAATAACTTTTCTGCACAGGGCAACACCATTCTTTCTAAAATTTGTACAAAATTTAAAACATTTTTAAAATACTATACAAATATTTATCCTTATAAAAATAGAAATAGTTTAAGATAAAAATAAAGGCTAATTTTCACTAAGGAACCTTTTAACTTCCTTCATATAGTTCCCTAGTGCAATCGCAATCTCGAGATTAGGCATTTCAGTAAGTAATTTAACCGCCTGTATCCGTAGCCTTATATCATATTTTAGAAATATTGGGCGAAGATATCGTTTACGTTGCTCTAATACTGTTACGCAGTCTAACAAAATGTGCAATATATCACCTTTAGTTCCCAGTGTACACTTACAGTACCCATCCTGATACAGCATTTTTGTTTTTAGTTCTTCATTCACTAGCCAGGGATTTATACCAACTCTCAGTCTTAAAATCTCCTGTCTGTACCAGTGATTTGGTAAAATATCCAGATAAGGGAACCATTTTTTGTTTAACCATGCATCTCTCATAAATTGCACTGATTTTTTCTTAGCCAGATAATCCATATCTGCTCGTCTAGAGGCTTCGAGCCCTTTATTTCTGAGGTCACTTTTACTGAATTCTATATTTAGGAATTCTGGGCAAATTTCCACCTTTACATTCTCACAAAGCGATATTATTTCCTTCCTTATCTTTTTAGCCCATTTTAGGTTGCTACATTGGATCTCTTTTCTGCACCACTGAGATACCTTTTGGCCTGTTTCTAAGTCCAGGCGTTTCCAAAATCTTATTAAAATCATTTGTGACTGAACCCTCCACGCAGTAGTGCCTAACTCATTTCTTATTGCTTGAATCATTGACGAATGTGGCAATGACAGCAGAGTTTTCAGACACCTCCCTTCCTCTAGATCCCAATCTTGTTTGCCGCTTAGATAGAGGACTTCTGCTCCATAAAGTACTTGTGGGGGTATCATTGCACTAAAAGCCTTTAACAGTGGTCTGTGGGACATATCTCCGTAGTCTCGATTACATTTTTTCAGACCACAGATCGATGTATAGGCTTTCGCTTTCTGGGCTTCTGTGTGAGTGTGCCACTTTAAAAACCTGTCAAACCACATCCCAAGGTAGCGATATTCATTCACTATTTCTAGCTTCTGGTCTCCTAAAAACCAATTAAAACTAATACCTTTTTTCCCAAAGCATAAGATTTTAGTCTTTTCCATATTTACAGTTAAAAATGTACTTTCACAATATTCCTTAAAAACATTCAACTTTCTTTGGAGGCCTATTTCAGTCTGATCCAGAATTACCAGATCGTCAGCATATAGAAGGCAGGACACCTTATTTCCATTCATTCGTGGGCTAGCACTTCTTTCAACCTCTAAGCTTGCAGGTAGGTCTCCTAAAAATATGGCGAATAGCAGAGGGGCCAGCACACAGCCCTGTCTAAGGCCATTCTTAATTACTATTTTGGGCGTCAATGACCCTTCTGTATCTCTGATTATTTGTGCCCAATTTCCGCTATGTAGCTCTTTTATTAATGCCAACAAACCTTCGGGAATATTTCTCTTTGTAAGGGTATCCCAGAGCACCTTCCGGTTAACTGAATCAAATGCTGCGCGGAAGTCAACAAAACAACAGCACAGCTTACCATTTTGTTCTATTGATTTACGTGCCACTGTCCACAGAGCGAAACAATGATCGATCGTGGAGTGGTCTTCTTTAAAACCCCCCTGTTCAACTGGCACTATTGAAAACTCCTCTACCCAATTCTGTAATCTGTTCAGAAATATTTTTGAGAAAACTTTTTCCCCAATATCTAGCAGGTTAATCAGCCTATAATTTTGTGGTGCGTTCATATTACCTTTTTTATGAACTAGCCTTATTATAGCCCCCTTCCAATTCTTTGGTATTTGTCCACCCTCTAAAATTGCCGAGAACATGAGGGAGAAAAATCTCGCCCACCATGTCATCTGTGACTTTATTATTATTGCTGGGAGATTATCTGGTCCTGCAGCTCGTGTTAATTTTAATTTACTTATTATATCTTTTACATTCTGTTCTGCAAAATCGGGTTTCAATTCTTCCATTAACTCTTGCCACGGCTGGGGCTCTTCAGCTTCTCGTTCTCTACGAGGGCTATACAGATCCTTCAGGTACTTCTCCCATGCTGCCTCATCTACTACACAGTTCATTGCCCCTGCTGGATGGTCGGCTGCTGCTTTTACCAGCTTCCAAAACTGTCTTATGTTTTTTGATTCAATAGATTCCAGCAGGTTTTCCCAGCATTTATCTTTGTACGCCCTTTTTGCACTCATAATCAATTTTTTATACTCTCCTTTCAATTTATTGAGATAGCTTTGACTCTTCTGGTCATATTTTTTACTAATGCTTCTTATAGCTTTCCTTAGCTCTCTTTTTTTCTTTAGACATTCTACCGTAAACCATTTTGGCCGCCTAACTGGCATTATTGATTGGTTTATTTTATCTTTTTAATTCTATTCGAGGGCATTGCACCACTTGGTCTATTTTTCCCTCATACCATTTCAGCTTCTTGCCCCCTATTTCTCCCAAGAGTACCTTTTGTTGGAACCGATTTCAACCATAACTCCCATTTGAAGCCTATGCATTAACCAAATGAGTGAAGGGATTCAATATGTATTTCATTCACATTCGATTAGTGGTCAACATCGTTACTGTTGTACTTTTCCAAAACAGGCAGTACATCCTCTTTGTACATGTTTACTTGAGAGCTGTGAATGTGCTGTTGTGTGGATTCTGTAAACACGTATGCTTAAATGTGCATTGGTCTCTCTGAATGTACGTTCACTAATTCGTTGCCTCAAATGTGCACTCATTTAATCAATTGTACCGAATGCACATTAACCATAAATGCACATTTAGTAGCATCCCTACTTATTCGTAATTCTGAATGTACAATGAAGGTGGATTTGTTTGTCCAAATACATAAAGTTAAAGTGAATGTATGTTTGTCTGGGCTGAGTTCCAAGTACTAACAAAGTGTGCTTCATGTTTGTTCTATTAACATGTCTGGATAGTATCCGAACATGTCTATAATGGAAATGTCAGCACTGAATCTTGTCATGCTTTCTGTTTACTCATCTAACATGTGCATTCTACTCATGCCCAAAATATAGCTAAATAAATACCTTGTTCAAACTCTTTTTTGTATAAAATGACTAGACAATTTGAATCACCTGTAGGGTAACTTTGATGTGGACAACTTAAGCTACTTCATTTTTATGTGTTCTATCCAGGAACCTATGCTCAAAAAGCATCTAAAAGGGCCATAAAAATTATGTTCGAAAATATGAGATTTTTTTAAATTTTGGGGGAAACATAATACCAAAGTATCCCAGATTTGGAGGCCTCTGGTCAAAAATTTCCAAAGTTGGAACCCAAACATATGTTTTTAAATCCCTATGGAAAGTGCAACGTACCAATCATTATATCTGTTCTATGGTGTTCACAGTTTTGGAATTGCAACATTTTAAATGAATGACCCTCCTGTTTTCCTGCTTTTGCAAATCATCAAATAACTTCAAATTATTGAAAGAGAAAGTTTTTCAGATTAATTATAAGCATTACAGATACCCCACTTTTTTTGAGAGATGGGATTGGTGGAAAGGAGGTTCTGTTTTTCAGTACATGAAACCTATCACTACAGTCACAAGTAGAGGTGTGCATTTTTTTTACCCTTGAAGTTTGTGAAGGTCATAATTTATCCCATTCACAAACATTTTCCCAGTTTTCCTTTTCTCCTGCAAGCCTTTTTTCTACTGGGTAACGAGATTATTTTCATGCAATTACCATTAAGCACGCCAATTATTTCTCCTAAACTGCGATTCACACTGTGTGGATCCATGTAACATAATTCCACGCTGGAAAATGTATGCCGAATCTTTCTTTCTCCACGCACATCGGCATTTCAGAGGAAAAGAAAATGCACTGTATGCAGCATGATTTAAATTTTTGTGTTAACCTAGATATTTGTGTCATAACTTGTTGCAAAAGTCACTGTTTTCATCTGATGACCAGTTGCAAAATATTTTGGAAACTGTGAAAGGTTTTAAAGATGTCAATAGACTTTCTAGAAGGTTGTAGAATTAAACATTGAAACTTCACGCACCCTAGACGGCCGTACCAGGGCTTCTAGGGAACTCATTATGCGGCTGCCTTAACACAGGAACCGAGTGAGTGCAACATAAAATCCCAATCACGTGTCTTCTTTCGGTTAAAGGTATAAGGATTTTGAAGTGATTATTTATTTGAGCAAACTTTCCTTGAACATCATGCACTGATGATATTAATTTAGAGTCACTCAGAAAGTAACTGACACCCTACCATTTAAACATGTTTCTACCACCGACAACCAGCCAATCTCCATAGTATTCTCTTTCTCTCTATCACCCCCGCATCCACTGTGGTTCCCCTTGTTCCCCCCCCGCCCCGGAACGCTCATTTGACAATCATAACGTAACAAACTATCAATATTGGTGGCACAATAAAAATATAATTGTTGGAAAAGAACATAATTGCTGGCATTCTGGCACAATTCCTACATGGCACACATGCCTTTTTGTTTGCAAAGCACTCCAGCGTCCCAGTTAGAGGTGGTTTATCCCACTCTAGGGTTGTAAGCATGGCTGTAAGGTTGTATGCCATTTTGCCCATCTCAGGACTTTTTGTAGCATATTCTATCAAACTACGAAGTGTTGTCCATAGAGCCTGGGAAAAAGCTGTCTTTTCAGTGGCCAATGCAAACCTGTCAACCTCTTTACCTAAATTTGCGGGTCATGTGAAGTGCTTAAGAGGATAATCTCATTAAATGAATAGAAAATTGACCACTGTTGTAGCATGTTGAATTACTTCAAGCCCACAAACCTTATAGTAAGCTGCAACAATAACTGGATGATGTCATCAATGATGTCATCAATGACGTGTCATGAGTGATATAAGATGTGAGGTGATAAGCAGTGAAAGGCAAGGGGTCAAGCTATAGTCAGGGCCACTGGAATTATGCGTCAGGGGTGGGTCAAATTGTAAGGCAGGGTTGAGTAAATTACATGGCAAGAAAAGGCAAATTATACGGCATTATGTGGCACATTTTGGGATAGTAGTACTTCATTATTTTGTAATTTGTAAGCTTGTTAACACTGTATGGGCATTAGTTGTATGTCATTAGTACCAGTTAAACACACAAATATAGCAATACGTTACAGAAAGCTGACCAGTCACCCTTTGCAAAGGGCCTTTCACTACACGGCAACAAGTATCGCTGCATTTTTACTAACTTTCGAACCGTTTGAGCTAGAAACAAATTTTTCTTTGTTAAAATCTGCAGATTATGTGGCAGTTGATGGATTATTTGGCAAATGTGGCAAATCTACAATTATGTGAAAATCGCCGCAGCCACACAATCGCATTATTCCAGTGGCCCTGGTTATAGCTAGCTCGGTAAACTTTAACTAGTGAGTTTAAGGGTTTTTTTTGTGGTTGTTTTAAATGTTAGTTTTTATGTTATTTCAATAGCTAACTATAATATCACTTTAACCCTTCTTTTTTCAGTGAATATCAAGGTTTTTTTCTTAATGTAAGCTAAGATCTTATTATCATACTTAACTGTAATGTCACTTTAACCTTTGTTTTTTTTCATTGAATTACGTTTAAAAAAAAAAAATCATTTTTAGTCACCTCTTCTGCTGTGCACAGCCTTGTCCAACAGGGCGTTGGTGCCTGGTACTGCACCAATTAAATCTGCTGGTGACCAACCCCCTGCTGTGCACAGCCTTTGGCCGTGCATAGTGGGGGGTTGGCTGCTGGGCCTGTGTAGTTATAGTTCGATCAGAGGTTCCAAGCAAAGAGCATTTATTTTGCTAATAACGTTGACACCATTGGACAAATCTGTATAGAACTTTCCAATAAACAGTTTATCCACCTCTACTCCTTCATGGACAAATTTGTGTTGATCCTTCAAGCAGAGGACACAATAAGGGGAGTGAACCTAAACTATTAATTTCCAATGTTAATTATCATAGGAAACTTTGCTCTCCGATACAAATAAAACACAGCCAAACGGAATTTCAACAAATTTGGCAGAAACTTAAAACTATACTCAGAAAGTGTGCTTTTTGTGATTTGGTTTAAATCTGTTCAGCTTTTCCAGAAAATGTGCATTTAAAGAGGGGCTTGGGCTGGGTTTGAAGAGGTTAATAAGTTAGGCATATAGCTGGATGGTTGGTCTTGCCGCAACAGGAATTTTTTAGGGGATTGAGGCAAAGCAGATTGCACTTATCTATTAGTGGGGTGGCGTATCTAGCAATTCATTAGGTGCTTGGAACCTGAGACTCAAAACCCCTAAGTCTCCTGGGATAAACAAAGATCCCACAATAACATGAAAAGCACAATGGTCCAGCACACTTGGTTCTATCTTTGCATATAATGTACAATAATTTCAAAAGGAAATATTATCAGGACTTAAACAAATTCAGTGCACTTTAGTCAAAAGATCAGACATAAGAACAATTCAGCAGGGTTATTTTCAATTTCTTTATTCGTGACTTCTTTCTTCACAATAGGTAAAACCGTAGCCAACGCGTTTCGTCCTCGAGGACTTCTTCAGGGCTACAAACAATATACATATATACAAATTACATATATACAAAATGTATTTTCTTTACAGTCATAAAAATTGTACAATATTTATTATTAAAAAACACCCCATGGTGTAATTATATTTCATATTGCATTCCATTTCCTTTAACCCATAGTAATTCGACACAAAGCATGATATCATAGATACAGTTCTCATTGCCAAACTTGGTTATTTTAAAATTCCTGCTGAATTTACCACATTTTATACAATCATAGATGTATACATGCTTGTCCACTTAATCAAGTGTCACCGGCGGGAAGGGGTGCTGCTGTCTTTGTTAAACATGCATGGCTATCCCCATGTAGTGTAAACAAGTCTTTTCCTTATATCCCAATGCGATACTCCCTAACATTGCCAATCTTGGCACTTTTCTTACCAAAACAGTGTACATGGTCGCCTATCCTGAATATATTTGCGTTGTCCAGTTCCTTTTCTTATTGTAAAATGTGTTCACAATTTTATCTGTTTTAACAAAGTTAGAAAATATATATCATGAGAATCTTTAAAGGGGGCGTAGGATAATGCCATGTTAAAGAAAGGAAAAGGTATGTTCATACCTGTGATTAAGAAAGGTTTCAATTGAGATTTTTTCAATCAGTTTTGGTAATGTGGCGATCCGTCTTATATTAGGACCACAGGTCTAGTTGTGGCGCTGTCATCAGTGTCGCCTCATTTGAAGCTCTATAATAAAATTGAGAATTCCAAAACCCGTTACTTATTTGGCCAAGTTATCCTTATAAAAACACACATCACATTCTGTGTGGAAGCTATCCCTTATCTAGAGGCAATCACTTTCCATCTTCTATTTATATATACTGTCGAATCCCTTAATATGGACCTCATTTATACCAATGTAGTCCACTAAAAGCGTATGTAAGCACTCAGCATCATAGATAGTTACTGTGCACTCCCATTTTGATGCTAACCTCTAGGGGCGAATAATAACTACAATAGTGTGTCTTTATCTACCAAAATAAATGTAAGTTTAAAAATCGGCAATCCCATCACACCTATCTAAGAAAGCTAACATGAGCGGGTCACCTGACCTGCGTAAGCCGAGACCTCCCAATAGCATATTCCCGACTTACTTCAAACAGTTTTCCGCTGGCGTGAAAGCGTAGCGTCGAAGTTCATGTGACCCAAAACGGATAGGGGCACCATTTAAATAGCCCGCTAATTGCCTACACTTGGGGATTAATTGAAGAAAGTGTCTCCCAACGTCATATTTTCGGGACGCCATCTTAAGAGGTCCAAAGACCCTTAAATCACCTATGTATCTGTGGTTATGTGGAATTCTCAATCGCATTATCAGTCTCTCTTACTATTTTTATATTATATCAACAGAAAATCTTAAATTCTAATATGACCGGAGCCAAACTGGGTGCTTTTTTTTAATCATAAGGACAAATATCATTGTCTCTCACGTATTGGCAGCAGCCATCTTGCAAATTCAGGAGGTCGTTTTTAGATTTTAAGCCAAATCTACTTTTATCTAGTTTTTAGTCAGAAAAAGGGTAATGATAATTGATATTCACAACAAAGTAGAAAAAGTATTATATGACATAATATTATCCTTATGTCAATCCATCTTCACACGCCCGTTTCATCGAAGGCCATCTTAAGACGGGCAAATAAGTGATGTCATGCATTTTAAATGCTCATAATACGGTTATATATACAAGAACAGATTCTTGTTTCTTCAATTAGTTATAGAACCATACAAACATGTTTCTTTTGGCTTTGAAATACATTGATTATATTTTTGGATTCCCTTTAGCCTGTAATTGGGTATCACACCCGTGTTTTTATTGAGTTCAAGTAACATGAGTGTGTGTTCCAAGTGCCTTGCATTGCGCTTGTACAGAAAATGTTTCAAGGCATCCAGACCACACTCTGTCTGGATGCAAGTATATAAACTTTCCACATCCATGGTGACAAGCATAAGATCACTACTGTCCCAGACAAAGTCCTTTTTCATGATCAGTTAGTGACTTAGTCAACAAATTAACAATACTCAATTCATTGGACATTGGCATTTCATCATCCTTATCATCTTCATCAAGTCTTCTCTCATCTATGACCCTTATTTCCTCATCTGTGTTGTTTTGCTTTGTAGCCTTGTATGCATCCCTGTTCTTATGTTTCCTGCCTTATGGTTGGTCCCGCCGAAATTCCACGGTGCCGAAAATTGAAAAAAATAAGGTCTTCTGATTGGCTGAAGGAGCTTTTTCTCCTGTCAGCCATTTCAGTGCTGCAGGGTGAGTACTGATTTCGTGGGACCGCATGATCTGATCGGCCAGCCACAACATGAAAGTAAAGTTTTGTGGCTGCCATTACAGGACTCAGGGACATGGATAAAAAGGGTGTAAGGGGCGAACAAAAAGGGTATAATGGGGCAGGGTAGGGACTGCCTGACCCCCAGGCACTTGTGAGAAGACCCATTTGGTCCCTCCTAGAGGCCCAAAAATTGGGCCTAATGCAAACCTCTCATGATATAGTATGGTGCTTCTGCGTGACCCTTTGCAGAAGTTTGCCTCCATGGTGCTGTGATGCCGTGCAGGCTACACTGGAGGATGGTACCATGGGGTTAAAGCTAGGGGTGGGTGATAAATTCCGCTCCCCCAGCGAAGTTGGCAGAGTTATGGCCACTCCGCGTTACGCATGTAACATGAAGTTCTGGGCAAATTCCACCAACTGCAGTGTGGTGTAGTTTTTTCTCACACGCAGCTCATGAACAGTAAATTGGCAAGCGAGATTTGGCGTCCCCTAGCATGATGTTTGGTCGCTAAGAGGACACCCAGCAAGATTTCCCCAACAAGGGCGGTCGCATCCATTTACGGTCAGAAAGCTGCAGCTCCAGCAGAAAATCTACTTGAGCGGGTGCAAAATAAACTTGAGAAGCATCGCCCTCTGGCACACCACCTGGTGCCGTTTATGCAGATTTTTTTAACACAGAACGAACTCCCGGTGCTAAAAATCAGTATGAGCAGTGCAACGTGCCTAATTCCACATGTACGCAGAACCTGACTCCGTTTTCACGTAACTCCACGAAATTCTGCGTAGTAAACTCCACAAGTTCCCCCCACCTCTAGTTGAAGCATGCATGAACTCGACCCGAAGGTATTGGAGCGCTTTACATGAGCACCGTATTTACATTACACATTCAGGCACGGGGAGATTAAGTGATTTGCCCAGAATCACAGGATGTGGACGCGACCCCGAGGCTCGAACCCTGGTTTCCAGCACCAAAGTCGGCAGTCTAGCCGACGGACCACATCCTCTCCCCTAAGAGCTAATGAATGATTATACTTTAATGATGTTGGATAGCATGTGTTCAGTATATTGGGTAGCTCATGCCCCATTTCCACAAGCTCACACACTTTAAATAGCTAACAATGCTTGCAGCGATGAACAAACATTTGTGCAATTTCTGATTGGCTTAATATCTTAGTCACTAATCTTAGTCTCTCAGTCACTCAAACTCTCAGACCATCACTCACACACACTCTGTTATTCAAATTTCATGGCTGAGATAGGTTTTAAAGTAGTCTGGTAAATTTGTAGTCTTTTTAGACTAGCTGTTTTGTTAATGTAATTACTGGTGTCATAGAACTCCTATCAATGTATTAATCATGATATAGTTAATTAAAACCTTTACATGATAAAAAAAAACACAATGTAAAAGTACTATAACAAACGCTAAGCACGAGGATCCATCCAGAGCTGGTGTGTCGTAGATGAGAATGAAGCATAGGGATGGAAAATAACAGTATACAATCAATTAAAAAGAACAGTAACTGCTAAAATGTGAGGCCTCCTCTGCAATTGACCTTATTAATCAAAACATACACAAGGTAAAGTGCTAGTGCGTGGACTCTTCAATAATTGGCCTTAATGATACTGAAAAGGTAGTGCGCAGCAGATAAAACTGAAGAATGGGGCGCGTATTACTAGTCTAAAACAGTTGAAAAGTACAGTTGCATAGTAAACGCTAGCGGACTCTTCAGTGAGTCTCCTTAATTGAGGCAGACGTACTACGCATGGTAAAGTGCCAGAGCGAGGAAAGTGCCGATGAAAGGGAAAAACCTTTAGCAAATAGTTCCTCAGTTTGGTTGTGCAAGCACTTTTAATAGTTGCTCCACAATGATAATACATTTTGCCAGGAAAGCTATTACTTGGTAACTCTGACCTTGCAAGCAGAACAGGAAGGCTTGACGGCATGTTCTTTCTCCATTAGCATTAAAAAGGTTGCGTAATATCTTTCTGCATGCAGGTTGCAAGATGGGGCATATGCACAATATGTGCAAAAAGATTCGTCCAGCCCCTGACACAGCCTGCATGACAGTGAAATCGGTTCTGGGGCTCATGGTGGCTTCGCATCCTTTGATGATAATGGCCGAGTCTTAGCGTTAGAAATCTAGATTTGTAAGAGCCTTTGATGGTTTCAAAAAGATAGCTCTGTGGTGTTGATGATTTATATGTATTGATACATAGCCACGAGTGTTAATGCTTGTGGAAGCGTTTCTTATCTTGCGCCCAGGAAAATCGCTTCATTTGTTTGTTCACTGCGAGTATAAAGGAATGATGTGGTGAGTGTGCTTCCTACAGATGTTGCGAGGCCTTCACTTCTAAGGCCACACCTCTCACCTGGGCCCAACAGTTTGTTTAGCTGTTATCCTGAATCTCTTTCCAGGTTAGTGCTTTTAGTGTATTCGGAGGGCCCGTTCTTAAAGGTGACAGGTACTTAAGGAGGGCGCTTTGCTGTACTAGTTCTTGCTCGTGAAGTCCAAATTCTGACCGAATTTGTGCAGGTGATGTATATTGTGGGAGATGGAATAGCAGGCGGAAGAATTTACTCTGGGCATTGTTCAGAAATAGGCTTAGCTTTCCCGGGAAGGCTACTGATCCGTAAGACAGCATTGGGATCAGTTTTGCTTTGATTCCTGCCAGAGTAGGTTTCCAAGTTGGCATAGGGAATTTACTGAGCAGTTTTTGAAAGACGGAGATGAGTGAAGCAAGGCAAGGCTTTAGTGAATTCAGGAGAGGCCTTGGACAGGGGTGCTCGTGAAGCCAACTCCCAAGGTATTTCTAGGTGGAACGCCTTTCTACTGAGCTACCTCCCAGCCAGGTACCAATTGCTCTTCTTTTTGCGGCCATTCCCGAAGATGACTATTTTAGTTTTCTCTAAATTAACTGTCATCCGGTTTGTTGCACAGTAAAGAGTCGATGTTCTAAGCAAGTTTTGAAGGACAAAGGGAGTTAAATCCATGAGCACTAAGTTGTCTTCGCAGTGAAGTAGTTTCAGCGGTTGCTGCCTTCATTTTTTTGGGGGGGGGATGAGTGCACCTCATCCATAGCAATGCTCAGATCTGAAATAAAAAGATTAAACATTGTTGGGGCAAGAACACACCCTTGTTTTAGGCCTCCTCCTGTTGGTATTGTTGGAGTTGGGCCCCAATTCGTGCCCAGGCTAATCTTTGCCCAAGTTTCAGAGTATAGTACAAAGAACTCCTACCAATGTTAACTATGTCCAGTGGTGTAATATCCCATATATTATATGGAAAATATTTTTAAAAAACACTAAAAAAAATGAAATATTTCTGGGATCTATGCGAAAGGTGAGTTTCCACTTCATAGTAACAGCCTCAAACCCCTCTCTGCAGGATTACACATGTCCATTGGTTGATAAACATACTAATCTATTCATTAAACGAAATCAGTTGTGGCATTTTTAATCTAATCAATGCCCATGGTTGTCTGCAACTTGCAGAAAACCGGCTTCAAAACTCCTACTTCTGTCAACAGAAGGTTTTTTTTTTTACAAAGCTTGGGGTGTTTTTTCTAAAATTCCGCATTGCACAATTAAGTACTTTTCTTGTCTTTTGTCCTCAGAAAACCAAATACAGTCCTGTAATCCACTACTATTTTCCATAAACTTTTCGATTTTGTAAAATAATCATGTTTTTGAAGCTAAATGCCTGAAAATAAACCTGCCCACCTCTAGTTATATGATATACAGCTGATGGCAGTGGTCTCAAAGAAAACAGTCAGCACCTCTGTTGAGTTTGCACATGTAAATCACAATATGTACTATAGCGTGCTCTATGTCAACACTGTGCCATCCACAGTGTTACCCAGTGGTTAGAGAAGGACTTTCTCAGGCACATCAATTATAGAAATTAGAACGACAGAGCACAACACAAACAAAGTTCCAACTGACCAGCAATAGTCAGTAAAGTATTTAATTTCAAAAAGAGAAGTAACTATAACAGTCAGTATAGCAAGAGCTTGATTATAGGTGAATCAGTATTCCGAAATGTTGACACGTAGTTGTAGCAAGTAAACAGCCGACACGTGTTTCGTCGATAAACGACTTTCTCAAGGCTTGGTTCAAACTCAGTATGTGGAAGAATCAACGCAAGCACCATTATGTTCTTCCAGTACGTAGTTAAAAAAAGTGCAATAAAAGCAGTCCCGAATCCATGAATCATAACGAACTTATATGTTCACTAGTTGATTCAAGTCAGCTAAAAGAACCCGTTATGGTAGACAGGTAGAAGCCAAGGTAAAACGCTTCTAAAAGAGTATCGGTCTTCAGTTGAAGTCCTAAGAGTGAAGTTTCCTGCTCCCAGCGCGTACGGTTAGTCACGGATTCGGGACTGCTTTTATTGCACTTTTTTTAACTATGTACTGGAAGAACATAAGGGTGCTTGCGTTGATTCTTCCACATACTGAGTTTGAACCAAGCCTTGAGAAAGTCGTTGTTAGACTTGGCTTTTTCAGCGGGTTTACCCCCAGACTTTTTGCTTTTTGGCCTCCTGTTTTTGACCCTGTGTGTGTTGGTTTTAGGACTCTGGGCACTTTACCACTGCTAATCAGTGCTAAAGTGCATATGCTCTCTGTGTAAAGTGTGTTATGGATTGGTGTTTCCATGATTGGCCTATTTGATCTATGTGTCAGTCCCTTGTAAAGTGCACTGAGAGTGCCAGGGCCTATAGATCAAATGCTGTTGGTGGGCTGCAGCACTGGATTGTGCCACCCACGCAAACAGCCCGTAAAGTGTAACTCTGGCCTGCCATTGCAGAGCCTGTGTGCAGCCTGGGGCGGCCATGTCGACTTGGCAAGTGCACACACTTGCAAGTCCCTAAACCTTCCCTTTTCTACATGTTAGTCACCCCTAAGGTAGGCCCAAGGTACCCCTGTGGGCAGGGTGCATTGTGTGTGAAAGGTAGGACATGCCCTGGTGTGTGTGGCATGTCCTGATAGTGAATTACAGCCTATTTCGTTTTTCACTATTGCAAGGCTACCTGTTCCCCATAGGCCAGAATAAGCAGTTCTGATTATTACAGCTTATAATCCTAACTGACCCAGGGAACATGGTAGAAATTCCAGTTTAGTATGCCTGGACTCAGAATGATAAAATGCATTTTTTAGTGAAGTTGGTTTTAACATTCCGTGTTCGAAAATACCACTTTTAGAAAGTGGGTATTTTCTTGTCTAACCATCCAAGCCTGCCTCTGCTAGGTTGTGTATTCCTTGTCTGGAGTGTGAGTGACAGGGGCTGGGGGATGCCAGGAGACAGGGTGAGTCAGCACAGGGCTGAATAGCCAGATCTACATGTAGATGGGTGGGAGGAGTACACCTGGGACCTGAATAGGGCTGGGCCTTCCCTCCACAATGCTGGCTCCACCTCCTGTGGTGCGTCTGATGTCCCTGGCCTGCACCCTGAAAGGAAATACGGAGGCTTGTCAACAAAGTGCTCCAAGACTGACCAGAACTGGTTTGGGCCAGGCAAAGGCCTCTCTGCCTTCAGAGAACAAAGGAATTTGGGATATAAATATTGGGGCCCTGACCCCATGAATTTAGATCTCGCTGGAATCAAGGAACCTACCAAGACGAAGAGCTGGAAGAGCTGCCAGGAGGAGTACTGCCCCTTTGCTGTGTTGTTGCTTTGTTGGGTTGGCCTGCAGCTGCTGCTTCTGACTTGGGCAGTGAAAGGACTGGACTGAACTTTCTACTACTTGTGCGGAGAATCTCCAAGGGCCTGAAACCGAGCTGGCCTCCTGTTAAGAAGTCTCAGGGACTGCAAAGACTTCACAACCCTCTGGGTACCGCTTCTGGAACCGCTGTTTCAGTTGCCACAGAGGAAGGGAACCGCAACCGACTCCGTCAACCGACTCCATTGCTGTCCCGGTGTCCTGTTTGCACCGCAGACCGCACCGTCCGCATCTCGCACCGCAACCCTGGTCTCACCGACGTCCGACGCCATCGCCACCGAGCCGCTGCTTGCACCGTGACCTGTGGGCACCGCAGTTCGCATCGCTTCACTGTGCCAGCCGACCAGACCGACGCTGTCGCTGCAACTGGCTCAACAATCGTGACCGCATCGCAGTTGGGGCACCGCTCGCACGCTTCGCGACGCACCGCTCTGACTCGCTCCGCTGTCCGACGCCAGCTCCCGCACTCCGGCTTGGTCGCCTGCATCACAACCTGCCAGCACTGCATCGAGCACCGTCTCACCCTGCACCGCACGCCTTGGACTCACCGACTCCGTCTGCACGATTGTCACCTAGCCGCTGCCTGCACCGCATCGAGAGGACACCGCGCCCTGCACCGCTTCCATCTTGCACCGCAACCGCGACGTACGCCGACCGGCTCGCACACTCCGTGCCCGCCACAACGAGAAAAGGTACTGTGACCGAGTCTGTTCACGACTCTGCTGGCCCGTATCGACGCGGTCGGCTGGAACTGTTAGACTCTGTGGTTTTCAGCATCGCGGTAGACTCGGACGGAGCTACTGACTCGTACAAACTTTGTTTTTGAACTATTCCTGCAAAGAAGAAGTTATCTTGCAACGTAATCCTTTTTAAAGTACTGTACTGTGGATTTTTATCGTATTTGGTCTTGTTTTAAAGTATATAAAAATATTGGATATTTTTCTAAACTGGTGTGGTGTCAGTTTGTAGTGCTTACACTGTATTACTGTTGGTTATGTGCAAATGCTTTACACACTGCCTCTAGAATAAGCCTGACTACTCATGCCATGCTACCAAGGGGGTGAGCAGGGGTTATTTTAGGAGTGTAACTCCCTTACCCTGACTAGGAAGAAGGGTACCTACTTGGACAAAAGGTGCAAGCCCTTGCCAACTAGAGATCCCATTTCTAACAGTCGTTTATCGACGAAACACGTGTCGGCTGTTTACTTGCTACAACTAGGTGTCAACAATTCGGAATACTGATTCACCTATAATCAAGCTCTTGCTATACTGACTGTTATAGTTACTGCTCTTTTTGAAATTAAATACTTTACTGACTATTGCTGGTCAGTTGGAACTTTGTTTGTGTTGTGCTCTGTCCTTCGAATTTCCACCTCTAGTTATATGTAGTTTTATCACACTCAATATGGGTAATATATATTATATTACACCCTATCTACGTACATATATGCTACTTATGTCATAAAAAATATATGTGGTCTAAAAAATGTGTCATCTGGAGCAAGTGTAGTAATAAATGCAGATTCATACATTTACGGCTACAGTGCAATAGTGAAATCCCACGTTTGGCATAGTCGAGCTGCTTCTTCTGAGCCTTCTGCACTTAGATCATACTGAACACGAATTCACACAATGGATCTATGCAAAAATCTCTGCTTCTGATTAAACAGCTAGCTTTATAACTAATGCAAATGAAAAAACAACATGGCGTAAACTATATTAGCATATGTGCACAATCATATGCTATTTATTACCACTGTTGAGGAAGGCAGTAGCAGAACGATGCTATTGAAATTTGCAAGGTATGCTTATGGCTACGACTAATAACTCACACAAAAGACATGCACACCATAACGCCAACACCAAATGCAATGCTAAGGACCTCACACTTAATGAAAGAGATGCAATACAAATATTGTAATTCATCTTACAGAAGTGATTCAATATTACATTACCTTTACCAGTTAGACAGAGACGACTGTGAATGTACCCTCATCTATTGCTGTATTTATGTCTTGTTTAATTTCATTTTGAGCTTCTGAATTGTTTGTTTGTATACATTTTGTGAGTTCATAAGCATTGCATTTGATGTGATACCCAAATGGGTTTCTGAGAGCTTTACATAAGAGCAGTTACTCGTCCATACAAGCAGTTAACAAACCAACCGTTTCGTAGATTTTGTTGCATAAAAACCATTTCCAGTAACATTAGTTTAAACAGACCTCTCAAAAGTATGCATTCCTTTATATAAAAGCAGTATAACAAGCAACACCAATGTCTGTGATAAATGTGTTAAATCTATAATTATACTGTAAAGGAAGAATCCACAGAATCACCTAAACCCAATGTCCATTGCTTTATCAAAAATGTATTCATGAAAGGTAAACAAAACACTCAAACTTCTATTTCCAATCACTGACTTAAGTTAGCCGCACTTCGAAGGAAACTGATTTTTCACACTAACTTCCCAAAGTAGATATATACTATTAAATATACGGAACAAGTAACATATGTGACATCCTATAGGGCCATCTCAGGGTACTGGTGACATTTACAAACCACTCAGACTTTATAACTGCGACATCATTTGCTGTCATTCCTGTGAATTGTGGATTTTGAAACTATTGTTTTTATTTTGAGTTCTATATATAACATTAGCCTAAAGGGTAAAATACCAGATATATTCCACTCGTCTCACCCCATTCTTCTCCCTCACGGGAATCTTCTGTGTCCTTTCTCTCTGTTGTTACTTTCAGTCTTTGTGTTGCGTCGCGTGCTGCCCCCTGCGACTGAATAAATTAGCAGAGCATACTCGTTGCAGGAACTTTCAAGCACTGAATATTGTGTGCTATTACACTCCAGAAGGGAAGTGTAAATGTGTCAGTCACTGTGTAAACACTACGGTTAAGTGTGACATAGTGAGACCCGGAATCCATACATACTCTTAAAGAGGAACCCCGGGACCGCTTCAGAGTCTGCAAGTTGTTTACAGATCATTTGTCAAAACAATATCATTATAAAAATGTGAAAAATCAATGGGCTTTGGTGTCAACATTACAACACGTTGGTCTTCTATTTACGTTCATTTGGCTTCCCACTGGAATAGTGAACACAAAACAACACACTGACATTGAAGGTGTTTAGCGTTGGGTGTGTGTCCGCAAGGCTGCCTGGGGAAATAGTGCATTGGATATATACGTTTATATTGATGCATAGATATTAATTACAACGTTTGCAGTTAAAAGGCGCGAGCATTCTTCTCGCCGAACCTTCAGACAAAACCGTTGTTTTTAAAATTAGCGCCTCAGAACCTCGGCAGAGGTAGGCAGCGCTACATGAACTGCACTGCAATCCTACGGTGTGCAGAGAATGTTCGTTGGTTTATACCACAATTAAAGAAGTATTTGTGGCACATATATAAATGCGAGTATTTTAATGAATATACAGGACTCGTCCAATTAAGGGGAGCGTTTTAAAGTCGTCGTCATAATGTATATGATCACCAACTATTGCCAAAATTAGGCAAACCTGGGGACTAAATATTTAAGCTAATTATCCATATGAGAGTGAGCCCGGCTGTGGAGGAATGATGCATCTCTCATCTGTCACTCGTGGCTGCGTGCACAGGAGTTGTTTATTGTATTTATTTCTGTACCAGGAGCATCCTTTTCTAGTCCTTAAAAGACCAAAAATCCCACCCAACAAACAGAATGCGACACAAAGTGAGTCTGTGGTGCCACAGTTGGGCTCGGGTGCAAACAGGGCTCGCGCCTGCCGGTACAGTGCTTCCGCTGCCTGCCTCCAGCGCGTGCATGCAACGGAGATTTCACCTGCACGTTATGTGAGGTTTATGTTAATCTGTTAATCGTGAAAAACAAATTTCACCGGATGCAATTAAAAGCTATTAAAAGCAAACTGAGGTTTTGACTGTAGATAATCTGTGGTTAAATTAACTCAAACACCTGTGAGTTAGAGCACGCACCCGCCCGAAATGATGTGCCATTAAGGCAGAGAGAACCAAATCATGGAAAAAGATGGAGTGCAGTCAACAGGCATTCATTCTGCGTGCAAGCAACGGGGACTTTAAATATCATCAAAGCTTACTCGCATAAATGATCACTTTACATAAATAATAACTCGTTTTATAGCGCCTACCATCACCTTTTCTTCTAAGCACTTTAAATATAACGTAAAGATATGTAAAGATACAATATTACTCAGATATTGCCCCAAAAAGGCTGAAAGGCTAAAATGTCTTTGCCGGGCGACTAACTCGCAGGTTAACAGACGCAGTCATCGTTTTTCATTAATGAGCTCCAAGTCAGATAACATTTGTGCTTTTTTTGCTAAAGAGGTCTTTCGTCTTTATTATACTTCCCATATCTCCGGTACTAAGGGCTATACCGTTTTGCCAATATGAGGTTTGTGCATTCTTATATTTAAAGGATGCCTTATTTTTCTCTTGTTAATGTAGTAGTTTGTTTAAAAATGCACACACTTTTTTGTGTAGTAAAAATAAATTATTTAATTGGCGCTTGGTAATTCTTTAAGAAATGGAGTTCCTATTTTTGTTACGGGGTTTGAGGAACACACAATTTATTTTTTAATATAACAAACTGGTTTTATTATGTTGATGCTCTTGCGTGTTTCATAGCAAGATCCAACGCATTTGTTTCAGTTGTCCATAACCGGCCCAATCTGTGTAGTTATATATATTATTTTTTTTACAAATATTACATTATACAGGAATTTAGCATGACGAGATGGCGCTTCTTTGGAAGATAATTAGCTGTAGTTATGTACAAAGTTTATTTTTATGGAGCTCTAAATACTTCTCTGCTTACAGTTGATATTGGAAATAAATGCATTTCATAAAAAATATTAAAGGTAATGTTTAGGTTAGAATCACTCGAATTCGCACATTTTAGCAAAATATACGTTCTGTGTAGATATCCGTTCATGAATGCATTTATATATATATATATATATATATATATATATATATATATATATATATATGACGTGTATACACGAAATATGCACAAAAAGGAATTGCGCTGTTTTTTTTGCTAAAACACCCATTCAGAGCTTTGCAATATACCTGCCCTCTCCGAATGTAAGAAGCAATCTTTGAATAATACGGATCAATAGTAACCCCTGTTTCCTGCAGCGCTGCCAGACAACAAAACAACGGCGTCCTCGGAAACTAAGTGAAATACTTATTGTTAATATGAATCTTTATAATTCACATTTTTATTTTGACAGAAAAATATAGATTTATTAATTGGCTTTTGGTTTATCTGTTCAGTGATGTAGTAATTGTTTCGCTGTTTAATTGGTGCATTTCTTGCTAGATTAATTTCTTTATTACTTTCTCACTTTGGTAGTCTCTTTTTCTTATTTAGTGTTTGCTTTTTGGTTCTTTTATCAGTGTGCTGATTATTGGTGAACTGTTCTATTCGTTTACAATTATACTTGATTGCTGGGTGTGTGAATGGGTTGGTATGTTAAGTTATTGGTTGACAAATTAAGTTATATTTGTGAGTGATCGGTGTGTTGCTGTATCCCTTACTTTGATATGATGATTTTATGCTTTATTGCATTGTCGTGAAATTGGGTAATCCTCTGTTCTTTCGGGTGGTTTAGTGACTGAGGAGACAGAGTGG
Source organism: Calotriton arnoldi (assembly GCA_963921515.1). Classification (NCBI taxonomy): domain Eukaryota; kingdom Metazoa; phylum Chordata; class Amphibia; order Caudata; family Salamandridae; genus Calotriton; species Calotriton arnoldi. Next base: position 455,441 of record CAWUFW010007466.1, on the reverse strand, counting down.
TTTATTTATTAGTTTAATGGCTTTAAGTTTGATTTACAACCTTATTGTTGTATTACTGTTTTACCTTCGGAATCGATTAATTTATTTGCATTTTGATTTAGCATTGCTGACCTTGTTTTATCTATTTGTTTATTGTTTTAATGATATACGGTTGGTTTTACTTGATATACATCGATGGACCTATGGATTTTTTGTTGATTTGGACATTACATAAATAGACGTATTTGACATGGGCTTGTTTAGATGGTTACATCTGTTTATTGATGTATTGCATCATTAGACGTCCATTGTTCTACTTGATTAATGACGCGTAGCTTCAGGAAAGTGTTTGGAGTGTAACCCCCGCCCCCCCTTCCATATATGTATTCTGTAGTAAAAAGTTGGGTGCAGGTCCTTTAAGAGGGGGTGGTGAGGTGTTAGTTGGATTTCACTTGGGAATATTACATATATATTTTGCCAGAAAACACACACACTCTTGTCTGTGTTTTAAAGTTCTTGAATTTTTTTTATTTTCTAGATTATTGAGTTATAAGCACCCCTCACAATCCGCACTCCCCCTCCCCCCTTTCCCACTGCTCTTTAAGGCCCCCATCCTGCCGTGCTTCTGTATAATGAACTTTAACCATCGTGATTGTTGGGAAATCTGAAGCCCCTCCCCCCCCCCCCTCAGTTTTACGGACCGAGCTACACCCCTGTGTATTTGATTTATCACCGTTTCATATGATTGTTGTATAGATTCCCCGATTGGTGCATACATTTGTTTATTGATTATCGCTTATGTTTGACGATGTATGGGTGCATTGATTAACCAGTGGCCTCACTGCTTTGTGTTTCAGGCACGTGTGTCAGCGCGGAGGGTCTGCTGCAGGAGGAGGACCGGGCGGGCAGCCCGGAGAGGCCCAAGCAGCGGCAGAGGCGCAAGCCCCGCGTGCTCTTCTCGCAGGCGCAGGTCTTCGAGCTGGAGCGCAGGTTCAAGGCGCAGCGCTACCTGTCGGCGCCGGAGCGCGAGCACCTGGCCAGCCTGCTGAAGCTCACATCCACCCAGGTCAAGATCTGGTTCCAGAACCGGCGCTACAAGTGCAAGCGGCAGCGGCAGGACAGGAGCCTGGAGCTGGCCGTGCCCCCGCCGCCCCCGCGCAGGGTGGCCGTGCCCGTGCTGGTGCGCGATGGCAAGCCCTGCTTGGGAGGCTCGCAGGCCTACAGCGGCCCCTACAACGTCACCGTGAGCCCCTATTCCTACAACACATACTACGGCAGCTACGCGCCCGGTCCCTACAACGCCAGCTACGGCTGTAACTACGTGGGGGCGCCCTCGGTATCCACTGCCGCCCCCTCTGCCAGCCAGCTCGTGAACCTTGGGGTGACCGCCGCGGCCCAGGGGCAACAGGGACACTTGCAGGGCATCCGAGCCTGGTGAACTGTGCAACGGGGACCGGAAAGAGGCGGGCATGTGTGTGACTACCGAAAAATAACATGGCCATACCATCGACACTAACACATGCTGGCGATGCAGTGTCGAGGTATGCCTGTGTTCCTCGTGCCTCTTGGCCATGCAACGCTCCCAAAAGTGGCCACACTAATGCAGGTGAGCTGTGTGCAAGGAGTGCAGAGATGTGTGCGGCCCTGTACTTCCAGACCCTCCATGCCTCCTGACCTGAGACTTCCACACATGGGCCCATACCGGCAACTCGAAGCCCCGCAAGCTGTGCAGTGTGGGAGGGATGCAGAAGTATATGACGTCTGTACCTCATGTTCTGTGGTGCCGTGACATTCAAAAAGCTCGAAGTCACTCAAATATTCCCGAGACCAGTGAGCAGTACAACGGGGTGCGGCCTGTGAAGCCTGCTCCTGCTTGTTGGCCCTGTGATTTCCCCCAAAGCATGGTAAATAACATCTGGAGGCGAAGCAAGGTGGTGTCCCGTCGTCTATCGCACGCATGCCGTGTATGTGTCACGCAGGCAAGGCCATCCATTTACTACTAGTCTTGAGCCGAATGGAGGTAGCCTAAATGAATGCACTTCAAGGAAACCTCACACTCGAACTCACTTCACTTCAGAATGGAGACGCCATTGGCTAACACTCTGTTTTCTTCTATTCCAACAAAAGATTTTTCTTTACCCGCCCCTTAAATATGAGATTGGAAGACATATGCGGCCTGTGTTGTTTTAAGGTCGGACATCATCGGAAATGTACTTCTAACTAGTCGGTAGCTGACTCCGATCAAATGCACTTCATCTGGCCCTTTGAAACAAACACCCGGATGTCTGACAGCAGCACCGCTGGAATGAACAAAAGACTATGGTCTGAATGTACAGATTAGGTGAATATATTATAAATTGGCCGGTCTATATATAGCTATGTTGAATTTGCAAAAATATTACGAATCTCTATTTTTTTTTTATGCATTCAGGAACCGACCACAAAATGTGAAATCTGCATATGTTACAAACTACTGCAGACAACGATTCATGCTCTACGCCTTTAATTATTGGGATATGCAGAATATAGGGTAGCCAAGGATAATGTCATCTTTGTTTTTATTTTTAGATCAATACCGGTGCCTTAAAGCGCATTAAATCGGAATTAAAGCGCCTGGTTTTTGTTCTAGGACACATTTTTATAGAAAAACTGTGTGTGTGTATATTGTCAATCGGCAGATAAGGGGGTGAGCAGTAGTAAGAATGAGGCTGTAAAATGTAACATCCCTTGCATGTGAATAAAAAGTTTTAAGACGATTTAAAGAAACAGTGCCAATATAAAACATTTTTTAAGAACTTTTGTTTGTACTCGGCGGTGCAACCTGGCGTAGAGCGAATCTTTGCCTCTCATTACAGCTGTGCTTAATTTGAGCTGGTGGTAGCAGGTGCGGCCCACAGGCACTCATTGTTTGGGAACTGGCACTTATTTTTCCTAATCGGATCTTCACCCAGAGCAGGGGTCTTCAATCTGTGGGGCGCGACCCCCAGGGGGGCCCTGGAGTCAAAGATAGGGGGTCGCGCATTCCCGGTTGCACTTCTGCCTGGAATTGGAATCCAAAACACTCCTTTATTTTCACGCCCGCCCTTTCCCCACTGCTGTCTTTGAAATTCCTCTGCTCTGCCCTCGCTGTAATCTGTTGCCGAACTCTGACCTCCGTTTTGGCTTGGGGAAAGGCCACATAGGCTATCCCGGGCTCTGGGGTAGGGTGGCGTTGGAGGGGGAGGGGAGGGGAGGAAGGGGGGAGGCAGTCAGACTCCCACCTGCGCCACCGGAAAGACCAATCTTTTGAAACAAAAAGGGTTTTTCGAAGACAAAATTAGCTATTCTTAACAAAAGCTAAGGACCAGACCCCAGAGGTAAATGCACTATGTGCAAATGGAAATCCCTGTGTAGGTCACACTTCTCTGTGTACTTGCTTCCCTGGTAGTGTGCATGCAGGGCCAGAGGCGCAACTAGAGTCAAGTTTCAGGGGGGGGCTCATAAAACCTTCGAGGGGGGTAATTCTTTTAGCAATTGGCAGATTGAAGATGCAGGTGCTCTAAGAAGGGGTGAAAGAACAACAAAGCCTTGTTAACATGTAAATGGTCTTTTAAAGACCTGTGAAGTGCTCGGGTGAGGCTGCAGTGAGACAGATGCCAGACCACAACAGCTCAAAAACTGTCTGTGTGTGTGCCCGGGAAGCTGTCGCACCCCGGGCTGACACACACGAGGAGGGGTGGAGGGGGGAGCTGAAGCCCTTTGAGCCAAATGGGCGTTGTGCACCTGTGCAGGGCACATCAATCAGCTCAGTTCTCCCCGACAACTGCCTACACACCTTAAAACCCCACTGTGCACTGTCCCACTGGCATCTACCAAGCCAGTTACATTTGGTAAATAGCACGAGTTTCACTTACTGATATCTGTTATTCGACTTTTATTGCAATGTTATCCCACATGCTTTTCAATCTGACACTTCCATCTGTGCTTTATAGTTCCCAAGGTAGGCAGTCACACTCCCACCTGCGCCACCGGAAAGAACAATCTTTTCAAACAAAAAGGTTTTTTGAACACAAAACTAGCCATTCTTAAGAAAACTCAATCATGTGTTATCATTGAGTATTCAACATATGAAAATAAGGAGAATCCAACCAGAGGCGTCACATGTTGTGTGCTAGGGGTGTGCCTTTTACTTTCTTCCCGAGGCAGGGTTGGGCCAGTGCTGCTGTGGTGAAGGCTGCAGGTGCTCTTCCCCCTTTAGAAATGGCACTGCCATCATGCAGCTGGCAGAAGGGCAGTGTGCTTGGTTGGGCCAGAGGAGGGTTTTGAAGGGGGATAACACTGTAGGGATGAAGGGGAGGAGCCTGGACCGACAAGGCACTGTCTGTGTGTGATTATTAGGTATTGAAAGACAGGGCCAGACATACTTTAACTGACAGGAGATGGGGGTATGCTAGGCCGATTGGGAGTCAAGGAGAGAGGTGTGGAGCTAGCGGTGAGAGGCGGGATGCAGGTGTGGGAGGGGACTGGAGAGAAGGGGTGGATGATGTGAGAGAAGTGAGGAGAGGCAAGGTGAGAGACGTGTGAGGGGTGAGAGGAGACGGGATGGGAGAAGACAGATGAGAGAAGACAGAGGAGAGAAGTGAGGAGGGCAGCAAGGGAGTCAGAGAATTCAATTTGAGAGGTCAGGGATGAAGAGAAATGTGAAGTGGCGAAGGAAGTGCGGAAACACAAGAGGAGAGGTGAGTGTGAGAGAAAGGTGAAGGCAGAGAGGAGAGTTACCATTAAAGGGTGAGAGAAGATAGCTGAGAGGTGATCCATGAGGTATAAAGAGAATTTGTTGCGACGTGGGTGAGGGAGAGCAGCGAAAGGGGAATAGAGGGAGTACTGGGGTGGGTGCTGAGGTAACAGGAGAGAGGAACGTTAGTTCAAGAAGTTGTGGAAGAACAAAGGAGAGATGGGAACGATGAATGGCGGGACTGGAGAAGTGTAAGATACAAATAGATAAGACAGAAATTTGAAGGGAGAGACTTGAGGTGAATGAGAAGTGATGAGGGTTGAGAGAGGAGACGGGGCCAGGGAGGCCATGAGATAAATAGGAGATACTGTTAGAGATGAGGGTATTGAAAAAACAGAACAGCGAGAGATGATTAAAGGTGCATTGAGAGGTTGAATGGGAAGAGTTCAGAAGTTGTAAAAAGGGGTGAAAGAAAATGGCCTGCAAAGGGAGAGAGGGATAAAGGGGACGGGGTGGGAGGAAAGAGGTGTGTGTGAACTGCTTAACTCTGCACAAGACCGCCAGGGTTTTAAGGGACCCGTGCTGCTCCCGGCCAGGGCCAGGTGAGCTTCTAATGTGGCGACACTGCAGAGTGGAAGGCCCTTCACAAATGATGACTAGACATCTTTCTGTTGTTTATTGCTGTATTTTGGTTATAAACTGGTACTGATGAGGTGAAATCTTTGCTTAGTGTTACCCTGTTTAAAAAATGTCAAAATAATGAAGCAATACTATCCCAAAATATGCATCACATAGCATTATTTACATTTTCTTACCACACAACTCAATCAACCCTCCTACATAATTTGGCTCTCCCCTGCCTCATAATTCCAGTAGCCCTGCCTTTAGGGCAGGCAGGCAGTGCCCAAAGGGATGGCCAATCAGGTCAGTGTGTGGGCGTTTTTATTTTTTTGCTACTTGCTCGCCTGTTGTATGGTCTGGTGGACTGTTTTTACTGTTAATTTCTGTGCTATGACCACAAATATTGTCTGCAGCAAGCACAAATGCATGCAGTTTCCCATTCCTTGCAAAACACTTATACAGCTCAGCCTTTACAAGTTTAAAACTGCCACATAATTTGGTCCTCCCTTGCCTCATAATTCCAGTAGCCCTGCCTACAGGACAGTCTGGCAGTGCCCAAAGGGGTGGCCAGCAGGTCAGTGTGTTGGCTTTTTGTGGCTGCTTGCTGGCCTGTTTTGTGGTCTGGTGGACTGTTTTTACTGTTGATTTGTCACCCACAAACCTTTGACTTGCTAAACACTGTTAAATAATATTTCCCCACTGTAAAAATGATTTTCTGTGGGAACTGGGGGCGTGTATGGTTATCGATAATGAGGAGTATCAAGTTCTAGATATGTTTGTCAGGAGGGGGTCCTTACGTTTCAAAATGTTGACAGGGGGGTCTCGGGATCCATAAGTTTGAAGACCTCTGACCCAGAGTAAGAAACCGAAAAATACAAAAAGGAAACGACTGAGGGAGAGAAAAATAGAAAGAAAGGGAGAAAACAGAGATTAAAAAGAGCCAGCAATATTAAAAGAAAGGGGGGCCTGGGGTGGAATCAAGATTAAGCAACCTATGCTACATCCCCGATATTAGTCGGGCGGTCGGGGTTTTGTTTCGGCAAAACTTTGGCACCGGGACTCATTGTTTTACAAATTAAAGCACTACATAATACTTCTTAAGTTTAGAATCGCGTGAAAAGTCGACTCCTATGCCACCGGGCACTTTTAAAGAGTCAGCATAGTTATGGTAAAACTGCATTATGCTCAGGCTCCCGAGGTTAGGAAAGTGGGCGAAGGTGCCACGATTTTTACCCAGCGACTGCAGCGCGTGCCCTTCGTAGAGAGGTTTGCGCATAAGAGAGTCCCAGAAAGCATATCTGTTTGAGATCATGGGTTTATAATTCAGTTTTAATACTCTAATTCATGTAAGATATATACCCTGCGTTATTCATGTTAGATATGCCCTGCGTGAAACTGGCATTTTGTTTCTCCATCCACAATATGTAGTGAGCCTGGACACTGGCTGCATTTTCTAGTTTCGTGACCTGGATATTTGTATTTGAGCTCTGAAGTATTAAATACAGAAATAAATGTTGTATACACTTCAGGCGGCGCTTTTTTTTTGCGGATTTCCCTGTATATATGGATCCCTGAATCCCACAAGTCTGTTTTTTATGCGTTTGAATGACTACTACTACTACACACAGAGAGAGAAATGCATAACATAACACAGATTCACCAACACCCAAAGCTGCACACAAATAATACAAAACCCGCATGTATGCATAACAGACAAAACACACATAACACTTACACACAATACACCTTACTCACAAAGCAATGACGCACAATGACACCACTTATACACCATACAAACACCACATATTACTTACACATACAGAAACATACACATCCACGCACATCCAATGGTCTCGAGATGTAGTACTTGTTATCGACAATTTAGCGGGATTGATAGTGCACACATGCACTGCATTCGCATCAGAAGAATCACAAACCAAAATAACAGCGAGCAATAAAAACAACATAATTATTTTCTTTTGGAGTTTTTGTATATTAAAAGTATTACATTAATTGAGTCTTCTTTTTTCGGTCTCTTTTGCCCTGTCGATGCATTCTTTGCATGTTTCTGCAGCACTGTTTGATTCAAAGTGTCCCTCTTTTTATTTGCTGAGCTGCTCTGATCTTCAGGTGAGGCAGAGAGACCATCGCTTCCTCCGACGTCGCCTGAATGTGCTGGGCCCTACCCTCGTCAGAAAAGGCGTAGGCGCAGCAGAGTGGAGTCTTCCATCCATAAAACTAGATGCCATTGGGACCACTGTACTGGAAGGATCCACCGCCGAGAATGGGGGGTTACGGACAAACGCTGTGTTTTTGTCTCATTCCTGCAACCGCCCATGTTGAGAAAAACAAATACTGTCGCTGTTAAGTTAGTAAATGTAATTCATTTTCACGCAGGACAAACGAGTGTTAACAATATAGAATAAGATTACATAAAAACAGCGGGTGCATTTAACGAAAGCAGCGCCCCCTGGCAGTGTGTTTACAGTGCGCAGTTATCTGGCGGGGCATCTCACAGGTGCCAGGTCTCCGAGGAGGACGCGGCCGCAGACGCCGCTCGGTCCATCGCGAGACAGGCGCACACCCAGCGCCGGGGCTTCCCATGAACCACACACGGGGGCTGGTGCTCGAGGGGGGTGGGGAGCTATAGGCTGATGAGGTACTCTGCATCCCGCCTGCCCCAGTGAGTGGTATGTGCTGAGAACCCTCTCACAAACCACCCTGTCAGCTCTCAGGTTTCACAGGCCCATGTGTGAGTATCTCGTCCAACCCACGATTTTTTCTATGTAGTCCCGATTATATATTGGCATCAGCAAAACTACAAGTACCACAATGCAAAGAAAAACCCGGACTGGATCAGATACTCACTGTTCACCCTGGGAACCTTGAGAGATTTTAGGGCCCGTTGTTGAAGGATCCGCCGGAGAAAGACAAAACAACTAACACCCACTTAAGTGAACAGCGCGACCCCCTGAGTGATATGTTGTCAGGGCTCCCACTTTCCATGTTATCGGGTGTGTTCGTTTAATTGGTTTATTCGAAGCCAACAAGACTTCGACACCCAGAATGCATTTTGGGACTGGGCACACAAGAGATGCGGGGTCAACCCTACAAGTTATCGCCATATATAGCTGTGGTTTGTGCCCTACTGGCATCACTCAGGAGTACGCTCTACGGGCCTCAAGTCTGAACTAGTCACATTTTCGCAAATGAGTAAAAAAAAATATTTACCGGTCTTCAGTGTAGTAGATGAGTGTTTTGAAGAAAAAACAATTGAATGGCAACTGGACAGACGATATGTTCTTTTGTGCCGCTCTAATCTGCTGGATTTTGATTCTTTTCTTAATTACGTAGATAACATATCCGTGTTTTTGTTGTTTTTGTGTAAATTCACAATTTGTTGAGTCTGGTTTTGCTGATGACGACGCAGTTGTAGGACCGCCCCTCCACACACACACACAGCTTCAACCGCACAACTATTCAAACAGCTCTTGAGGTGTAAAGGGGTTTGTAAATGTGATATCAGCAAAAACAGGTCCACAAAATGACGGTCGAACTAAACACAAAGAAAGGCGTAAAATGAGAAAAGCACGTCAAGATACTTTTCTCTCGCAGATTAAAAATAAAATCAGATGTACTTTGGTTGACAAGAAAATAAAACAAAGGTATTCGGTTGTAGCATGCTATTTACAAAATGAACCGCTACAGGAAGACACTATTATTACCTTTATTATGAGTGGGGGAGGGGGGGGGTTTGCAACGGTAAGGCCAGACATAAGAGAAAAAGCAAAAAAGGTGTCAAGTGTCACGAGAAAAATAATTTCGCTTCAAGTGTGGGCGAGAAAACGTAATCGTGTTTCTTTAGGCTGTAATACATAGCATATAATATTTACAGCGCCCAGACCGTCAAAAGTACACGTAAAAAGCGCTATATGAAAAGTTAATAATTTTTTTATTTAGGAAGAAGGTGAGCTGGTCAGCAGGGAGTGGGACTCAGAACTGGCTAAGTGATACATATCCCTGGAAACCACACCTGCTGGAAGGCGTGCCCACACCTGACGGAAACTAGGGGTTTGAGACAGCCCTCACACCGTGGGAATATTAGGAAGCAATTAAGCAGCGTTCGTTATCCTTCTGAATGCTCTCCGTCGCTTTATGGGAGGTTTAAAAAGAGAAGGCGTTTCTGGACCGTGTTCTCCATTTTACAATGTGCTATAATCAAAAGTGTAGGAAATGCCGACTCCCGTCAATCTCGGAAACAAACTAAAGCTGGAACTTCAAATCAGCAAAACTTCTGAAATCATAACGCGAAATCAATATTTTATGGACAGCTGTTTTCTTAAAAAAAAAAAAGAAAGGAAAAAATACTACCGTTGCAACCTTAGCAAGAATGACCACCTTGGCATCGACATTTTAATTAACGTATATCAATTACGAGCGTTGGTTCACACACACGTTTGCCTGCTTCTAAGCGCTTATTTAATAGCAAGGGGACAGGAAGTTGGCGGTAGCTCTTGCTTATCAAATTTACCATCGCATATGACATCAATGAAGGCAACGCCAATTTCAGCTCGCATTGCACCCTTAATGACATCACTTATGGCCGAGCCGAGTGGCTCATTAACGTGTCCCTAACTCCTTACCTGTCAAAGGGAACATATGGAGAGATGGTTAATTATGCATCCTTTTATAGGGCCCCACGCTCGACATATATATGCACCTTGGGGCGGCAAAAAACTTCACATAACACAAGAGAACCAACATCCACGTAATTCGACTATGAGAAAGGGGATGTTTAAGGGCCCTATATAGTGCCATATAGGAGCAATAAGCACCCAAGAAATCACCAGTAAATCAAATGTGTTCCAGGGGAAAAATGGAAATCCAGTCTGATGCAAAACCTTTTATTGGCAGAGCAATGGAAATGAACAGGTGGTGCGGTATAGTGCATGATCAAACGAATATAAGAGAAGTTATATAGCTGGTGAGATAGCTTAGTGGGTTGCGTGTTTTTTTTAAAATTTTATTTTGCATAAAAGTGTATGCAATCTGCAGGTGGAATTCCTGCTAGAACTGCGGCAGCTTTTCATAAGTCGGATGAAAGGAGTACCACAGGGTTGTGTAATAATAAATAACACGTAACATTGATCTGCTAATCGATTATCATGGGTGTACTGCAAGCAGCTGTTATATGTATTACTTATACAGCAATGCATAGACCGCCAGCTGATACACTGAGCCCTCTCTGGGCGCCATATGCAAAGAACTAAGCATGACATCGCATTCTGGACCTGAAAAGGGTAGGGCAAGCTTGGCGGCTGTTAAACTAGCATGTACAAGATGCCCAAATTAGGATGGTGTAGTAGGGGCACATGGTGAAGAAGTGTGTGTGTGTGTGTGTGTGGGGGGGGGGGGGGTCTGTCTCACTCTCCAACCCACGCAGAATTTTGTCTCCGGGCCTTTTTTTAACAATCCCATATCCTTGTAAGAGCATTTGCAAGGGGAAAGGAGATAAGATTTTGGAGGCAATTAGACATTTATCTCTGTAATCCTGCTTACCCCATCAGCGTCTATTCAGGTCTTAATGTTCACAGGTCCTCCAATGGGAAGTAATTGGCCTCTAACCAAAACAAAGAGGCTCTCCGAGTGGCAGGGGCTGCCCACTTCCCCGGGTCCTTGGACAGGTCGCTACTGTAGGTAAATAGAGAGCCAGACATCCTGGCTCCCCGCAGACCCATCCTTCAGGCCTTCCGGCCCTGGGAACGCTGCGAGATCAGCTCCATCTCGCGCACCTCGGCCCTGGCCCCGGGACTGGCGGGAGAGGGGTGGAGGGGGAGTTTTAAGGAAAAGTACAACGTTCATTATTATTATTACCTCACGCGGGCACGTGCTACCTGAGAGCCCATAATGTCCTTTTCATGACTGATTAGAGGCACCTGCAGTCAACTGCAACACTCAGTGTAAAACCAAGGCCTGGTTGAAATTTAACTTATATGCTGGAATTGCAAAACATCTGAAATTCGAGTTACAGGGCATTTGGGGACTTTTTTAAGAATGTCGTATTTTTCGGGTTTGAGTCATTTTCACGTCAGTGAGGTTGGTTCCCACAGAAAATGTCTCGCTTGAGAGATATATTTTTTGCATCTGCCAGATGCCCACCGGCGTGCCCCCACGTGAAAACAACGTCTACTGAGATACGTGATAACCACTTTTAATATTAAAACCACACTTTCAGGAAATTGCATAAAATTGTGAAACATTTCGCAAAATGACCATGCTGGTTTGCATGAAAAAAATACTCACCTTGGCACACTTTCCCTTTTGACTAATGCATGCTAACTGCTGTACATGTTTTATATGCCCCAGCAATGAATCGCTGGCTTTCAGCCAACCTCACGTTTCCTCAACAGAAGGAACAAAAAATCGCAACAAAACGAACTAGCTTGTGACTAAAAATAAACTATTTCAGTATCGAAATAGGTCAGTTTTGACAACAATACACACCGGAATTTGCACACAAAATCACACCTAGGTAGGCAAAGAAAATGTCAAGCCATTCCGCAGTGTTAGCCATCATCTCTTGCCCATCTTCCGCGTGCTCCTAAAGAGCTTTAAATGCTAGGTTTTCTAATATCCCAGGGGTTTGTGCTCATTCTGACGACCTCGAAAGAAGGAACACCAGAGTTTGTGTGACAAAGATTCAAACCTTGTGACATCTTTCACGTTTGGGGATCACTGAACCAAGAGTGCTACCCACTGAGCTGCCCGTATCACCATAGAGGCTTTAAAAAAAATATCATCATACCTGCCAACTTGAAGAACAATCTCATTGTGTGAGGAGCAGTAGCGGCTCCTGGTGGGAGTGCTACCGGGCGGTGACGTGGGGCGGGGGGTAGTAAACACCGGAATACGGATGAATGCAGGTAAGTAGACAATTAAATGAATAAAACGAATTTCGTTGCACGCGCTGCACCGCCAAATGCGAAGCAGCGCGCGCAACGAAATTCGTTTTATTGATTTAATTGTCTACTTACCTGCATTCATCCGTATTCTGGTGTTTACTACCCCCACCCTGCCCCTCCCCCGCCCGGTAGCACTCCCACCAGGAGCCGCTACTGGTGAGGAGGGGGCGGGGCCTTGAAGGGCAGGGCTTTAAGTGGGATGAAAAAACTGGAGGGTCTCTCAAAGGGGCATGGCCAATGTAATTAAGGGCATGGCTTAAAAACACTTAAACTAAAAAATCTGTGCTAAGCATAGTGTGCCGCCCGACTTGTATTTTGCTGTTTCTGACATTGCATCTAGACATAATACAACAAGTAACATCATACCTACAACAAGTCAGGACTATTGGCTTTGTCAATGGTTGTTAGTTGCATACGATAAATAAGCAGCAACTATGGCTTGTATATAATATTGAAAAAGCTTCCAATTAAAGCCCTGCTGACACCATGACAATGTTGCTGCTCCAGAGTTTCAAAAAGAGAAGGGAAATCCAGAGAGAAAATGACTCTCTTTAATAGATTTCCCTTCCCCTACAATGCTCACCTTGCATGACGTCATGCCGTAACTTCTCCATAGTGAGAAGTGAGCAGTGTGAGCAGCACACACCGATGTGCCTGCGGTCACTGCAGTCCGGAAAAAAACGGACTGCAGTGACAGCAGGCACAAAACAGAGCCCGAAAGAGACCCGTTTCGAGGCCCCCTTTAAAAAACTGCGGTGCTCAGACCCGGTGAGACCCGGCCCACTTAAAGCCCTGTTGAAGGGGCAGAGCTGCATGCAGATAGTAGCAGCACTTTTGAACCCCACTCTGCCCACAAGCCCCCTCCTCAAAAAATAAATACAAATAAACTCTTGCTGAGGCTGGTGCCGATATCCTGGTCTGTTTTCACACCCCTTAGTGGAAATCTGCAGTCCAAAGCCTATGAAAACCGAACTGGAAAACCACTGTTTACAGTGATATGGGCTCCTCACCTGGAGACCGTGTGATGGGGGCCGATATTGTGTGTCACACAGTGGCACCTTGTAAGTTGGCAGGTATGCACCAGAAAGGCGTTATTCTGCACATAGGTGATACTGATTCAGTGCTTCAGGGTCAGTATGCAGGATGGGTTCACACGTCTACATATGTTTATTCGCAAATGTTTCTAGTAGTTTGTGTGTATTTTCCGTCCCTTGTTTTACATTTCTGGGTACAAAAGGAAAACTGTGTTCCTAAGATTCGTTTCTTGATATTTAAGCACAGGAAAAGGGGATGAGAGGGTTGGGGTAACTCAAGGGGGAGAGAACTCACAAAGCACATACACTGCCATTAAGTGCTGGAAGCAAAAGAAAACAAGTCATTTCTGTTGAAAATGACCATCCTTTGCCTTGTGTAGCACCAGGTTTTTGCCTTGACTGTTTTTAGTGGCTGTAGAACTCTGTACACCTTACACCTGCTAACCAAATGTAAAGTGTCTGTGCTCCCCCTTTCAGCATGATGGAATTGGCATACCCCTAATTGGCATATTTAACTTACCTATATGACCCTAGTATATGGAGAAAAGTTTACCCAGAGCCTGTAAGTTAAATGTCACAAATGTTCTGCAGCACCCATTGCGCCATCCACTACAGTGACAGTATAAACATGACTAGAGGCCTACCCTCTGTTGCCTGACTGTGCAATTTTTAATTGCAAACTCAACCTGTCAAAAGAACCCTTTTTTTCAGGCCTAAATCTCCCTTTTACATATTATGTCACTCCAAAGTAAGCCTTACAGTCAGGGTGCATGGTATTTAATAGTAGGACATGTAAAAGTTTAACATTAAACATGTTCTTATAACAATGATGACCTAAAAACAGGGATGATTGTTCCAAAGAAAAGCACTAGGGTGCAATATTAAATTTAATAATGTTATCTCTGGCTAGGAGGCTAGGTAATAACTACAAATATAATTCTTGGACTCTTTGGAATATTTATTACAAGCCCAATTCACTAGTGAAATTGGGATTTTTAATAAATATTTTGGAAAAGACACTTTTAGAAAGTCACATTTCTCAAGTGAATTGCCCATTGATGAGGTGTGAACTTGATCCTATAGCACGGAGAAAAGGCCTTGGGTGTAGGGAAGTGTTATGCCTTCTTGAGAGGTTGACCTGTGGGCTGGGCTCAAGAGCTTAATTAACTTCAAAGAGGCCTCCAATGTCATAAGCAAATGTTAGCTGACTCCAGACCTGCCCCTTTACTTTGTCTCCACAACCAGGCAAGCACCAATCCCAGAGGGAGGGGCGCAGTCCCAGAACTGGTTTAGAGTGACCACAGAGGTGGGGCTGCTTATTTCTATGGCATCATCATGTGGATGGGCACAAGAGCTTTATACAGAGGGAAAATGTTCTACTATCTTGGTTTCAGGTAGAGAGGGGCACTTTGGTATTGTTTTCAGCAGTGTACACAGGAAATGCTGCAAAATGTAGTATGGTTATCCTGGAAACTTTTATACCTTGGTTAGGAATGAGCCAGGTGTCACCCCCACCCAAAGACTGGTGCTAGGCATAATTGTGGCATCCACAGTACCCTCCTCAGGACACTTTCTGGACTTGTGGAAGAAAAGAAGAGGCCTGAACCTGCTGTATGTGACCTGGGAAGTGCATAGAAGACTGGACCTGCTCTCCCTCTTGTAGTCAGGACAAATAAGTTGATTGTCAGTTTCTTAAGGCAGACATCATTTTCTAGCTACAGGGACACAGCTAGCTACAAGAGGCCTTTCCTGTACTTTCCCAGTTGACCAGTTCTAACTGCACCTGCAGTGGACCCTGCAGCTAGCCTCTTCTGGAGTGAGTCTTGACTCCCAAGTGCTGTCCTGGACCGTGGGCTGGTGTCAAAGTGTACTTCTCCTAACATTTCCTGAAACCTGGGGTGTACAAACATTTTGGCTCCAAAGACCTCCAGAGGACTGGGACTAGCCTGCCAAGCCAATCCCAAGAATGTAGATGGCCGCTGGGCAAAAGATTTAGGCTGTTCTCATTCAGAGCTTTTCCATAGCAGCAAATCCAATTCAGCTGGACCTCATGGAGAAGGTATCCGGACTCACGGAGCCCTCTTCAACTACAGCCTGCAGTCTTGCCCCACTGGAAGAATGTGAGATCTAACAAAGTAACTAAGTCAGAGGATAGAAATTTTCACCAAAAGTATTCATCTAGCAAGGACCTTCTCTGGGCATGAAATTCGAATTTCTCCTACTCAGAACTTTCCTGCCAAATGTCAACAGCTTCACTGGGACCATGTCCAGTGGCTAGCTGGCAACATGAAGCCCTCTTCAGCCACTGCCTGCTGCCTTACCCTCATTCCATTTTCAGAAACTAAGGGCCAGATGTATCAAGCATTTTACCGTTCGCACACGGGCCAATTCGCAGAATCGGCCCGTTTGCGAACGGCAAAAAGCCTTTTGGGATGTATCATCTCAAAAGGCATTCACAAAATAGGGAATTGCAATTTTTGCGATTACCTATTTTGCGAATGCATTTAGGGAATCACAATTTGCGATTCCTTAAATGCAATGCTGGAAGCAAAAAAATATTGCGACCTGGCTTTAAGGAATCGCAAATTACCACCAACTTCAAGTTGATGGCAATTTGCAAATTCCTACAAAACTGCACTTTTGTGCATTTTTCTAGGTGCCATGTGGCGTACATACATGCCCTTAGGGCATGTATGTGCACCACATGTGCACACATGCATATTTCAGGGGTGCAAAAGGGTGTCCTTTTGGCCCCCCTTGCACCCTTTAAATTGCATGCGCAATTTGCGAGTACCTATTGGGTACTCGCAAATTGCGCATGCAATTCCCATTCATTCCTATGGGCCTCTAGGTTGGTGGAGACGAAGTACGTAGACTTACGTAGACGCCGCAGAAGCCAGCACTGCGCCAGCACAGTACAGCACAGCAGAGTCCGGAGCACAGAGCCCGGAGCGCTCGACCATTAGCTCGTCCATCAGCCTCGGCGCGGCCCGGCCCAGCATAGCTTCGGCACGGCTCAAAAAACTTCAACCATTGACGAGCTTCCAACGGGAGTAACCAACGTGCGAGTGTGGCAGCCGTAGCTGAGCTCAGGTGAGCAGAGTTGTTCCCCACCGCCGAGGGACTGGCCGGGGGCTTGCCGTGTTGCTGTGTTGCCGTGTTTGTCGGGTTTCCGTGAGAGGAGCCTTGCCTGCAATCCGGCCTCCCCCGGTGTGTGACGGGGGATAGGGGAGTTGACAGTTACGGTGCCGGGCGGCCCTAGGGGGCAGAATGGAAACCAGCTGGTCCTACTGCGAGTAGAAGGAGCAGATCGGTGTTTGGGCTTTGGTCCGGTGTGCTCCGGTGTGCTCCGCCTGCAGGCAGCCTGAAGTGGAGGCAGGTAAACAGGCAACTTGGTAATTTGGCAACTTGATAAACAACTGGCATTGCCGAGCAGGCTGCTACTACTGAATTTATTGCTCCAGGGGGTCTGCGGCCAATACTGGGGGGCAGTCAGCGGGCACAACCCTCGTCGGTGAACTTTTGTGGCTCCCAAAAAAAAAAAGGGGGACTTCTATATAAAGGCTACTAAGGAAATAAAAAAGCAAAAGAAATATATTTAGAAAAGGCGAACTATGAGGTCAGGACGAGAGAGAGCGCCCTTTCCTCTGATAAAAAGGAAGAAAAAACCTCAAGGCTTGACTGCAAAGAACAACAAAGCAAAAACAGAGGGGGTGGCTCAACCTTTAATCTCACCAGTGTATAGAATGTTTGCAAAATCCATTAACATTCCAAGTAAATTTGACTTCTTAAAGTATCCAGCGGGTGCAATGCTATCCCACCGCGAGGGACAGGACCAACTACCTGCACCTATTATACCGATTACACCAATAGGGAAAACAAACCCATGGAATGATCAAATTACCGTTAATAAAAGGGACAATACAGGGCCCATAGGTTTAAATGGGTCTCAGCTGGAACAAGGATTAGGAGAACACATGGATCAATCATGGGGGTCCATTACGGATTTGGAACTTCTGACAACAGGAGACCACTCCTCACAACAGGACAAATATCCATCTGAAGCACCTTTTAAGCAAATGTTGCAAAAACCCTGAGAACAATTTTTGAGTATTGGGGCTCATCAACCAATCGAGGTACAAGTAAAAATCAATAAGCAACCTTCAAAGCACATTTAATATTTGGAAAAAAATCAAATTGATCAGGTCTCAGCAAACACAACACAAACATTGACTCCTTCAGCACAGTCGCCTAGAATACAACATAATATAACAAAGGATTTACTGGGAGGAGAAAATTCAAGCCCTCAAGGTGCGTAATCCCAGAATATGGTGGCATACACACCAGAACACTGGACCCTTAACAGTAAAGACAACATACAAATTCACTCAACAGTAGAGAGTGAAATTTCCAGCAATAGCCCTGTAAAGGACAATCTTTGTCAAAACCTTGATATCAATCACTCCGCAGTAACAACCGACTCAGGAACAATATGGGATATCTTCTTTAAAACATCACAACTCACACTAGAGGCACTGAATTATCAATCACACAAGATGGATGTCCAAGTAGACTTGCTCAACATTATGGCAAAAACAATATCAGGGATTGATCAAAAACTGGCTAATCTGAACACACTAATAACGCAGGCCCAAGCATATGCAACTACATTAAACACAGACTGCGCCTGTTGTCCAACAATTGACAAACTAGCGTCAAGCCCAGAAGTCCTGTCCACTCTAATCGAGGAATGGGAATCCATTCCTTATTTGCGACTCTCATTTTGCGAGTCGCAAATAAGGAATGCATAGGAATCGCAATGTTATTTGCGAAACCTACATACATTGCATTTTGCGAGTCCATAATAGCGAATCAGTAAAATTCGCTATTAAGGACTCACAAAATACAATGTTGATACATCTGGCCCTAAGTCTGAAGGTAAAACGTTTGACTGGGTCAAACCTGGTTGCTGTACCTGACCTATCGCAGTTGGCCTTAACATGCACCGAGATACCGATCAAGAGCAATCAGATGACTGCTGTTGGCACATGACACTTTTTGGCACAATTTAAAAAAAAAAAAAAACTCCAGTTTTCCTTATTGGATTTTTGTCATTTTGGTATCACTTTATTTATTACAATTTACTCTATTTTTCTACATTGTTTTGGGATTTTACTTGTATTATGTTTCGACTTTATTACTGTTTTGGTACTTCATAAATACTTTACACAGTGTCTCTAAGTTAATGACTTTAGTGGCTCAATCTGACAAGGGTTGTGGTATTACTTGAGGTGGGTACTCTACCCTCTAAACCATTACCCACATTTCTTACATTAGTGTTCAGTGGTGGGATGCAGGACTTGTGTTTTGCAGCACCACTCAGTGATAGGTAAAATCAAAAATCCCTTTCGTAATCTGACATCAAAATCAACTTTAATTTTTTCACATTGACTTTTGATTTTTAACTGACCATTTTTGATTTTTACTAAATTTCATTCATAATCTCCAAGTTTTTGCACCTGTTAATGTTAATGTGGATCTGAGCAAAAACGAGAGCTTCAGCATGGCAGAAGTTGTGCAAAGAGAGAGGGTTAAATCTTGCTGAATCTGGCAAAGCGGCCAAAGTAAGGGGACTATCAGATAGCCACCAGAGCATGGGAAAAAATCCACCTTTTAAAGCCCACCACAAAGGAGCAAGACAATGGTGGGGCTAAGGATACGGGAGGGATGGAGGAAGGGAGGAGAATGGACTGGTAGAGGCCTCAGTGCCAGAAGATGAGGTACTCACATATTCCCGTTCACTTGGCTTGTCCACAGCAGGGAGCTGTGTGCCTTCCCACAGTCTGACCCAGTCAGAGGTAGAGGACAGACAAGCAGAGAGAAACCTAAGGCTACATCTAATTACCTTTGTCCTGGAAAAAAAAGCAAATAGCACTGTAGGAGAATAAATCAACCTTGGTCTTGGAGGAGAAAATGGCCCTGCTGGCTCATTAAGTAAGCCAGAAAGAACTGGACCCGAAGGCAAAGAGATCCTCTGAGTTCAGTGATTATGGGGACAGTGATACTGAAGCATCTAGAAGAGGTAAAAGAGTCAACATCTCCAAAGACTTGGTTCCTATCTGTGTGTTGGGGATGACATTGATAAGTGGTTTGCAGAAAATGAGGTGGCCCGGCTTCTGCATACAGTCCAAGAGGAGGGCTGGGTGGTTAGTTTGTGGAAGTACATGCCAATTGCTGGAAGGGATATCCTATTGGCCATAGAGGTAGTTGACCAGAAGAGATGTACCCCATGAAAGAAGCCCTTATCACTAAGTTTGGTCTGACCCCTGAGAAGTATCATCTGAAGTTGAGGGACAGCCAGAAGCAGTCAAATCAGTCAAGGGTGGATTTTTTGGGCTCATAAAGTATGGCACTGTATGGGTGGATTAAGTGCAGCAAAATAAATGATTATGATGGGCTTTATAATATAATGATGAAGGAGTAGAAACTGAGTAATTGCATTACAGAGCTGCACTAGCACCTAATTGAATCCACGCTAACTGTACCCAGAGAGCTTGAGAAAGAGATTGACTTTTGGATCAGAACCAGAGTGCCTCGTAAGGTACCTGGGGTGGAAGGTGAGGGGGCACAAGAAGGAGGTATGGGTCCCCTCCAACAGAAGGATGGGGGTATAGGAAAAACTAAAAGGAGCTCCCCAGAACAGTTTATAGAGAAGGGAGTCCCATTTCTCTTCTTACTCTAAGGTGAGGGGGAGTTCAGTGCAAAGAAAATGATGGGGCCTTACCATCCCTGGTGCTATGACTGTTTCTATTCGCCAGACAGGAAAGGAGGTGCCATTTTCTCCCAAAAGAATCTGCCCCACCCCACCCCACTGGTGGGCCAACTTCAGGTATTGCCAATATAGTGCTGGGGTAATAGGTTGCCAAATTTAGTTTAGAGGCAGTATAGATGTTACCCTAGTGTCCCTGGGTGATAGAGAGGTAGTGCCTAAAGCTCACATGGATGACAACAGTAAAAATTACAGGCTGTGGCTAACCATCAATGAGCAGAGGCAATTTTGCAATGTTTGTTAACCTCCTCCTGTAAAAGTTGGTATAGCTTTAACCTGCTCCTGTAAAAGTTGTAGCTTTAACCACATCCGTCCGAGAAGTGTGAGATCTGTTGATGGTGGAAAATAACAGCATAACAGACCTTACAACTTGGAGAAAAGGGTTAGGGATTTCATAAATGGACAGTTAAGAAGATTAAGGTGAAAGGTGAGAGACAGGCAAACATAACATTCATTAAGTCCCTGAGCACATCTCATCAGTCGTAGCAGGTAGATTGTAGTTCATGTATCAAATTCAAGCAGTATTTCAGCCCCTAGATTCCTAAGTGAGCTAATCACATTATCTAGGTTTGAATAATGCAAAATATGGAGGAACCACACAGTTAAAAAATAGTAATAAGAAAACAAAAATTGTACTATATAAAAAGAGATGGTGCAACTGCATTCTTCTGACATTGTCTGCTTTGGGTGCAGGGCTGAACCACATAGCAGGATCACAATGGCGCTTTCTTGCAGAAGAGAAAGCCTGTGGAATTCAAAAAGAAAATCACAATAGTGTAGAGTTAAGTAAGCATGGTGCATGAGGCGTCAGAAAGGGAGCATAGGCAGGCGCAGTGGTGTGCCTCTAACTAAGAGCCAATCTTGTACCAATCCTAGACAACGAGACAATTAGCTGCATGTACCCGGGTGATCACTCAAACAATAAAAACATTGAGCTTTGACCATCATGTAACATGTCCTGAACACAACCACTTAATTTACCATATAAGTAGACAGGCATTGGTCTTTCTTCTGTCTGTTGTAAATGGTACTTTAAGATTTATCCAAAAAGATATCGACCTGTTGAACTAGAAAATAAAACAAAATTGAGTATTAGTCCAGTATAGGGAAGCTAGGTGGGCTCAGAAGAACCTAGAGATGGTGAACTTGCGTTACGTTAACGAAAGGACAATCAAGTACAGTAGCAATCTCAGTACCAAATAGAAGGTAGGAATTGATTCAGAAGGATCACTCAAACATTATATATCAAGTTTAGTTTACCAGTAAAGACCCTCCTAAAAATCAGATAAAACATCAGCATTTGGTATTCAGCAATTTAAGTTTCCTGTTCCTAGTGTAGTGTCCATTTACATATGTGCCGCTCTTTCCCATAGAAGCGTTGCACAACACATATAATCAGTGCAATATTTTGAATCTTCCCTGGCAGCCCAGCATAAGAATGAAACAAAGGGTGGTGGTTGCTGCATGAATTTGAGGTCTTCTTGATGAAAGCTACATGACTCAGAGCAATGCCGAATAGACGTGAGCTGTACTTCCTCTGTGACACTGTTGATAACAAACTACCACTGTCTCACCATTACCTTCCTTACTTCCAAGGCTTTCAAGAAACTTTCTTCTCTCTAGTCTCTCATAGCAGGTCTCGGTCAGGATCCAATCCATGTCAATATCATCAAAAGAAAGGCTTGGAGAAGAAGGGGGAGTGCTCTTTCTTTTCCTTGCAGGAGGTGTGAAACTGACGAGTCCAAGGGAGGAGCAGTCACAACAGCATCTTCCTCAGCGCAGGCTCAATTTCCTGCTCTGCTCCTACTTCTGGAAGATCAGGTGCTGCTGCCTGTGGCTCTTGTTGACTTTCCTGTAAAGATTCAATTTCAGAATCACTGCTATTCTCCATGACATTGGCTTTGGTTTTTGTGTGGTGCCATTGATCCAGGGGTAATCCTCCTTTCAGTCTTTTCCTGCTGCCCAGAGGAAGGAGCAGCAGAAATGTCATGTTTCTGGACAAATGTGGAGGTATTGATGCCAGGGGTGGCATAGGAAAATGATGTTTCCTTCTCCTCATTGGCTACTTTCTTGACAGAAACCCTATTCTTTGGACCCAGCTTCTTTAGTTTTTCTCTGTGGATAAGCATTTACAACAAACAGAAGAACTTAGCAGAGAACTCTGGAGTCGCTGTCATCTAATTTGCAGACTTCCCTCCCAAAGACAGCACCCCAGAACACTGGGAAATAAATATCTGGCTACATGGATCTTAAGGAGCCAAGCCGATCCTAGCCACCAACAGGCACATGAAGACAAAAAAATAGCCTACATTTTGCATGAATAGAAAGCCATTGTAAGTCCATAAAATGATTTAAAAAAAAACCTATAGCACAGCAGCGGTGAGAATGTAACAAAATATATTAAAAATACATCCAAGGCCTACTACAGGAGGGACCACACCGCAAATAGTAAAAACAAAGCACAGTAAAATGACTAAACTAATCTGTACAAAAACATAAAATAAACAGGGAAATGGAGAAAATGTTTATTATAACCACAGGCCTGCACCATCCAATGAATGTGAAAACGTTATCCCTAAAAAAACTTAATTCCACAAGGACACCTACTTCAGGCTCCAGTCCATCCAACAATAAACAAACAAGAAGAAAAACCAAAAAAAGGAACAAAACTAGCAATGCCTGCCTTCCCTCAAGCAACAAACATTTTGCAAAGTACTGCATTGAACTTAGCTGAGTTTTCCCAAAAGGTACAAATTCTAAGGGTGTGGATGAAGCAGAGGTTGCAGACAAAAAGAGTAATGCTTTCCCTCCAAAATCTAAACTCAAAATGACCAAATGCTGAACAAAGGAGAGGGAGAAGTATTCAGGACAGGAAGAGGAAGTTACTACTGTCTCTATTTAAAAAAGAAAGCAGTTTACACTGGAGAAATAATGCAAATGATGCGCTCTCATAAAAATTGAGCATTAAAAATGCATCTTTGAGTTGATTTTCACATATCCACCTTAAAAGAACTGCTGTTTGCGTTTGGAATAATGCTGTTTGCTTCTGGAACTGTAGTTTTGTGCTCGAAAAATTACCTGAACGGTCTGTTCAGTTAAACAATCAATCTGAAATGCACGTGTGACCACCTGCATTAAGAAACTGCTGCTGGTGTTTGAAAAATGCTGCTCTAGTTTGTTCCAATCATGTTGTTTCTATGCTTCTTGTGTTAAGATTTTTATGTGAAGAGAATTCTCGTAATGCCATGTGAAATAATGGTATAATATCAGTATTATTTACAGATAAATTTCGGTATGCAAAATTACACAAATTCTGCTAGCGTAACTAGAATTTTGACTAGGCTTAATGTCAATTCTTTCAGTGATTTTGGCTGTAGATGTGAGACAAACTTCCTACAGGAGTAAAAATGGGAAAATACACACCCTTTTTTTACCCCACCTTTAACTTTTTTTTCCCTGTACAGAAATTTGTCATGCAAGACCTTAGCTGACTATGCTAAATGAATGCCAAATTGATGCAGATCCATCAATGGTGGCCGAAGCTATTGGCAAATGACAAAAATGCCTTTCCACTGGAAAAGTGGCAATTGTCACAGTGTATTTTGGGGGTGAATACCACAAACTATCATACTTAAATTAAAGTGTGTAGGGCTGGTGCTCTAGTGTACACACCCATGGGTGCATGGTGTGTTTTTGCATTAAGAATTGTAGTTATTACTACACATACTTGATTTTCTATATTAGAGGCTGTGGTTCATGGCGTGCATCAGCTAATACCAAAGCACCTCTTGTAATAGTTTCTAGTGAAAATGTGTAATGTAGCCAGGTCTTTTAAAATATGGTCAACCAATCAATTTTTTTGAATGCACAATTGCTTTTTTAAAAATCATTACAAAAGATAGACACTAGTTTTACATAAAATAAAACTCATATTTTAAAATCTTAAAACCAAAACCAATAAAATCATTAATTACCATAAATTAAAACAGATTATTCAGTGCATTACAAATATAAAAATAGTCCCATAGCCAGAGCTACAGAATTGGTTTCCAGCATAAAAAAATACACTTTTAAAACATATAGGGGCATATTTTCAAGAACGGGCGATAATTATCGCCAAACTAGGTTAACGCAACTTTACATAACGCCGTCTATCGCGAGAAACTAACGCCGCATTAACGGCGTATTCTCAACACGCCGGCAACAGGCGATAGTATCCCAATAACGCGTTAAATGTCCGCGTTAAAATCACCGGGACGCCGATAAAAAAGGAAACCCGAACGTGAAAAAAGTGGCGATGGGCCCAACAGCGATAAAAACATCAGTGATAAGCAGCGCCAGGCTTGCTATTCCCACGTCAGGCGGGAAAAATCACCATAAAAGCTGCCAAAAAAAATAAAAAAATAAACACAAACTACTGAGAAGCACCATGGAGGAAGCTGGAGCAACTACAGAGGCCAACCAGAACCCCACAAACCCCCCGGAGGACCAGCCAGGGACCTCGGGGAAGGAGAAGGGCAAGGAGAAGAAGAAGAGGAGCCCGCGATTCAGTCTGCAGGAAAACAAGATCCTGATTACGGAGGTGATAGAGCACCACCAACAACTGTTCATCACCTTCACTGTGTCATTGACAACTAAACATGCAATATGGCAGTCCATCTTGGCCAAGGTGAATGCAGTCAGAGTGAAGAGAAGGGAAGTGGACGACTGCAAGAAGCGCTGGAATGATGTGAAGCGCAAAACCAAGCTGAAAATCGCCAACAACCGGAAAGCAGCAATGCAGACTGGAGGTGGGAGTCCAGCGCCACAGCAGGAGCTGGATGAGATGGAGGAAATGGTGCCCACAGTCATCAGTGGGGAGACGGTGGCAGGAGTTGGGGGACCGGACACTGCTCAACATGACCTGACCCAACAGCAACAGGGTGAGTAACGACCAGGGACTGGGGGGACAGGGGGAGATGGGCACAATGGCACACATGCACAATTAAGTATAGCACAGTGCACACCCACAATGACTCTGGATCATGTCCCTGATCTCCTTGGCACACCGCAGCACACATAGAAACAGCAAGTAGGCCCCCGTCGACAATGTGCCCAGAGGGGGCCCTCCCCACACATCACTAATCTCACAACAAACCCATGCACATGTGCTGAACCCAGCAAAGCTGCGGGTCCGTGAGCCACACTGACAATGCAAGTGACACTGCATGACGATTAGCATGGCTGCAGTCCAATTATCATGACATGGTGCACGCCACGACACTGAGGTGGCTGAGTGTGGACCACATCCGTAAAGGAGCAGGTCACACTCTGACACATCCACGTGCACAAACAACCCCTGACATCAACAAGACATCTGCGGACAAACCATGCCCAAGAGTCCCAACTCCCACCAAGAGCCCAATTTACCCAAGTCTGCAACATCTCAGCACTGCATAAGCACAGAAGTGAAAGGCACACCGCCTGAAAGTGATAAGGGCCAGCAAAATCAGAACTGCAGGGGCGACTCTCCCACAATGCAGCACACACACATAAGAAACAGAGCACATCAACATTGACAACAATGTGGTACAGACTGCAACACTTTCACAACAGAACAGAGGACACAACTGCTGCCGCTTGTGTGTAGAAACTGGCCAATCACATTTGGCATAGCAGGAAACTGTGAGATGATAATGTACAAGTACAACCCCACATCCCTGATGGTGTAAAATGTCCACTGTCCCGCATCAAATAGGCATCTCCTCCCAAACAGTCACAATGTACATTGTCATGCAGTCTGTTTGTAAACTTGTCCAATGCGTGAACATACATGGAACACACTGTTAAACTGCATCTCCCCATCACATTGCAGAGCGAGAATCAACACCTCCTGCAGAGCAGACCGTACATCTCTTCACTGATGATGAAGAGGCCCTCGAAACCATCGACACCGACGCCCTCCAACAGCTCATGGACACCCTCAGCACCCCACTCCCAGGAGCAGGGCAGCCCAGCTGCATCAAGGAGACCCCACCCCCTGCACAGACCACACAGCAGGAAGCACCCACCACCATGGCTGTCTCCCAGGACCCCCACAACCAACACATGGCATTCCAACGCCGTGTGTTAGAGGGCCAGAAGGAGATTGCTGATCAGGTGCGGGTGGGGTTCGACCTCATGGCAGCCAAACTAGATGCCATATGTGGGTGTCTAAATCCCATCAGGGACCACTTACAGTCCCTAACGGACATCCACAGTCCGCTCCATGCTCTCCAACAAGCCATGGCTGACATCGCTGGAGTCATGACTCTGAGACAAGCACAACTGTCTAGTCAGAGTGGCTCCAGTGATGACAGCCGGGAGTTGGGACACATGCGGAGGACCATGGAGAACATGGAGCGGATGCCAGGCGGAAAGAATGGCTGCCACGGCTGCACACCAGCGAGATGTAGCTGGGATCTTCCATGCCCTGCAGATCCTCATCATGGCATTGCTGCCACAAGGCCTGGCACAGATGAATGCTGCTGCTACTGCTCCATCCACATCTCCGCCCCCTGATGTGTCAGTGCCTCACAGTGCGGCAGACAATCCACCTCCGGCCCCTGATGTGTCACTGCCACACAGTGCAGCAGACATTCCACCTCCGGCCCCTGATGTGTCAGTGCCACACAGTGCTGCAGACAAAACAGCACCACCCACATGTGAGGCACATCACACATCAGAGGACGATGATGTGGATGATTCTGCCTTTGTGGTAAGAAGGAAGCGGTAGCATTCATCTCCGCCATATGGCCTGTTTCAGCTTGGTTCTGCCCTCTGCATCATGCTCTGTAATAACACCTTCCACTGTCCCCCGATACACTCTGCAACACTCACCTTGGCCCTCGACATGGACTGCCATATTTGTTTTGGTTACCAATGACACAGCAATCAGACTGCGGACTGCACTCTTCCTCTTCCGATGAACTTGTCAATCCCTAAAGGACTCTGGCTGGCCCTCCACGGGGCAACAATGTAAAGTGGGGTCTGCATGGCCATGTACTGGTCCAGCTTCAACACTCCACCGAATGTGATTAAACCATTCTAATTCACACAGATGTGTCATGTCAATGATCAAGCAAGCATGAAAGTATGGATGAATATAGGGGGAGTGATTCCAAAAAAAGGTACTCCCTGGGAACTGATATCAATGTGCATGTTTGACCGTGACCCAGATAGGCAGTGAGATGACTGGGAATGTGTGAACTAGCTGTAGCCTCATTGCTCCTAACCAACAATCTCGCAATTTCCCCACGTCAATGTAGGAAATAGGGCTGTGTGAGAAAAAGTCAAAGACCTGTGGATGCCACAGCTCGGAGCAATGATTTGTTTTAGTGTGCAGTGGTTGGACTCCTGGGATGGTCTGTGCAAAAGTGTGAAGGTCATTCCATGCAAGAGAACTGCGAGCAAGGACTTCTGTGCGTGGGGTGTGTATACGTTGTCCATTGGTTAGCACTGTGCGTAGTGTGGGAGTCGACATCAGCTGCTATGGTATCTTTCAGGGGGTGCCGGGCGCATGCTATTCCAAGGTCGGAGGTGCAGATGTGCCACCGCCTTCTAGTACAGACAAAGGAGCTTTCCTCCCTAATGTTAGTTTGTCATCTGCTTGCATTCTGGAAATGTGATGTGGATTTGGGGGGATGTCACTGCTTCGCCTTCCGGCACGGTATTCCTGCTGGCTTTTTAGCTGGTGTGCATCTCCCATGTTGCTGAGGTGTTCACTGTGCCCCCATCCCCCTTACGTCCATGTTGCTCATGTTGTGGGACTTGAGTCACAGGGTGCATCTCTGCATCAGGGTGGTTCATATTTGACCCCAAATGACACCCGCAATTTCATATTTGACCCCAAGTGACACCCGAAATTTCATATTTGACCCCAAATGACACCCGAAATTCCATATTTGACCCTAAATGACACTCGCAATTTCATATCTGACCCCAAATGACTCCCTGTTGTCTTTTTTTGAACACCAATGACAGCCTTCATGTCATGTTTTTGTACACATGTGATACGCTGATGAGTGGGATTACGTACAACATTTGACACCCTGTAATGGCATTCCGAATACATGACACCCTGAACAGCCTCTCTGTACAGAGGTGACATACCCACCATCTATTTGCTATTTGTGAGATTGTTAGCACTTAATGTTGCACTTACACTTGTCAGAGTGATGTGCTAATGCAGAGAACTGACATGCACACAGGGAATGTGTGTTGCAATGAATTTATTTGCACATGCTGTTCATGTGGTCATTTTGTACTGTTCCATGATTGCTAAGGACTGTCACAATGTGACGTGCTCATGCGAAGAAATTGTTAATGATTGTGTTCCTTCGGGCTATTCCTGCTGCAGCTACAGTGGGGTGTGGTCCACCTGCCTCATCTTCCTCATCATCGTCAGGTGCATCTGGCACTTGGATCCATGGGGCA
Organism: Calotriton arnoldi; assembly: GCA_963921515.1. Lineage (NCBI taxonomy): Eukaryota > Metazoa > Chordata > Amphibia > Caudata > Salamandridae > Calotriton > Calotriton arnoldi. The sequence continues at coordinate 426,848 of CAWUFW010007466.1, read as the reverse complement.
TTGCTGCGTACACATATGTTGTGCAATACACAACATGCAATGATCATCTTGCACACTATTTCTGGGCTGTACAGGAGTCTTCCACCTGTGATGTCCAGGCACCTGAAACGTGACTTTAACATGCCAAATGTGCGCTCAACAATGCCCCTGGTGCGTTTGTGGGCCACATTGTACTGCCTCTGGGCCGGGGTGTTCGGGGCTAGGAGGGGTGTCATCATCCACGGGCAGAGTGCATATCCTTGATCACCTGTGAGAGGTAAGTGAGATTAGTGTAAACTGGTGGTTCTGCATGCTGTGTTGGCAGACTTACAAGTTTTGTGGTGTGTGATTTGTGTGACTTTGGGATTCATGTTTGCCATGTATTGCGTCTGGCAAATGTGCGGGGTCAATGTGTATTACGTAGCCTCACAGCTGCTCCTCCCTCCCCCTGAGCCTATTTACTTGTGTGCGCTGCGCGGTTGCATCACTTGCACTCCTACGACACACCATTGTCATGCCTGTCTGCGCATGTCCACAAGCCTGACAACAACACTGTAATGTTGGCCGTTGAAGGTGGGCGGCCACATGTGTGTAGGCCTATGGTAAGGATAGGGCGGACACAGATATGGAGTTCAGGCATGGCTGAACTCGCGCTGCGATTGAGGCTAGGCCTTTGGCTTATGCTGCGGCAATGAAGGTACACACACAACAGTTGGCATGTATGAGCCAAGACCCCGAGTGGTCTTGCGCTCCTTAATTTATCCATTCGGGCGAGCCCGCCCTCCGGGTGCATGCTACATTGCAAGATTGTTGATTAAGGGCCGGGTGGCGCAGACACTACAACAGAGACACACGCCATAGTTCCTGTTGTGGCCAGCCCGGAACTGAACCACGCCCAGAGCCCAGAACTGAACCACGCCCAGAGCCCAGAACTGAACCACGCCCAGAGCCCCGGGCCATTTCTTCACACTCCTCACACACCAACGCGTGGGTCGCCGCCGCGGCGCTGGGATGTCGTGCGCTTTGGAGTACGTCTCCAGACATTCCACCCAGGCTTTTCTGTGGCCTGCCTGGGACGGGGGTGGCCCCGTAACTGTGAAGGGCTCCAATGGCGTTACCGAGGACATGCTGTAGGCTGCTGGAGGCGGACTTGTGTGGTAGCCCCACGGGACGATGACTTGAGGTGCACTAAGGTAGGCCCACCTGAAGAGCTGAGCGGGTGTGCAGCCTGCGATGATGCAGTAGGCCTGGAGGCTGGACGGTGACTTGTGGTGCACAGAGGTAGTGGCACCTGAGGCTCTGCGTCCTCCACGGGCCTACCGCCACGTGGCGATGACTTGCGGTGCACTGAGGTAGGCCCACCTGAAGAGCTGAGCGGGTGTGCAGCCTGCGATGATGCAGTAGGCCTGTAGGGCCGGACTGGAATGGATTTTTCTGAGACCAGCTGGACCGCAGTGTAGGCCGGAGGGAGCAGTCAGCACACACAGAACTCCGCGGTGCGGTGCCGCAGGGTGCGCTGGGGGCCTGTTGCGCGGAAGCCAGCAATCGGCTGAGGAGGCTGCCAAGCTCGGGGCCTCGGCTTGAAGATTGCACCGGCACGTGGTGAGCCCTCTTGGAGACACGCCAGTGGCGGCAGGTGAGCAGTGAGGCCTGGGTGCGCAGGAGCGGGCAATAACCGCTGGCCGTCGGATGGGTCTGGGCTAGCGGGCTGGGGTGCAGCAGGCGCACCGGTTCGCGCAGGCACCACCGGTCACGGCGGCAGCCTCGTGGCAGGGTGAGGGGCGCCACCCTGGCAGACAAGCCCCTGCAGGCGATGACGAGATGTGCGCCGGGTGGCGTGTGACATAGTTAATTTGGCCATTGGAGGTGGTCGGCCATGTGTGTGTGGACCTATGGTCAGGATATGGCGGACACAGAGACACACGCAGTAGTTACTTTGGTGGCCATCCCGGAAGTGAACCACGCCCAGTGCCCCGGGCTATTTGTTCACACTCCTACGCAGGATTGGCGTACGCCGGCCCAGCCCACTATGCTTACGCTTACAGGGGGGCCGACATAGCTACATGTCCAAGGTCTTCCCCACTGCCTGAGGTGACATGGTTGCGTCCACTGTCCACTACACTACATACACCAGCAGTATATGTCCACATGGACATGTCTGTGCTCTGCATGGTCAGGACTGTCCAGCATTTCACCGCCACACTTGGCATTGTGTACATTCTTATTCATGGGTCCATTGCCTCCTTCGGACATTCTTGGTTTCCACCTCTCCCCACATTCTGCAATTGTGTGGCAGAGGGGCTATGCCTTTGTGGATGGTTTGTCTCCATGTCTGGCCCCTGTTACCACAGTTACTTGTGTTGTCGTGTCTCGTAGGTGGGCATGTTGGTTGGCATGTTGTATGTGATTTTGTTACGTGTGCATTCCCACAGTTCTGAGTTGTATGTTCGTGGAGTTGAGGTGTGTGGTGTGTTCCGTTGGTACTTACCAACGAGCAGTGCATTTCCATAGGTGCCATCCTGAAGGCGCTGGTTGATGATGGACTGTTGGAAGATGTAGGAATCATGCACACTGCCTGGGAAGTTGGCGACGACATTGGTGAACAGCCCCCGGTGGTCCACTATTGCCTGCACATTGATGGAATGCGTGTGCTTTCTGTTGCGGTAATTGTGTGCAGTGTCGGCAGGGGGCACAAGTAGGACATGTGTGCAGTCAATTGCCCCCAACACGTGCGGGAAGCCAGCTATGGCGTCGAAGCCTTGCTTGGTCTCCAGCTGTTCCTGCGCAGTGTGGGGGAAGTGAAGGTGTTGGGGTATCAAGCTGATAATGGCATCCAAGACAGGTGTGAGGAACTTTGATAGGGCTGGCCTTGAGACTCCTCCGACTCTGGCAGTTGTTGGTTGGAAGGTACCAGAGGCCAACAAGTGCAGCACAGCCAGCAGCTTTGTCTGCGGAGGGATGTTGGTTGTCCGCTGTGTTGGTACCGTCAGCCTGTAGGCAATGTGGGTCAGGATGCGGAGGATGGTTGTCCTTTTGAGCCTGTAGTGGGCAATGACATCCTCTGGCGTTAAGTCTCTGAGGCTGGTGCGTTTTCGGAAGGTCCGCTGTCTTGTTCTGCGCTGCCTGGGTGGCAGTCCGGGGGATGTGGTCCTGGGGGTAGGAGTGGTCCGGGGGGTGGTGGCGGTGGGTGTTGTGGCCATCTTTGGTCTCCAAGCTGCATGATTAGTAGCTCCATGGCATCTGTTGGTCTTCAGATGTGGCTCTGGGCTGGGCTCCCTTTGTACTGCAGGTTTTCGTCCTACTTAAGACCAGAAAAAAGCAGGTTTCAAGTACCTGCTGGTAATGTGCCTTATCGCCTGTTTTTGCACCGCATCGCCGATCTGGCTGGTCGTTGAGAATATCGCGAAGTGGTGTTATCGTGAGTTTTTGCACGGGAACGCCTACTCTGCATATGATTAGCGTTAGTTGTCGCTGTCAGCCTTGGCGATGTTTTTAGCGGCAGCTATCGCAGGTAAACTGACGATGTAGGCTGTTAGTGCAGGCTTGTGAATAGGGCGATAAATCTATCGCCACTTTCGTGGCGGTAAAGTGCCGCTAATTTGGCGATGAGTCCTTGAGAATATGCCCCATAGAGTTTTCTAAGGTAAAGGCTGGTGATTCATATAAAAAAAATGTATACAGTCTTTTGGACAAAAACTTTAATCAAAGGTCTGAAGGACGTGCTTCCTAACCTATTGTTAAATTGAGCCAAACCAAATCAAACCAAAACAGCAATCGCTAGAAGTGCTTTCTCAGAAACATTCTCTAAATGAGTGTTCCATGACATTGTGACCTTAATCATGACTCCTAGTCAATACAGTATTATGTATAAACTCACCGATCATCAAAGAATAACTTTCAGTTGCTTTGCCAAAGCTTTTTTTTGCACTTCTTATAACATGTACAGGTCGTATTAATTTCATAATCTTAGCAGACATCATTCAGAGGTTTGGTAGCAGGAAAGCTAATTAACAAATTAGAAATGTATTAGGCATCATTATGTAGTTGTGAACACTGTAGGCTTTAAAAATGTGCGCAACAGATAAATATGCATGTGTTTTTTTCTGCAAAATAGAAAATTTCACAAATTCGTTTTCATCTGCCTAGCTTGCTGGTCTGTTGTATCTTTTCTTAGCAAAGAAGATGTAACATTACAAGGACAACGTCTGCAGCGTGTTTTGGCAGAATTGAATGTTCTCATTGTTATTTTATGTGATGCTTACTTCCAGCCTGAAATATGTGCAGGAAAGTATTGTGCAAAGAAGCAACTCAATGCAATGGATTTTGGAGTTGTTATTTTACTTTTGGTGGAAAGATTACTTGACCTACGAATGCTTGCACAGAGATTTGTAGTGTATTTGTATTTTAAAGATACAAATGTCCAGACAGAAAGCAAGGGAAATGTTTTCCCTTTTGGGTAACATCTCGGCTCCCATTCCTTTGCTGACAAAACGTTATGTATTAAAAGTGTCATAATTTGTTCTGCATACATAAATTGTTCGTATTGTTCAAAACATTATAAGAAAACTCAAAGATATTGGCAAGAAGCTCATTTAGCTCACTCCACAGGCACTCTTAACAGGAGCACATTTTTACAGGCTCACTGAGCACACTTTGGTCTTGTCGTGCAGAGCACTCTGTTGCTCAATTTCATGATTTGGATTTTTGGTTATGTCCTTTTAATTTGGCTTGCTTAGATGCCCTTTTTACTTGGTTTGCCTATTGTTTCCTGAGGCAAGTTATGTGGCATGAGTATATTATATTTCTAATGATGGATTTATTTTTGCTGATAACATTTCTACTGTGATGTTAATTATATTTACCAAATAAATGTAATATTATAAAAAGATCAAGTGAGTGCTTTCGGTGAACTTCTTCGTGCTGGAGCTTCTGAGTCCACTTTGTCTCCCACTGATCCTGCGGATCGACCCTTCTTGGTAGAACAAAAGCATCAACAGTAGCACTCCCGCAAGAAAGCACACTGCAAAGTAAGCTCTGGTCACTAATATGACCCAAAAGCATTATGGTACTTGTAGTCTACATTTCATTACAGTTTTACACAATATTTCCTTACAGCTACAGCTGTCTTCATATAGCTCGTGAAAGCTCCTGAGAGCCCTGTTTCTATGTCTCTTCTGACTATCAGAAGGATTTAACCCTTTACACTTTGTCAAAGTGGAGCCTGTCACCAGAGCTGGCCTTTGCTCCGAAGTCCCCCTGGGCGTCACCAAATTCGGAGCCTCTTTAATTGTCTGCTTTAATTGTGTGTGTGTTAAAAATTTGGAAGGATCAGGAGGATGGTGAGGTTTGAAAACCATTCAGGAGCTCCACGAAAAGAAAAAGAGGTGAAATGCGAACATGGGCAGCAGCAGCCATCAGTAACCAGTTCACAAACAATTTTTTCTTTGGATCCAGGTCGGAGAGAAGCAGCTCCTTCACCCCTCTGGAGGTCGAGTCTCTGGGCACATGCTAAAGGGCTGCCCCGCCTGTCAAGCTTCTCTCTATATCCAGGGGGCACTATACCCGAGGAAGCATGGCGTGTCCAGATCATTTTAGACAAACATCATAAAGGTGTGTGGCAGCACTCTCACATGAAGGTCCCTTCCACAGTATTAGTAGTCTGTTAGCCCTTACTGTGGCCTCAGCGAATACTGCTAGTTTCAGTTAATAACTTACCTAAATAGGCTAGCGCACATGACACTTTCACAATAATGCATTTGAACCAACGTTTTAAACTTCTAAACTTCTCATGAGGTGATCAGATTTTCTAAGATTTACAGCATCACTTCAGAAGTTAACACCTGAAATGTGATTTCAGCCTTTACATTTGCACAATTAGCAAAGATAAATCAACACAGTTAAATATAAATAGGAAGTATGTTTCCTCTGATGAAAACCCTATGTCAAACGCATTACAGGGGGCTAGTAAAGTGTTAAGGATACGTATTTGAACCTAAAATAATGTGTCATGTTATACAGACATATTTGGATTCTTTGACTCGAATAACTAACTATTGGTTGAAGTCGATATGCAAAAAACTAAGAAAAGCCAATGGCACTTAAAAGTTTCCAAAATACACTTTTGCAAGTATTGCCAAATATTTGCATGCTGCGATCACTTTTTTGACTATATTTGTGCTGTCCTTAAAAATTAATTGCATTATTGCAACGTCAATGCAGACAAATCGTTATTGAAAAAACACAAGTTAAACCATCAGAAAAAAACACTGATTTAACAAAAAGCACATTAGAGTATTAATTAATTAAATTCTAAATAAGGTTAGCATAATTTAAAACTCGAGTTTGTTGGATATTGCTTCGCAGACCACCTACCATTGCTTTGAGAAAAAAAACACACACTGGGTAAAGCTGGATTCTTGTCACGGAGCCTGCACAGGTAATGTTACAATCTGATGGTGTGTAGCCCCAGGGATTTGTTATGGAACAGAATGTAAACAAACATGGTTGACCCTAGATGCGTAAACACCCACTAAAAAGGCAACTTTGACCTTTGAGAAGTCAGTCAAAAATCAAGGCCCCGATTGGTAATTCGTCAGTTCTCTATTGGCGGGGAGGGGGGAGATTTTGCCTGTACTGTGACCTGAGCAGAAAAGAACGAGGGAGATGTCATGAACTGCCCTGCCCCCTAGTACATTGTCCCAGTGACCCTATCATTGCAGTGACCGTAATATCATCCTTGTAGCAGTCGGGCTGCCCTTTTTGAGCCAGGTTGCTGAAAAGAATTCCTATATCTTCTCCAAGCAGGGCCAGAATTACACCTCAAGTGCTCCTGTTCCCTTTTCTTCCACCCCTTCCCAGAGTCTGTGTAGAGGCAGTGCACCTGTTCAAACACCACAACCAGTGGGTCCTTTTATGAGAATCCCCTGAAACCGCACTATATCATTCCACCAGGCCAATAAATAGTAACCATGCCCTAGAGGGCCTATGATGAACCTGGAAGGCTTATCATCTGCAGTATCATGGATGCTTGGCTGAATTCTTGGCCCCTGGCTGGAACACTGTCTACTTTTCATGCACGTGAAGAAAGCAAGCACGTTACACCCTAACCCTAGCTGCCTGCATTCTGCCATGGCATGCCACGTCTCTTGGTACCTCACGTGCCCCTTGGGCCTGGTGCACCCATGGATGGGCTCCAAGTGCCCATGTGAAACCCTGCCATATTTATTTATGTTAGGTGTTTTAAAAAAAAAACAGTATACTGTAAAGAGTTGGGGCCTTAGGCCCCCATACAGTAGTAATGAACACACAGAAACGAGGAGTTGGTAACTAGAACTGGACCAGGGCTTGTGCACCCGGCCCCTTTTATTAGCAGGGTCACATGTCCTGTGAAACCTGTGATGGATGGGTGTGTGGTGGTAAAGTAAGCCAGCCCTCGGGGAGTGGCTGGTACCAGAAACACTAGAACAGTGACCAGCCGGTCACTACATATACCACCTTTTGGGGATTGTAGAACGCTGCATCCAGGGGTATAGCACATTGCTGAGATGGGGTACTAGGAGTTCAATAGACAGGTGTCATACTCCTCTGTCATTGCCCTTAAAGGGACATCTTAGTACAATGCTAAATGGAACAGTTCATTTGTGAGGAGAAGTGGTCAGTGGCTAATTTGTCAACCTGTAAATTTGTAAATATCCCGGTGCCTACAAAAATGGCTTGGCTTACCTTCTCAATATTTTCGTCATTGATATTTTTGCCAGGCTATTATGCTATTGTCGTAATAATAACTTTATATTCTGACATGCAGTCAGGGACAACAGACCTTCGTCCCTGAGCTCTCAGTCCTAATAGGATTTTGTTTTTGAATCAGCCTGCTGTTTTAAAAAAAAAAAAGCGTTTGCCTGCAAGAAATGACATTGGAGGAGCATGCAGTGGTCCTCTAGACCAGGGGTCTCCAAAGTCGGTCCTGGCGGGCCAAGTCCATGCCAGATTTTTAAGATAACTAAATTACATTTATCTAAATGGAGATATGCTTAAAATCTGGCATAGATCCGGCCCTCCAGGACCGACTTTGGAGAACGCTGCTGTACATTACTGTCTGATCCTTCAGAGGCCAGCAGTCATGATTCCTAAAAGAGAACTGTTGATGCAAATCAGTTACCACCCTAACTGGTGGGTTAGTAACAGATCAATAGGAACACCTCTTTCATGCTCTCTTTTGTTTTGCCAATTGTCAATATAGTACATTGTGCATTTTATAAAGTTGGATTACAGTTACAAACTATGTGTATTGGCGAATCACAGGCTTTGTGGTCTCACAACACCTTGTTACATGCGGCCATGCACTCTCAAGGATCTAACTCTATGTTTGATCAATATTAGTTTTCCAGCTGGGCAAACACAATGCATAGACCAGTGCATTGTACCCCCAGTTCATACCAGCTTGTCTTGATGCATATATGAATCAATTTGTACTAATCAGGAATAGAAAAGGGGCACAAAGTTTAAGTAGTTTAACCATTCTTTAATGTCCTTCATTAACTATAATCACACTCTGGCCAACATCTGTATCGCAATAGCAGATCACTTCCTCAAGGCCTTAAGTTTTCACACTTTATCACTAAAAATAAAATACAAACAATAGGATAAATTCTGAAATCAAAAAAGGTTTATCAAACACATGTACGTACATTTTTAACAGCATCAAGGTTTAACTAAACATATAAAACAACCATGGGTTTACTAAATATTCATGTGTACACTTAATTTATTAATTGGTTGATACTAAGAATAAATTGATACTTTGTTTGGGAAAGCATCTAAAATAAATATATATATATATGTGTGTGTGTGTATGTGTGTTGTTTTTGATTGTTCATAACTCCAGAATACAAAATATGTAAAACATATTTACTACGGTAAAGTTATAAAATGATGTTATGCAATAATCTCCCATGGGATCTACATTCCATTTATTCTGCTGATATTCTAAGTAGTCATCAGTGCTTAAACACGATTTTATACATAAAGTAACACTCAAATTGGAGGAGCACAAGAACACTTCTGAACAACTTACCCATTAGATAACCACAGATCATTCATTCCCTTTCGGATGCCTTCTGTAGCAAAAAATATTAATTCCAACGAGGAGATTCCAAATTTCTTACAAAACGTCTTTTTAAATTATACTGATTTATTAATATGACTGCAGTGGCTTTACATTAGAAAAACAAAAATATTGATTGAACAAATAAAGCACTTATTTTTTAAAACATAGAACATGGAAGCTATACAGAAAGACTCCTGCCAAGGGATATTAAATATTTATAGTAAGTTGTACGCCCGAAAAACTAATTTTCCTAAGTGACTCCATTTACATTGCTGTTATCGATGGGAAGTCAAATTAGCTCTCAAGCTTAAGAAATTCGGGAGCACAAATGTAACAAGAAATTATTTATGAACAATCTTATGTTAAATAACGATAAGGGAAAGTCAAATTACCTCTAGATCTTTTGAAATTCGGGCCATAAATATAACAAGAAGGGATTTAAGAACAATCGTATATCAAGTGACCATAACAGAAAGTGATCCCGTATTAGTGTTTGCTTAGTTTCCAAAACTTTACATATCATTCTGACCGAGATGTCACACTTTTCTCAGTACTCATCTTCTTTCACACATGTAGTATCCCTGCAATAGCACATACGTGATGAGCCTACAATACATTTATTTTACAAGAAAACAGTAAAATACATTACTTGAAATCCCTTTCTCAGAATGCTCACCTTTGTCAAAAAATAGCAACAGCCTTAGTGCCTCTGATCCCTTTACATACCTGTAAACCACTTCCATAGAATGGCTTTCCTTTTATATACAGTCATCCAAAAATGAGCCACAACATGGAGAACATGTTCTATGGGCCTTATATAGAGTTAGGTGGATGAGGTATTCCCTCACAAATGTGACTGATGTTCTATCCGCCATATTACTAGTGCCTTATAGCCAGAGGAACTTGTAATACAGAGGGTGGGCTATCCACCACGTTTTGACAGTGTATCCCATCTGCCAAACTCTAAATAGCCCCTAAATCACTATGGCTATTTCCATAAGTCAGATACTCTTCAATGACTGACAAACCTCTATGATCGAAATGCATATTGTAAACTCTCCCTCTACTATATGTATCATTTCTTAGTTTCTTTGGCAATATATGAGCAACCGTAAACTCCCCCCCATACTATCATTTTCATTAGTATATACTACTTGCATAAAATGTCCAAATCACGTTCAAATGATTGTGTGCTTAATCCATTATACGATATCACCTCATTGTACATTCCAGATCCTATTGTCTACACAGACAAATATAAAAATCCATACACAATAGATTTTCTGATGTGTACAATAAAGAAAAAGACATTCTTTCAAAGAAATGCAGAACAAAGACTTTGCTATACCACAACTCCTTATGATGTGGACACAACAGTAAGAAGAATCTGTCATCTTCATCAAGAGAGTAATAAGGCAGCAACATGTGTCTAAACCACAGCAACCCAACCACTATCCCCGTAACCCACAGCTCCATGAGTCACATCTCATGTGTCCCTGAATGAGAATCAAGCACATATTGGGCCACATTTTCAAATCTATATTGCCAGCACTGATGGTCATTGCAAATCTATCCTTCGTTATATCTCCATAGAAACTGTTACTGTTCCTAAGGGAAAATTGTGGTAGAAGATGTTACACGAGAAGCAGTGAAAATGTGGATCATATCTGGCCTACTTTACATGCCGAATTGAAATGACCATTTTTGCACCATAATGTAGAATCACCACCTCCTTCTTCTCGTTTCTAAGTCCCACACTACAATAAGAGCAAAATCTTCCTGTTTGCTTCTCCAGTTGTTCGTATCAAAGATTCCAGGGCCCTCTTTACCTCAGAGGAATGCCCACTGGCCTTGATTCTGCCACCCAAATGCAATCTTCTTACCTTTTCAGGCACAACAGCAATTCCTATGATTGAGCTGTGCCTTGGACCATAGTTTGGAGGCAAATAAGTTAACTACACTTCTGCCCCATACCCTCCCAGTGACTCTGCACTGGACCCCGGTGATGTTCCTTTGGTGAATGGGCCAAGGGGACACTTTGGAGTAAGTGTGACTACAAGCTCGCCTTACCATTGGAGGACTCATGTTGCAAACGCTTTGACACATATGTGTTACCAAGCAGTAACACCAAGTAGGTGCTATTAATCTATCTTATCATTAGCATGCAGAGTGTGTGCAGTCACCTTGCGTCAGAACTACTGTAGGAGTGGAATCAGGGAGTTAAATCCTTGGTCCTGAAGAAAAGCCATGGTCACTGGCTTGAAACATGTAAACCAATAGAAGGGCAGGTCCTTTATCACCTACACTTTCTACTCTCTCCCCATTTTTTGACCATACCGCCCAGAGGACAGTTTAAAATATCGCTTACCTACCAGTCAGGTATTTTTACCCTCCCACGTAAAACCCCTCCCACTCCTATTCCTTCTATCATTTGGAGTGTACCGCTCAGTGATACCGCGGATTTCGCAGGTTGCAGCATGCCCTTTTCCACAGCGAAACGGTAGGAACCCTATGATGAAGCATGCACCAAGGGGCAACTGTGATGGATGGAGGTTAGTACACTGCACACGGACGGGCTCTTTTGGTTTTGAATTTGAATTTTTGAATAAATACTGCTTTGGACACCATCTAGGCAATTTTAAAGATTATCTCATATAGATTGCACACCCTATTTTCCTAAAAAGTGCTCCCATGTAAGGAAAGAGGTCGCAGCATGCCCTGGCCCTCAGTGATGAAACATGGCCCACCCTAGATGACTCAAGGTTGACTCTCTCTTGATTTCTACCACTAAAATATTAACATATAAAAATATACAAAGTTAAAAAATATCTAAAACCAAAATTGCGACAACAGAAATATAAAAATGCAAAATTGCTATTAAAAAGAAATATATATTTAAAATTAGAGCTTAAATGTATGAAAATGTTTAAAATGTAAAATAAAAATATATCTCCAAACAACATATTTAATTTAAAAATGTTAAGAACTGTATTTTAGAAAAAAGTAAATATTTAATTTTATTGAATATTTATTTTATAAAAAATATGTTTAAAGATTCATACACTTGCATTCAACCAATATAAATAATTAAAATAATAATATATTACATATTAATATTTTTCAATTTTTAAGCAAATATAATAGTCATTACAAGTAATTTAACAACTAAAAATGTTTGAGTAATTTCCCCCCAAAATTATTAATTACAACACTACATACATAAAAAAATATAGATTTTGACGTTGGGTTGCCATTTACTGTTCTAACTCCAACTCTACAAACAATGGCAAAAATCTATATAACTGGGCAATCAGGGAGATATATTTACTGTTGTAATTTCAGTCCTACAAACATTGGGGAAAGTGCATTGATTTTTTTGGCTCCAGTCCCACGAACATTGAAAAATGTGCATGTATGGGGTCAGGGGAGTATTTCCTGTTCTAACTGTAGTCTTACAAATAATGGGAAAGTGCATATAACTGGAGGACGTTTACTATTCTAACTTCAATCATGCAAACATTGGGGTAAATCAATATAATTAGCAGCGTATTTACTATCATAACTCCAGTCCTACAAACATTGTGGTAAGTACATACATGAGATGTCAAATTTACAATTCTAACTCAAGTTCTATAAACTCTGGAGAAAGTGTATAGAACCCGGGGTTGGGGTGGTCCTATTTACTGTTCTAACTTCAGATCCACAGATTTTGAGGAAAATGCTTCAAATTTGTGGGTATCCAATTTACTATTCCAACTTCAGTCCTACGTCTACTGGGGAAAGCGCATGTAATTGGGGAGTGGTTCATATTTACTACTCTAACACCAGACTTACAAACACTGGGGAAGTGCAAAAATTTTACACTGTCCAACTTACTATTCTAACTTTAGTCCCACTGAAATTGATAAAAGTGTATTTTGAGGGGTGTCAAATTTACTCTTCTAACTTCAGTCCTACAAATCTTTGGGGACGTGGATATAACTGGGATGATTCATATTTACTATTCTAACTCTAGTTTTAAAAACGTTTGGGAAAGTGCGGAAGTTTGAGGTTGTCAAATTTACAATTCCAACTTCAGCCCCACTAACATTGACGAAGGAGCACATATAAATGTTCCGACATATCTACTATTCCAACTTCGTCCTACAAAGATTGATGAAACTGCATATTATTGTGGTGGAATATTTACTATGCTAACTCCAATAACCCAACCACCCAGCTATAAACAGGTGAACTGTGTAATTGTGCATCACACCTCACTCATGGAACTATCAAGAAATACTCAGCTTGCCTACTGTTTGTGTCTTGTTTCATTTGGCACTAGAGTTCCAACCAAAGCCATAATATGACCCTTTTCACTAATCTGGCTTTGTGTGGAAACCTAGGGTTCTCTTTCCACCTCATTATGTCCACTTTACATAGTTTAATACAAGTTTTGTGGTATGTAAATCAATAGTGTTTCAGAGCTGCCCTTTCATCAACTTCCAAAGCAAAAATCATTTTCCGTGGAAAAGTTGGTCAACGTTGCCATTTGTGAAACTTTTTATCATGTAGCTCCCCTTGGCGTTGCGTAAGTGCCCACGCTAAAATTTAATAAATCTCGGCTATGGGTCCAAAAACACCAGAAATCTTCAGAGTCTGATCTGCATAAAACAGTAAAACACACCAGCAGGACAGCAAGAGAGTGCAGCAATTGTCAGGCTTTCTAAAACTTAAAGTGGTTGAGTTTAACAACAACGTGGTTTCATTCAGGAGTTGTCACTAGTCACCTTCCATTCTTCTTGGTTTGTAAAATAGGTTACATGCCCAGCATCAGCACATTTTAGTTTCTCAGTTAGAGCATTTACTACTTGATGGATCTACGCTTTTTCTGGCAGTTGACTTCCTATTACCATACCCAGAGACATTGTTTTCCAGCAGAATGAAACATTTATGATAATATATACATTGAAACTAACGGCATGTCAACATACAATGAAAAGAACGCTAAGCGTTGGTGTTACTATGAGAGTCAAGCAGAGCTGCATAGCTGACAATGTCAATAACACTGACAAAACCAATAAACAGGAAACCTGTTTCTGTGAGTAGTTCCAGTTGTTGTTTTAGTTGCATTGTGCTCTGCCGAGGTCCATGCATTTTTGCTATGGTGGTGAGTATGGGGTATGCCAAGTCTGCAGCACGTCTTTCGACCAAGAATAAAGAGCTGTAATTTTACAATGCTACATGGTATTCATTGATCTTTCATGTAAAAAATAAATTTTGGCTTTCCTTCAGTTACAGCTTTTTTGTTCCCCATAATTAGGGAACAGTAGTTTTAAGTAGAAGGTGTTCAAGTTCCACAGCCAAAGTACCCCCCCTCCCCTTTACTCTCGTGTTTATTGTTATTTTTGGTCCCTGAGAGCACCAACTGCTCGCCTTTCTGTGATTATTATATTCCAACCCCCTGACTACCAGCAGGTCCCTCCTACCTGAGCGTTGGGTGCTGATATAGCATGTGCGATTCATGATCTACTTTCTATCAGCGGCGGCTCGTGCAGTAAGAGCAGTGGGGCGGTGGGGCTGGATGGGTGGGGAATTTGACAGATGACAACGAGGGAAAATGAATGATTTATTTAATTTTCCCTCGTCGTCGTCTGTTGAAATCCGCCCCCACCCGGCCGCACCGCTCTTACCTGCACGAGCCGCGGCGGCTTTCTATGGAACTTATTTCACGCTCAATCACTAGGATCAAGGCTGGTGCTGGGCAAGGCCAGCATGGGCAGCTGCCCAGGGCCCTGTGCTCAGCCTACCAAAATGGGGCCTCGCGACAGTGTCTCTGCCGACCTGAGCCTCGCGCCTATGCTCTAGCACTGTGAGGCCCACGGGGCCCATCTCCTGGCCTCGCAGGTGTAGAGTTGGTGGGCGCTAGGCCCACATACTCATGTAAAGATCACACAGACACAGTCAGTTGGGGTGCATAACTGGCCCAGAGCACGTGCGCTCGGCCCCTTTTATTGTCAGGGTGACCTGACAGGTGACGCCTGTGGTGGGTGGGTGTTTAGTGTGTGTTACAGCAGGGCAAAACACTAGAACGTATCCAGCCGGATACTACATCCCTCCCAAACTTTAATGAAGGTCAAAACAATGAAGTCCGAACCTGTGGGAGAGAATACAATTTGCAAACAAAACACAACACAATAACAATGACTTCCACGGCGTCTCTTTCGCTGTTGGCCAACCACTGACGATGGTGTCCTTGCTGCCAGGACCACTAGTTCTCCTTGGCACGATGTCAGGGTGCCCTGTGGATGTAGTCTTTCCTTGGACTCACAGCGTGGAAGTGTGCTCTACAGTCTCTCTCTTCCTGTTCCACATACAGCAAAAGTGCAGATGATGGTGGATCAGTTCTGTGTTATTTTCCACTGCACAGTCCTGGGTGAAGTATATTCTCCATCTGGTGATTCACTATCTCCAATGGGATATGCAGTTGCCTGACATCCCTCTCACGGAAGCCCCTCTCTCGTGGGTGTCCCCTCTCACCGGATGACCCGGAGGCCCTTTGCTGCCAGGCTTCCACTGGACCGGTGGACTCCCGCCTTGTCGCTCCAATCAGGTTGGAGGAGTCGCTACGGGTCCTTTCTCCATGTCCCAAGCTCCACCTGAAAAGGGTGTTGTTGGCACTTGCTCCTTCGCATGCTACCTTGTTCTCCCAGGATTTCCAGAGCGAGCTTCAACAGTCCATCTCTCGTGTCGGGACCCGCTGCCACCGGTGTCCCAGAGGCCTCTGCCCCTTGGATATCCACGGTCCTGTGTCCGTTCCATCCCAGAGGTGGTTGTTACCAATGGACCGGCCTGCTCGCCTCTGTCGTCACCGGGTGAGCTTAGGATTCGCAAGTAGATGTGTACTCCCAGTGATGTTGATGTTTTCCAGGCACCGTGTTCCGACGTTCTTGCACCTTTGCACTTTTCCCTTCGGGTGTTTCCCTTCTGGTGTGTGAGTTGACGTGTCCCACACTTCTTTACTCTTCTCATGGATACGTTTCTTCTTCCCCATGGAGTCTTGCCACTCAACTTCTATCTTCTCTTTTCCTTCCTTTGCGACGCGGTCTGGTCTTCTCTCATGCCTGTTCGCCCTAACCAGGTTTCTCCGTGTAGTGTGCACTCCACACGTTTCCCCCTGGTCTTGTCCAAACACTAGGACACTGTCTTCACTTCGCTCTGTGACTGGACCTGTCGTCGCGACCCTCTTTCGTTTGTTTACTTTTGACTTCCAGTTACTATTGACAGACTTCTCTTCTGTCTCTTCCTGGTCCTCTTTGCGGACCTCTCCTGGGGTCCTCTTCATGGACATCTCCTTGGTTGTTCTCCTCACGGACCTCTTGTCAGATCTCTTCCTTCTCTCTGACCTCTTCGCAGGTCACTTCGCTCTCTGACCTCTTGTAGGTCGGTGTCACCCTTGCAACCATCTGGTAGGTTGGCTTCCTCCTCTTTGCGACCATCTGGCAGGTCGGCTTCTTCCTCCTTGCGACCATCTGACTGGTC
The DNA here is from genome assembly GCA_963921515.1 of Calotriton arnoldi. Lineage (NCBI taxonomy): Eukaryota > Metazoa > Chordata > Amphibia > Caudata > Salamandridae > Calotriton > Calotriton arnoldi. The sequence continues at coordinate 410,242 of CAWUFW010007466.1, read as the reverse complement.
GGCTTCTTCCTCCTATTGCGGATCTTCGTGCTTCTGGAGGTCCGTGCAACCACTTCTTCTTCTCCGCAGTTGCATTGCTTCGGCGCGCTTCTGACTGCGCCATTCGTTTGCTTCATTGGGCGCACTTGCTGCGCACTTCCTTCGGTTCCTTCTGAGACTTGCTGCTTTGGGTGGTTGTCTTGTAGTCTTGCCCCTGCGGTGATCACCTGTGGCCACTAGGCATCACCGCACTCTCCGTCTTCGGCCCTGGCAGTCTCTGTTCAGCTGTGAGTTTCCTTTCACTCTTCCGCTTGATATCCCCAGGCGTCTCTGGTTTTCCTTTGCCAAAGGGGGGCTTGCTTACTTCCTTTCCACAACGAAATGACAATGTCTTAGGAGTCTGCCTGTCCATTCAGTCAAATCCTGTTCGCTGTCCTCATTATCTGCTTTGGCTAGCTCCAGTTGCCCTTGTGCCATGTTCTTGTACTCCTGGCGCGTTCCTGCGCCTTGTCTCTTCCTCCTCAACGCTGTGTAGTGGCTTGGCACCACTCAGGCATGGCAGCTTTACTGCGCACTCGCTTTATGCACTTGGCAGTCCTCACTGTGGCCCTGTCCAGTGTTGCCTGTCTTTTCTTTCTGTTTCACTGTCCCTTGTTCCTTTTATTGCACAACTGCCTCCCCTGTAAGAGTTGTTTCAGTCACTCTTTTCCTGCTCCATGCGGTTGCACTTTAATTGTTCCCAAGACGCAGTACTTCGAGATGGCCACTAGATGGCAGTGTGTTCTTCTTTCCAGCGTGATCCCGGCTGGATGTTTTCTTTTCCTAGACTCTGAGGCCTCGCGCTGCCTTCTCACAGTGTGGAGTCTTCCCCCCCAGCTGGCACACCTTCTTGGGACTCCCCACGCATACAGGCACTTGCAGCCAGATAGGTGCCTTCCTCCTTTATTTCCACTGTTTGATGTTGGCAGGCTGCATTAGACACCTGCTTGTGCAACACACGTGATTGGGGCACTTCTCTGCCGCCACTTAACTACTCTGCCTGCAGCGCTCCGGTCGGCCCGAGCAGCTCCACTCATGCTGCGGGCCTCACCAGGGTGCTTCTTTGTCTCACTGCGCTTTGACGCCCGATGGCAGCCCGCTTCCTCGGTTCCTTGAGGGCTGCCGGGGCTGGCACGGGGTATTGTGCTCCTCTCCCGCGATTTTTCTTTGCTGCCGCGGGCCGTACACTGTCCCTTTGCTCACGCAGTCTCTCTGCACACACGGTGCACGGGGGGGCTGGCATCGGTTCATGCTGGGCGTTCCAATCGGCCACGGGCCGCAAGCTGTCTCCTCCTCGCTCTCCCCGCCTGCAGCAGCCTCTCAGTTCATACACTGCGCAGGGCGGGGGAGAGTCGGTGCTGCTGCCAGAACCTGCTTGATCCGTTCTGGGCAGTCTTCTTTTCTCGGGCCAGGCGGGGGGGGGGGGAGACTGGTGCCGCTCCGCTGGGCCGCGGGCCACACGCTTTCTCCTTTCTCCTCCACCCCACCGCCGCAGCCTCACACCTCACACGCTGCATGGGGTGGGGGAGGGTCACGCTGCTCCCGGGGCTGCTCCATTCCTTAGGGGCACTGGGCACAGTTTATTCTTCCCTGCAGGGTGCGGAGGAGTGGGTAGCTACTCCACTCTCCGTCTTCCTCACAGCGGGCTCGCTTCACTGCCCCTTACTTTACGGGCTCACCTTCTGCCCGCTCGCCACTCCCTTCCTGCAGTCTGCGGCGGTGGCTGGCATCTTGGCAGTCCGGCCCTGCTCACGCTGCAACTCCGCCGTCCCGGGCTTCTCTTCACGCCGGACAGCCCGGCGACAGACACTGCAGAGGCAGGGTGGGCTCCCGCTCGGCTGCTTTCTCGCCCGGGGCTTCCTCCCGCCCCGTGGGCTATCGGGCGCGTCGGGCACCTTCTCCCGGTGGTGCAGGCATACCAGGTGCAGGGTGGGCTCCCGATCACCTTTCCGAAGTCACTGTAGGCCCGGGGCTCATCTCATGCCCCGCGGGCCGTTAGACACGCAGTGCGCCACCTCGCAGGGGGGTGCCTTTCACACGGCAGCTCTCTCCCCCTTTTCTAAACTGCTGGGCTGCTGCACGCACGGGCACAGCCCCCTCGTTGCCATTGTAGAGTTGGCGGGCGCTAGGCCCACATACTCGTGTAAAGATCACACAGACACAGTCAGTTGGGGTGCATAACTGGCCCAGAACACGTGCGCTCGGCCCCTTTTATTGTCAGGGTCACCTGACAGGTGACGCCTGTGGTGGGTGGGTGTTTAGTGTGTGTTACAGCAGGGCAAAACACTAGAACGTATCCAGCTAGATACTACATCAGGCATGTGTAGCGCTGCCAGGAATAGGGGAAGGCCCTCTCGAAGACAAGCAACTCTCACTCTTTCAGCCCTTGAGGAGCTATGAAAGAGGTTCTTATCAGTGTCCGGGAGGGGCCGTTGCTACACAGGCGGGGTCCAGCACCATGCAGGTTCAGGATCACCTTCAACTTTTGAGATGGAAACAGGGTTGCCACCTTTCAAAGAGAAAAATACAGGCCATTTGTTGCTGTTTTAGGAGCCTGCTAAGGCCGGGACACAATACTAAACAGCACTTTAAAGACAATCGTATGTATTTATTTTTTAACAAGATGTTTCTGTCTTTGTTAATCTTAATTTTTACTCCTGGATCGAACGCAGCTCTAGAACATGTTTAAATGTGTTGTCTTTATATATTTGCTGTTTTTATTATGAATGGATAAGAGCTAAAAATAACAGCATTAGGTGTCTTGCTTATTTTTGTACCAGCTGGGACATGAAACAGAAAGGGACATAAAACCAGCAAGGTGGCAATCATAGATGTAAACAGCCTTGAATGAGGAATGAAACCCATTTTTTTGCAGTTTTGTATAGCCCAAACGCGGCCCGAAGGTACTGGAGCACTTTACATGAGAACCAGTTAGATTACACAAGGACAGATCCTTTTTTTAGGCACAGAGAGACTTAGGGGTCTATTACGATGGTGGGCGGACTTTGTCCGCCCGCCACCGTAATGGTACACGGGACCAACCGCCAGAGGTGCGGCGGTCCCGCTGTGCCCATTAGGATGCGACCGCCACCCTGGGGGTCGCATCCCACATATCTAACATTGTGGCGGGCGGTGCTGTAAGCAGCACCCGCCACAATGTTAAATATGCATGTTGTGCATTGGCATGCACAACGTGACAGTCACCGCGCGGTGCCTGCCACCTTGCGTATGCCAATGAAGGGGGGTACCATAGGTACCCCCCAAGTGCAGCCCCCCAACCCTCCACCCCCTGGGGGCCCGTAACGGGCCCCCAAAGTAATTTGGGCATGCCTTTCCATGGAAAGGCCTTTAGGAATGCACATGCTAATATGGATGGCGGTGCCTGCAAGGCACCGCCACCATATTGAGGGCCTTTTCCGCCCGGCTGGGAATCTGACCGGCGGAAAAGGTGTGGACGGTCTTACCGTCCGCTGCGGTGCCCCCGTCATACTAATATGGCGGGGGTGAAACGGGAGCATCTGGCGATCCGCCCGATATCATAATGGGCCCCTAAGTGATTTGGCCAGAATCACAGGATCTTGAGCAGATGCCAAGATTGGAACCTGGTTCCCTTCACAAAGTCAGCAGCTCTAGCCATAATGCCTCATCCTGGTTAGACAGAGTGTGGCAGGCAGAAGCCACATTAAAGCTTGGCTCTTTTTGGCCTTGCAGCTCAAACTGGGCCTTGAGCTGAGCCAGAGCCAGTGAGTACGCCTTTGGTGTTTATTTCTCACATTAACCCTGTTTCAAAGTGCTGCCATATTGCAAGATCAGTGGATGAGGCAGAGGGAGAGTGTTATTTGCCCAGGATCAAACAGTTTGTTAAATTAGCAGACCCAGGACTGCAGTACACGCTGCTTGGTACAAAGGCTATATATTTGCCACTGTACTGCATTTAGATGACTATTACATATGACTGGGCACCTCCCTTCTTTCAGGAAATATTTAGTACATTTTTAAAAATCGCAGTGACTACCAGTTTTTCAATTGGAATGAAATGCTCCCAATAAGCAAGGCCACTGGAATTATGTGACAGGGGAGGGTCAGATTTTTCATCAGGGATGATTAAATTATGCACCAGAAAAGGCATATTATGCAGCGAAATTCGGCACATTTTGTGATAGTATTACTTCACTATATTGTAATTTTTGCCCTTATTAACGCTGACTGGACTTTGGTTGCACTCAATTAGTACCAGTTTAACATTCAAATGTAGCAATAAGAAACAGAAAGGTAACCAGTCTAGCTTTGCAAAGGATCTTCAGCTGTGCGTCAACATGTGTTGTGTTATTAGGAACTTTTGAACCATTTGAGCTAGAAACAAAAATTGTTTCTGTTAAAAACTGCAGATTATGCAGCAGCAGATGGATTATGTGGCAAATGCAGCAAATATTATAATAATGAGAAAAATGCAGCATACGCACAATCACATAATTTCAGTAGCCCTGGCAATAAATTCAGAAAAGTGCTTGCTAAGAGCACACAATTTGGCCACGTGGAAGGCCAGGATTAAATAATGCGTCTCATGGTTCCATATCTCCAACTAGCCCACCAAACCACAACTGGGGTGTAAGTGAATCTGATGGCAAGGCGAAGGGGCTGCCCCTCTCAGGGAAACGCCACTCTATTATCGGCCCTGCTCAGCTTTAGAACATGGTGATTATTTTCATCATAAAACTGAGATTAGATATCAAATATCCTACTTTCATGGTTAAAATGTATCAGTTAGAACAGGTTCTGTGGCAGTGGGTACTTACTGTATGCGTTGTAGATACTGTTTTTTACCACTGGTGTTTCATAGTTTAAGACTATTTCATTCTGTTTGAATACCAGAGTTAATTTTCTAAACTTGTCGCTTAAAAAGTGCAATTGCGAGCAGTCGAGGTTTACTCGAGGAGGTGGTAAAGGGATTTGAACTCAAATTATGAAGGGTAATCACACTCAATAAACACAATCTGCAGCTGAATTATCTATTAACATAACCTGTTTTAGAGGGGAGATTTAGAATGAAACCCCAAAAATCTGCTATGTGACTCCTGGGGCTACATGTATGTAGGTTTTTTTCAGGTCGCAAACATCCCATTTTGCGATTTGGTAACCTATTACCGAAGTGCAAAAAGAGTTAGCGATTCGGTATTAGGAAGGGGCATGTTAATGGCCCTCCCTTCCTAATTGCGACTCGCAGTGGTATGTATGAATGTATTGCAACCGAAATGCAGTTGCAAAATATTCACTTTTTACCACCAAATTCAATTTCCCATTTGCAAACGGGAAGGGGCTCCCAAGGGCCACCTTGCCCTTTGTGAATGCATGCAAAAACGTTTTTTAAGAGTCTACTCTTGAAAAATGAAACTGAAATGTTTCATTTTTCTTTTTGAAGTGCATCCCGTTTTCCTTTAAGGAAAACGGGCTGCATTTAAAATAAAATGTTGCTTTATTTAAAAGCAAACACAGACATGGTGGTCTGCTGTCCCCCTCAGATCACCATCCCTGTGTTTTTAGCAATTCCCAATGGGTCGCAAATTGCAACCTACCTCATGAATATTAATGATGTAGGTCAATTGCGACCCCATTTGGAATCATTAAATTTGTCAAAGACACATTAGTACATAGGTGTTTGCAATCACAAAAAGTCGATATTAGGAAATCGCAAACGGAAATCTCAGTAGATGTGGCCCCTGGTTCCCCTGCTCCCCAATAAACATCTTTCACATTCTCTGCACACAAAATGTGTCTTTACACGTGCAGTGTTTCTCCAAAGGCATTAAATGTCCTGTGAAGTGATAATGAAAAATTGGCCACCCTCTTGCAGCGATGGCTGGGGACCATGGCTGTGAGGCCCAAGGGAACGGGACTCTCCTTCCCTCGGTCTTTCAGCACCAGACCATGGATGTGAAGGTCTGGGCAGAGGGGCCACATTCCATGGGCCTTGCAGTACTACATCATAGCTGTGAGGCCAGAGGATGGGACAACACTCCCATGGGCCTCAAGGCTAAGGATCATGGTGGGGTGGTCCATTCGAGGTAACATCCTTCCCCTGGGTCTTACAAGGGCTACTCTATTGTTGTGAGGCCAAGGGGAGGGCCCCTCTCCCTGGGCCTTGCATTCATGCTTATGTGCTGCAAGGCCCATGCATTAATGGGCTCCCTCCCCTAATCCTCTCATCGCTACATCATGTCTGAGAGACCCAGGAGGTGGGGGGGCACCTCATGAGGGGGCCTCCCCTCGGCCCCATTTAAACTGCATCACAGCTCTGTACCATCTCTCTGTGCATAGGTGTCAAGCTCCTTGTCCTGTGACGTAATTTCCCGTAATTTCATATTTCATGTAAATTAGAGTGGCCTAACACATTCCCTCTCTGCCCGGGCATAGCCATCAGTAGTGCACCAGGTGCAGTGGCACTGGGCCCAGGCGTATTAAGTGCCCAATGTTCCCAAATGATAGCTTAATTTTACTCTGCAGCCAGTGGACAAGATTGAGGGGGCGCTTTTACTTTGCACCAGCACCAATGCCACCATTGTTGTGCCTTTTGCGTCTCTTCCATGCTCATTGCAGCCATGTTCCAGAGCTGTGAGGTCTGGGGAAGGCCTTCTCTCCTCTGGGAATTGCAGTTAGCCATGGTTGAACACTCAGGGGAGGAGGCACGCACCCATGAGCTTAGCAGGGCAGGGGTATGGCTGTGAGGCTCATGGGGGCCTTCTCTCAGTGGTGTAGCTATCAATAGTGCAGCAGGTACTGTAGGACCACGGCTCATGGATGTTCTGCACCCAATGCACCAAGAGTATGGCTGTGTTTTACTGTACCACTGGTGTCTTCTCTCATGCACCACACAGCCATGATTCAGAGCTGTGAAGGTCAGGAAAGGTCCATCCTCCCCTAGGCCTGCCAGCCATGGTCCAGTGCTGAGAGGCCCAAGGGAGGAAGCCTGCTGTTCTGGGCCTTGTAGCAGTGGTCCATGGCTGCAAGACCCAGGGCAAGAGGCCCTGTTGAAGGGCATAGCTATCAATAGTGCAGCAAGTGCAGTGGGACCGTGGCCTCATGGGGTTATGGGTCCAGTGCGCCCAAATTATGGTTATATTTAAGTGACCTTGAAAAAGTATACAAAAAGTGATGGATAGAATCCTTGAAATAATCACAGCAACTGGTAATTACTCAGTCTGCATCTTGACCCCGCTCCAATGGGAACAGCCCAGACTAAACTACCAGGCCAGGTCCTCCCTGACACAGAACACAAGCAACCCAGGGCAGGTGTCACCCTAGTTAGGGATCATAAGCCAGGTACAGCTTAGTTCCAGTGACACAGTGTGCACGGAACCCACGTCTGGGCATACCCGTACCACTTAGGGTGACCCATTTAAGTATACAATAAAATGAAGGATATAATACTTGAATTAATCTCAGCCACTGCTGAGGCTTATGCCCCCTATGATAAATTGAGGTTCACCAAAGGAACCTCACCCCAATTTGAATACCTCTGATTACACCATTTTTCTTTATATTTTGTGCACTTCTGATTTGAGAGATTTTACTTAGCTGATGAGGCACGGATATTTTGTTCAATATTGTTATATCTCTAGACGTCTATTGAGATTTTTTGCTTTTTTGCTCTGTTTTAGACATGAAAATACTATCCATGATAGTAAAAATACTGACCAGACACAACCCTAGAAGCCTGGCATTTCTTCCATGGGCCTTGCAGCCATAGCCCAGCACTGTGAGGCCCAACGAAATGGACCGGTTAGTGGGCCTGACTCGCAGAATTATTTAATTACATTTAAACATGTGCTTCCCAGGTTTTGTTCAAAATTAGGATAAATCAAATGAGAGGAGATGTATCTTAAATCTGTTAACTGATTCTGCATCATGCTAATTTACAAAACAAAATGCTTTCTGGATCCATGTAAGTGTATACTAATTATTAGTGTGAGAACATTTAAAGGCTTCAGAGGACGTTAATAGGGGTGTTGTAGCAATGGCTCATGGCACGACATTAAACCCTTTAAGCCTACATATGATTGTATTCTGGTAGCTTCTGGCATTTTTCGGTGACTAGAATGATGCCTTTAATAGAAGTCAAGTAATTTTCAATGGTTTTATTTACTTTCATATCTTTTATGCACATAGCCTATCTAGCACTGGGTATCTAAAAAACCATCTTGGAATGTTAATCCACGATTGCCCCCTTAAAAGCATTCTACATGCTGCAGCCCACTTCACTAGGGCATGAAGAAATATGACCACATCATAACACTGTGATGGAACTCCACAGGTCCTCATTGCCGGCCCGCACCATCTTCAAGCTGAGCTGCATTATTTGCAAAGCTATCACAATGCATGAACAGTGCACAAACCAGCTACCTTTCCCATCTCTCCTTGATGTTATGCTTGTCATTGACCCTGTACAGTGCTCCATTGCTTTTGCCTAGATTTTCACTATACGACTGACACCCCTACCTTCTTGGATGACAAGCTTACCATCTCTATGGCTCTCCACCCACCCGCAGCAAGGACACCTTCAGACAGAAGAAGAAGAAAATGTGCTAAAAAGAGAAAAAACAAGAAAAAGACTTTTCCCATCTATGCCCTAAGGATCTGAAAACAAAACCGGCCCTGGCAAACTGCTTGGCTGGCCCCCCTAGAGGGGTGGGGAGGGGGTGTAGCCGAGCTGTTTGCTAGGGCCAGTTTCGGCCGATTTTGTTACAGGGGGCCGATATTGCCGACCCCGGTAACAAAAACCCCCACCCTGGCGGCCCACCGGGGAAATGCCCGGTGCCCGCTATGGCCAGTCCGGCCCTGATCTGGAATGTTATTCCCATATCCATCAGGACCGCCCGAAGTCAGCTCCAATTTAGAAAGCAGCGAATATTCAACTTAAATAAAAAAAATCATGATGTAGTCATGATCCAAAAACCATTTGCTCCTCCTATCACATGTTGATTGTGTCTCTGACCCTGTACAGTGCTTAGCAGCCTTTAGTCTTGGTTTGCCCTATATAAATATTGCATACAGATATACGTACTAATGCACTAATCTAGAAACAAATTGCTAACATTTGATGGAACTCATACGTTTTGAAGAGACCTTGGCCAAACCTTTCTATTGAATCCGTTAAATATCAGGTGACCAGAAAATGCCCTGGAATTCAGGAAAAACATGCAAAAGTCATGCTATAACACCATTTTTGGAATGCTTTTGGCATGTTATTCCCGATTTCTGGATGTAGAAACTCAAAATTGTCTGTAAAAAGCATGAAAGTACTACCCAGTATGTGGAACACATTTTGCTACATTTTACCTAGCCTTACTTACACTTGTGATGGAGCTCTATCTGGACAATAGGATTTTCCTGAAGCAGTCACTGGTCTGGAGAACAATAAATGTGTGAATACCCGCAAAGCTGACTATACTATCATCTGCAACATCGTTGTCTGAGTTAGTAGTATGAAGCTGGGCAGTGACTTAATAACTTCTAAATCTGCAAGCTGCTGCCAACCATGTGGCTATTCTTCTGTAGTTGTATATATTTCAGACAGGAAATGGTCAATAATTTCCATCACAGTAAGCCTCTCAGTATGCCCAGTTGACAGATTGGTCTTTTTGTTACTGATTCTGGTCTCAATTGCAGTAAAAACATAATAGAATGGTGTGCCGAACACAGCAGATATTGGTTGCAAGATACCATAGTGATATGTTATCATTACCTTGCAACCTTTACTTCATGGGACATTCCACTGCAGGTAAGTACATAGGGAATGTTTACATATCACAGAAGTTTTAATTGTTTACTTCGTAGGTGTTGCAAGGTTGAAGATTTTATGTGATATGACTGGGAGGCCTTATCATGTAATACTAACACAATACACAGAGATGGACCCCGGATTCGCTCACAACACCCTTAGCTGAGCCCTGGTAGCGTGGCACAGAGTAGTCAGGCGTACTTAGAGGAACATGTGTTAAGCATTTCACAGGACCAGCATTGACAATAACTAAGAGACACCACTGGAAAGAAATACTGACACCAATTTATAAAAATAGATTGTATTTTTATATAAATATTGACAACAGAATAAAATGGATACTGTACATATAACCATAGTTACAGGCTTTTGAAATAATGCAGTAAAATTGCAATAAATACTTTCTTAAGCAATCCCATTGGCGGTCAATGGAGAAAACAGTAAGTTACGGTAAGAACGTCAAACATACAACATTAAGCCATGGCAATAACAGTGCGATACAAAAGGGGATGATGAACGGAACGTTTGAGCCAATCAAACACTCACCCCCAGTCAACTGATCTGGGTTTAATCCATCATCATTCTTTAGCTCACTCCACCACCCCAGTTCAGACATGGCCATATGCAAATCAGTCTGACCCTGTGCCTCGTGGGAACAGTCCAGCCCGAACTGCCAAGCCATGTCTTCCCTGGACCGGAAACAAGCATCCTAGGACCGGTTTCTGGCATTCCAGCCGTCATCAGCCAGGCTTGCTTGAATCCAGTGGCAAAGTGAGCAAGGGACCCACGTCTGGGCATACCCCGCCAACTTAGGGCGAACAAGCTGATACAAAAGGGGATGATGAACGGAACGTTTGAGCCAATCAAACACTCACCCCCAGTCAACTGATCTGGGTTTAATCCATCATCATTCTTTAGCTCACTCCACCACCCCAGTTCAGACATGGCCATATGCAAATCAGTCTGACCCTGTGCCTCGTGGGAACAGTCCAGCCCGAACTGCCAAGCCATGTCTTCCCTGGACCGGAAACAAGCATCCTAGGACCGGTTTCTGCATTCCAGCCGTCATCAGCCAGGCTTGCTTGAATCCAGTGGCAAAGTGAGCAAGGGACCCACGTCTGGTCATACCCCCGCCAACTTAGGGCGAACAAAGCGATACAAAAGGGGATGATGAACGGAACGTTTGAGCCAATCAAACACTCACCCCCAGTCAACTGATCTGGGTTTAATCCATCATCATTCTTTAGCTCACTCCACCACCCCAGTTCAGACATGGCCATATGCAAATCAGTCTGACCCTGTGCCTCGTGGGAACAGTCCAGCCCGAACTGCCAAGCCATGTCTTCCTGGACCGGAAACAAGCATCCTAGGACCGGTTTCTGGCATTCCAGCCGTCATCAGCCAGGCTTGCTTGAATCCAGTGGCAAAGTGAGCAAGGGACCCACGTCTGGGCATACCCCGCCAACTTAGGGCGAACAAAGCGATACAAAAGGGGATGATGAACGGAACGTTTGAGCCAATCAAACACTCACCCCCAGTCAACTGATCTGGGTTTAATCCATCATCATTCTTTAGCTCACTCCACCACCCCAGTTCAGACATGGCCATATGCAAATCAGTCTGACCCTGTGCCTCGTGGGAACAGTCCAGCCCGAACTGCCAAGCCCCTTTTGTATCGCCTTGGTCGCCCTAAGTTGGCGGGGGTATGCCCAGACGTGGGTCCCTTGCTCACTTTGCCACTGGATTCAAGCAAGCCTGGCTGATGACGGCTGAAATGCCAGAAACCGGTCCTAGGATGCTTGTTTCCGGTCCAGGGAAGACATGGCTTGGCAGTTCGGGCTGGACTGTTCCCATGAGGCACAGGGTCAGACTGATTTGCATATGGCCATGTCTGAACTGGGGTGGTGGAGTGAGCTAAAGAATGATGATGGATTAAACCCAGATCAGTTGACTGGGGGTGAGTGTTTGATTGGCTCAAACGTTCCGTCCATCATCCCCTTTGTATCGCCTTGGTCGCCCTAAGTTGGCGGGGTATGCCCAGACGTGGGTCCCTTGCTCACTTTGCCACTGGATTCAAGCAAGCCTGGCTGATGACGGCTGAAATGCCAGAAACCGGTCCTAGGATGCTTGTTTCCGGTCCAGGAAGACATGGCTTGGCAGTTCGGGCTGGACTGTTCCCATGAGGCACAGGGTCAGACTGATTTGCATATGGCCATGTCTGAACTGGGGTGGTGGAGTGAGCTAAAGAATGATGATGGATTAAACCCAGATCAGTTGACTGGGGGTGAGTGTTTGATTGGCTCAAACGTTCCGTCCATCATCCCTTTTGTATCGCCTTGGTCGCCCTAAGTTGGCGGGGTATGCCCAGACGTGGGTCCCTTGCTCACTTTGCCACTGGATTCAAGCAAGCCTGGCTGATGACGGCTGAAATGCCAGAAACCGGTCCTAGGATGCTTGTTTCCGGTCCAGGAAGACATGGCTTGGCAGTTCGGGCTGGACTGTTCCCATGAGGCACAGGGTCAGACTGATTTGCATATGGCCATGTCTGAACTGGGGTGGTGGAGTGAGCTAAAGAATGATGATGGATTAAACCCAGATCAGTTGACTGGGGGTGAGTGTTTGATTGGCTCAAACGTTCCGTCCATCATCCCCTTTTGTATCGCCTTGGTCAGCCCTAAGTTGGCGGGGGTATGCCCAGACGTGGGTCCCTTGCTCACTTTGCCACTGGATTCAAGCAAGCCTGGCTGATGACGGCTGAAATGCCAGAAACCGGTCCTAGGATGCTTGTTTCCGGTCCAGGGAAGACATGGCTTGGCAGTTCGGGCTGGACTGTTCCCATGAGGCACAGGGTCAGACTGATTTGCATATGGCCATGTCTGAACTGGGGTGGTGGAGTGAGCTAAAGAATGATGATGGATTAAACCCAGATCAGTTGACTGGGGGTGAGTGTTTGATTGGCTCAAACGTTCCGTCCATCATCCCCTTTTGTATCGCCTTGGTCGCCCTAAGTTGGCGGGGGTATGCCCAGACGTGGGTCCCTTGCTCACTTTGCCACTGGATTCAAGCAAGCCTGGCTGATGACGGCTGAAATGCCAGAAACCGGTCCTAGGATGCTTGTTTCCGGTCCAGGGAAGACATGGCTTGGCAGTTCGGGCTGGACTGTTCCCATGAGGCACAGGGTCAGACTGATTTGCATATGGCCATGTCTGAACTGGGGTGGTGGAGTGAGCTAAAGAATGATGATGGATTAAACCCAGATCAGTTGACTGGGGGTGAGTGTTTGATTGGCTCAAACGTTCCGTCCATCATCCCCTTTTGTATCGCCATGGCAATAACAGTGGCGTCATGAACCCCCGCTTTTTCAGCTTAAGCGGGGGTGGTGTTGACACTCACAGTTATTTAAGAGCCTTTCCTGTCTGCAGCTCTGCAGACAAAATCTCTTAAAAATACAAAAATACAGGACACCTATAACAGAGGTCAAGCAAGGAAAGTTAATTACAACAAAGAAATGATGAGGAAAAGAGAGGGAAAGAAAGAAGGAAGGAAGAGTGAATTGAAGGGCATATGAAAATAAGGAAGAAACTGTGACGAGAAGGAAAGGTAAAAAGGATGAAAGGATGGCTGCAAGGGCAAATGGACTGATGGATGTATGGATAAAACAATGTTTGCATGAGTGAGAGAAAGAAAGTGGCTGGAATGATAAAAGTCTGGGTGAATGGATGAATGGTCACCTGGATGGAGGTGTGGAAGGATGGATTGCTGGATTGATAAAAGGAGGGTGAATTGGTGGATGGATGAAGAAGAATGGATGGGTAAAAGGATATATGAATGTTTTGGAAGTGTGAGTGGAAGGATGGATATAGGGAAAACTAATAATGAAAGAGTGGATGGATGAATTAGTGAAAGTATGGATGAAAGTATGAAAAGATGGATAGACGGATGTATACAGGAAAGGCTTAAAGATGAATGGAAGGCGTTAATAAGAGACCTCACCTAGCGTGGGTACGGCTCACTCGCTTTGCTCACCCAATGGCATTCGAGGTATGGATCAAAGTGGGGAGGTATTTTAAGTTGCTGGCTACTCTCTTGGGCAATACACTTAGGGGCCGATTCCGATCTCGGTCGGAGGCGCACCCAATACCATTCGGTCGGGAAAAAAGCCATGCGAATGCCTGTTTCCCGACCGATCCGTACAGCAGACCGAACGAGTAAGTACGATGCGCACAACAGCACAGAATCCGGCCGAGTCGTACTCACCCAATCCAGGTCCTGTTCTCCGACCGAGGCGAATCCGGAAACGCCGAATCGAGTTGCACAGAAGGGAAAATGCAGCTCCGTCCGGCCGAACAAGTACGATGCGCTTTCCGTACGCGCCGAACCCGTCGCTACGCACGGCACGTCAAAGCATCCGGGAGAGGCGCACATAAGCTCCGATTCGCGCCACAACAAAATCCACGGCTACGAGACGAACACGCCAGCGACGAGGACGACGCGAAGCGACGAGGACGACGCGAAGCAACGAGAAGGACGAACGACACGAACCAACCATGAATCCCTTCGTCCCGATCATACCAATATTCTACATTTACTACCGGAACAGGCACGGACGCGTACGGCGCAGAAGGTAAGTCAGACACCAACCACAAAACACATACAACACGTACACGACACATCACACACACACAGAGGGATGCAGAATTTACTTACACCAGCAACAGCAGCACCATAGGGGCGGGATGCCCATCACCAATGCCACATATGCACACAGGGGCCTGAATGCGCACCACCACCCCTACCCATGGGGGGCCGAATGCCAACCACCACTACCACCCTTAGCCAGGGGGGTGCCAGATGCCCACCACCACTACCACCCTTACCCAGGGGTGCTGGATGCCTACCACTACTACCACCCTCACCCAGGGGGGGCTGGATGCCTACCACTACTACCACCCTTAGCCAGGGGGGTGCCAGATGCCTACCACTACTACCACCCTAAGCCAGGGGGGCTGGATGCCAACCACCACTACCACCCTTAGCCAGGGTGGTGCCAGATGCCCACCACCACTACCACCCTTAGCCATGGGGGTGCCAGATGCCTACCACTACTACCACCCTTAGCCAGGGGGGGCTGGATGCCTACCACTACTACCACCCTTAGCCAGGGGGGTGCCAGATGCCTACCACTACTACCACCCTAAGCCAGGGGGGCTGGATGCCTACCACCACTACCACCATTAGCCAGGGGGGTGCCAGATGCCCACCACCACTACCACCCTTAGCCATGGGGGTGCCAGATGCCTACCACTACTACCACCCTTAGCCAGGGGGGGCTGGATGCCTACCACTACTACCACCCTCACCCAGGGGGGGCTGGATGCCTACCACTACTACCACCCTTAGCCAGGGTGGTGCCAGATGCCCACCACCACTACCACCCTTAGCCATGGGGGTGCCAGATGCCTACCACTACTACCACCCTTAGCCAGGGGGGGCTGGATGCCTACCACTACTACCACCCTTAGCCAGTGGGGGCTGGATGCCTACCACTACTACCACCCTTAGCCAGGGTGGTGCCAGATGCCCACCACCACTACCACCCTTAGCCATGGGGGTGCCAGATGCCCACCACCACTACCACCCTTACCCAGGGGTGCTGGATGCCTACCACTACTACCACCCTTAGCCAGGGGGGTGCCAGATGCCTACCACTACTACCACCCTAAGCCAGGGGGGCTGGATGCCAACACCACTACCACCCTTAGCCAGGGGGGTGCCAGATGCCTACCACTACTACCACCCTTAGCCAGGGTGGTGCAGATGCCCACCACCACTACCACCCTTAGCCATGGGGGTGCCAGATGCCTACCACTACTACCACCCTTAGCCAGGGGGGGCTGGATGCCTACCACTACTACCACCCTCACCCAGGGGGGGCTGGATGCCTACCACTACTACCACCCTTAGCCAGGGGGGTGCCAGATGCCTACCACCACTACCACCCTTACCCAGGGGGGGCTGGATGCCTACCACTACTACCACCCTCACCCAGGGGGGGCTGGATGCCTACCACTACTACCACCCTAAGCCAGGGGGGCTGGATGCCAACCACCACTACCACCCTTAGCCAGGGTGGTGCCAGATGCCCACCACCACTACCACCCTTAGCCATGGGGGCTGGATGCCTACCACTACTACCACCCTTAGCCAGGGGGGGCTGGATGCCTACCACTACTACCACCCTTAGCCATGGGGGTGCCAGATGACTACCACTACTACCACCCTAAGCCAGGGGGCTGGATGCCTACCACCACTACCACCCTTAGCCAGGGGGTGCCAGATGCCCACCACCACTACCACCCTTAGCCATGGGGGTGCCAGATGCCAACCACAACTACCACCCTTAGCCAGGGGGGGCTGGATGCCTACCACTACTACCACCCTCACCCAGGGGGGCTGGATGCCTACCACTACTACCACCCTTAGCCAGGGTGGTGCCAGATGCCCACCACCACTACCACCCTTAGCCATGGGGTGCCAGATGCCTACCACTACTACCACCCTTAGCCAGGGGGGGCTGGATGCCTACCACTACTACCACCCTTAGCCAGGGGGGGCTGGATGCCTACCACTACTACCACCCTTAGCCAGGGGGGTGCCAGATGCCCACCACCACTACCACCCTTAGCCATGGGGGTGCCAGATGCCCACCACCACTACCACCCTTACCCAGGGGTGCTGGATGCCTACCACTACTACCACCCTTAGCCAGGGGGGTGCCAGATGCCTACCACTACTACCACCCTAAGCCAGGGGGGCTGGATGCCAACCACCACTACCACCCTTAGCCAGGGGGGTGCCAGATGCCTACCACTACTACCACCCTTAGCCAGGGTGGTGCCAGATGCCCACCACCACTACCACCCTTAGCCATGGGGGTGCCAGATGCCTACCACTACTACCACCCTTAGCCAGGGGGGGGCTGGATGCCTACCACTACTACCACCCTCACCCAGGGGGGGCTGGATGCCTACCACTACTACCACCCTTAGCCAGGGGGGTGCCAGATGCCCCCCACCACTACCACCCTTACCCAGGGGGGCTGGATGCCTACCACTACTACCACCCTCACCCAGGGGGGGCTGGATGCCTACCACTACTACCACCCTCACCCAGGGGGGGCTGGATGCCTACCACTACTACCACCCTTAGCCAGGGTGGTGCCAGATGCCCACCACCACTACCACCCTTAGCCATGGGGGTGCCAGATGCCTACCACTACTACCACCCTTACCCAGGGGGGGCTGGATGCCTACCACTACTACCACCCTTACCCAGGGGGGCTGGATGCATGTCACTACTACCACCTCTACCCATGGGGGGCTGGATGCCTACCACCAACACCACCCCCACTCATAGGATGGACAATGCATGACACAACCAGCACACCACAACCTAGGGAATGCAAGAATAAGACATCCCCCCAACACCATGACAAGCGTGTGTAGACTGTGTCAAATGCCTACAACACTGACATGACTTTGAACATACAATGTGACCCCCTAGCACATGTGCCACACATATATGTGTGTGGCCCCCACAATGCAAGCAGGCCATGACCATTGTGGCAATGGGGTCTAACGCCCCATCACCACAGTGACCAAAAGGTAAGTGTGGGGTCTATAGCTGAAGCACATTTTGAACAGTGTGGCAATGGGGTCCAAACCCCCATCATCACAGTGACCAAAATGTAAGTGTGGGGTCCATAGCTGAAGCACATTTTGAACATTGTGGCAATGGGGTCTAACGCCCCATCACCACAGTGACCAAAAGGTAAGTGTGGGGTCCATAGCTGAAGCACATTTTGAACAGTGTGGCAATGGGGTCCAAACCCCCATCATCACAGTGACCAAAAGGTAAGTGTTGACAAAGAAAGAGCTGCAACTGCCAAACTGCATGGATGATTCCTGGTCACAGAACAAAAAACACATCAGTGGCAAAGTAGTGCATGTGTCCCATTGCAACATAAATTGGGGGAGCCAAATACTGCAGTGCAAATAAGACATACCTTTGGCCATGTGCAGACAAACAACACCCATGGGGGCTGACACTGTCAACATTCATCAATGACACAATGACAGAAGTGACCATCAGACTGCAGACCCACATATTTGCACCAATGGGCACACAAATGCAGATACCCTGTGGAGACTGTAGATGTGAGGTGAACAGATACCATACCATGGCAGCAATGGGACACACAAACCATGATCATTGTGCTGACCGATGACCTAGGAGTCCCAGGGACAGCAGGGGAAACCCACCAAACTACATACAGCCAATGGCACACCCAAGATATGCCAATGCAGTGGTGCAGATGCACAAACACAAACAGGCAGACCCACACTGCACATCATACACAACAGGTGAGGGGGGTGCCAGTGTCCCCAGGCAACCACACAACACATGAGGAGACCTGAATACCAATCATACAGATGTGCATACAGTGCCACACAAAGGTAACTCATGGATCCAAATCCCCTATGTGGGCAAGCAGGCATTGTCAGATGAGAGGGAGCACAAATCACACATGTCACACAGGCACGTAGGAACAGCAACTGACACAGCAAGACACAGACACACCACAGCACTACCCCCAGGGCCCCCACAATGTGGTGACCCTGGGCTGCATTACAATCCCACTGTGATGACAAAGCTAAATGTCGTTCACACTGTGAACCACAGTCATGTGTCCTGAGCAACAAACTACCATCACACCTACACAAGCACAAATCAATCAGCATGGCCAGTAAGCCAAGGCCAACATGGAGGCAGGGGCCTAGCCGGGCAACAACTCTCATCTGCACACACTCAACACCACACCCCTCGACCTCCAACAATGTGCAGCAGTGAAGCACACATGCACTGGTGACATTGCACATGCACCCATGACTATTCCAGGATGGTGGGTGGGAACCAAGGTGCAGAAACACATCACACATGGCCACTCAACAAGACTCCTGAATGTCTGACACACTGCACACTACGCTGTACATGGACATGACGGCAATACCACACCAACCAATGGGATCCCAGCCACAGTCACACACCAATGAAGAAGCCAAGGTCACCCACAAAGAACACACATAGACAACAACCAACATTGCAGCCCGGACCCTGAGGAGTGTCAGCAGTCACACACACAACGTGTCACAATCACTGAAAGATAACACAAACTGGAAATCACATGACAGGGGCAAACAACAAGTGCCAAGGGGAAACCTGACTGTGACCCATCTGCGTCTGCACACAAACTCAGCCCTGACAGCAAACACACCTATGGGTGACACCCTGATGACCAGTAATGTGCCATGCACCCACATCACAGAGAACCCAGGGAGAAGACTTTGGGGAAACATAGGTCAACTCAGCAAGCATCACAAACAGGTACAACACTAGGGATCACAGCATGCACAGCTAAACGGAAGTGAACACACAGACATGCACATACAACACACACCTTGGGCGCAGGCAATGTCACAGGAGTACACACTGCCATGAGGGGACTCCACTCCTGTGTGAGGAAAGCTGTGCCATATGTTGCCTCAGTAGGGCCCCATCATGTCAGCTGAGCACTTGGTCACACAATCAACAATTAGCACCAAATGAGGGCTCCCGTCACATCAGCCTGGTCATGGAAGTGCCAACGTAATCATCAGCACAGATCCAACACACTTGTATAGCAATGTTGCACTGACAACACAGAAGAGTCCTTCCCCATTGATGCCCAAACCTGCATGTCCAGTGGAGATGGCCACACGGTCAGGGAAGTAGACGAATTGAACAATGGCAGGCACAACAGATGTGCAGGGGTGGAAGCCACAGATGTGAAATAGCTAATCTAAGTAGGAAATCCCATTGCCAAATACTGAACACATGACACCCTCAGATGCTGCTATGGATGACATGGATACACCACAGGATAGGACACATTCCCCCTGGACCACATGGGTTCCTGCACAGTAAGACTTCATTATCATGAGACCAAATATCACCATCACTGCAGCAAGGGCATGGTTAGCATCATCAACAACATGTACATCAGAAGCATAAGCACTAGAGAACAGAAAGTTGCTTTATTCAGCATATGTGTGTAATGAAAACAAAGTCCAGAAAAAACACAAAGGCCAATGGCCAGTCCATTGTCAAAGTCCAAACAGGGTGACAGTGGCAGATGTCACCCTACGCATGCCTGCACAAAACCAGGGACAATCCACTAGGAGGGGCAACCGGGGGCAGGCCAGGCACCGCAGGGACAGGATCAGGGCTCACCAGGAGGAAGCAGGGAAGGGGTGGTGGGAGCTGGAGAGCCACTGACAACTGCAGTGGAGGTGTCTGACATGGTGTGTGCCGGCACAACTGGGGGCATGACTCAGATGTTGTGGGTGCCGGCACGACTGCAGTGGACCCTGCAGATGGAGTGGACAGGTCCGCCACTGCAGTGCCCAAGTCAGACAGGGTGGTAGTGGACTCCACTGCAGTGCCTACCACCAGGGGAGGAGAATGGGGAACAGGCAAGGTGGGCTGGACAGAGGGGGAGGACACCCTCACCACATCAGTGGCACAGACAAGCGCAGTGGGGGTGTGGTGCCGGGAGAGCAAGTGGCAGGGGAGAAGGCCGGATCCTCTTGGGGATGGTATATCTGTGGGTGGGGGAACCTGGGGCAGGGTGTGGTGGGGGCACCTGTGGAGTGGGGGCCTGAGGGATGGAGGAAGGAGACCTGGTGCCTGAGCTGCAGGGCGGCGGCGGGGTCTTGCTCTTACGACTCCGGGGGGACTTGCGGGTGGGGGCCTCAGTCTGTCTGCGCCTGGGGGAGGGTGTCCGGGGGCGAGGGGCACTCTGCTCCGTGTGGGTGGGCTTCCTCTTCCCCTGAATGCTGTATCAGCTGGATCGGAGGGGAAGAGGCCGAGGTCACTGAGGAAGAGCCGCTGGGTCTTTGGGGTTGCAGGTGAGGCAAGGGAGGGTGTTTTGGAGGGAGAGGCAACTGAGGACTGCGCAGTGCTTGTGGATGCGTGTGTGTGTTCCAAGGCCCCATCCCCTGTGAGTCTGGTTTCAGTCCCCTGACTGTGCGTGCGTGTGCGTTTTGTTTGTGGCGTGTGTGTCTGTGTGCTGGATGTGTGTGTGCTGGTGTGTGCCTGTGCCGGTGTGTGTGTGCTTGGGACGGGTAAGGTGCTGGGGAGTGTGGATGGAGCAGAGGCAGGAGGGGTGAGGGACTGTCTGAGGAGGGACACTGCTGCCGTCAGGGAGGAGTCCATGGACCTATTGCCCCTCTGTAGGTCAGACATGCCCGATGAGATGCCCTCCATGAACGACACCAGCTGAGTCAACAGAGCGGTGTGCGCATGGAGGACACTCAGCATGGCTGTCTGCCCTACATGGAGCTGGCGAAGGAGGTACACAGACTCCTCACTCAGGGCAGCAGGGGCCACAGGGGCAGGGGGTGCGGTGCCTGGCCCAAAGGAGACACGCTCCCGAACATGGGAGCCTCCACGGACCTGGGGAATGGGAGCCGATGGGAGGGCGGTGGTGGTGCTGGTGGTGGCGGGGACAGCAACACTAGCTGGGGTGTGGTGGCTGCTGACACCCGCCTCCATAAGGGAGTCATCCTCCGAGTTGCTCTGGTCCTCAGCTGAGGTGGATGGTGCTGAGGACTCCTCAGTGTGGCTCCCCTCGCCCTCCATGCCACTGGGTCCCTCCGACCACTCCTCGGCTGCTGACCCAGTCTGGCTCTCCGGCTCCTCCTGGTCCGTGGAGCTGTCCCCTTCCGTGGCCGTGGATGTATCTGCAAACAATGGGGAAACAGACAGACATCAGTCACCTGCACCAAACGCACACACGACTGTGAGCACAGCACATTACAGAGCAAGCCCTGGCATCATTAGTTGTACATTGCTAAAAGTGCCCTAACTGAACAGGAGAAGCCAATTGTCAGTCTGATGCCAACCATGGCACTCACATCCCACATGGCCTTGCACCCATCTGTCTGGTGTCTGTTGGATAGCAACACCCCAGTGTGGACACATGCACCAACTACACAGTAGTTGGACAGTGCAGAGGACACGGTGTAGCATGTGGACATGCACACATCACAACTCTTGCCACTGAGTCAGTACAGGTATCCGGATGAAAGGGACGCCCAGAGTCAAATAGGATATGCATGTGATGCATAACAGCGACAGACACCATGATGCACCCATGTCCTGATAGCCATCGCTACAATGGTGTGCATGTAGCACATGTCACTCCCCTGCAGGATCACCAATAAGTAGACACATGCCATGGCGGAGGCATGACTGCTAAGTCATACATCACTGTCTCAGTGATGTATGACTTGGCAGCCAGACAACAACACTCTGCACTGTGTCACAATAGTAGGTCATGGGGAATGCAAGTCCTGGAGCTGCACAAGTACACATGTACATCCCCCACACAACACATCATCTTAACCCTCATCTGTCCAGGTCATACCGATTGGACATATGGGAGACCTGTGACACTACCCTCTGAACCTGAGCCCCTCACAATCTGCTGTGAATGGGGAACAGCTGCCTGAACTTCACATTCGCATACCCCAGTCTGCACGGGCAGCTGATCAAACACCTATGTGACACACAAGTATCGTCTCCTATGGTCACATCTCCAGTGGCATGCTGAGCCCCTACAGAGAAACACCCCAGCAGTCCTGGCAACAAATCCACAGCACACTGACACAGAGGCAGACACCTGAGGGGTCAAATCACTGCGCACAATGTGTCAGCTGATACACGGGAGTGGGAGTACAGAGTGCATTGCATGGCCTGGAGTAGGCATGACTGTCCTGCCCCACATGAATGAGGGATGAGCCCTGGACAGTGGATAGCTGGCTATGTATGTGTGACACACGTAATCTGCACACTCCTGGGGCCCAAACATTGTTCCCACCCGCTGCATGGGTGTGTGCCACATACCCCAGGCACATGTGGTGGCTCAGCTCAGCAAGTGGACCGCATATCAAAGCAACACGCAGATTACATGTCCGAACACAGGCGTTGTGTGAACAATGGACCCACCCATGATGCCCACAACAGAGTTAGGGAAACAGATGCTGTCCCCCACCTTTAGTGAAGCAAACTGCAAGGACACAGTCCCAAGTGACACAATTCCCTGAATGTAAGGGCCACACCTGGGTATCAGATGAGGAGTGGGCAGTGCACAATAGAGGGACATGGCTCCTGGACAACATGACTGCTGTACTGTGGCAGTTGAACCAGGCCAGAGGAGGGCACATAGCATGTAATACAGAGTTCACAGTGCAGTCTTTGACTCACCCCCTCCTTGCTGCTGTCTGGCCTTCAGCTGCCCATCCAGGTCTGGAAACACCACCGCCAGGATCTGGAGCATGTGGGGGGTCAGGGTCCGTGTTCCGCCCCTCCTGCGAGGAGGCGACAGCTTCAGCTGGACCCGTGCAATCCTCCGGGTCCAGCCCCGAAGGTCCTGCCACCTCTTCTGGCAGTTGCGGATCCGGCGCTTGTAGACCCCCACGGACCGGACAGCCCGGACGATGTCCTTCCAGATCTCCTGCTTCCGATGGGCATTAACCTGTCAGGATGACAACGTGAAAAGGCCATTACTACACATGCAACATATCCGTGCATGACACAGTTGTATATACATGTCTCATTCACAGGGGCACATGATGTACACAGGCAGTGCAACGCTGCCCATGGACAGTTTGCCAGACGTCACTACATGGTATCATTGCATGGGAAGTAAAACCTTGTTCAAATGCACTGTCACTGCACCATACCTGTCCAGTGCATGTCACTACACACTATGGGGGTGACAACTACTCAGTGAGCCTGCTAGCCAGTGGCATGCAGACTTTCAGCCTTGCTAGTCAGACAAAATGCACATTCAGAAAGGCAGTGCACAGAACACTCACCTGCTCCCCTGGTGTCCCATACAGCTTGCTGTACTGTGGAAGTAGGCTGTCCAGCAGGGCCTGGTTCTCCTCAAGGCTGAAGGCTGCGGCTCTCTCCACAGTACGTGCCATTGCAGGGTCCAGAGGGGCAGAGACAGCAGCAGTGCAGTGGCAGATGTCGTCCTGGAGCATGTAGTGCAGGCAAGTGAGCTCTCAGGGGAACAGCCAGCAATATATATGTGCTGGAGAGGCAGATACTGTCCCTTGTGTCCAAAGTGATAGGTCCAAGTCGTTTGCATCTTCTGAATCTGGCCAATCCATGGAATAGCAGCACCAATACACGCCCACAGCATCCTTCAAATCTTCAACTTCATGACATACATGATTTTGCAACATTGTTGTAGGTGACCAACTGAATTTCCAGCAACCGACTCGTTCGAATTTCGAAAACGCGTCCGTTGCCAGGCTAGGCCATTGTCAATGGGTGTGCACCGACTGGTCCATTGCGGTACAACGCGTACAGGGGTACAACGCGTACCCGCACACATTGAATGCAATGGGCCGGCCGGGGGCACTGATCGGTCCATTGCGGTACAACGCGTACAGGGGTACAACGCGTACCCGCACACATTGAATGCAATGGGCCGGCCGGGGGCACCGATCGGTCCATTGCGGTACAACGCGTACAGGGTTACAACGCGTACCCGCACACATTGAATGCAATGGGCCGGCCGGGGGCACCGATCGGTCCATTGCTGATCAACGCGTACAGGGGTACAACGCGTACCCGCACACATTGAATGCAATGGGCCGGCCGGGGGCACCGATCGGTCCATTGCGGTACAACGCGTACAGGGGTACAACGCGTACCCGCACACATTGAATGCAATGGGCCGGCCAGGGGCACCGATCGGTCCATTGCGGTACAACGCGTACAGGGGTACAACGCATACCCGCACACATTGAATGCAATGGGCCACCCGGGGGCACCGATCGGTCCATTGCGGTACAACGCGTACAGGGGTACAACGCGTACCCGCACACATTGAATGCAATGGGCCGGCCGGGGGCACCGATCGGTCCATTGCTGATCAACGCGTACAGGGGTACAACGCGTACCCGCACACATTGAATGCAATGGGCCGGCCGGGGGCACCAATCGGTCCATTGCGGTACAACGCGTACAGGGGTACAACGCATAACCGCACACATTGAATGCAATGGGCCGGCTAGGGGCACCGATCGGTCCATTGCTGTTCAACGCATCCCTGTACAAGTGACTGGCATATGTCAACATGCCTGTCTCAGATGGACATATGCCAGCCACAGATAGCTCCCAGGGAGTGAGGGGCACACCTACAACACGACAGCCTGTCCAAACTGTATGATAAGGCATGTAAGGCTGCATTTCCTATTGTGTGTATGTTGGTGTACATGTTGTCCTGTGGGTGTCACCTGGGGGCAGCCACCCCCAGGCTGTGCACGTGTTCATGGGGACAGGATCCTGGGTGTTACGTGTACATGACCACTGTGATGTGCAACTGTTCATATCTGTGCATGTGCCATGGTCCCATTTCACGGTGGTGTATGTGTATGTCATGTCACATACCCCGTGAGTCCCATGTGGGACGGTATGTTTGAGCCAGGGTGTCCCAGTGGCACAATAGTGATGGTCCTCCACAGTCTGTGTGCATGTAGTGTTTACAATGTCTCTGATTTCATGTGCACAATGGGAGACAGTCTCCACATCCACGTTGTGTGTGCATGGACTTTGATGTTGTGCGTGTGTGTGTCACAGACGTCCATGTCTGTCCTGCAGTGGCAAGTGGGACCACTACCTGTGGGGGTCATAGTTGTTTTGCTGTGGTGTATACATGATACTCCATGTAATGCCAGTGTCCATGTGGCAATACAGGGTCCCTGGGAATGTACCTGTCGTTGAGCTGTGATGCCTGGGGCACATCTGTCCTCACATGTCACTGTGGGGGGTGATTGTGACACGGCAGCAGGAGATGGGAACTGTGACACGGCCTCATGATATCCAATGGGCCAACCTGGGACTTATTGATGCCACTTGTTGAACCGTGATGACAGATGTTGGCCATGTATGTACCATACATGTCCTTACGGAACTGCACACTTCATGTAGTTGTGCCTCATAATGATGTATGTTGGGATATTGAGTGTGTTCAAAGCCGCATATGTGGGGTGACTGACAATCTTGCTTTCTTCTCCTCTGCACTGCAGGGCTCCTGCTGTCCATCGACCATTCCCAGACCTGGCAACGATGGTGGAACGGGACAGCATCCGATGGTACCGCTTCACCAGGCAGCTGATTGAGGATTTGGCAGTGCAGTTGGCCCCACATTTGCAGCCTGGCCGGCCGTATCCTACAGCGTTGACCCCAAGGTGAAGGTGATGGCAGCCCTACACTTCTTTGCCACCGGTACCTTCCAACATACTGTGGCGACTGCTGGTGGGATGTCACAGACCATGTTGAGCCGTGTGCTCCGCGATGTTTTGGTGGCAATGTTGCTATTCCTGAACCGGTACATCTATTTCCCTATACTGCGACGACTCACTGACGTGAAGAGTGACTTCTATGCCCTGGGGAGGATGCCGCATGCCATTGGCTCCATTGATGGGACACATGTGGCTTTGGTACCACCACAGGCCCAGGAGCAGGCCTACAGGAACCGCAAGCACTACCACTCGGTCAATGCACTGGTGGTGTGTCTTGCAGATATGACCATCTCACACGTGTGTGCCCGTTTCCCTGGTTCAGCACACGATGCCTTTGTGATGAGGAGTAGTCGCATCCCCAGGATGATGGCACAGATGCAGAACCAGCATGCCTGGCTTGTCGGTGTGTACTGACTTTGTGCCATTGTGTGTGATCTGATCTGTAGTATTCCGCCCACTTTTCCAAGTCAGCTAATGTGCACTTGTCTGTCCGTAGGTGACTCGGGATACCCCAACATGCCGTGGTTGCTGACACCCCTCAGGAACCCTGTGACACCAGCCCAGATGCGCTACAATGAGGCACATGGTCGGACCAGGAGAGTGATTGAGCGGACATTTGGTCTCCTGAAGAGCCGCTTCCGCTGCCTGGACAAGACCGGAGGGTCCCTCCCATTTGCCCCTGCGAAAGTGTGCAAGATTATCATCGTCTGCTGCATGCTCCACAACCTGGCAGTGCGGAAGGAGTTGCCTCTCATCCAGGATGACAATGACCAACATCCGCCACCTGTGGAGGATCCTGGCCTGGACCACGATGCCAGTGATGATGATGATGATGAGGGTGATGTCCGCACACAGCTCATCACCAACTTCTTTAGCTGAATGTGAGTATCCTGAGGTGTCATGTCAATGATGTGAGTTGGCATGATATGTGTAGGTGGTGCTCTGGTGCTGTTGGAGTGTGTCCATGGGCTACTTGACTGGATGTGTGTAGCGATGTGTGCTTACAGGTGGTCTGTACTCCCCAACAGTGTTGACATGCTAACTTGGTTCTGGGTGGGTATCTTGTAACATGTATTGTGCATGAGTTTTGCTGTTCTGTCCTGTTCTCCATTGCTTTTGACTGTGTGTCATTTCTGTCCTTCACAGGGTACTTTCAGATTCGTTTGGTCAACTGTGTCCACCGACGACGTGATTGTACTTCCAGGGTGGTAGCTGTTGTGTCCCTACAGGTGATGTGCGCCACACCCATGGACTTCCTTCCTTCTACAGTTGTTGACTGTGTGCCCGCTGCCAGGTGGGATTACCTTGCATCTGTAGTGGTTACGACATGTTGCAACTGTGTAATAAACCTGTGCTTCACTTTGTGATGTGCGTTGTCTGTGGTCACACATTTGACTGCCATTTGCTTACTGCACCTGTGGGCTACTTGACTGCAACTGGGAATGGGTGTGGTGTCTGTGCATTGCACCGTCTTCCCTGGCAACATCAGTGTAGGCAATGAGTCAGATGGCCTAGGTGTGTATGTGTTGTGTAGCCCTGGTGGTGTGTCTCCCTCATATGTGTCACGTTGCCTTTACTCACATGCCTGTGTTGTACTTGCTGTTGCAGTTCGCATACACAGTGTAATTTTGCAGTCCATCATCCCCATAACAGCACCCACGTTGGAATCATAACAGAGGCAAGTATGGTGTATTAGTGTGTTTATTGTGATACATTTGTGTGAATAGTGCATAGGATGGGTAGTGCTGTACATATATCTTGCAATCAGAACTTCCTAGGTGAATTGAAAGTCCTGGTAGACAAAATCCCCAGTATCGGGGCCACAGTTGTCTGAGACATTGGTCCAACTTGTACTCCCCATGCAATGTGTGGGAGTTGTGTTGCCGTCAACAGGGTGAACAGTCTGTGCACAAAGGTGAACATCCAGAACAGGTTCAGGCTTCCTGGGAGTTGCGCTTGGCCATCGGCCTCTCACTTGCCCCTCCTCGGACGACCCCTCTTCTTTGGGGGCCCCTCAAGTACAGGCTGCTGCGGTGCAGGGGACTC
The DNA here is from genome assembly GCA_963921515.1 of Calotriton arnoldi. Classification (NCBI taxonomy): domain Eukaryota; kingdom Metazoa; phylum Chordata; class Amphibia; order Caudata; family Salamandridae; genus Calotriton; species Calotriton arnoldi. The sequence goes on along the minus strand of CAWUFW010007466.1, from coordinate 381,982 downwards.
TCCGCCAGAGTCATCCTCCCTCCCTGTGGCAGTTGCAGTTTGTTCAGCACCAGATGTTGTTGGCACACAGGGAGGTGTGGACTGGTTGCTGTTCATCTGGCGGAGGCATTGTAAAATGTCCCTGTGCACCGCCGTCATCTCATGCAGTGCGTCCCACTTGGACTCCACGCGGACATGTGTGAGTCCACGCGGGACATGTGTTAGTCCACGCGGGACATGTGTGAGTCCAAGCGGGCATGATGGGCAGCCTGCTGCTGTTTCATGTCTCTGAGGAGCCCCACTACCTGGCTGAGATCTCCGGTGCTGGACTGGTACGCATCAGCTATGCGTACCAGTTGTGGGTCATCATGCACACCAGCAACCTCTGCAAGCAGCGACCTCTGTCTCCCACCCCTCCCACCACCCCTGCCGACATGTGCAGTGCATGCAGTGGCACGCACAGATGACCCTGGTCCACCTTGGGGGTTGGTGGTGGTGGTGGTGTCCATGGCCCCACGTTGGTCCAGGGTCCCTGTGCTGGTGTTGCTCCTTGTTCTGTCCATGTCGGCAGGGATGGTATTTGTGGTGACAGTCGTTGGAGGGGTGGGTGCAGGGGGTGCAGCTGGTGGTCCTGCTGGTGCTGCAGCTGGTGGTCCTGCTGGTGCTGCATGTAGACTTGCACCGGATGTCCCAGGTTGGTCTTCTTCGTCCGAGGAGGGCAGAGGCTGTACGACACCAGTGAGCTCCGCATCCTCTTGAGCCTGGGACTGGGACTCCTCAGCGTCTGCTGCGGTGTCCCCATCATCACCTGTTTTTGGGAGACACACACAATGTATGTTATGTTTCTGCAGGCATCAATGGTTGACACACCTGACAGTTGTGACTGTGCCTCTGGGTGCGGGCCTGTACATTGCATTGTCCTAAGTCGTCACAGTCAGGGGTTGATATTGGTGTAGCACATTGTCCTGCATTATTTGGGCATTTCTATGTATTTGTTGGGGTGTGAACATGGTCTGCATTGGTTGTATTTGGTTGACAGCCGGCCCTCCTTCCCACCCAGCCAGTCAGTTATCCCACCATGGACTGTGCTTGCATTGCAGGGAGTGGAAGTTGTCTCTCAGGATGTCAGTCAGTGGTGTCCTGCTGTTTGTTGGTGCACAGTTGCCAGCAGGGCCTTGTGCTCCCCACAGCAGTAGCCAGTGTCAGCCATCTTGTGAGTCCTTCTCCACTCCCTGTGATGTGAGCATGGTTCAGGGTGGTGTTGATGGGACAGTTGTGGGGGTGAGCTATGTCTGTGACTGTGACTCCCATCATGCTATTGCCTCCACCCCACTTCCCAGCATTCCCATACTTACTTGCTTTTGTGGGGAGTTCAGTGTGTGTGGGTGTGAGGGCAATGGCAAGATGGCTGACAGTGGTGTCCTGCTGTTGGTTGGTGTGCAGTTCCCAGCATGCCCTTGTGCTCCCCACAGCAGTAGACAGTGTCAGCCATCTTGTGAGTCCTTCTCCACTCCCTGTGATGTGAGCATGGTTCAGGGTGGTGTTGATGGGACAGTTGTGGGGGTGAGCTATGTCTGTGACTGTGACTCCCATCATGCTATTGCCTCCACCCCACTTCCCAGCATTCCCATACTTACTTGCTTTTGTGGGGAGTTCAGTGTGTGTGGGTGTGAGGGCAATGGCAAGATGGCTGACAGTGGTGTCCTGCTGTTGGTTGGTGTGCAGTTCCCAGCATGCCCTTGTGCTCCCCACAGCAGTAGCCAGTGTCAGCCATCTTGTGAGTCCTTCTCCACTCCCTGTGATGTGAGCAATGATTCAGGGTGGTGTTGATGGGACAGTTGTGGGGGTGAGCTATGTCTGTGACTGTGACTCCCATCATGCTATTGCCTCCACCCCACTTCCCAGCATTCCCATACTTACTTGCTTTTGTGGGGAGTTCAGTGTGTGTGAATGTGAGGGCAATGGCAAGATGGCTGACAGTGGTGTCCTGCTGTTGGTTGGTGTGCAGTTCCCAGCATGCCCTTGTGCTCCCCACAGCAGTAGCCAGTGTCAGCCATCTTGTGTGTCCTTATCCACTCCCTGTAATGTGAGCATGGTTCAGGGTGGTGTTGATGGGACAGTTGTGAGGCTGAGCAATATCTGTGACTACTACTCCCATCATGCTATTGCCTCCACCCCCTTCCCAGCATGCCCATCCTTCCTTCCTTTTGACTCTGCTTCCCTGTGGGGTGGGCTGCCTGTGCTGACAGGATGGCTGGGAGTGTTGTCCTGGCAGTTGTTTGGCTGAAAGTCCCAAGAGTGTCCCTGTGCTTCACACAACATAACCCAGGGTGGAGGTTCTTTGTGGGATCTTGAGTTAGGATGTGTGGCATTGCATTCTCACAGGTGGGTTATGTGGAGTATGTGTTGAGTGTGTGTGTGAGGGGAGGTGCTTGTGACTATGGTCAGTGGTGCGAGTCCTCCTTCCCACCCAGCCAGCCAGATATCCCACCATGGAACGTGCTTCCATTGCAGGGAGTGGAAGTTGTCTCTCAGGATGTCAGTCAGTGGTGTCCTGCTGTTTGTTGGTGCACAGTTGCCAGCAGGGCCTTGTGCTCCCCACAGCAGTAGCCAGTGTCAGCCATCTTGTGAGTCCTTCTCCACTCCCTGTGATGTGCGCATGGTTCATGGTGGTGTTGATGGGACAGTTGTGGGGGGGCAATATGTGTGACTACGACTCCCATGATGCTATTGGCTACACTGACTTGCCCAGCATACACAGAATTCCTTTCTTTCAGTGGTCTTCACTGTGTGTTGGTGTTGTAGTGGTGGCTACATGTCTGGATGTGTTTGTTAGTTCTATTTGTGCCACTGCCTAGCTGTAGTTGTAGTTGTGTTTGTACATGTGATGGCACGGTTAATGGTAACTTTGAGATGGCATGTGTTGTGTTTATCTGACTGACATACACATTTTGGGATGATTCTGTTCTGGTTGCTGTGTAATTGCTATGAGTGCATGGTTTGATTTTCCCCTTGACAGTGATGTGTGTGTGTATTGTGGCAGAATATTGTGTACATTTGTTGTGTACTCACCAGGCTCTGGGATGTTCTCTAGTCCATATACGCTCACTGGCGGAAGGATGGCCCGCACCTTCTCCTCCCAGGGCCTGAGGTATACTGGCTTGGCAGGAGGGCCACTGCCGGTATATTGGCTCAGGAGGTAGTCTTTCTTGAGCAGCTCCCGGACCCTCCTGCGCACGTCATACCACCTGTTCTGGATGTCGGTCTTTGTGCGCAGACATGGTGATTGTGCGTTCACCCTGTTGATGATCCTCTCCCACATCTTGGTTTTCTGGGAGATGGGGGTCTGTTGGACCAGTGTGCCAAACAGCTGTGGCTCTACCCTGAGGATCTCGTCTACCAGGACTTCCAATTCACAATCTAGGAACTTGTGATTCTTCTTGGGGGGCATGGTGATGGGTGGTGATGGTGAGTGATGTGTGTGTTGGTGTGCAGGTGAGGGTGTGTGGGTGTGTGTTTTGCTGGGTGTATGTGAGGTAGGTATTTGTTGGTGTGCTGATGGTGTGTGGCTTGTGTGAGGGATGAGCTGTGGGTGTGTGGTTGCTGTCTGTTGGGTGCTGGCAGTAGAATGGCATTTGCAAAGGATCATGGTTGGGATTTGTGTCCTTTATATGGGTGGAGTTGTGGTTGTGTCTTTGTTCTCTGTCCCCACCCCCCCCAGTATTTATTGGCTTTGTAATTGCTTGTTTGGCCTTTTTTTGTGTAATTTTTCCTTTGTACTGTCTGTGCATGTTGGAAACATTCTTGTGACCGAGTCGGACCCTGCATTTGTCTCGTACGGTGTTCTCCGTTTCGTTCACGCTGTGTTTGTGCAGTTTTCTATGCTGCGTACGCGTCGGTCGCGGTGTTTTGTGTTACTTCGGCTCGGTTTTGTATGCGTGTCGGTCGTACGGCTTGTCCTCCGTACGACTCGGTCGTGGTTTTCGCGCCTTGCATCGTACTTTTCGGTTTGGTGTTCGCGTGTACGTTTCGGTTGGATTTGTTCCGGGTGCGTGTCGGTCGGTTCGATTCGCGTGTTTTTCCGGCCGGATTGCTGTTTTCCGTGCGGCTCGGTCGTTCGGCTTGGGTTCGGTAAGTGTCGGTCGGATTTTGCACGCTTTGCATCGTACTTGGCGTGTCGGGCGCCACAGGTACGTGTCGGTCGGAATAAATTCTGGCTCCGAGTCGGTCGGTGCTTTTTCCGGCCCGAATCGGAATCGACCCCTAAGTTGGCCCACAAGACCGTCAAAACATTTACCACAGTGGTCAATGGAGGGAAGACACTTGGTTAATGGATATCACCATCAAGCATTGACCATTGCCTTCAATGGCAGAACCCTTCCTTGGCTGTACAGACCTCCTATCCCACCCTAAAGGTGCATCTAGCATTTTGGAGGTGTACGTCTCCTGACTACCTAATTGTCCCACCTGTCTGCATGGACAGGGTACGGGAACAGCTTTGTCCTAGAGTGGGGGACAAGTAAATGGCATATCAAGAGCAGTGAAGCCTTTGAGGCTCACCACCTTGATTGCTCTTTTACTAGCCAGGTGTGACCTCTGTCCTGCCCAGGTCCTTTGTCTCCCATCCTGTGGACATGCTATGATGACCAGCAGGAGGGCAGACTCTTTTCTTGGTGCAAACGCTCAGGGTAGCCCGCCAGGGCACTGGACTGCTGTGTCCTAAGGGAGAAGCCACACAGGGTGGCACCTGGGTGCATGCCAGCTCACCCTTGACACGAGAATCATGTCAGGGATGAAGAAGCATGGTGTGTGACACCAAACACAGCACAATTCGGTGATCCCATAATGGAGCTGGCCATCTCGAGTTTGCTCGGTAGGCAGCCCAGCCTATTAACCACTGGTCACTTACAGTAAAACCTAGCATTACGGTTTGTCTCAGGACCACGTTGATGGCCATTATAAGATTTAGTGAAGTCAAAAGGAACTGGAGCAAGGTCACCACTGAGACCCTGGGCCCGGGGCTCGATGGCTCAAAGCCACACTTAACTGACAACCCTGACTGCGACGCCGCATGTTTTAACATGTGGCTGACAGCAGCGCTCGACAAAACTGCCCCCGTAAGATCTGTTATGGTGCTGAGACAGAATATCGAGTTGGAAATGTCGACTTACACAAATATTGAGTTGGAAATATAGTGATTCAGAAATATCGACAGCAAGAATATCGTGGTCAAGAATATCTAATTTAAGGTAAGAAATATCATTTTTAAAAATATAGAAGTCATTAATATTGTTTGCAAAAATATAGATGTTTAAAATATAGATTTTTTAATTACTGTTATGTTTTTTAGTTTATATTTTAAATGTATGTGATGTATGTTTTTTTGTATAAGTATTGTTTATGTTTTTTAATATATGTGTTAAATTTTAAGCAGTTATGAATTTTATTTTAATTACATTTTGCACTGTTTAGATCCGTAGCGGGTTGTGGATTTATAGGGGAATAGGGTGGGAAGAAATGTAATTATAATAAATTAATGATTATTTTTTATTTATTTATTTTAGATTTTATAGCGTTAATTGTGGGAAGTAATTTATTTGTAATTAATTAGTACTTGGTTGTTAATTAATATTAATTAATTAATTGATAATTAATTATGGTAATTGTGTAATTTTTTTAGGTGCGGGTTGTGGGGTTTATAGGGATAAAGGGCGGGAAGTAATTTATTTTTCATTAATTGATAATTAGTTGTTAATTTATATTAATTAATTGATTGAAAATTAATTATGGAAATTGTTTTGTTAATTTTAGATGCGGGTTGTGGGGTTTATAGGGGTATGGGGTGGAAAGTAATTTATGTTTAATTAATTAATAATTAGGGGCCCATTAGGATGGCGGGTGGAAGCACCACCGCCGTGCTGGCGGATGCAAAAAGCACCAGTTACCGTCCGCCCGCCACAGCACACACGCCCGCCCAATTAGGATGTGAAAAGTCAGCCAAACACCGCCCGTAAGCCAGCTACGCCCTCCGCCATCAAAGTGCGCCCGTCCACGGAGCGGCGCGGCCTAATGGAGACACAACGCCCGACGAAATTACGTACCGCCCGGCGAACAAATTACGATGCCACAACCAAACAGTTCCCCCGGCTAAGAGACACCGCACGTGAAAGCAAGTCGGAAAACCGAACGCACAGTACGGATAGCAAAGAGGCGGACCCCCCGAGCATGAATCCAGCACTGCAGGCCCTCCCCATGCTCTACCTGATGCAGCACCCAGGAGTCAACGCACCACGGCGACACAGGTAGGCAGACACACAACAGGGGCACGCAAACAGCGCACACAGTGCAAGGGCGGGAAAACTGTATATGGCCCCCCGACACCCCTGCGTGGACACGACACATCCACCACTGCACCCACACATGCGCACAACGCAGAGGCCAACGGCAGCGCAATGCATGCGCCGCACACAAACAACACAGGGTCACAACCAAACACCACACACACCAGCACCACCCAGAACGCACATGTCACGTGACAGCCCTGCCACAGTCATGTCCCCAACCGGCAATTCACTGTTGCCAACCTGACGTCACACAAGTGACCCGAACATGACAGTGACGTCACGCCAAATTAGGACACACCCCTGTGTGCAAAACACGGCGAAGCACACAGCGGCGGCAACATCATCCAGCAGAATATGGACCCCCTCGGGAAAAGGTACACCAGTACCACACAGAAACACCGATGCCACCCTGCACCCAATAACAAGACATGCAATACGTAACATCAAAGATCCCGGGGACAGACAACAGGTGGGACCAATTATAACACAAGGCCCAACGCATAGCGGAAACGCAGACTGCTGCCCACACACGGGAGAGGAGACAGCACTGAATGACCTTCCATTCCCACTCTGAAACCACATCCCGACTAAACAAGCCGGAGACAACAGTCATTGCACCAAAAAAGCCCAACACAGGCATGCAGAGGTAAGCGGCCACAGGGCAGATAGCGCATAACACCAAAGAACATTCACAACGGAAAAAAGAAATGATAACACTCCCCCATGTGGTTCACATGCAAGTTATCTGGAAGGAGTCAGACACCACTGACCTTGACCATTCAGAGAAGCATGTGGGATGAGGGCCCGTGTCCTCCGCACAAGCCAACATAACACAAGTCCTGCCTCCCTACGACCATTACAGAATTCCCAGCAACGTCGGAAGTTGCACTCTGCAGACTGCACAGACAGCCGGAGCACGCCACCACAGCGCCCTGCAGCAAAATGGCACTTGCACCACACCTACCCAACTACGCCGGACAGATCAAGCTGTACAAACATAACCTGATACAGATATTGGGATGTGACAATCTGGCCTTGCTGAACGTAAGTTACCGACTAACTTACCGCATCGCATTGTTCAGCTGCGTCATCCCCGTCTTCTACTGTCGGAGGTGTCCCTTCTACTATCCTGTGGATTTATGTCTCTCCAACCCGGCATGTCCAAGGGCGGACCTGCTACAACTATTCAACCCCCTGGACGTCCACGACAGGGTCTGTTCAGCCTATGGGGGCATGGCGTATGTGGCTACTATCGGACCCACACTGCAATGGGACCACTGTGCCTCCACACGACGGATAATGGATTACAGTTACATTGAATGTCATCCAACATGTCCCATCATGCTCCTACAAGGGACAACTCACGACCAACACCTTGACAGCCACCATCCGCTACATTGGATGGCATCCATGTCCACCACCAATGCCATGGAAGCCCTGCTGGAAGGTATTGCATACCTGACAACCTGTCAATTCGTCGGGCCCGCCGCCATACCCCCAATTGAGCAATGATGTCCCACACCGTACCCATGCTTGGCTTCTGCACGGACTAGGCAGTTACCAGTACAACAACTATACCATACAACCTGCAACTGACACCACATCATCAACTACACTGCCATGACATCTGATATTTTCGGGACATGCACCCTGTTCCTCATCACATCCAGTAACTCTGCATGAACAGGGGGAGTCAGAGGCATGGGATTTGTGTATGGCAACCACATGGACAGAACTGCACGTACAACCATGCCATGATATGGATCCTGCGCCCATGAACATATGCACCGGTCAGTGGACAGTAATAGTCCTGCTGTAGTATGTGAGAGCTGTCACCTCACCTCCCTCTGAACATCCGTGCCAGGACCTTTGCATGGACACCAAGTGCATCCACCAACAACATGAGCCCAGTGACTGTGACATGGCCAGTACCCACCACATCGCAACAACAAGTGGGACGCCGTTGCATGCACGTAAGCCCATGCCCTGATGTCACCTCCACGCACGTGTGTATGAGTAACTATAGCAGCAAACCTGTAACATGGAACTGAGATGCACTGTGCCCATGATGACAAGCGGACTGGTAGGCTAAATGTATACTGTCTGTGTCAAAGTCAGCAGCACCACAGTAATTAGCAAATGTACATTAGCACAGCAACGGCTAAGCAGTTGTAACTCTGAAGCACACATCCCACAGTCAACAACTAATGACATGTACCCCTACACCCTATGCTATGTGCAATCATGCTGAGTATATCCTCCACATGCATTTCGCTGCCAGTAGTGTCCACTATACTGCATCACAGAGGACATAAGTCCCAATACATGTTTTGAAGCAAAAATGTGTCTCTGCTGATTCATTTCACAAGTACGAATGAGAGAGGATGAGAGTGTGTGAAGTACACGGCAGTCGTGAGATGACCATGTAGTCCACTGTCATTGGATGACAACGCAAATGAGTAGCACAACTGTGGAAGACACACATGTGTCATGTGAAGCGGGAGTTACGCATGGCTCAGGTGGGTGGGTGTGACGGGTAGGTGCGCACATGCAATGTTGAAACGTGCTGTGTTGGGAGGATTCAGGAACAGTACATTGGCGCCCTCCTGGGAATTTGTAAAGACCACCAGTCTGGTGATGAATGTGAACTCGTGTGTGCACAACAGGCGGGCACACGATCAATGCCGCATCAAGTGTAGACGTCAGCCCACCCTCCGTGGACATGCTGGATACTGCTGTGCGTCCGCCAGGCCCTTGCCAAGGCACTCACATCCCCTGTCGACCTGGTGTATCCCCAACATTGTCCACTTGCACAGGCAATCCAGGGCACGGGATGGCAGTAGAGCATGGTGGGTGAGAGGTCATGGCGCGCTCCTCCTGGTCACATCACGCAGGCAACACATCCTCAATGTGTAGTATGGCACAAGTCAAATGGAAGTAGTGGGGGACGCACACATCACAAGCAGGAGTGACGTCACGGAAGGTGGCTCGCACCCTCCCACCCATCGACAATACACCCACACACGTTACATGCCATTGCAACAGAGAAGCCAACGCGTGCACAAGCAGCTCCAAGCTCGCCCCAGAGAGGCCAAAGAGTGAATGTGTGGGGCCATGAGCTCCAGTTGGACGCGGCCTGGCCCGCTAGGGCAGCTACAGCCTCTGTGTGTTGCAGGTGGTGTATCCGGACTGCGGAGCCTGTCATGCATTGTCAATGTTGCCCGTGTCTCGAGTCGGGGCACCACGCAGGTGGACGGCGTCCCGCCACTTATTATACCGTGAGACAGACCACTTGTTCAACTGGACCCACACATACACTCCTTGGCCTCTCTGGGGCGAGCTTGGAGCTGCTTGTGCATGCGCTAGCTGCTCAGGTGCAAACGCATATTGGGGTGAGCGAGGGGAGGCCATGAGGACAGTGCAAAAGATGACTGTTTGAATCTCAGCCAGTTTAAGGAATGACCCTGATGTGGTCGGAAAAAGACGTGTCTCGTGTGTATTGCAACTAGTAGATCAGCCGATGAACTTCCCATGTCTTGCATGTAGCCCCGCACCCAGCCCCGCCCACTCGACACATTAAAATGAGTACCAGCACCACATTCTACCCATTCGAAGCACTGACTGGGGGTGACAACCATTGGACACTCATGTGTAGTCCACCCACGCGTACATGTGGGCCCTCCATGATCCATGTCACCTGCGGTAAAGTGATGTCAGGGGCAATGACGGAAGTGAGCAGAGCTGTCTGCCCCACGCACAGATGGTGCATCAGCTCAACAGACCCAGCACTGAGTGCAGCAGGGGTCACATGTGCAGGGGCAGTTGTGCCTGGTGTGAAGGCACATGCATATAGACAGCACATCGAGCAATGTGTAGCCTGCCCACATCCACTATCCATTGTCTGGCGGACCTTGGAAAAGATCACAAGGCAACACATCTGTGTGGGTGTACCCACTGTGACCAACACTGCGCAACCATCAGCGTACTCGCCCTGTGCATGGCCCACCCCGCAACGAAGGTCACATTCAGTGCCACTATCTCTCACACACATCCCTATCACGAGTCATGGTGTGTCCAATCGACAGTGCAGAGTAAGCGCTCATCCGGAGGGTCCTGAACAGGAGACACATGTAACCCACTAGGCAGTCTGTGTCGGCACCTACTGGCATTGTGCAGTCAATGTGCAGGCCAGGCCTGCTGGGACTGAGAAGGGCAGCATGGCCCCAGCCTGACTTCCACATGACCAACAAGTGCACTGAGACCTGCATTGCCAATTGTCTGTGTCACTGGATGTCTGACATGAAGTTGCCATGTACCACCACTCGGGAGGGACAGACAGGTCAAAGCGCCCGAGAGCTCACATACCCATGCCACCTGCAGTCAGCATGGTGAGCAGTGCATGTTTGAACACCACAGGCTCTGACTCATAGTGCTGCGGAGCAACGACATGTGTGTCCCCCACATGCACACCCACACACACTGCAGTTGTCTCTCACACACAACTTTCGCAAGGAATAGCCATGTGCAGTGTGCCTGGAGCTCGGAATCCAGGTTCTCCAGCTCCTCGCTGGTGAGTGGACCTGGACATGTCCTCAGCGTCATCCACGTGTAGGTGGAGTGGTGGCAGCAGCAGGTGTTGTCGAGGGGTGCCAGGCTGCAGTGCCAGGTAGCTGTGGCTATGCCTGTCCCACTCACACACACATATAACCCCCTGGGGCAGTGTCAGTGGGTACAAGCTGCTGCAATTCGTGTACCATGTCTGGCAGCTTCAATTGCAGACGTTGGCCTGCTCCCAGCTGGCCATGGACGCCTACCTCCACAGTGGAACACGCAGGGTGCAGCCGCGAGGGTCATTGGAGTTGGCCGTAAGGGCCTGGCCCATGGCGGGTACAGTCCGCTGATGCCATGTGCACCACACAGTATAATGTGCGCAATGCATCTGCAGGTGTGGCCATGATTTGCGTGTGGGTGCAGGTCCACAATGGACAGGGCCACAACATGCTGTGTGCAAAGGCAGGGACGGCCAGTGCTCAGCCTCCACAGGTCTGTTGGCACCTCATCATGTACACATTGGCATGGGAGCATGGGATATGCATATGCACACACATGCCATCTTTCACTATGTACATCTGCCACTTGGCACGTGCAATGATACGTGTCACTTGTGTTGTGTAATTGCAAGCACACAGCCGTGTTGGCATGGGGCTGTCAATGTGTACACCTGTCAATGTTTCTGGAGGTGTGATCCGTACAGTGCTGTGCATAGGGTGCAGTAGTGACATCAATGACTGTCTCATATCCCCTCGTGCCACAGGTCCCACTTGTTTTGGCCGCTCAGCCTGTGTCCATAGCGTTGTTGGTGTGTGCCCTACACACCCAGCCTCGGAAGCAGTGTGATGCACAGCAGCTAGTCATGTTGCCGTGGTGTTGCCGCTTGCCGAATATGCAGTCTGTTACCATCAGCATGCCTTACAAGTTATTGAGGCCTAGATCCCCATGTGCATGCTCATAGCAATGGGGTGTGTCACTGCCCATTGCTATTGGTAGGGGACCTGTGTAAGTGTATTGTGGCTGTGCTGTCCCTACTTGTCAGCTGTTCTGTTATTCAATTGCCTGCTCAGTCACTAATGTTTTGTGTATGTGAATATGCCATGTGGCGTGTTGCTTTGACATGTGTCCACTTCCATCCTTCCTAGGCGGAGACCAAACATTCATCGCCCCTACCAATTGCTGTCAGACATGGAGGATGTAGAGGTCATCCGCAAATATCGTCTGGACCGACCCACCCTGCATCGTCTATGTGCCATGTTGGAACCCCACCTCCGTCCTGGCAGGGTGTATCCAACAGCATTCACCCCCACGGCTAAGGTGATGGCTGCACTGCATTTCTTCGCCACTGGGTCATTCCAACACACAGTGGGCAGTGGAGGTGGGATGTCCCAGCCCATGTTCAGCATGGTGCTGAGGGATGTACTGTCAGCTATGATGCTGTACAGGAACAGATACGTCCGATTCCCCAGGGCTCGTGAATTGGCGGCAGTGAAGGGTGCTTTCTATGCCCTTGGACGGATCCCCCATGTCGTTGGTGCTATAGATTGCACCCATGTTGGCCTTGTTCCACCACAGGCCACTGAGCAGCTCTACCGCAACCGGAAGCACACGCACTCCCTGGTGCTTTCCCACGTGTGTGCCAAGTTCCCAGGATCGGCACATGACGCGCACATCATGCGCAACAGCATCCTACCACGACTGATGGCCAATCTGCAACCGGACCGTGGCTGGATTGTCGGTGAGTATGTGGAGTAGTGTAGCGTGCTGGCTGTGCGATGCTGTCTTGTGTCCAGTTGGAATTGCAACGGTTCTCTGTGTCCCTCACACCCAGGTGACTCTGCTTACCCGAATGGGCCCTGGCTGCTCAGCCCATTGCGACGTCCTGGGGGCCAGCTGATGTCCGCTACAATGAGGCACATGGGAGGACCAGACGTGTGGTTGAGCGTACCTTTGGCCTCCTCAAGTCCAGGTTCAGATGCCTGGACCGCACCGGGGGTGCACTGGCGTACTCCCCACAGAAGGTGTGCCAGATAATAGTGGCTTGCTGCATGCTGCACAATCTGGCTATTCGCAAGCAGATCCCCCTAATTGTGGATGACGGAGATCAGCCAGGGCCCCAGCCTGCAGACCAGGACAGCTCGAGTGAAGAGGACAGTGGAGAGGAGGAAGCTGTGAATGTGCGTCAGCAGCTCATCGCCCGCTACTTCACTTGACGGTGAGTGTCCATGTACGACGGCTGATGTAGCTTTAGTTGTGCAGGTGTATGTGTGCTCTGTCACGGGGGCCTTTTGTTCACTGAGTGCTGTGTGTCAATGGTCCATGTCCAGGTTGGTATGCCACTGGCAGCGGCTGTAGCAGTGTGCCCTGTTGCTCTGTGTGATGTGTGTACATTGCTTGTAGTTGGTGACAAGTACTGTGTGATGAGTGTGTGACACACTCATTGAATGTACTCTTGTTCTGTTTTTCACCCCTAGGTCCCTACAGCCTCTCCTGTCCCATCGACATACCACACAGCAGATGCATTTCTGCTCATGGTGGCGATTGCACATCGTTGAATAAACCCAGGACACATGAAGCAGATTGTGTTCAAGGTGTATTTATTTACAGCGGTGACATGTGATTGTGTGCAAGGTGATGACAAACGTGGTGCATGCTGTGACAATGAGTTGACGGTCATGGCTGCGTGATGGTCAGGGTGTACCCATGAAGTTCCATGTCCACAGTCCAACAGACACATGCCATTCACATGGCAGTGTGGGGTAGGATCGTAGTACAAGTCAATGCAGTAGGTGGTCAAGGTGGCTGGCTGACTCACTGGCGTTTGGTGCGTGCGAAGTCCTCTCTGGACACTTGTTTCCTCTTCGGACGGCCCCTTCCACGTTTGGTAGGGGGGGGTGTGTTGATGTGCCGCTGGTGGTGGCTGAGGAGTGCTCACTCGCTGTGGACGCAGGGGAACGCGATGCTGCATGAGCCTGCGCCACAGCAGGTGGTGGCGGAGGTGGTGTTGCTGGCCTTGCTTGTGCCCTCACCACCACCACCAGCTGGCCCATTAGGTCCACAAGTTGGTCCATACGGGTCACGAATTGTACCATATGGGCGTCCATGGACCTCAACACCCCAAGGACCTCCCGCGTGTCGGTAGCCGACCTGGCCCATTGTCCTTGGGCCTCTTCATAGGACCCAAGGACTCTGGCGATTTGCGGCAGGGCTTGGCTCCCAGGCTCAGATGGCGTTGGCCTGGCCCTGCTCCTCCTACCAGTACTGCTGCCACCGACCTGCCCACTAGCCACATTGCTCACCACGGTCCTCGCTCTGGCTCCCAGGGTGGAGCCCGACGGCTGTGCCACCGCTTGCGCAGGGGCTGTGGCCAGGGATGGCGTGGTGGTGGTGGTTGCGGCGGTGGTGGTGGTTGCGGCGGTGGTGGTGGCCGCAACGGCCGTGGCAGCAGGGGTCTGTGACTGGTCAGCAGCCCTGGGTGATGGGTTGGTGGGCAGGAGGGGCCCTGGGGAGCGGTTGTGCCCTGCCACTCCAGATGGCCCTGCTGGGTGGTCCGTGTCCGGAGAGGTGTCCAGCTCCTCTACATCCGTGAGTCCGGGTCGGGGGCTTGCGGACTGGCTGTGCTGGCTGCTGTCACCCTCTCCAGCATCCAGCAGTTCGGCACCTGTGGGGAGAATTAGATGGGTCATTGTGTTGCACCTAGCAAAGTATGTATTGGTTGTCTGACATTCACAGTTCGTGCACTGTCGTGCACAGGTTTCCCAGTGGTGTGTGTGTGGATGTACGATGTGTGTATGCGTGGGCTAGGCAATGGGACTGTGTGATGTGGACATGTGGCATGGGACGGATTAGCAATGCCGATGGGTGTGTGTTGCTATGCTCCTACATTTTGTGGCTCGGGTGTATGCGTGCTCCAGGACCATAGACGATGTTGGGTTGAACGATGGTTTAGGGGGAAGGATGGAACGCTTAGGTACGCTGATGCCAAAAGGGGTACAGCCCCCTGAACGCTCTTGGGTTGAAATATGCTTTTGGGGTACATACTGTGGGTAATGGGTGCAGAACGTGACATGTGTTCTGGCAACATGACAGTGCATAGACAAAGGTGTGTGTCTGTCTCACATGCCCGGAATATCTGCTGACTGTTATCATTCATGGACATCACATTGGTAGCATTGTTGTGAGTTCGTGCTTGTTGTGTGCCACACGACGTATTGCAGATGGGCCAAATCCTTTGTGTGCGTGCTGCCCTGGTACATGTGCATCATTGCTGTGCTCTTGGGGTGTTGACTATATTATGTGTGTTGTTACTCGCAGTGTGACGTGCGCTTCAGACACTGCAGGCACTTGATTTGTCATGGGCAGGTATCTTTGCATGACTACTGTATGAGGGCCAGCTGTTCGGATGACATACCTTTCATGACACTGTGGCTGAGAGATGAGATGGATGATATGTTGAATGTGCATTGTGTGCCTGTGTGTTTCATGGGTCCAGTTGTCTTTGTGTGCAATATTGTGGTTCCAAGCTGTTACTTCTAGTACGGTCTGTCTTACGTGGGCGTTGTTGTACGATGTGTGGGTGACAGGCAGTGTGGACTACATGGACAGAACTTCGATGGTGTTGCTGATGTGTGTGATGGGTGGCACAGTGCCTGCCGTGTGGGTCTGTGCTCCAGTGGGACTTGTGCATGCAGACGTGGCTCCTTAGGTATTGCTGTATCTGTGATGGGTCATGTGGGGTTTGACTCTGTTGAACATGTCCGTGTGCACATTGGTCTCATGATTGTGACTGGGAGCAGTGCTGCGTGTTCCTCTGCTACGTGACATGTCCCATGTGTCAGTCGTAGTACAGTCCTCATGCCTACAGACGCCCCGCCCTGTACATTTTCCCACATACAGGTTGTTTCTCAGTGCGCAATGCAATGGATGCCACATGGTACTGGGAGGGAGGGGTGCTCCACCTTGCTGGTCTGTGGTAGTGGGAGCCTGGTGGGTGTTTTACTTCAGCTGTCCCCCTCCGACCCACTGTCTTTGTGTTCCGGCTACTTACCTGTTACTTGTCGGTCAGTGCAGCTATGGCGGACACATGGATGTGGGGTGTGCTCCACCTTGCTGGTCTGTGGTAGTGGGGGCCTGGTGGGTGTTTTACTTCAGCTGTCCCCCTCCGACCCACTGTCTTTGTGTTCCGGCTACTTACCTGTTACTTGTCGGTAAGTGCAGCTATGGCGGACACATGGATGTGGGGTGTGCTCCACCTTGCTGGTCTGTGGTAGTGGGGGCCTGGTGGGTGTTTTACTTCAGCTGTCCCCCTCCGACCCACTGTCTTTGTGTTCCGGCTACTTACCTGTTACTTGTCGGTCAGTGCAGCTATGGCGGACACATGGATGTGGGTGTGGGGAGTGCTCATTCTGGCGCATCTGGAGTACAAGGGGACCTGGTGGAAGTTGCGGTGCTGGCTGACTGTACACATGCCCCCATGGTTTTGTTAGTTGGTGGCTTTGGGCTGAGTGTGTGAGTGTCTGTTGCATGTGTGGGTGATGTCTTGTGTATTGTGTACTGGACATGGGGGTGTTTGTTCCTAGGAGCTATGGCATGGTGGTAGTGCATGTGATTACATAGCGGTGTGCTGGTATACGTTTGTTTGTACTTACCAGCCTCCACTCCCCCTGGTAATCCGGTGAGGATCTCCGGATGTATGATGACTCGCACCTTCTCCTCCCACGCCTTGAAGGTCTTGAATAGCGCAGGATTCCCTCTGCCAGTCCTGGCAGCCAGCTCTCGATTTTTGCTCTCCTTCTTCTTGACCACGCTTTTGAGGTCGTTCCACCTTTTGTTAATTTCTCCTCTGTTGCGTGGAACGTTCCCGACTGCATTGACCTGGTCTACGATCCTGCTCCACAACCGGTTTCTGGTGGATAGTGGTGTCTGTTGGACCTGGTTGCCATAGATTTGTGGGTGCACCTTGACGATCTCGTCGACCATGACCGTTAGCTCGGTGGAAGTGAACTTGGGCATTCTGTGTGATGCCATGGTGTGTGTTTTGGTGTTTGTGGTGCTGGTGCGGTGTGTGGTGTGTGATGTGCAGGGGGTTTGTGGGTCAGGTGTTTGGTGGTGGTGGTGATGGGTGTGATAGGTGCGTGTCTGTGGGGGAAACAGCGTTTATAACGCTGTCAACACCACGCGGGTAGGTAACAACGCAGACGTTACATCGTCCGCGTTGTTACCACGCATGGCATTAGATCGCAAGTCGTTTCTACGACTTGCGCTAGATGGCGCGCAACACCAAGGAATGTGTTGGATTTTAAATCCAACACATTCCCTACTGTTGCGCTAACTGGAGTAGGAATATTAATTTATACTATTCCTAAGTCCAGCGCGCCATCTAGTGCAAGTCGTAGAAACGACTTGCGATGTAAAACCATGCGTGGTAACAACGCGGACGATGTAACATCCGCGTTGTAACCTTCTGCGTGGGATTGTATGTCGTAGTAACGTCATACATTCGTCTGTGGTGTGCTGCTGTCCTTTCTGTCTCGCTGTGTTGTGTGCTTTCGTCCTCAGTTTGTAATGTTGCAGGGGGTTGTGGTCTGTGAAGGGGCTGGTTTTGTACTTACCTATGTGGGTGTGTCATGATGGTCTGTTGTTTTCAGGTGTGTTGTGGCTGGTGTTCTGGGATTTGTTGTTGATTTTTTTGTCCAGGGGGGTGTGTTTCCGGGATGTGTACTGTGTTTGGGTATTTGTGCGTGGGTTGCTGTGTGGACTTGTTAGCCATGTTGTGTGTGTTTGTTTTCGTCAGCGGATGGTTTCTGTGCATGGACGTGGCCGCCAGGGCTTCCGCCGTGTCCATTTTCGTCACTGTTGTTTGCGCTGGCGGGCGGTGTATTTGTGGATTTTCCGCGCTCATGTCGGTACGATCCTAATTTCACGGGCGGTGTCTCGGTCGTCAGGGCGGGCGGTTTTGGCTTGTCGTGCGTCTTTCCGTCCGTGGCGGGCGGATGGACTTAAACTCGGACATGGGCGGGCGGTATTTTCTGTTTATTTTCCGCCTCCGGTGGTTTTCGGTTCGCGGCATCGTAATTGCTCGGTCGGTATTCAGACGGTGTAGGCGGGCGGATTTTCGCCACTGTGGTTGATGGCGGATTTTTATCCGCCCGACATTGTAATGGACACCTAAGTTGTTAATTTATATTAACTAATTAATTAATAATTAATTATGGTAATTGTGTGATTGTTTTAGGTGTGGGGTGTGGGGTTTATGGGGTAAAGGGTGGGAAGTAATTTATTTTTAATTAATTAATAATTAGTTCTTAATTAATATTAATTAATTGATAGTAAATTAATTACAGAAATTGTGTAATTAATTTTAGGTGCCGGTTGTGGGGTTTATAGGGGTAAAGGGTGGGAAGTAATTTTTGTTTAATTAATTAAAAATTGGTTGTTCATTATTATTAATTAATTAATTTATATTTAATTACGGTATTTGTTTATATTTTTTTGTGCGTTTTTATTGTTATAGGGGTACAGTGTGGGGAGTAAATTAATTTTACTGACTTTATAATTAGTTGTTAAACACTATTAGTTTTTAAATTGAAAATAAGTTTTAATTGTGTAATTCATTTTTTTACAGTTTCATTTTAGCTGTGGGTTGTGGGGATTATAGGGGTAAAGTGTGAGAAGGTAAAACATTTCTATGAGTTTTAATTTGTTTTTTAATTAATAATATTTCTTTAATTGGTAATTAATTATGTTAGTTGAGGAAGTACTTTAAAAAAAAATTTAGATGTGGTTTGTGAATTGTGTAGTGTTATAGGGTAGGAAATAAAAAAAGTAAATTTATGTAATAATGTTTTTGTTTCTAAATAATCTTTAATTAAAAATATTTATTTGTTTGGAAATTATTTTTTATTTTATTTAATATAATATTTGTAGGTATCTGTTATATGTATTTAACATTATAACATGTTTGTTTTAAAAAATTAATATTAAATATATTTGTATTTGAATTTTTTACATATTTATATATTTTGTAATTTATTTTCTTTTTTAAATATTTTTATTGTTGTTAAAATTTGTTTGTTTTTAATTTTGAACTGACTGGAGTGAGAATATTAATTGTTACTCCTCTGCAATCCAACACTTTCCCTACTGTTGCACTCAATGGAGTGGGAATAGTAATTTTTACCCCTCCGCTATCCAACACTTTCCCTACTTTTACAGTTATTGGAGTGGTAATAGTACATTTTATCCCGCCACTATCCAACACTTTCTCTACTGTTGCACTCACTGGAGTGGGAATAGTAATTTTTACCCCTCCGCTGTCCAACACTTTCCCTACTGTTGCACTCACTGGAGTGGGAATAGTAATTTTTACCCCTCCGCTGTTCAACACTTTCCCTACTGTTACACTCACTGGAGTGGGAATAGTAATTTTACCCCTCTGCTATCCAGCACTTTCCCTACTTTTTCACTCACTGGAGTGGGAATAGTAATTTTACCTCTCCGCTATCCAACACTTTAACTACTGTTACACTCACTGGAGTGGGAATAGTAATTTCTACCCCTCCGCTATCCAACGCTTTCCCTACTGTTGCACTCACTGGAGTGGGAATAGTAAGTTTTTACCCCTCCGCTATCCAACACTTTCCCTATTGTTGCACTCACTGGGGTGGGAAATTTAAGTTTGACGATTTTTAAAAAGTTTAATGTTTTAATTTATAATAGAATGTTTTTTTAAATTAGATTTTATGTTATTGGTATACATATATGTATATATATATATATATATATATATATATATATATATATATATATATATATATATATATATATATATATATATATATATATATATATATATATATATATATATATATATTTGTAAATGTTTATATAATTTTAAAATTATAAAATAAATTAAAATTAATAGTTTAATTGTTTTAAAGAAAATATATATGAATTATTATGTATGTGTGTTTAACTTTTTTTAATTAAAATTATTTATTATATTTTTTTCAATTTATATTAAATCTACTTTATTTTTTTATATTAATTTTATTATTTAACATATTTAGGGGCCTATTAGGATGGCGGGCAGACTTTCGTCCGCCCGCCACCCTAGCGGTGCTGGGACCGGCCGCCAGTGGTGTGGCAGTCCCGCACCGGCAATTAGGATGCCACCGCCATGGTGGCGGTGGCATCCCCCATCCACAACATTGTGGCGGCGGTGCACACAGCACCTCCCGCCACAATGCTGTGGCTGCACCTTGTGCATTTGCATGCAGAACGTGGCAGGCACCACCCCCCCATTACCCTGGGGGCCAGCTACGGGCCCCCACATTCAGAGACCGCATGCCTTTCCATGGCGGCAACGCCACCATGGAAAGGCACATCTCCGCCTGATTTGTAATATGGATGGCGGTGTCTTGCAGACACCGCCACCATATACAGCCCCTTTTCCGCCCGGTCGACTCATCGACCGGCGGAAAACCGGCGGACGGTCTTTCCGTCAGCCGGGGTCCCCCCCGCCATACTAATATGGCGGGGGAAATGGGATGCAGGCGGAGGAAAATGTCGGGCGGATCGACATTCTAATAGACCCCTTAATATTTATTATTTTATTGTATATATATATATATAAAGTTCGATATTTTGTACAACTATGGGGCCAATTCCGATTCGGGCCGGAAATCTCTCCGACCGAGCCGGACCCGGAGAGATTTCCGACCGATTCGGACCCGTGCAGCCCGACCGAACGAGTACGATGCGTCCGTATGCTATCGTACTCGAGTCGGTCGGACTCCCATTGAAGTCAATGGGAGCCGGTCGTACAACGCGTACGCGGGCTCCCATTGCCTCAATGGGTGCGAGGCGAACAAGGGCGCCCCCTACAGCGGGTACGCGGCGAAGCGACTCGCGCCGTACACGCACAGGTAGGGGGGACCCATGGGTCCCCCCTGTGTGCGACTCACGTGGCTACGCGTACAGGGGGGTCTGACACGGACCCCCGAAGTACGGCTCCGACTGCTCTTTTGAGCCGGACGGCGCGTGTCGGTCGGACTGCTCGCGGCGCGCATCGTACTTACCCGGCCGGGGAACGTCTCCATTGCGCTGTGCGAATCGTGTCCGAGCGAGTCGGTCGGTGCGGTTCGACCCAAGGACGAGTCGGTCGGAGCGGTTGGGACGCCCGAACGAGTCGGTCGGCGATTTCGCATCGTCCGCGCGTACGGATCGGTCGGGAAATAGGGCTCCGAATCGGATCCGGTTAAGACAAATCCGATTCGGAGCCCTACCGGCCGAGATCGGAATCGGCCCCTTAATCTTTTACATCAATATTTCTTTTTACGATATTTTTGTACTTACCTGTTTAAGTATAGGGAGTCGATATTTTTGCATTCTGTATTTTTGCATCGATAATTTTTACTTCTATATTTTTAACTTCGATATTTTGTCAGTGAACCTAAAAGACTGGAACATGAGTGGAGAAAGTCTTACTCGCCTGACGCTTAAAACATCTACAAAAAAGCCTTGAAAGAATATAATAAATGACTAAACTCTAAGAGGAGGGAATCCCTGGCTGACCGTATCGCCAGCTCAAAAAACTCCTCAAGGGAAGTCTTTAGGATGGTGAAATCCTTCACAAAACCCGCAGCAGGATTTATGCGCCAGTCTTTCGGATTTTTTCGAAGATAAGATAATGCAACTCTTCTCCTCTTTTTCCACTGTTACACAGCCCAGAGTAATGGGAGACGCCCAAGGCCCCCCAATAACTAGCATGTTTTTACAACATTTTTTCTAATCTCCACAGAGGTTTCTCTGGCTGAACTTTGGAAATGTAAATCAGGTTTGCCAGGCAACCCCTGCCCGGCGCAGCAGTTCAGGCTGTTGGCCGAGTGGCTTAATCCGGTCCTTAATCACATTTGGAATGCTTCACTTAGGACTGGAATCGTCCCAGCCTCATTGAAACATGCTCATTTGTTACCTCTTTTGAAGAAATCCAACGCCGACCCAAAAGTTCTTTGCAACTTCAGTCCTATCTCCCTGCTACCGGCACCGGCTAAGGTGCTAGAGAAGATGGCTCACCAACAATTAGCCAGCTATGTGGAAGCCAATGATCTTATATACGACTCTCAATCTGGCTTCCGCGCATGGTACAGCACGCAAACTGCGTTGCTTGAAGTTGCAGACTCAGTTCGATTGTCAGTAGATGGCGGCTCTTCAGCAATGCTTGTGTTTTTAGACCTTTCGGCGGCATTTGATACTGTGTCACATGCAATCTTACTGGAAAGACTTAAACAGATACATGCCTATCCATCTGCGTATGATAGAGTCAGAATTGGCATTTAGGAAAGTGCTGAAAACCTGGCTCTTTTGCCTCCCGTAGCTCTCCCCCTTTTTTCCTCATTGTGAATCTGCATTTAGCACCAGAACACCTCAGTTGGAGGTAGCTGTGCACTCTATAAATGTCACTTACTTACTTACTTACAGATAGGAGTACAGGGGACTGCACTCAAGTGGATTTCTTCATATCTTAAAGGCCATAGCCAGCCAGTCTTTCTCCACCCTTTCATCTCCTCAGCTAAACCACTCAGATGTGGAGTGCCCCAGGGCTCTGCCTTAAGCTTGCTGCTTTTTAATATCTACCTGGCTCCGCTGGCAGCCCTCATTTCTAGGAGAGGGGTCAAGGTGGTCTCCTACGCGAATGACACCCAGCTGGTGTTCTCCTTCAAACATCAATCTACGGCAATTTTTGATTCTTTTAAAGACTGCCTGAAAGACATTGCAGAATGGATGAATGAAAACTGCTTGAAACTGAATGCCGATAAGACAGAGGTCTTATTCTTTAATCAAGCATCCCCCCCTTCTGGCCTATGGTGGCCTGGGGAGCTTGGCTTCCCACCCGTCCCTAAGGACTCGGTCAAAAATCTTGGAGTCAGATGGGAAAAGAATTTGGCCATCTCAGCACAAGTCTGGCAAGTCTTGGCAGCCTGCTTTGGTAAGATGAGAGCTATCAGGAAATTCCTTGGCTTCCTGCTGGAAGAAAGCCGGAGGATCACGGTTCATGCCCTGGTGACTTCCCACCATGACTATGCCAACGGTTTTTACCTGCGAATGCCAGGGTTCTTGATCAAAAGGCTACAGGTGGTGCAGAATGCGGCGGCTAGGCTTATCCACATGGTCCCGCTGCACCAGCACATTTCCCCTCACCTTAAACAACTCCATTGGCTCCCGGTAGCCACGAGGATCGAATTCAAGGCCCTCACATTTGCCTTCTGTGCCTCTCAGGGTAAGGGCCCTGGCTACCTCAGGAAGCGGCTTAGCCTGTACCACCAGAAGTGGACATTAAGATCTAACCATTGGCATTACCGTGCTGTCCCTGATATTCTCAAAAGCAAGGCAAGGGGGTAGGTCTTTCTAGATTTGGACCGCCAACCTTTGGAATGCCCTTTCTCACCACTTACGTATGCTGAATTCAGAGCAAGATTTCAGAAAGGCGCTGAAAACCTGGCTCTTTAAGAAAGGGGAATAGTTGCTCGAGCCTCAAACTCTGTAGTCTGCTGCGCTAGCGCCGGGGCACCTCGTCCGATGTAGCCGTGCGCTTTATAAATGTTCTTTGATTTGATTGATATATATGTAGAAACATATACATTCACACCTTTAATATAATGCACTCTACCTCCTGGGCTTTAAGAGGGCAACCTTAAGAGTGACTTACTTACATCAAGGCAGTGGTATGGCTGTGCAGAGTCTTCTCAAGCAGACAGGCTGCTTGTGCAGGGCTGCAATGGCAGTCCTGCGGTCACACTTTTACTTGAGTCACACAAGGTGGCACAATATAGTGCTGCAGCCCTGGTGACCCCTCTATCCCTCTTTCTCTGGGTACCACTGGCAGGGCCGGACTGGCCATAGCGGGCACCGGGCGTTTCCCCGGTAGGCCGCTAGGGTGGGGGCCGGTTTTGGGCCCCTGGGGGCCGTTTTTGTTACCCGGGGTCGGCAATATCGGCCCCCTGTAACAAAATCGGCCGAAACCGGCCCTCGCAAACTGCTCGGCTGCACTCCCCCTCACCCCAGGGGGGGCCGGCTGAGCAGTTTGCCAGGGCCGGTTTCTGTTCCCAGTCCGGCCCTGACCACTGGTACCATATGCCAGGAACGTATAGGGGTGATAAAGTACTGTGCCAATTGGGGGTACCAATTAACATTACTTTAGGGGAAAGAGCACATGGCACTGGAACCTGGTTAGCAGGCCCCAGTTCACTGTCAGAGTCAAAAACCATCATCTAGGAGTCTAATGAGGGCAAAAAGTGTGGGAGGCAACTGGAAAGAAGGGGCTTTACATTGCAGGCAAGTGCATTATATATTGTGTATACCTATATGTATGTTTAACATTTTATATGTATATATATATATATATATATATATATATATATATATATATATATATATACACACACACATTACCTACAGGCGGTCGCCAGTAGGTAGTTATATTTAGGACCTAGTTTCCATAGGAAAAGCGTTTTTTAATTTGCCAATATCTTTGGCGCCGTTTGATGAATCTTCGTGAAATTTTCAAAACTAATGGGACGCTCCAGTCAGCTCCTGTCTTGAAAGTTTCGGGGTGATTCGTCAAGCGGGGGCCAAGAAAAAAGGGGGTTCCAAAACACGTTTTCTCCATGTTAATTTCCATAGGAAACTTTAGACAAAGCTACAGCCCTAACTGCTGAACGGAATTACACCAAATTTGGCAAAAAGGTAGGGCTTGGTTCAGAAAGCGTGCTTTTTTTAAAATGGTGTAAATCCATTCAGTAGTTCCTGAGAAATTCAAAAATACAAAATATCGATATCTGAGGGCCGAGGAGGATTCACGAACCATCCCGAGCATGAGCTTCATTCTGATTGGCTGTCAACACTCCAAACCAGGAAGTGTTGGCAGCCATCTTGTGACTCAGCAGAACCGAGTCACAAGAAAAAGGGAAAAAAAAGTTAAAAAAGAAGAAAAGGGGACAGGGTAGAAACACCCCGACCCCCTAGGCCTGCTCAGGGGGTCCCACATGGACTCCCAGGCCCAAAAAAAGCATTTTATATTTTAATTTTTGGCGGGATTCGCGTATAGTCCGCGAATCCGGCAGAAAATTAAAAGGAAAACGAAGCTCGGTCTTCCGCGCTTCGTTTAATTAAGACCCCCCCCCCTCCCCGGGCAGATGGGCAGCCGGTAGACCGAAGTAAACACTTAATTAAGCCCCCGGGCAGATGGGCAGCTGGTAGACCGAAGCAAAACAGCGCTGGCGGGCTTCAGGTTCTGCAACCAGTCCTCGGAAAACACTGGCATTCACTGCAGGGCATCATGATCCTTAGAAAAACCTCACAAAATACAGAGAACGCAGATCTGCTCCCGGGCGCACGTTCACAGCCGCAGTGTGAGGGTGTCTGCAGAGCGACGGGCGGGCAGCAGCAGGGCTTACTTCAGTCTCATCGTCCATGATCCGATGGAAGGGGGAGAAGGAAGGGCCCCCCTCTCTGTTCCGGTGAGAGGTGGCTCGCAGCGCGAGATGCCGGTTTTCAGGGAGTGTTTGCTGCATTCTGAGATCTAATCTCACCTGACTGCCAGTCGAGCACTGCTGCATCCACATTTCGCCACCACAAGCTGCTTCTATTCTGCGCTTCTCTCCCAGACTTCTCAAGTGGTTATGCAGTGCAAAAAAGGGGGGTTGTTCCGGAATTCCTACGTTGAAGGGATCCAATGAGGAGAAAATGCTGCAATGATGATGAAAGGAGTGACGGCGATTTATGCTAGCAGAACACAGTTCTGGGTCCGTTAAAAGGTAGTTTCATTCTAGACGTGATCTGCAGGCAGAATGTGCTCCAGGGTTGTTCCAATCTGTAAATTTGATCCACACATGCACGCCACCAATTTAGGTACATGTTTCCACTTATATACAATACTTTACGATTTTTTTTATTTTTTTTTATTAAAGATGAAACAACGGATTAAAAGGATTCAGGCAGTCCTCTGTAATGTATTTCCTCTTCTTCCCCGCATGCTGTAAAGTCCATGAAGCGGTGTCGGTTGGTGTGAGGTGGCTGCAGTCTCTGTGTGCTGGCTGGGTGGGCAAGGGGTGGGGTGGGTCAGTGCAGCCGGCGATGTGAGGGATACCTTGGGGCAAACACTTGCGGATCTGCAGCTTGATGCCCCGCTCCCCCTCTGCCCTCCTGCGCCTCTCGGCGACTGACTCAGTGCCCCTCCGAGCCTCCACTTAAACATTGATCCTGCGCCCTGGTAGCCAATCTGCTCCCGGGGCCGGACCTGATGCGGGTGTAACCTGGGCTCCACCGGGAGCAGCTGGTGCTGTCTGCTGCCAGTGGAGTGGTGGTCTGCAGGCTGCAGAGAGACGCGGTGCAGGCTGGCTCTGCCCCGTGCCGGGAGAAGGTGGGTGGGCTGTCAGAGCCTGGCAGGGGGACTCTCCTGCATGGTACCCACATGCAAGCCTGCTAATGTCAGGTGCAAGGAGAGTGAATTAACGATGATGTGCCTCGGTGGATGGGTCACATGTGGTGTGTGCACTGGGGGCATTCAATATAGCAATAAACCCCAGCGGAACAGCATTGGATAGTGTTCCCATTGTACTTTACATTGTATTACCTTTGTGTTCCTCTTGTCCGGTTACCTGTTCATTCCCTCTCCATTTGCCCATATGTGACACCTGCCTTCCTTCGTTTAGCCACCCCTCCCATTCGTCTAAATCCTTTTGCCTAGCCAGCTATTTCCAATTCTTTTTGCTTACCTTTACTCCTGTCAGTTATTCTGTCCTAGTCACCTGTTTCTATTTCTTCTCCTGAGAACTATTGTTTCTACGGTTTTAAACCCATACACCTTCCGACTTTTCCTCTGTTCACAGTCATCTACCCAAAATCCCCATACATTTTGCTATCTTCGTATTCTTTTTACTCCTTAGGACTCCCCTTTCTCTCCCCACCCTAATGACTCTCCTCTTCCCCAGCCCCACATCTTGTCGCCCAATCTTCTTTGTAGCCCCAGTGGTCTTATTTTCTTTTCTTTGTTTTCTCTCCATCGTTTAAATGTACCATAGTTTTTAATCCTTTGTCCCCATTAACTCCTTTTTTTCTCTACATCTCCAGATTTGTACACTCTCCATCATACTTCTCCTTTTTCCTTTCTCGCCCAGGCCCCTCCCGCCATGCACCCCACCTCTCTAACCTGTGAGTCTGCTTAACGGATTTCGTTGCCGTCATCCCTGGAACGCCCTTCGCGCTGTTTACAACCCACAGAGACTAGACGTCGCATAAAGTGAAATAAAGCGCAAAGTAGGTGGCCCGTGACATGGCCTCTCACCTCATTAAGCTTCCTGTCCCCGTGAGCAGACAGGGACGCACAGTGTGCCAGCCAAGTGTTGTTGTGTCTGGAAGCAGTAACGCACTTCCAGCGTGCTGCACACACGTTAGTAGAGCAAACTACCCTATCCTTCTGCAACGGTTTCCAACCCGTACTTCAAGAACCCGAACCTCATGTGTATGGGAGCCAGGCGGGGAGGTACCACCGTGATGAAGCAATGGCAAGGGTTGTGACCACGACTGACAGTCAGGGGATGGCAGGGTCGGACTGACCTATAGGTCAATCTGGCAGTACCAGAAGGGCTGGTCTGATATAGCTAGGTCAGTGTGTGGGCCGTGTTATGGCAGTTTGTGGGCCTCTTTATGGTCTGGTGAGACGGTTGGTACTTTTAATTTCCACTATATCACACACAAAAGTTGCATGCAGCAAGCGCAAATCTAGGCTCGCGAGCACAGTGATTCAGAGTTCCCTACAACACTACCAGCCTACACACGCTGTAGTGTGTCATCACCTGCATCCTAGCGCTGTGCTACCCTTTGACTTGCAGCCCCTTCCCCCACTCACACTTGGGTACCCGGCTGGGTCGCATTGTGAGTATCCTTTTTTCTTCTTTCACTCACATGTGGCAAACACTCTTCACGCAGCTGCACAGTCGACTCACCAGATTTCCCTACATCCTTAGGTCCTGAAGAGACCCCATACTGCACAGAGGGTCAAAACGTCATCGACACAAAGAAAAAGCGAACCATTAACCAGCGCATATCACTGTATATAGCCGCTGTTACCCTGTATATATTTAATAATGGTCGACTTTCATAGAATTTTGGAAACCTTGTAAAAAAACTGTCACAAACTTGTCACTAATACCATAGGTTCCTGTTTTCACTGGGGACACCACGCACAAATGTTCTTCATTTCTCTTTTTCATTGTATATATCCCTTTTTTTTTTAAATATAAAATTTAACTGTGATATACTGAACCATTGGTGTATGTGGTTTCTTCTCCCTCTGACATTACTTAAACCCTTCCCATTGTGATTGTGCATCGTATTATCAAGATAGATTGTATTATTCCACAGGAACCACTGTTTTTTGATATAACATGGTATCTGCATTTATTGCCCTTGGGACCCGGGCGGGAAAGAACCAGGAGGGCCAGTAGATGGAGGGAGGGCAAGAGGTTTCTGGCTGGGGCTTCCCAGACAGTTCTGGGTAGTCAGGCGCTCTCCATATGTCTGCATTTTGGTATCTGGGGCCACTGACAGCCACCAGAAGGACTGGTCGAGTGATGCACAGAACAATGGTTAGAAGACTGCTCTGGTGTGTGTGTGCACCAGTGTGTGTGTGCGCACCAGTGCGTGTGTGTGTGTGCGCCAGTGTGTGTGTGCATGCCAGTGTGTGTGCCAGTGTGTGTGTGTGTGTGTGCACGCCAGTGTGTGTGCGTGCCAGTGTGTGTGTGCGTGCCAGTGTGTGTGTGCATGCCAGTGTGTGTGCACACCAGTGTGTGTGTGTGTGTGCCAGTGCGTGTGTGCACACCAGTGCATGTGTGTGTGCACCAGTGTGTGTGTGCATGCCAGTGTGTGTGCAAGCCAGTGTGTGTGTGTGCACCAGTGTGTATGTGTGCCAGTGTGTGTGTGCGCCAGTGTGTGTGTGCATGCCAGTGTGTGTGTGTGTGCCAGTGTGTGTGTGCACCAGTGTGTGTGTGCACACCAGTGTGTGTGTGTGTGCATGCCAGTGTGTGTGTGTGCGCCAGTGTGTCTGGGTGTGTGCGCCTGTGTGTGTGTGTGTACGCCAGTGTGTGTGTGTGCACCAGTGTGTGTGCATTCCAGTGTGTGTGTGTGTGCCAGTGTGTGTGTGTGTGCACGCCAGTGTGTGTGTGCACCAGTGTGTGTGTGCATGCCAGTGTGTGTGTGCGTGCCAGTGTGTGTGTGTGCGCCAGTGTGTGTGTGTGTGTGCGCCAGTGTGTGTGAGCGCACCAGTGTGTGTGTGTGCACCAGTGTGTGTGTGTGCCAGTGTGTGTGTGTGTGTGTGTGCACCAGTGTGTGTGTGTGCACAAGTCTGTGTGTGCACGCACAAGTGTGTTGGTGGCGGCAGCTCAGACTACTGTTTGGTTCAATCTGTCAACACGTGTTGGGTACGGTTATCAAGATTGGGTGCCGCAGGTGTGGTAGGTGTTCGAGATGGCTGTAGTTTGATGCATGCAGTCGCGTGAGCTGGCACCAGACTAACGTAGGCTACCACGTGTCACCTGTCTGCCACCATCCCTCGTATAGGTTCCAAGGACTGATATCTACGCCAGGACAGGTAGATTCATAAATGTAGTGATGGAGGTTACAGTCAGTTTTGATTGAGTGGCGGCGTGCGCTCTGACGGCTCAGTCACCATTACCCTTTAACTGGTCGTTATTAGGCTACTGATGTTTCGAGAACCAAATTATGAATAAATAACCCCGCTTGTTTTCCAGATTTCACGCGTCCATTCATTGAAACACCCATTCAATTAAGAAGAACTTTGTGCAAAAGGTAACTCGTTTTCTCTTCAGCTAGAGTGGGCTCAGCCTTAGTGAAACATTTATGTATTGAAATAGAAAAGGTGAACGCTTTCATTGGCTTGCTATTGATCCCAATTCATTAATACTAAAGCCGAGCTGCCATTTATAAATTGTGCATGACTGATGTCTAAGTGGTACCATGAATCATTTAATGTTTGTAGAGAATCAAAGCCGCTGAGATTAAGAAAAACATTGTTGCGCGTTGTTCCCGTAGACAGTTGTGTAAAGTTGCAGGCTGCGCAGCTGTGCCCTCTGGTTCGCAGGACAGCCCCCGTGCATCTGTTTATGGAAATGAAAGGCTCGTAGATGTTATTCAGATAAGTCACCGGCTACCAGTGCTCCTTTTTCACACTCCTTCATTGAGGATTTCAGCATCGCTTTCAGCCCTTCTGATGCGCAGGTGTCTGCGAAGAACCCCCGTGTTGCCTAAAATTGTTACTGAAGATGTTTAGCAAAACATGGAGGGTATGCGCATGAAAGATTCGTTATTGGGAGCCTAGAGCAAAAGTCTTTAAATTATGTTTGCCTGCATCTTACATAATGCTGATATTGGGGCTTAATTCTTTTTGCTACTTTGTAGGTCGATTTTTGAAGAACCCATCAATTTGGGACACATAGGCCTTTCTTCGTGTGGCTGTGTGCTAGCCTGTTGCTAAACTATTTTGTCTTTAATTGTCGTGCAAGTGGAGTACACAACAGGAAACCCATGACGTGCTCAGTTTAATAGCTAGTGTTTCATGGATGGCCCCTGGAGCAAGGAACAAAATGGGCCCTGTCTGGCCGCAGTTTGAACTGAGAAATACAGCATAATCATGGTTCAGTCAGCCCCTCAGGCCTCCGGGCCCGGTGTCACTGCACCTGCTGCACCAGTGGAGGTTATGCACCTGGGTGTGCTCTTGTTTCGTGTTCAACGTTTTCACGTACCTTTCTTCTTGGGTAATTTGTGTGATCCTGGGCACATGGCGGTCTCTCTTTCTCTTTTTTGAGTGCCCTCTCTGCTCCCCTCCCCCTGCAATCCTGCATTACAAAGGAAAATAAATGCAAGACGCCAAGTTAATCCAATCTAAACTACCCCTCCTGTTACCTCCAGTAAGTCCCACACAGTGGGATTGCTAAGAGGTCTTCGGAGGCCACGCCTCCGTTCTCCACCACTCTGCAAACGCATCTCCTGGCACACTACTGGTTGGGGGATGAAGTTCACTACAGTCCTGAGGGACTTTGCGGGCCAAGAAGCCCTCCTGGTACCTCCTGTAAATCCTACGCCACGAAATTCCCGAGCTCTGGTCTAGTTAAAGAAGCATTTACAATGTAATAGGTCTCGCATTTGTGAGAGTTAGAGCTATTGGTGTTGTAAATGTAAAAGTATTTTTAAAATGTTTTTTGGAGTGGAGTTGATGTACGTTGTGTGTTGTGAAATTATGTGGTATGTTGTGCAGTAAAATTATGTGGATAGAAAGTATGTGGTATTTAGTATATAGGAATTATGTAAAGTAGGATTATGTGTTATGGAGAGTAATTATGTGGTATGGTAGTCTGTGATGTGGAGTGGTAACGTCAGGTTTAGTCTTCCTCGTTTCCATTGAAGCTAAACTATAAACTTAATGAGACAAAATAAAGAAGGAACCACTGAGGAGCACTTCTGGACCAAGTCAGAGGTATGAGCAGGGCCACTGGAATTATGCGACTGTTCAGCTGCACTGATTTTTGCACAATTATATATTTTCTGATTTGCCACATAATCCATCATCTGCTGCATAATCTGCAGATTTGAGCAAAAAAGAACTTGTTTCTAGCTCAACCGGCTCAAACGTTACCAAAAATGCAGCGACAAGTGTTACAGTGTGGTGGAAGGCCCTTTGCAAACCTGGAATGGTCACCTGTTACTTATTGCTAAATGTGGGTGTTAAATTGGTACTAATGGTGTGCTAACCACTCTTGCTTCTTTAAGTGCCTCTCTTGCCTCTGTCTACACCCCTGTTCCTTCTTTCTGCATATCTCTTGCCTGTTTCTGCAACTCTCTTGCCTCTTTCTGCAGTTCTCTTGCCTCCTTCTGCACCTCTGTTGATTTTTTCTGCACTTCTCTTGCCTCTTTCTGCACCCCTCTTGCCTCTTTCTGTCCCTCTGTTGGTTCTTTCTATACTTCTCTTGCTTCTTTCTGCACCTCTCTTGCTTCTTTCTGCACCCCTCTTGCCTCTTTCTGCACCCCTCTTCCTTCTTTCTGCACCTCTCTTGCCTCTGTACGCACCCCTGTTCCCTCTTTCTATACCTCTCGTGCCTGTTTCTGCACCTCTCTTGCATCTTTCTGTACTTCTCTTGCCTCTTTTTGCACCTTTGTTGCTACCTTCTGCACTTTCCATGCCTCATTCTGCATTTCTGTTGCTTCTTTCTGTACTTCTCTTGCCTCTTTCTACACCTCTCTTGCTTCTTTCTGCACCTCTGTTGCTTCTTTCTGCACTTTTCTTGCCTCTTTCTGCTCCTCTCTTGCCTCTTTCTGCAGTTCTCTTGCCTCTTTCTACACTTCTCTTGCCTCTTTCTGCACCTCTGTTGCTTCTTTCTGCACTTCTCTTGCCTCTTTCTGCACCTCTCTTGCTTCTTTCTGCACCTTCTTCCCTTTTTCTGTACCTATCTTGCCTCTTTCTGCACCTCTCTTGCCTCTTTCTGTACCTCTGTTGCTTCTTTCTGCACTTCTCATGCCTCTTTCTGCACCCCTCTTACCTCTTTCTGCACTTCTCTTTCCTCTTTCCGCACCTCTGTTGCTTCTTTCTGCACTTCTCTTGCCTCTTTCTGCACCTCTCTTGCTTCTTTCTTCACCTTCTTCTCTTTTTCTGTACCTATCTTGCCTCTTTCTGCACCTCTCTTGCTTCTTTCTACACCTTCTTCCCTTTTTATGTACCTCTCTTGCCTATTTCTGCACTTCTCTTGCCTATTTCTGCACTTCTCTTGCTTCTTTCTGCACCTCTTGCTTCTTTCTGCACCCTTGATGCCTCTTTCTGCACTTGTCTTCCCTATTTTTGCACTTTTCTTGCCTCTTTCTGCAGTTCTCTTGCCTCCTTCTGCACCTCTGTTGCTACTTTCTGCATTTCTCTTGCCTGTTTCTGCAACTCTCTTGCCTCTTTCTGTAGTTCTCTTGCCTCCTTCTACAGCTCTGTTGCTACTTTCTGCACTTCTCTTGCATCTTTCTGTACCCCTCTAGCCTCTTTCTGTACCCCTCTTTCCTCTTTCTGCACTTCTCTTACCTATTTCTGCACCTCTGTTGCTTCTTTCTGCACTTCTCTTTCCTCTTTCTGCACTTCTCTTGCTTTTTCTGCACCTTCTTCACTTTTTCTGCACCTCTCTTGCCTCTTTCTGCACCTCTCTTGCACCTCTCTTGCCTCTTTCTGCACCTCTGTTGCTTCTTTCTGCACCCCTGTTGCATATTTCTGCACTCGTCTTCCCTCTTTTGCTTTTTCTGCACCTTCTTCCCTTTTTCTGCACCTCTCTTGCCTCTTTTTGTACCTCTCTTGCTTCTTTCTGCACTTCTCTTGCTTCTTTCTGCACCTCTCTTGCCTGTTTCTGCAACTCTCTTGCCTCTTTCTGCAGTTCTCTTGACTCCTTCTGCACCTCTGTTGCT
The DNA here is from genome assembly GCA_963921515.1 of Calotriton arnoldi. Classification (NCBI taxonomy): domain Eukaryota; kingdom Metazoa; phylum Chordata; class Amphibia; order Caudata; family Salamandridae; genus Calotriton; species Calotriton arnoldi. The sequence goes on along the minus strand of CAWUFW010007466.1, from coordinate 348,602 downwards.
ACTTTCTGCACTTCTCTTGCATCTTTCTGCACCCCTCTAGCCTCTTTCTGCACCCCTGTTGCTTTTTTCTGCACTTCTCTTGCTTCTTTCTGTACCTCTTTTGCTTCTCTCTACACCCTTCTTGCCTCTTTCTGTACCCTCTTCCCTCTTTCTGCACGTCTCTTGCCTCTTTCTGCACCTCTCTTGCCTCTTTCTCCATCTCTGTTGCTTCTTTCTGCACCTCTGTTCTTCTTTCTGCACCTCTCTTACTTCTTTCTGCAACCCTGTTGCCTCTTTCTGCACTTGTCTACCCTCGTTCTGTACCTCTCTTGCCTGTTTCTGCACCTCTCTTGCATCTTTCTGTACTTCTCTTGCCTCTTTTTGCACCTCTGTTGCTACCTTCTGCACTTCCCATGCCTCATTCTGCATTTCTGTTGCTTCTTTCTGTACTTCTCTTGCCTCTTTCTACACCTCTCTTGCTTCTTTCTGCACCTCTGTTGCTTCTTTCTGCACTTCTCTTGCCTCTTTCTGCTCCTCTCTTGCCTCTTTCTGCAGTTCTCTTGCCTCTTTCTACACTTCTCTTGCCTCTTTCTGCACCTCTGTTGCTTCTTTCTGCACTTCTCTTGCCTCTTTCTGCACCTCTCTTGCTTCTTTCTGCACCTTCTTCCCTTTTTCTGTACCTATCTTGCCTCTTTCTGCACCTCTCTTGCCTCTTTCTGTACCTCTGTTGCTTCTTTCTGCACTTCTCATGCCTCTTTCTGCACCCCTCTTACCTCTTTCTGCACTTCTCTTTCTTCTTTCCGCACCTCTGTTGCTTCTTTCTGCACTTCTCTTGCCTCTTTCTGCACCTCTCTTGCTTCTTTCTTCACCTTCTTCTCTTTTTCTGTACCTATCTTGCCTCTTTCTGCACCTCTCTTGCTTCTTTCTACACCTTCTTCCCTTTTTATGTACCTCTCTTGCCTATTTCTGCACTTCTCTTGCTTCTTTATGCACCTCTTGCTTCTTTCTGCACCCTTGATGCCTCTTTCTGCACTTGTCTTCCCTATTTTTGCACTTTTCTTGCCTCTTTCTGCAGTTCTCTTGCCTCCTTCTGCACCTCTGTTGCTACTTTCTGCATTTCTCTTGCCTGTTTCTGCAACTCTCTTGCCTCTTTCTGTAGTTCTCTTGTCTCCTTCTACAGCTCTGTTGCTACTTTCTGCACTTTTCTTGCATCTTTCTGTACCCCTCTAGCCTCTTTCTGTACCCCTCTTTCCTCTTTCTGCACTTCTCTTACCTATTTCTGCACCTCTGTTGCTTCTTTCTGCACTTCTCTTGCCTCTTTCTGCACTTCTCTTGCTTTTTCTGCACCTTCTTCACTTTTTCTGCACCTCTCTTGCCTCTTTCTGCACCTCTCTTGCACCTCTCTTGCCTCTTTATGTACCTCTGTTGCTTCTTTTTGCACCCTTGTTGCATATTTCTGCACTTGTCTTCCCTCTTTTGCTTTTTCTGCACCTTCTTCCCTTTTTCTGCACCTCTCTTGCCTCTTTTTGTACCTCTCTTGCTTCTTTCTGCACTTCTCTTGCTTCTTTCTGCACCTCTCTTGCCTGTTTCTGCAACTCTCTTGCCTCTTTCTGTAGTTCTCTTGACTCCTTCTGCACCTCTGTTGCTACTTTCTGTACTTCTCTTGCATCTTTCTGCACCCCTCTAGCCTCTTTCTGCACCCCTGTTGCTTTTTTCTGCACTTCTCTTGCTTCTTTCTGTACCTCTTTTGCTTTCTCTCTACACCCTTCTTGCCTCTTTCTGTACCCTCTTCCCTCTTTCTGCACGTCTCTTGCCTCTTTCTGCACCTCTCTTGCCTCTTTCTCCATCTCTGTTGCTTCTTTCTGCACCTCTGTTCTTCTTTCTGCACCTCTCTTACTTCTTTCTGCAACCCTGTTGCCTCTTTCTGCACTTGTCTACCCTCGTTCTGTACCTCTCTTGCCTCTTTCTGCACCCCTTTTGCCTCTTTCTGCACCTCTCTTGCTTCTTTATGCACTTCTCTTGCTTCTTTCTGCACCTCTCTTGCTTCTTTCTGCACCCCTGTTGCCTCTTTCTGCACTTGTCTTCCCTCTTTCTGCACCTCTCTTGCTTCTTTCTGCACCTCTCTTGCTTCTTTCTGCACCCCTGTTGCCTCTCTCTGCAATCGTCTTCACTCTTTCTGCACCTCTATTGCCTCTTTCTGCAGTTCTCTTGCCTCTTTCTGCACGTCTCTTGCCTCTTTCTGCACCTCTCTTGCCTCTTTCTCCACCTCTGTTGCTTCTTTCTGCACCTCTGTTCTAATTTCTGCACCTCTCTTGCTTCTTTCTGCAACCCTGTTGCCTCTTTCTGTACTTGTCTACCCTCTTTCTGTACCTCTCTTGCCTCTTTCTGCACCCCTTTTGCGTCTTTCTGCACCTCTCTTGCTTCTTTATGCACTCCTCTTGCTTCTTTCTGCACCTCTCTTGCTTCTTCCTGCACCCCTGTTGCATCTTTCTGCACTTGTCTTCCCTCTTTCTGCACTTCTCTTGCTTCTTTCTGCACCTCTCTTGCTTCTTTCTGCACCCCTGTTGCCTCTTTCTGCAATCGTTTTCCCTCTTTCTGTACCTCTATTACCTCTTTCTGCAGTTCTCTTGCCTCTTTCTGCACCCCTGTTCCCTCTTTCTGCACCTATACTGCCTGTTTCTGCACCTCTCTTCCCTCTTTCTGCACCTCTGTTGCTTCATTCTGCACTTCTCTTGCCTCTTTCTGTACCCCTCTTACCTCTTTCTGCACCCTCCTCCCTCTTTCTGCATGTCTCTTGCCTCTTTCTGCACCTCTCTTGCCTCTTTCTGCACCTCTGTCACATCTTTCTGCACCACTGTTGTTTCTTTCTGCACCTCTTGTGCTTCTTTCTGCACCCCTGTTGCCTCTTTCTGCACTTGTCTTCTTTCTTTCTGTACCTCTCTTGCCTCTTTATGCACTTCTCTTGCTTCTTTCTGCACCTCTCTTGCTTCTCTCTGCACCTTCTTCCCTTTTTCTGCACCTCTCTTGCCTCTTTCTGCATCTTTCTTGCCTCTTTCTGCACCTCTGTTGCTCCTTTCTGCACTTCTCTTGCCTCTTTCTGTACCCCTCTTCTCTCTTTCTGCACCTCTCTTGTCTCTTTCTGCACTTCTCTTGCTTCTTCCTGCACCCCTGTTGCCTCCTTCTGCACTCGTCTTCCCTCTTTCTGCACCTCTATTGCCTCTTTCTGCAGTTCTCTTGCCTCTTTCTGCACCTCTCTTGCCTCTTTCTGCACCCCTGTTCCCTCTTTCTGCACCTATCCTGCCTGTTTCTGCACCTCTCTTGCCTCTTTCTATTCCTCTGTTGGTTCTTTCTGCACTGCTCCTGCTTCATTCTGTACCTTTCTTGTAAATTTCTGCATCCCTCTGGTCTCTTTCTGCAGTTCTCTTGCCTCTTTCTGCACCACTCTTGTCTCTTTCTGCTCTTCTCTTGCTTCTTTCTACACCCTTATTGCCAATTTCTGTACCCCTCTTCCCTCTTTCTGCAACTCTCTTGCCCTTTTCTGCACCCCTCTTCCCTATTTCAGCACCTCTGTTGCTTCTTTCTGTCCTTCTCTTGCTTCTTTCTGCACCCCTCTTGCCTCTTTCTGTACACCTCTTCCCTCTTTGTGCACCTCTCTTGCCTTTTTCTGCAGTTTTTTTGCCTCTTTCTGCACTCTTGCTTCTTTACGCACTTCTCTTGCCTCCTTCTGCACCCTCTTCCCTCTTTCTGCACATCTCTTGCCTCTTTCTGCACCTCTCTTGCCTCTTTCTCCACCTCTATTGTGTCTTTCTGCACATCTGTTGCTTCTTTCTGCACCTCTCTTGCTTCTTTCTGCACCCCTGTTGCTTCTTTCTGCACTCGGCTTCCCTCTTTCTGCACCTCTCTTTTCTCTTTCTGCAGTTCTGTTGCCTCTTTCTGTACCTCTCTTGCCTCTTTCTGCACCCTTGTTCCCTCTTTCTGCACCTATCCTGCCTGAATCTGACCTCTCTTGCCTCTTTCTAATCCTCTGTTGGTTCGTTCTGCACTGCTCTTGCTTCATTCTGCAACTTTATTGCAAATTTCTACATCCCTCTTGCCTCTTTCTGCAGTTCTCTTGCCTCTTTCTGTACCACTTTTGCCTCTTTCTGCACCTCAATTGCCTCTTTCTGCACTTCTCTTGCTTCTTTCTACACCCCTCTCGCCTCTTTCTGTACCCCCTTCCCTCTTTCTGCACCTCTCTTGCATCTTTCTGCACACCTCTTGCCTCTTTCAGCACCTCTTTTGCTTCTTTCTGCACTTCCCTTGCTTCTTTCTGTACCCCTATTGCCTTTTTTGCACCCCTCTTGCCTCTTTGTGCACCTCTCCTGACTCTTTCTCCACCTCTCTTACATTTTTCTGCATTTATCTTACCTCTTTCTGCACCTCTTTTGCTTCTTTTGCACTTCTCTTGCCTCTTTCCTGCCCTCTCTCTTGCCTCTTTCTGCACCTATGTTGGTTCTTTCTGCACTGCTCTTGCTTCTTTCTGCACCTTTCTTGTAAATTTCTGCATCCCTCTTGCCTCTTTCTGCAGTTCTCTTTCCTCTTTCTGCACCTCTCTTGCCTCTTTTTGCACCTCACCTGCCTCTTTCTGCACTTCTCTTGCTTCTTTGTACACCTCTGTTGCTTCTTTCAGCAATTCTCTTGCCTCTTTCTGCACTTCTCTTGCCTGTTTCTGCACCTTTCCTGCCTGTTTCTACACCTCTCTTGCCTGTTTCTACACCTCTCTTGCCTCTTTCTGCACCTCTCTTGCTTCTTTCTGAACTTCTCTTGCCCCTTTCTGCACCCCTCTTGCCTATTTCAGCACCTCTGTTGCTTCTTTCTGCACTTCTCCCGCTTCTTTCTGCACCCCTCTTGCCTCTTTCTGTACCCCTCTTGCCTCTTTGTGCACCTCTCTTGCCTTTTTCTGCAGTTCCTTTGCCTCTTTCTGCAGCTCTTTTTCTTCTATATGCACTTCTCTTGTCTCTTTCTGCACCCTCTTCCCTCTTTCTGCACTTCTCTTGCCTTTTTCTGCACCTCTCTTGCTTCTTTCTGCCCCCCCTGTTGCCTCTTTCTGCACTTGTCTTCTGTCTTTCTGCACCTCTCTTGCTTCTTTCTGCACATTCTTCCTCTTTCTGCACCTCTCTTGTCTCTTTCTGCACTTCTCTTGCTTCTTTCTGTACCTCTCTTGCTTCTTTCTGCACCCCTGTTGCCTCTTTCTGCACTCGTCTTCCCTCTTTCTAAACCTCTCTTGCCTATTTCTGCAGTTTTCTTGCCTCTTTCTACACCTCTCTTGCCCCTTTCTACACCCCTGTTCCCTATTTCTGCACCTATCCTTCCTGTTTCTGCACCTCTCTTGCCTCTTTCTGTACCTCTGTTGGTTCTTTCTGCACTGCTCTTGCTTCATTCTGCACCTTTCTTGCAAATTTATGCATCCCTCTTGCCTCTTTCTGCAGTTCTCTTGCCTCTTTCTGCACCACTCTTGCCTCTTTCTGTACCTCACTTGCCTCTCTCTGCACTTTCTTTTGCTTCTTTCTACACCCCTCTTGCCTTTTTTGCACCCCTCTTGCCTCTTTGTGCACCTCTCCTGACTCTTTCTCCACCTCTCTTACATTTTTCTGCATTTATCTTACCTCTTTCTGCACCTCTTTTGCTTCTTTTTGCACTTCTCTTGCCTCTTTCTGCCTCCTTCTTGCCTCTTTCTGCACCTATGTTGGTTCTTTCTGCACTGCTCTTGCTTCTTTCTGCACCTTTCTTGTAAATTTCTGCATCCCTCTTGCCTCCTCCTGCAGTTCTCTTTCCTCTTTCTGCACCTCTCTTGCCTCTTTTTGCACCTCACCTGCCTCTTTCTGCACTTCTCTTGCTTCTTTGTACACCTCTGTTGCTTCTTTCAGCAATTCTCTTGCCTCTTTCTGCACTTCTCTTGCCTGTTTCTGCACCTTTCCTGCCTGTTTCTACACCTCTCTTGCCTCTTTCTGCACCTCTCTTGCTTCTTTCTGAACTTCTCTTGCCCCTTTCTGCACCCCTCTTGCCTATTTCAGCACCTCTGTTGCTTCTTTCTGCACTTCTCCCGCTTCTTTCTGCACCCCTCTTGCCTCTTTCTGTACCCCTCTTGCCTCTTTGTGCACCTCTCTTGCCTTTTTCTGCAGTTCCTTTGCCTCTTTCTCCAGCTCTTTTTCTTCTATATGCACTTCTCTTGTCTCTTTCTGCACCCTCTTCCCTCTTTCTGCACTTCTCTTGCCTTTTTCTGCACCTCTCTTGCTTCTTTCTGCCCCCTGTTGCCTCTTTCTGCACTTGTCTTCCGTCTTTCTGCACCTCTCTTGCTTCTTTCTGCACATTCTTCCTCTTTCTGCACCTCTCTTGTCTCTTTCTGTACTTCTCTTGCTTCTTTCTGTACCTCTCTTGCTTCTTTCTGCACCCCTGTTGCCTCTTTCTGCACTCGTCTTCCCTCTTTCTAAACCTCTCTTGCCTATTTCTGCAGTTTTCTTGCCTCTTTCTACACCTCTCTTGCCCCTTTCTACACCCCTGTTCCCTATTTCTGCACCTATCCTTCCTGTTTCTGCACCTCTCTTGCCTCTTTCTGTACCTCTGTTGGTTCTTTCTGCACTGCTCTTGCTTCATTCTGCACCTTTCTTGCAAATTTATGCATCCCTCTTGCCTCTTTCTGCAGTTCTCTTGCCTCTTTCTGCACCACTCTTGCCTCTTTCTGTACCTCACTTGCCTCTCTCTGCACTTTCTTTTGCTTCTTTCTACACCCCTCTTGCCTCTTTCTGCACCCCTCTTGTCTCTTTGTGCACCTCTCCTGCCTCTTTGGGTACCCCTCTTGCCTCTTTCAGCACCTCTTTTGCTTCTTTCTGCACTTCTCTTGCTTCTTTCTGTACCCCTCTTTCCTCTTGCTGTACCTCTCTTGCCTCTTTGTGTACCCCTCTTGCCTCTTTCAGCACCTCTTTTGCTTCTTTCTGCACTTCTCTTGCTTCTTTCTGCATTTCTCTTGCTTCTCTCTGCACCTTCTTCCATTTTTCTGCACCCCTCTTGCCTCTTTGTGCACCTCTCCTGCCTCTTTCTGTAACTCTCTTGCATTTGTCTGCAGTTCTCTTTCCTCTTTCTGCACCTCTTTTGCTTCTTTTTGCACTTCTCTTGCCTCTTTCTGCATCCCTCTTGCCTCTTTCTGCACCTCTGTTGGTTCTTTCTGCACTGCTCTTGCTTCTTTCTGCACCTTTCTTGCAAATTTCTGCATCCTTTTTGCCTCTTTCTGCACCTCTGTTCCTTCTTTCTGCACATCTCTTGTTTCTTTCTCCACCCCCTTCCCTCTTTCTGCACCTCTGTTGCTTCTTTCTGCACCTCTCTTGCTGCTTTCTGCACCCCTCGTGCCTCTTTCACACCCCTCTCCCCGCACCCCTCTTGCATCTTTCTGCACCTGTGTTCCTTCTTTCTGCACTTCTTTAGTTTCTTTCTGCATCTCTCACTTCTTTCTGCACCCTTATGCCTTTTTCTGTACCCCCTTCCCTCTTTCTGCACCCCTCTTGCCTCGTTCTGCACCTCTGTTCCTTCTTTCTGCACTTCTTTTGTTTCTTTCTGCAGCTCACTTGCTTCTTTCTGCACCCACTTGCCTCTTTTTCTACCCCTCTTCCCTCTTTCTTTACCCCTGTTGCCTCTTTCTGCACCTCTGTTCCTTATTTCTGCACTTAGTTTGTTTCTTTTTGCACATCTCTTGCTTCTTTCTGCACAGCTCGTGCCTCTTTCTGCACCCCTCTTCCCTCTTTTTGCACCCCTCTTGCCTCTTTCTCTACTTCTGTTGCTTCTTTCTGCACCTCTCTTGCTTCTTTCTGCACCACTTTTGCTTCTTTCTGTACCCCTCTTCCCTCTTTGTGCACCCCTCTTGCCTCTTTCTGCACCTCTGTTCCTTCTTTCTGCTCTTTTTTGTTTCTTTTTACATCTATTTTGCTTCTTTCTGCACTTCTCTTGCCTCTTTTTCCACCCCTCATCCCCCTTTCTGCACCTCTGTTGCTTCTTTCTGTACTTCTCTTGCTTCTTTCTGCACCTCTGTCCCTTCTTTCTGCAACCCTTGTGCCTCTTTCTGCATCCCTCTTCCCTCTTTCTGCTCCCCCTTGCCTCTTTCTGCACCTCTGTTCCTTCTTTCTGCACTTCTTTTGTTTCTTTCTGCAATGCAACTCTCTTGCTTCTTCCTGTATCCCTCTTGCCTCTTTCTCCTTCCCACTTCCCCCTTTCTGCATCTCTGTTGCTTCTGTATGCACTTCTCATGCTTCTTTCTGTACCTCTCTTGCTTCTTTCTGCACCCCTCGTGCCTCTTTCTGCACCCCTCTTCCCTCTTTCTGCACTCCTCTTGCCTCTTTCTGCACCTCTGTTGCTTCATTCTTCACTTCGTTTGTATCTTCCTGCACCTCTCTTGCTTCTTTCTGCAACCCTCTTGCCTCTTTCTCCACCCTCCTCCCCCTTTCTGCATCTCTGTTGCTTCTTTCTGCACTTCTCTTGCCCCTTTCTGCACCCCTCTTGCCTATTTCAGCATCTCTGTTGCTTCTTTCTGCACTTCTCCCGCTTCTTTCTGCACCCCTCTTGCCTCTTTCTGTACCCCTCTTGCCTCTTTGTGCACCTCTCCTGCCTTTTTCTGCAGTTCCTTTGTCTCTTTCTGCACCTCTTTTTCTTCTATATGCACTTCTCTTGTCTCTTTCTGCACCCTCTTCCCTCTTTCTGCACGTCTCTTGCATCTTTCTGCACTTCTCTTGCCTTTTTCTGCACCTCTCTTGCTTCTTTCTGCCCCCCCCCTGTTGCCTCTTTCTGCACTTGTCTTCCGTCTTTCTGCACCTCTCTTGCTTCTTTCTGCACATGCTTCCTCTTTCTGCACCTCTCTTGTCTCTTTCTGCACTTCTCTTGCTTCTTTCTGTACCTCTCTTGCTTCTTTCTGCACCCCTGTTGCCTCTTTCTGCACTCGTCTTCCCTCTTTCTAAACCTCTCTTGCCTATTTCTGCAGTTTTCTTGCCTCTTTCAGCACCTCTTTTGCTTCTTTCTGCACTTCTCTTGCTTCTTTCTGCATTTCTCTTGTTTCTCTCTGTACCCCTCTTTCCTCTTTCTGTACCTCTCTTGCCTCTTTCTGTACCCCTCTTGCCTCTTTCAGCACCTCTTTTGCTTCTTTCTGTACTTCTCTTGCTTCTTTCTGCACCTCTCTTGCTTCTCTCTGCACCTTCTTCCCTTTTTCTGCACCCCTCTTGCCTCTTTGTGCACCTCTCCTGCCTCTTTCTGTAACTCTCTTGCATTTGTCTGCAGTTCTCTTTCCTCTTTCTGCACCTCTTTTGCTTCTTTTTGCACTTCTCTTGCCTCTTTCTGCATCCCTCTTGCCTCTTTCTGCACCTCTGTTGGTTCTTTCTGCACTGCTCTTGCTTCTTTCTGCACCTTTCTTGCAAATTTCTGCATCCCTTTTGCCTCTTTCTGCACCTCTGTTCCTTCTTTCTGCACATCTCTTGTTTCTTTCTCCACCCCCTTCCCTCTTTCTGCACCTCTGTTGCTTCTTTCTGCACCTCTCTTGCTTCTTTCTGCACCCCTTGTGCCTCTTTCACACCTCTCTCCCCGCACCCCTCTTGCATCTTTCTGCACCTGTGTTCCTTCTTTCTGCACTTCTTTAGTTTCTTTCTGCATCTCTCACTTCTTTCTGCACCCCTTATGCCTTTTTCTGTACCCCCTTCCCTCTTTCTGCACCCCTCTTGCCTCGTTCTGCACCTCTGTTCCTTCTTTCTGCACTACTTTTGTTTCTTTCTGCAGCTCGCTTGCTTCTTTCTGCACCCACTTGCCTCTTTTTCTACCCCTCTTCCCTCTTTCTTTACCCCTGTTGCCTCTTTCTGCACCTCTGTTCCATATTTCTGCACTTAGTTTGTTTCTTTTTGCACATCTCTTGCTTCTTTCTGCACCGCTCGTGCCTCTTTCTGCACCCCTCTTCCCTCTTTTTGCACCCCTCTTGCCTCTTTCTCTACTTCTGTTGCTTCTTTCTGCACCTCTCTTGCTTCTTTCTGCACCACTTGTGCTTCTTTCTGTATCCCTCTTCCCTCTTTGTGCACCCCTCTTGCCTCTTTCTGCACCTCTGTTCCTTCTTTCTGCTCTTCTTTTGTTTCTTTTTACATCTCTTTTGCTTCTTTCTGCACTTCTCTTGCCTCTTTTTCCACCCCTCATCCCCCTTTCTGCACCTCTGTTGCTTCTTTCTGTACTTCTCTTGCTTCTTTCTGCACCTCTGTCCCTTCTTTCTGCAACCCTTGTGCCTCTTTCTCCATCCCTCTTCCCTCTTTCTGCTCCCCCTTGCCTCTTTCTGCACCTCTGTTCCTTCTTTCTGCACTTCTTTTGTTTCTTTCTGCAATGCAACTCTCTTGCTTCTTCCTGTATCCCTCTTGCCTCTTTCTCCTTCCCACTTCCCACTTTCTGCATCTCTGTTGCTTCTTTATGCACTTCTCATGCTTCTTTCTGTACCTCTCTTGCTTCTTTCTGCACCCCTCGTGCCTCTTTCTGCACCCCTCTTCCCTCTTTCTGCACCTCTGTTGCTTCATTCTTCACTTCGTTTGTATCTTCCTGCACCTCTCTTGCTTCTTTCTGCAACCCTCTTGCCTCTTTCTCCACCCTCCTCCCCCTTTCTGCATCTCTGTTGCTTCTTTCTGCACTTCTCTTGCCTCTTTCGGCACCTCTGTCCCTTCTTTCTGCAACCCTTGTGCCCCTTTCTGCACCCCTCTTCCCTCTTTCTGCACTCCTCTTGCCTCTTTCTGCACCTCTGTTCCTTCTTTCTGTACTTTTTTTGTTTCTTTCTGCACCTCTCTTGCTTCTTTCTGCACCCCTCTTCCCTCTTTCTGCACTCCTCTTGCCTCTTTCTGAAACTCTGTTCCTTCTTTCTGCACTTCTTTTGTTTCTTTCTGCACTTCTCTTGTTTCTTTCTGTATCCCTCTTGCCTCTTTCTCCACCCCACTTCCCCACTTCCCCCTTTCTGCATCTCTGTTGCTTCTTTATGCACTGCTCTTGCTTCTTTCTGTGCCTTTCATCCTCTTTCTGTACATGTCCTATCTATGTAGGCACAGTTAGAAAAAATCATTTAAAAAACCTTTGAAATTCACTGAAAAAACCACAGGTTTCAAAGACGTTATAGTTAGTTGGACATTTCACTCGTAGAAAACCAGAGAAATTTGGCCGTTATAGTTTGTTGAGCTAACTATAACTCGCGCCTCCGCAATGCACTGCTGATGACATCACATATTACATCACTCATGACGTGGTCAGTGACATCACTCATGACATCACTGATGACATATCAAATGACATCACTGATGACATCATCCATGTGATAATCTGATGCACCTCCTCACACCCTAATATAACCTTTGATACACCTACTCTAAAATAGAGACTGCCATTCTTGAAACCATAGACACACCAATACCAATTACTACATACCCACTCACTGATTCTTAGGTCTACACACACACATCCACTCACTCACCCATACAGTCACTCATACATGCACTCACTCATCAATACAGCCACTATCATATGCACTCATACACCCATACAGACACTCACACACCGCCACTCACCCATAGAGTTACTCACACAGCTAGTCAGTCATGCAAAGAATCAATCACACTCCCATTTACTCACCTATACAGTTCTACACACACCACCTCACTTATTCATACAGACACTAACACATACTTACTCTCTTATACAATCATTGACAGAAGCACACACTCATCCACACAGCCACTCTCATAATCACTCACTCTCACATATAGTCATTTATATACTCCAACACTCACATATACTGCCTTTCACATATGTAGTTACTCACACATGTACCACTGAGACATCCATTCCCTCACCAACACAGTCATACAGACACTCACCCACCCATACAGCCCCTCACAGACGCACTCTGGAACCCATACACCCAGTGAATCACCCACTCACACATCTATGCAGGGAGTCACACACATCCCACCCACTCACACAGATACTCAGGCACCCATACAGATACTCAGACAACCAATCAATAACCCATATAGACACTCATGTAGCTACCCACCAACCCATGCAGCCGCTTAGACACCAACAGACAGACTGATACAGACATTCACACAGATTAGTCACTAACCCATGTATTCAGTAAGACACGTTTAATCACTCACTTATACAGTCAGTTACGCACCTACTAAATTATCCATTCAGACAGTCATATACCCACTCATTCTTCAATACACCTTGGCTAAATATATATAAAACATATTTAAACTTTACAGAAACACACAGTCACTGGATGATGTCATCAGTGATGTCATCAGTGATATCATTTGAGATGTCATCAGTGATGTCATGAGAGATGTCACCGACCATGTCATGAGTGATGTAATATGTGATGTCATCAGCAGTGCATTGCGCGGGTGCGAGTTATAGTTAGCTCAACAAACTATAACAGCCAAATTTCTCTGGTTTTGTACGAGTGAAATGTCCAACTAACTATAACGTCCCTGAAACCTGTGGTTTTTTCAGTGAATTTCCAAGGTTTTTTAAATGCTAATTTCTAACTATAACGTCCCTGAAACCTATGTTTTTTTCAGTGAATTTCAAAAGTTTTTTAAATGAAAAGTTCTAACTATAACGTCCCTGAAACCTATGGTTTTTCAGTGAATATATATATACATATATAGATATATATATATTATTTTTATTTTTTTCACAGAAAAAAACAAAGGTTACAGGGAAATAATAGTTAGGGTCACATTTGACTCGTACAAAACTCAGCAGTTATATTTACCTGAGCTAACAATAGCTTATGCCCCTGCAATGCACTGCTTATGACCTCACATATTACATCACTCATGACATGATCAGTGAGTGGGTGAATGAGCCTCTGAGTGGATCTGTGAGTTAGTGCATGACTCCCTGAGTGGGTCTGTGAGTGAGTGCATGAGTCTCTGAGTGGGTCAGAGAATGAGTGTGCGTGTCTCTGAGTAGGTTTCTGAGTGGGTAAGTGCGTCTGAATGGGTCTGTGAGTCTAAGAGTGGGTCTATGAGTTGGTTTGTGAGTCTCTGAGTGGGTCTGTGAGTGGATGTGTGAGTGTCTGAGTGCTCTCTGTTTTGCCCTCTTCTTCTCTGTTTTGCCTTTTTTGCCCTCTCTTTTGCTTTCCTTTTAGTTTTTCTGACTGTTTTGCCTTTCCTGCTCATTTTTCTGCCCTCTGTTTTGCCTTCCTCTGCTCTGTTTTGCCTTTCCTGTTTGTTTTTCTGCTATCTATTTTGCTGGTTTTTCTGCTCTCTGTTTGGCCCTTTTCTGCTTGTTTTTCTACCCTCTGTTTTACTTTTCCTGCTCTTTTTTCTCCCTTTTGTTTTGCCCTTTCTGCTAATTTTCTGCCATCTGTTTTGCCCTCTTCTGCACAGAGAAGGGTTGTTGATTGCTCCCTGGGCCATTATCAGCTCTGGGGACCCCATCCCTGGCCTTAACTGAACAGGGGGGGTGGGGCATGCACCCCCTCTCCCTGGGCTCATTTCGGCACAGGGGTCCCCATTCCCCTCGGCCTGGCCATGTGTCCCTGGGTGCCCTGGTACCACTCGTTGGGCCTGATTCACAGAACTAACTTACGTCAAAAACGTAAAGTTAGTACTTTTTGGTATTCCCAGAATACACTTACTCATTTTGGTATTCACAGAATGAACTTACTCATTTCGGTATTCACAGAAGTTAGTAGTCCTAACTTTAGGACTCCTAAATGCCTTCTGTGAATACCGAAAGTCTTAAAGTTAGGATTTTTCTCAGTAACTTTACTACTCCTAAACTGAGAAAAATCCTAACTTTAAGACTTTCGGTATTCACAGAAGGCATTTAGGAGTCCTAAAGTTAGGAGTCCTAACTTTACTACTCCTAAACCGAGAAAAATCCTAACATTAAGACTTTCGGTATTCACAGAAGGCATTTAGGAGTCCTAAAGTTAGGACTACTAACTTCTGTGAATACCGAAATGAGTAAGTTCATTCTGTGAATACCAAAACGTACTAACTTTACGTTTTTGACGTAAGTTAGTTCTGTGAATCAGGCCCAGGGTACCCAGTGTACAGGATGGGGACTGCGGGGGAAGCCTCAAGGCCCCCCCAGTCCAAGCTGTCTCCCCACCTTCTGCAGGAGCCAGCATTGCTCTTGCATGCAGGGTGCTGCTAGAATTTCAGCTTCCTGAGTGCGAGAGCAATATTTTCATCTCTTGCCCTGCCCGCATGTCTGATGGCTAGGGAAAGAGATGAAGCCTCCGCTTCCATCAAGCGGAAGCACCTTGACAGTTCTCACCCACTGGAAGTGGAGTGTTTACTTTTGCTTGGCAGGAGCTGTCAAAGTTCCCACCAAGCAAAAGCAAACAGCTATGTCCCGGGGGTGGGCACCCTGGGACCTAAAAGGAGCCAGCCCTGGGGGTGGCGGTCCCCAGGGTCATTAATGACTTCAAAAGGGAACCACGCATCCCCCCTCCTTCTCTGTGCACAGGCCAGCCCAGGGGAGGTGTGGTCTCTGGGTCCGTATGTGGCCCAGGAGGGGGGCTGTATATATACCTGTTGCATTGGGAGCTTTGTAGTTTAAAATCTGCAGTTTTCACCTGCCCGTGACTGCCTCAATTTCACTTGTTTGTTTGCAGGTTTTGTAGTTCAAAATCTGCTGTTTTCACCTGCCCATGACTGCCACAATTTCACTTGTTTGTTTGTGGGCTTTGTAGTTCAAATCTGCTGTTTTCACCTGCCCATGGCTGCTTAATTTCCCCTCCTAGTTTCTCCCCTAATTTGTGCTCAGATCTATGTGTAAGCAATCCACCCCAGCTCCCTTTTGTCTTAGCAAGTGAGTAAAAGAAGATAAAAAAAAAAAGCATATTATACCTCAAAGGCTAAGCAGAGTGTGCTCTGAGACTGCAGTAATCTGCTCTTAGTGTTTAAACTGTGTTTGGAAATTGTATGTAGCACTCGTTTTTTGGTTAGCAGAGTGAGCCATTTAAGTGTGGGAAAAGCAGTATTGCTAGAGGCCTAGTTTTGTCCCTTACCTGTAGAACCTAAGACTGTGGATTGAGCCTGTCTGCCTCCAAGGAGATTCTGAACTGAGGAGCAGCTCCCAGCTCCTTGCCCAGCAGCCTGAGCTTACAGATTGGCTCTCTAGCTCCCAAGCAACCCTGAGTCCTCCTCTCACACCCACCCAGACCCTTAAGGTATTTTGGTTGAACCTTAGGACAGCCACGTCCCTTTTGTTAGCTACAGCTTCCCTGTGCCCAACATCCCAGTGAACCAAGGACCAGGAGGTGGTAAGAAGATAGACTTTGTGCTGTATATTTCCTGAAACTTTAGAAGTGATTTTCCTCTACCCTCTTGACTGCCTCATTTTCACCTCTTTGTTTGTGGGCTTTGTAATTTAAAATCTGCAGTTTTGCCTGCCTGTGACTGCCTCAATTTACCTGATGCATTGTGGGCTTTGTAGTTCAAAATATACTTTTTTCACCTGTCCATGACTGCTTAATTTTCCCTCCTAGTTTCTCTCCTAATCTGTGCTCAGACCAGTATGTAAGCATTCCACCCCCAGCTACCTTTTGTCTTAGCAAGTGAGTAAAACAAGATAAAAAAATAAATATTATACCTCTGAGGCTAATCAAAGTGTGCTCTGAGACTGCAGTAATATACTCTTAGGGGGTCATTAGGATAGCGGGCGGATCGCCACCGCCCGTATGGCGGTGGCGATCCGCCCACTATTTTCCACCGCCCGCTAAACATTTCCCCACCGCCATATTACGATGGCGGTGGGGACCCAGGCGGACGGAAAGACCGTCCGCCAGTTTTCCGCCAGTAGGCAATCCACCCGATTGCCTACCGGGCGGAAAAGGCCAGCAATATGGTGGCGGTGCCTTGCAGGCACCGCCATCCATATTACGATGGGCGGCAGTGCAGGGCTTTCCATGGCAGTGACTCCGCCATGGAAAGCCAGGCGGTAACCACTTTCGGGGGCCCGTTGCGGGCCCCCAAGACGTTGGGGGGGTGGGGGGTGCACATGGGGGGTACCGATGGTACCCCCCTACATTGTCATGGACAAGGTGGCAGGCACCGCGCGGTGCCTGCCACCTTGTGCATGACAATGCACACAGTGCATTCCCAGCATTGTGGCGGGCGGTGCTGTGAGCACCGCCCGCCACAATGCTGGGAATGGAGGATGCCACCGCCACGGTGGCGGTGGCATCCTAATCGCCGGTGCAGGACCGCCGCACCACTGGCGGTCGGTCCCAGCACCGCTAGGGTGGCGGGCGGACGAAAGTCCGCCCGTCATCCTAATAGGCCCCTTAGTGTTTAAACTGTGTTTCGAAAGTGTATGTAGCATTCGTTTTTTGGCTAGGAGAGTGAGTTGTTTAACTGCGGGAAAAGTCGAATTGTTAGAGGCCTAGTTTAGACCCTTACCTGCAGAACTCTAGAGTGTGGATTGAGCCTGTCTGTCTCCAAGGAGTTTCTGAATTGAGGAGCCGCTCCCAGCGCCCTGCCCAGCAGCCAGAGCTTGAGGTCACACTTCAATTATAAAAGCTGCTATTGGACGTTACATCTGTGCTCTGACTGGCTGCTGTATCTGGTGTTTCTGTTGGGCTTAGGGTTAGTGTTCTGATTGACTGATAGGTCTATGGGTTGATTTGTTCTCGGGCTAGGGTTTCTATTAGACATAGGGCTTAGAGTTTCATTTCTGATTGGCTGCTAAGACTAGGGTTGTGATTGGCTGTAAGGGCATGGTCTCCTATTTGTCCTAGCGCTTAGGGCTAGTGGTGTGATTGGTTAGTGTTAGGGCTAGGGCTCCCATTGGCCAAAGGGGTCACCTGACTACTAGGGCTATTTAAGGTCAGGGTTCAGGGCGTTTCAGCCCGGGGGTCGAGGCTGAAGACAGAGATGACAAGGGCAGTTGCATGTTTGGGCCTGTTTGGGACTGGTCCGGCCTAGAGCCAGAGACGCTACCCATATTCCCATTCAAAAGTACCCACTCTACCCCATTCACATCCACAACCAGATTAACACACTCACAGCAAATATATACTACTCATTCATTTACTAAAAACAAATCCTAAACACACTTCAGTGTTTAGGCACCCACTACAAAACCACACAAACTACACCTTTACACCCTTCTACCCCAACTACCACACATTTACACATTCACCCAAGCACAAAACACCACTAACCAATCCACAAATCACAGACACAACCCAAATCCAAACCATACATAACTATATCCCATCTAGACACACACTCCCTGCTCTAACTTCTCCTAACAGACCCCTTTCTGTCACCACCAAAGCTATATTCAGCCTTCCATCTTGTCATCTATCAAAACCCTCCTCTTCTTTGTACCAAAACAACACAATCACATAGCCCTTACACACCACTGCTTCTTTTAGATTTTTTTTTAGCACAAACACTCTTAACTTTTGTTCATCCCCTCTCACAAACCATATACACTCTTTTCCAAAACACATCCCCACCCACTTTACCTTGCACCTTCTACTCACCAAAAATACTTTACATACAAATACTTTTCAGAAAGCAAATACATAGTCACCTCCTCTCACTACTCCTCAAAAACAAAACATAACACACACACCAGCACAACAATATCACACAGACACAATACCTCATAGTACTTTCCGTCACAAACTAGAAACATATACCCTCTCCCACCTTCCTGACTACACAAATAATACACACACTAAACCAACTACACTGCCAAGCTTTCTCTCTTCCCCACACCTAACACATATACAGCAACACAGCAACTCTCTTTTAAATGCCTCTCATCCATTGGACAATTTAGAACCTTACAACATGACCCATATGCTATACTCCCACCCCTAACTCATACACCTTCCACCGTAAACAGACGCACACAAAATAAGCAACATACCATGCTTCACAACTTTGCATCGCCATGTCTACTGCACAACAAGCCTACTCTACAAAAACAACACAGCTCACCAACTCACTCTCAACCACCATCTGTACCACCTACACATGCAAACCCATCAAAATGCCTTCTTATCCTTCTGGACGAGGAATACGATATAAAACAACTACACTACTGCTATCCTCACACAGCTAATGCCAGCACTAATGACACAATTGCTGCAAGCCCACTAAAAACTGCTCACTCTTGTACTAAACAAAGTCACCAAAGCATATTCTCTAAACTGCTTACTAATAAATCCTCACTCACTTTAAAAAAACAAGCATCACATCTACGACCTTCTCAATGAATCACAACCTGACTTACTCTTCCGAGCTGAACCATGGTTATGAGATGACATGGCTCCAGTGCTGCATGAAGCCATTCCTATAGGCTATCAAACTATCACACAAAATAGTATGGGGAAAAGAGGAGGTGGCCTAGTTGTTGTATTCAAACAAAGGTCACTAAAGCGTATGATGTCTCCATACAAGATTGTGAGGCCCTCTTCATCAGATGCAACCCTACACCATTTTCCTCCTGTAACTTCCTGCTCCTTTACAGACCTCCACCTAGCAATGCAACATTCCCAGACACACCTATAGACACAGTTTCAAACCTTATAATACTATACTCCAACCTATGTATTCTGGGTGACTTAAACATTTGGTTTGACAAGCCCAATATGCCCCATCCAAAAACAATCATCACTCGCCTAGACGCACTGAACCTACATCAGATCGTCCACAAACCCACACACATCTCTGGACACATACCAGATAAAATAGTGCATATGACTGCGGGTGCCATCCTAGAGTGTAGTCAAAAAAACAAAATTTCTAAATAAATTAATCATTTTAGACCGACAATGCATGCATCAAAACAGAATAGTCAATTAAATAAAAAATTGTAAAATAAATTCAAGAAGGTATGTAGACTACTTCTTGCAGCCCCTGGTCAAATCCCTTGCTTTATATGTGAGAGACAGTAGGGACTTTCTTAATATCATTGAGGGCATTGCCTGGGAGAAATATTTTCTCCTGATGGGCCTAAATGTCAGCAGTTTATAAACTTGTCTCCCCCATGAGCTGGGCCTTCAGGCATGCTCCTATTTTTTGAAAGGGAGGTCACAATCCTATTTACTAAAACAACGATATGATTCGCAATATGATTAGTTTTTGCCTAAGGAACAACTTTTTCATCTTTAATGGACAGTACTACCATCAAATGCAGGGCAACCCGATGGGGACCTGTTTCGCCCCCAGTTACACATGGTGGTACATGGGCTGGTGGGAGGAATGGGTCGTGTCTAGTCTCCATCTTTATGACAACCACTTGGTGCTCTGGGCTCGTTACATTGATGATATATTTGTCATCTGGAGGGGATCTGAGCAAATGTTCACGGAGGTTGTTGAGAACCTCAATGATAATGATTTGAACTTGAGATTCACAAGCCAGATTGATAAAGTATCTCTGGAATTTCTAGATCTGAAATTTGAAATCTGCAATTCACTCATTAACAACAAATTGTTCCAGAAGGAAACAGCAGGCAATAGTGTATTACACTCCGCCAGTGACCACACTAAATGCCTGATACTGAGCATCCCTTATGGAGAGCTTATCAGAGCTAGAAGTAATTGTAGCAGTGATGTAGCCTTTGAAGAAGAGAAGAGTGGGATGCTACATAGATTTTGACAGAGGAAGTATGATGCCAAAACACTCACTACAGCTGTGAAAAAGGTAGATGGGATCAAGAGGGAAAACCTTTTAGTGGCCCAGAGAAAAGTATCTGATGCAGGTGAACAAGTCCAATTCATTACAACAGTCCCCTGCACATGCTAACAGTATGTAGAGTATATCAATAACAATGTAACAGAATTCTTGATTCTTTGCTGGAACATTCGATTCTAGAGGTCCAATCTTTGACACACAGTAAAGACTGTAAGGTATCCTGTGTCCGATAATAGTAACTCCTACTCAGTGTATATGTATCCTTCTTGTAATATCAATTTGAGAGTCCCTTAATGGAGACTTTATGGTGTACAAATCTTTCAAACGTAAAGAAAATAGGTGGTGCATAATGAGGTCTCCAGCGCACACGCCGGTGGGAGCTCTGATCTTCCAGGAGGTCTGTACGGATACCGGCACGGCAGGGATATGGCTGCTGGTGCTTGGGATTAAACTAACCCTTATCGAGTGGTTTACTGCACCACTCCACCTCTAGAATCCCTTTCGGGACGGAAATACAACCGGAATTAAGGATATGCACAAAGAAGTCGCTGCGCACAACAGTAGATCGCGACGAAACACGTGTTGGCTAAGGCTCTCGAGGATAAATTGAATCGAATGTTTCAGCAAAGAATCAAGAATTCTGTTACATTGTTATTGATATGCTCTATATACTGTTAGCATGTGCAGGGGACTGTTGTTTTGTTCTACCAGTAGTTTTTCACGCGTTGGGGAGGAGGGTGGTTCTCCCTACCCTTATGCACCGCAATCCTCAGTGATTATTAGTGTATATTCACCTGCGTATTGCCCAGGTGCGCCAATACCCCACAGAACCACCTACTGAGTAGTTTCAAAAGTCCAATTCATTACCATCGACAGCAAACAGGCTGATAACACAAGGGACATTTTGAACAAACATTGGCATGTACTTCATACTGAAGACACCTTAACAAAGTATGTGCCAACACAACCCATTATTACTTTCAGAATAAATTGGAATATGAAGGACATGCTTTGCAGAAACATAATTACCAAAACCCATGATGCAATTGGCCAGATACGCACACCCGGTTTTGTACCTTGTTATAAATGCAAAGCATGTAAATCCAGCAAGAGAGTACAATCTTTCACTATGTCAGACACCAGAAAAGAGTTTCAAATTCAGAAGGGCCTGTCATGCATCTCTGACTTTTGTATATATGCTTTGAGATGTCCCTGCAATTTGTTTTACATTGGCAGCAGTATACACATGACCAAGAAGCATGTTCTCGAACCCATGAGGGCCATCATGCACCACAATAAACAATATCCGGTTGCTAGACATTTCAAGGAACACCCTTCCAACAATTTTTTGTGTTCGACCAAGCTCCCCATAGCATCCTGGAGGTGACAAAATACTGTCACTCCGTAGGTTAGAATCATGATATATTATTGGGTTTAATACCTTGCATCCTGCAGGACTGAACATGGAGTAGGAACTGGCTGTCCATTTAGGTTGAGCTGTGTTATCTTTGATTTCTCTGCTGCTATGGTAGTTCTCTGTTAACTCTGTGTTTGTGTGAGATACTGTGCCATATAATGAAGATCTGGATTTGAACTTTTAAAAATTATTTTTCACGCCGGTGGCATTGGGGATGCTTTTGATCATCAGCTAAGCATGCGATTTTGTTTATTTGTATGAGTCTGACTTATTACATTTAATTGATTTCCTGTGTCATTGGGTGGGATATGTTCTTTGATGTTGGATACATGGTTGCTACAGTAAACCATTGATGGCCTTTTCTGCTAATGTTCCCCTTGGCCCCTTTCTTTTGTGCCTCCGGGCCTCAATTTGCCCCCAGTGAATTTGTTTGCATTAGCCCACTTGGGCTCCATTTTAGGGCACCAGCTATTGTTGTGGAGGTTTCATTGACTATTGGGTTGAATTTCAGATAACACTTGCCTTGCCAAGCAATTAAATGTTTCTGATTTTCTATGTACGTTGCAGTGTATTATGATGCTGTGTGATCATGTACCCGCATTGTTATATTGCAAACTGGCCTGTTTTTTCCTCCCCGTTTTTGTGCAATCTGCTATTCAAAAGGACTGAACACTTCTTCAATTTATGTTTCAATTTTTGTATTTAATTGACTATTCACTTTTGATGAATGCATTGTGGCTCTAAAATGATTAATTTATTTCAACATTTTGTTAGAAAGAATATTAATTTAACTTATGCAGTAGCTTACTATATATTTTTAAGTCTCAGAAACATTTGCAAAACACTCACTCTGTGAATGATGTCATCAGTGATGTCTTTTGAGATGTCATCAGTGATGTCTCTGACCACGTCATGAGTGATGCTCACTTCAACTGGTGTCTTGAAAGTTTTGGGGTGATCCGTCAAGCGGGGGCCAATAAAAAGGGGGGTCCCAAAATGCATTTTCCCCATGCAATTTCCCATTGGGACTTTAGACATAGCTACAGCCCAAACCACTTAACAGGATTACACCAGGAAAAGTAGCTGTTGGTTCAGAGAAGTGCCTTTTCAGATTTGGTGTAAATTTGTTCAGTAGTTGCAGAGTTATTGAAAGAAATTCAAATTTGTATATATAGGGATGCAACAGTCACCATGCTGAAATCTGATTAGTTGCCAACACTGCCAAAAAAACGTTAAAGAAAAAGAGAAGGGTGCAGGGTAGGAATACCTTGACTCCCTAGGCCTCTTGGGAGAATTCCAGAACAACCCCACCAGGACAAAAAACGGTTTAAAAAAAAAAGGTTTTTGGTTGGAGCCGAGCTGGATCCATGGCTCCCGCAGAAAATTAAAAAAAAATTATTTAGCCCATTCCAGGGGCATGCGGGCTTAGATGAAATATAAAGGAGGGGGTGCACAGGGCTCCCATGCCCTGAGGACTGCCACCTCCCCAGGGCTAATTCAAAAGAAATTGGGGGTCTCGGACACTCTGTGCCCCAAAGACCACCACCTCCCTGGGGCTAGTTTCTTTGTAATGGGGGGCCTCATGGAACCCCATGAGTCCCAGAGACCACCACCTCCCCGGGGCCTAATTGTATGTTTAAAATGGGAGGGAGGCTGTGCAGCCCCCCTCCTGAGCCGTTCTTGACTTCGGGGACCACCACCTACCAGGGCAGGCACAACTACATCAAAGGAGGGGGGTACATGACCCCCCCTCCTGGATCCAATAATGGCCCTGTGCACTGCCACCCCCCCCAGGGCCTGCTATGTCCGGGGGTGCCTAGCCCAAGAAATTGCTGTTTGCTGTGGCTTGGTGGGAGCTGTAACCGCTCCCGACTTTCCACAGCAAACACTCCGCTTTCAGCAAGTGAGAGCAGAGAAAATGCTGTTGCTTGCTGGAAGCGGAGCATTTATCTGTTTCCCTGTCCGCTGTCAAGCAAGCAGGGAAAAAGATGAATTGCTTTCACACACAGGGGGCTGTATGTTTAGCAGCTCCCTGTGTGTGAAAGCAATGCCGGCTTCTCCAGGAGGCGGGGAGCCAGCAGTGACGCGGGGGCTTGAGGCTCCCCCAGTGGTCCCAATGCAGACTGAGTGCCCTGGGGGCACCTATAGAACCATGGCTGGGCCCTGGGCCAAAATCGGAACAGGGAGTGGAGGGGGGCAACGCAACACCACCCCCAAATAAAAAAAAAATGTAATAACCAGGCCATGCGGCCCACTTCTATTAAAAAAAATGAAAAAGCCTGGCACCGGGGGATGGGGTTCCCTGGGCCGAAATTGGCAAGGGGAGGGGGGCTGTGGCCCTTTTCCCCCATTCTATTGTGGCCGGGCCCCAGGGGATTGGGGTCCTCGGGGATGGAATTGGCCTTGGGAGGGGGCTGCCTGGCCCCCCTGCCCCATTTAATTATGGCTGGGCTCCACGGATGGGGTCCCCGGGGCCAAAACGGGCCCGGGGAGGGAGGGCCGCACGGCTCCCCTCCACCATTCAAATGTGGCCTGGCCACTCGCACCCACACTCACAGACCCACTTACCCACTCATAGACTGTCTTGCTCCACCTTTCAGATAATACAGAATCTTCCATCGGGCTTAAACACGGCAGAGCAGGAGACATAAAACACAACAACACCTAGAAAAGGGTTTCTCTTTACAAAATGCAAAGACTCTCTTTTTAGAATAAGGCTTGGGGTTTTATTTATGCAATGCTCTCTAACAGAAAGGCTTTCCCAGATGCTAAATGAACCACATTCATAAGAAAGATATATATTTATATGCAAGCAATAATAACACACTTGGTAAATGCAACAGTTAAATGCATGAATAATACTAATGAATAAACAAGCAGCAAATAATATGAGATAACACTCAAGAAAATATGGGGGCGCTAGGTGGCACACGATCAAAATGGCTGCACTCATGATCCGACAGTTATCCTGCCCACAGACGACGACATGTGCTGGAAATAGCGGGTAATTGCCCATTAACCGCTAGTTGCCCATCGCTCCAATTTTTGGACTAGAAGACAAATATCTGACGCGATCGTGCCTTATTGACGGACTGACGCCGGGATCGCAGAGAATACTGCTGGAGGTGGAGTCGGCTTCCGGAGCTAGTGAGCCCCGGGGATTCCACGTGGTGGTGGGGCCGCATTGAGCACACCGCAGGCGGAGCGGCTGCAACCGCTGCAAGGGACAGAACGGAGGCGATCCTGCGGGGTATACCTTCGCTCCCTGATGCCAAGGTGAGGAGTGAAAATGGCGAAGGGATACAACCAGCACTCACTTTCAGTGCATGCAGGCTCCCAAGACTGGCGTCCTTGCAAAAAAAAAAAAAAAAAGGAAAACAACAGCCCCCGGTCTTCCCGCAATACACTTGAAACTCGCCACATATCAGCAAGTGTCTTTGACAGGAACTGAAACACGCGAAGCCAGCATTAAAACAGGCAGGACCAGCGCCGACACTCTGACATAGCCAGAAGCAACAGAGACGGTATCGGAATCATGGCACAGCCCAGAGACTCTATCCATGAGGATGCCCAGTGGATAGCACTGAAGAACATTAAGATTGGGGCGAGGGGATATCGTGTTTGTCTGTATTGCCTTACATAACTGACTTTGGCTCTTCGCTGGTGGCACAGGCCCACGTCTGCTCAGCTGTCCTGATGGCCACAGTTGATACAGACAAGCAAGCCCATTGTAGACGATCAGCAATTGGAGCACTGTGAATTCGTCTCCCTAAACAACGCTATTGTGGAGGTGGCCAAGCACGACGAGGCATATTAATAACAGTCCCTGAGGTCACAACGCCATTCTTACTTGAAATTGGTGGACACCGGTGCGTCCCACATGGCAGTGACGTGCCCCTTTCAGCTACTTCAGGTCCCCACCACCAGAGCCTCATCACATTTGTCCAGTCATGGGCAAGCCGAATGGCAAGCATTCTAAACTGTCCTTTGAAGCAGCCCAAAAAACCGTCACACGCTCCACTTCTGAAGAACAGGAACATGGAAGCGCAGAACACACGCAAGAGCCAATGACTTCCCAGGAAAATTATGTCAAAAGCCTGTTGCTGGAAATGCAACGCAGCCTTACCTCCATAGAAAGTAAAATGGACTCTATGACGGCTTGCATGGACTCTATAGTTCTTAAAATCGACAAGCATGATGAGCGCATTAAAGAGACGGAGAGACGAATTTCAGATAACGAAGACACCACGGGGCAAATACAAAAACAGGTCGCCCAGATGGACAAGCTGCTTAAGGTAATCGCTGCGAAAAATGAAGATTTAGCACGCAGCAGAAGCAATAACATACGGGTAATTGGTATTCCGGAAAGCACAAACACAGGGCGAATGGAAGATTTTGTGGAGCGTCTGCTACGAGACACATTTGATGCAGAGGTCTTTTCACCCCAGATGATAATAGAGAGAGCACATCGCTCGTTGGGTCCAAGACCTCCCCCAGGAAGCAACCCCCATCCGATCATAGCTTGCCTACTCAACTTTCGCGATCGAGATACCGCCCTGAGGCTGGCAAGAGAAAAGAGACGTCTGCATTTTGAAGGTAATGACTTTATCATTTACCCCGATTTTACAGCAGCAGTACAAGAGGCGAGACGTAAATTCATCCCAGCCAAGGAGAAACTTCGTAAGGCACAAATCGACTATGCTCTCATGTACCCGGCACGTTTACGTGTTACGCACCAGGGCAGGCAACATTTCTTTACAAATGTGCAACAGGTGGATGACTACCTCAAGCGTATCAAACGACAGGCGTCAAACCCCGAAGCGACGGAGCACCCATCCAGATCTACATCCCCTACGTCGGACTGTGATTTAAAAAGGGGCGACAAGTGAATCGCGCCTTGAAACGGTCAAGCACATACCGGACCGTAAGTTTAACCTCTCTTCTCCGTTAGGACTAGGAAGTTTAGGCAATGCTTGGGGTATATTTCCCTACAGGCGAGATGCAGCCCGCATTGTCTGAAGTGACTGTGAGCAACATGCTGACACCAAATGACTGGCCCTAGTGCAAAGGAATGGGAGGAGTTGACGGGGAGGAAGAAAGTGGGAATCCAACATGAACTATACCGAGCACTCCTTCTCCCCCCCAGAATAACGGGAGGCTATGTCAACGCCTGCTGGAGAAGGGAGAATCTCGTGTGCCCGCTAGTGCTCCCCAAAGGGCGTTCCCCCCAACAGTTTAGAAGACTTACATAGTTTGTAATGAGTTGGGAAATCTGGGTGGTGGGAGGGCGATGTAATGTCAGCATGATTGGGGTGCTGTTGTGGGAGGGGGTGGGACAGGGAACATGGCCACACATCCAAACAGGTTATGTTTTGAGATGGGTAGATCTGCTAATACATGTACAGGAAAATATTGACAACATTAGGTCTTACATGCAACAAAATGCACCAAAAATACATAGAGTATGGCTCAGGTAAATGACACATTGCAAATTCACCTTTTAACATGGAACGTTCGAGGTTTGGGGGATCCCCGTAAAAGGAGACAAATATTGGCATATTTGGACAGACACCAAATCCACATTGCCATGCTCCAGGAAACACATTTCGACCCGCGACACACTCCCCAATTCGCTAGTAAGTGGGCTGCGCATAGAGCTTTCTCTTCCTATTCGACGTACTCTAGAGGCACGGTGATCCTCATTAAGAGGAATACTCTGTACATTCCAGGAGGAGTGAGTCATGATTCCAAAGAAAGATACTGCATGATGTGGGGCAGACTAGGATTACAATCGGTTACACTAGTATGCTGTTATGTGCCAAATACAGATGATCCGGACTTTTACACCACACTATGGGGAAAAATCCTTGAGGGAGGCTCCACACACGTGATATGGGGGGGGGATTTTAACACAACGCTCAATCCAACCAGTGACAGATCTAACCCTGTCCCACGTCACTATACCAAAATGCACTGAATATTGGCCGACATGTTCACAGATAATGGCCTTTTGGATGCTTGGAGATACCTTCATCCAACTAGGCGGGAGGGCACACATTATACGGCAATGCACGCAACATGGGCTAGGCTGGATTATTGGGTCGTGACCCGTGTAGTGGGCCCCTGGATAATTAATATGGAGCATCTAGCCAAATCAAATTCTGATAATGCCCCGGTGCGAATGGTGTTATCCCCCCAGCTCTGTCCACTAATTTGAGGAATTGGAAGCTGGTACCAGAAGCACTACTGCATACTGCTTTCCAATCGGAGTTGGGCCAAGAAATCGCAGATTTCTTTCAGAGAAATATAGGTTCAGTCACACATGTGGGCACAGTTTGGGAGGCCTTTAAGGTCACAATGCGCGGTTCCTGCATAGCCAAAAGCTTTGGGGTTTTGCGAGACATCAGACGCAACTTGGGACAGCTGGAGGGAGAGCTGAAGAAGCTGGAGGGTGAGATGGGACAGGATGGAAGCGGTATGCTACAGGTGACGTTCAGGGATAAACTCACAGAATACAAAGATACTGCCGAGAGAGAAATACGTTTTAGGGGGAATACTTTGAAGCATGCCGATATGGGGAGGAAGAGCGACCGGGAAGGGCCTTGGCGGAGGAAGCCCGCAAACCAAGATTCTCCAATCACATGATAGAGATCCTAGATGATAAAGGGACAAGGTACAGGGACAGTCAGGACATCCTTAATATCTTTACTGAGTTCTATACCAATTTATTTAGCACTCGCAGACAACAGCCACTTGACCCGTCGACATACTTGAAAGACATGGCCCTTGGTTGGCTGGGAGACACACAGAGGGAGTTCCTCGCTGCTCCCCTCGAGAGCGATGAGATACGCACTGCAATCATGCAGATGAAGTCAGGGAAAGCCCCGGGGTCAGATGGTCTTCCTATAGACTTTTACAACACTTACATTGACCAACTAATCCCCATATTGAAAGAAGTCTATGAGGAGGCCCAAGAGACAGGCATTCTACCGGGCAGCATGGGAGAAGCACTGGTCACATTGCTTTTAAAGCCTGGTAAATCTGCGGACACCTGCGATTCCTACCGTCCGCTATCTCTGATCAACAATGATGCAAATATTCTCGCCAAAGTATTGGCTAAAAGGTTAAGTCTTTTGATGGAGAAGTTGGTGTTGCCTGATCAGGCCGGGTTTATCCCGGGAAGAGCGACATCTCACAATCTCCGTACACTATTCTCCATATCACAAAATGTAGATCCTCAGCTGGCCCTTGTGGCGGTCTTTCTAGACGCCACAAAGGCCTTTGATTCAGTTGAATGGGATTACTTATTTACTATACTGCAAAATATGGGGATACCTTTAGGGTTCCTGTCATGGATATGACTTTTTTTTTTTGTTTAACAATTTTTATTGAAAACAAAACAGCAGCGGTAATGACATTACATAGACATCTCAGCTGGAAATATATGCGTTTTAGTATTACAAAATAGCTTACAACCCATCGGGAGCACCCAAGATAACACAGAGCGAAAGGCTGATCAGTATGAAGAGGGATACAATTACGTCGTCGGGTCTGGGAACACCACTTGTACTCACTATTCTTGCTGGCCCGGAAGATTATGTCATCCTGTCTGCGCCCGCCTCCTCCAATAGTGCCTGCCTCTCCCGTCTAAGTTCCACCGTAGGAGAAATGCAGATGTCCCCCCTGTATTTATTCCAGCGTCCCCACTTTTGATCCCATTTTCGTGGGCAGCCTCTACCTTTGTATACAGTTTTCTCCGCTATCATAGCATGGTCCATATCCTTAGCCCAATCTCGCAATTGTGGTATAGTGTCCACCCCCCACTTCTGGGAAATGTTTCTTTTCGCTATGCTCCACCCCATAGTGGCCCACGATTGTTCTGCTTGGGTGAGGTCTGTTGTCTCCCAGATATTAAGAAGGCATAGTTGGGGAGATGGATGTATGGGTTTGTCACTAGACCTTGCCATTTGTCGGGTGATGTCTATCCAGTAGTGTTGTATGAGGGGGCATTCCCATAGAATATGTATGAATGTACCTATTTGATTACAGTGCCAAAGACAGAGTGTATCTGGCCTCCTTCCTAATTTAAATAACAGTTTGGCATCAAAGTACACGCGATGGAGAATCTTAAGCTGGACGAGCCGGAGTCGCATCGGGACTGCTACCTCCCGGGGTGAAGCCCGCGCTTCAATCCAGTCTTCGTCAGTTATTGCTCCCAGGTCCGCCTCCCAATTAGCTCGCAGTTTCTATATTGGATCAGCCCGGATATTGATCAATTTTTTGTACGTTAGAGAGACAGCCTTGCGGGCCATTGGGTCCAGCAACAACCTGTCCTCCAGAGGAGAGGAGTCAGGGAGGGGGGTGTCTGTAGGGAGGGCACAATCTATGGCATGACTAATTTGAAGGTACCGGAAGTGCTCTGCCGGTGCTAGCTGATATTTGAGTTGGAGATCTGCAAATGACGCCTTCTTGCCCTTGATCCACATATCTCCCACCGTGGAGATACCGATCATGTCCCACTTGTCAAACCCTGCACAGATACTCAACCGTCCCAAGATGTCGGGCTCCCACACGGGGGTAGCCTTCGTCAGGCGCCCTCGCCATCCCATCCGCCGTTGGACCCCGTGCCACACTTCTACTGTACGGGCCGTGGGGCCAGTTAAGCCTAATTTCTTGGGGTTGGAGTATAGCGCTCTATTGTAGCCTCCCTTCCCCATTAACCACAGATCAGTGCGGAAGCTGGGGTCAGTATGGGACCCAAACACCCATCTGTTGATGGCAATTAATTGCGACGCATGGTAATAAAGGCGCATATCCGGCAACCTGATGCCTCCATCGTACCATTCCATAGTGAGCTTGTTTATAGCTATCCGAGGCGGTCTATTATCCCATAATAAATCTCTAATTGCTGCCTCGATCTGCAAAAAGTAGGTTTCGGGGACCAGGATGGGAGTGTTTTGCAGGGCGTAAAGAAAACGTGGCAGGGCTAGCATCTTGACTAAAGACGCCCGACCCAAAAGAGTAAGGGGTAGTGTCTTCCAGTGGATGATATCAGATTTAAACCTCTGCAACGGACCCACCAGATTCTGTTCATAGAACACTGCTACGTCAGTTGTTATAAAGATGCCGAGGTATTGGAAACCCTGGGTCGCCACTGGAATGTTGTATCCCCGAGGACTTTGCGGCGGATCACCCCAGAGGGAATACATCTGGGATTTGGACCAGTTTATCTGGTAACCAGAGTGGGCCCCAAATATGTGGAAAATGTGGAGAACGCGGCGGAGTGAGAGCGCCGGTGAGGTGAGATAAAGTAAAATATCGTCTGCATATAGCCATATGCGGTCTTCATGTCCGTCTGTCTATTTAAAGCCTCTGATACCAGGGTCTCCCCTAATCCAGACTGCTAAAGGCTCTAGGACCAGGGCAAAGAGAAGTGGCGATAGTGGACAGCCCTGCCTCGTACCACGACAAAGGGGGAAAGAGCCTGAGCAATGGTTGTTCACTGAGACGTGGGCAATAGGAAGGTTATACAAAAGTCTGATCCACCCAATCAACTTGGGCCCGAGCCCAATGTGAGTCAAAACCGCAAACAGATAGTCCCATGCCACGGTGTCGAATGCCATTTTTGCGTCAAGCGCGAGCAAGATCGCCTCTTCCTCTATTGTTGCCACATGACCCAACGTGCCATGGACGCGACGTAGGTTACGCGCCGTATTGCGACCCGGCATAAATCCCGACTGGTCAGGGTGGATCAAGTCAGTGAGATACGGGAGTAGGCGGTTGGCCAACAGTTTAGCCAAGATTTTGGCCTCCACGGTTATCAGGGAAATGGGTTGGTACGATGTACACTCGTCCACTGGTTTACCGGGCTTGCGAATGACCACAATGGTGGCCGTGCGGATATCTGCCGGGAGAAGGCCAGCCTCATAGCATTCATTATATAGATTCAGTAAATGGGGAGCGAGCTTCATAGCCATGGGTTTCATCAGTTCAATCGGAAGCCCATTTGGGCCCATTGCCTTACCCGCCCGGATGTCTTGAATGGCCTTCTGAATCTCTTCAACCGAGATATCCACCTCTAAGGCCTCTTTATCTGTTTGGGAGATACATGTGACCTCGATAGTAGCGAGGAGATCTGCCGCCCATGTCGCCTGTGAGTTCTGTGGCAAAGTGTATATTTGCTCATAGTATTTCGCGAACGTCTCTGCAATGCCCTGAGGGTCAGTGATCAGAACGTCATCGGGCCCCTTGATCGCGCGCACCCATCTCGCCGACTGTTCCTTGCGTTCCAGCCATGCCAATAGTTTTCCGGTTCGCTCGCCCTGCTCGTATATTCTATGACGGGTGGTGAGAGCACACCTATTGGCGTCCTCCAAAAGCAGTTGTCTGTAATCCTGTCTCTTAACATTGAGGCTATGTTGAATATCCTGATCAGAGTTCTGCGAAGTGGCGCGCTCAAGGTCCAAGATCTCCGTTTCCAATTCACTCACTCGCCGGTTGCGCTCTGCCCTGTGGCCCACCATCATTGACAAAGCTCTCCCCTTTATCACTGCCCCATAGGCGCCCCAGAGCGTGATAGCTGATTTCACAGACCCTTTATTCTCCTCAAAATAGTAGTCAGTGTCTTTCCGTAAGTTATCCCGAATGTGTGGGATCTTCAGCGCCCAGGGTTGGATCATGATGGGGCCTGGTTGCACTATACGGTGAGCTCCGAAGACTGCTGTAACCGGGGAATGATCCGACACTCCCCTCGCAAGGCAAGCAGGATCTGTGAAGTCCTGTATGTTTTGTGCGTGGGTAAACAGGTAGTCTAGTTGTGATTGGCTGCCATGCACTCCAGACTGGAACGTGAAGTGTGTGTCATGAGGGTGTGACCATCTCCAGATGTCTACCATCCCCAGGGCATTAGTAAAGTCATGTAGTTGTGAGCTGTGTGCGGAGTCACGTCTGGGTGGGGATCGGTCTATTTGGCTATTCATCGTCAGGTTAAAGTCGCCTCCCATCATCAGTGTACCCACGGGTAAGTTCAATATTAGCACACCTATATCTGCTAGTGTCATGCGTTGAAGACCCGGTGGGGCATACACCGAGATAACGTTAAGGACTCTGCCCTCCCAGATGCCCGAGCAAGCTACATATCTACCCAGCGGGTCAGTCCACGTACTTTGTATCATATAGGGGCAGCCTTTTCGAAGGAGGATCCCCACCCCCTAGACCCCGAGGTAAAGCCAGAGTGTGCAACCATACGATAACCCTTCCTATCCAGGGCCTTACAGGAGTTACCTATTAAATGTGTTTCTTGGAACAACACCATATCCAGCCCCTGACGGTGAATATATTGTAGCACTATTCCACGCTTGATTTTGTCCCCTAGCCCGTTGACATTCCATGTCATGAATCTAAGTCCCTGACCTCTTGCCATAAGACTCTAATAGCGGTTTAATGGAGAGGAAGGAGTATCTATGGTGAATGAAACCCATAACGGCGACTTTCTTTGCTGCTCCTATTGTGTTACAACGTCCTATGGTGCTTTTAGACGTGAAATCAATGACCTGAGTGTCAATACCTGCTGTGATGCACTGATACAAGATGCAAGTTCGTACTGCTGCATTAAAACAATGAAAAACAACCCCCCAACAAAACAAACCCAAACAAGCCCAGGTCCGTAGTAACTCACCCCCCTCCCTGCCTCCCTGCATTACGGGACTAAAACCACCCGCCACCCCCAACATGCAGAGCGCCTGTCGCCCACCCATAAACAATTCAAGGGAATGTGAGCTACCCCACTCCCACCACAGTAGCAGACAGTCAACAGGTTCCTCGTCCCCCGACCCGACCCCACCCCCAGCACTATTTACAACACTCGGCTCAACCTGGATAACTGACCATCTCCAAACGATGTCCCGGCCCAGGGATCCATGTGTCAATGGTCTCCATATAGGAAACGACCACCACCAAGTATTTAGACATGAGGAAAAAGCATACCACTAACAATTGAAAATAGGCATTCAAACGCTGAGTCAGTCTCCTAAGCAGCGACAAATAATGACGCTTCGCCAGCAAGGGTAGCCCCTTCCCTCCTCCTGATCAGAACCGTACCCGTTGCTCTCACAATCAGAGGGTTAAACTTACGAGTCCACCACCAGAAGCGTTCTGGGGAACTCTCGGGGATCGAGAGTAACAACACAAAGTCTTACCAGCGTCCAAGATTAGTGCCCCCCTGTGTGTCCCTGGGAATCAGAGTCTGAGTGTGGAGGAGAGCGTCTCTGCTGACGCCAGTCCTCGGCCTCGTCAGCCGCCGAGAGTCCCTTCTTTACCTTCTTTTCCACCGTACGCCAGCCCTCCAGCCAGTCCCATGCTTCTTCCGGGCGAGTGAAGAACCATGATTTCCCGTTGGCTTCCACTCGCAGCTTGGCGGGGAACATCATTGCGTATTTAACTTCTTGATCTCGGAGAGCCCGTTTCACCTCCAGGAAGCTGCGTCTCTGTCTCTGTACTCGCAGTGTGAAATCGGGAAAGAACATGATTTTGCTGTTTTCGATGGTTAGCGGCGGGGCCACCCGTGCAGTTTGGAGAATGATATCTCGGTCTCGGAAATTGAACACGCGGGCAAGGAGTGGCCTAGGGGGCGCCCCCGGCCTGGGCCGACCTCCTGGCACCCAATGAGCTCTTTCGATCGAAAAACATTTGGAAAGTCCTCGGGGCTGAAGATGCTTGAGGACCAGGTCCTCGATAAAAAGGTCCGCTGCTTGCCCCTCTGCGCGTTCCGGAACACCTATAATACGAACGTTGTTCCGGCGCATTCTGCCTTCATAGTCATCCAGCTGTTGAGCCATTGCTTCGTGGGAGGTGCGCAGTTCAGTGACTTCTCGCTTGAGAAGGCTAGTGTTGTTGCTCAGTTCCTTGGTCGTGCTCTCCACTGTACCCACACGCTCAGCGATTTTTTTCATGTTTTCCCTGATCAGCCCCACATCAGTGGCCACTGTGTCGATCCTCGCTTTGAGGGACGTTTTAATGGCAGTGATCGCTTCGAGGAGATCCTTATTCGTGGGTTCCGCCGTGTCGTCTGGGGCCACCACCTCTCCCCGATCCCCATTCTGTTGTTTTTGCCAGGCGAATTTCTCCAGCTTGGTCTGTGCTGCTGATCTGTTGCTGCGTCCGGACGCCATGGTCACCGCTCCGGTGGCACCACTCGGTTGCAGAGTGCGGCCGCTACTCCCCGCCGCCTGCAGTGGAATCCTCCACCCGGCCTGTCGGATTTCGCGGAACGCACCCCAACCAGAGGAGTACTCCACAGGGAGTGTAATGTCAGATGAGCTCTAGCGGCGCCCCACCAAACTCACAGGCCAGCCAGAGGGGTTCTGGGTGGGGTTTGGGCCTCCACCTCCACCGTTTTCACGTCGTCTTCTCTGCTATATAGCTTGCTGCACCAGCCGCTAAGTTGGCCCAAGCGAGGCAAACGGGGTATCGCGGAGATCCGCAGCAGTGTCTGATCTCACTGGGACCTGGCGTGAGATACTCCTGTCGCGTTGGGGAGCACGCTTGCTTCAGGTCGCCTGGGTCCCACCCGCAGCTTGCGCCTGGCCTCAGTCACGCAGCGGGGGGAAAGGATTAATGGGTCCCTGCACCGGGCCTCGTCGAGTCGCTGCTGGACCCCGCAGCGGATGCGCTGGGTACCCAACCAGCTTCTGGGTCGTTAGTGGGTCCCGTGCTGTCGTGGATGTGCCCCCTCGAGTACAATAGCAAAGGCCGCGCAGTGTGGAGCAAGGATTGATGGGCCTCTATACCAGGCCTCCTCGAGCCGCCGCGGGACCACGCAGCCGACGCACTAGGTCCGCAATTGTTCTCGGGGCCGCTAGTGGGACTCTTGCAGTTGTGGCTGGGTCCGCCCAGACATAAGATCAGAGGCCACGGGGCCGTTTGCAGCGCTACTCACATGGACGGGCCCGGCTGGGCCGTCTTCTCCCCTGCGGGGTCGTTACAGCTCACACATAGGGCCTCGGATAAATCCCCGCTGGCTCTCGCTGGGCCCGGGTGAAGTGCCGGCTATTGCATCCCGTCACTTGTGCCGGTCCCCGGGGTGAAAGGCCGCAGCCGCGGTCTCGCGCAGTTCTGCCCTCCAGCCGAGGTGCACCTCCTCCAGCGGGGACGCCGGCAAAGACGCGGTCCGTGGATCTCTTCACCGGTGCAGCCACCAATCAGGACCAAACTTGCCCACAATGTCGCTAGGTGCCACCGGGCATTGGAGAAGGCTGCAGGGTACAGGTCAGGCCGGCGGGACTCTTGATTAGCCGGATAATGCGGGAGTGGCGCTCCGGAGCTAGGCTACCAAGCGGCCATTCCCGTCAGCAGTTAGCCACGCCCCCTCATGGATATGACTTTTATACACTTCCCTGATGGCCAGGGTCCTCATCAATGGCCAAGCCTCACTACCCTTTTCTATTACGCGTGGCACGCGACAGGGGTGTCCACTTTCCCCCCTACTATTTGCGTTAGCAATCGAGCCTCTGGCAGCAAAAATAAGACAAATGCAAAAACAACAGTTGATGGACAGAATGCAGAACAATGTCATACATTCACCCCAGTACAGAGATCTGGGCCTAAATCCATCGTTTTTGCTCACCATGCCATTCAGTTTGGACCCAGCCATATGCAAATCAGTCTTGACCCTGTGCCTCATGGGAACAGTCCAGCCCGAACTGCCAAGCCAGGTCCTCCCTGGACTGGAAACAAGCATCCTAGGACCGGTTTCGGGGTTTCACCCCTCTTCAGCCAGGATAGCTTGATTCCAGTGGCATGGAAACACGGGACCACGTCTGGGCATACCCGTCCCACTCGGGGTGACAAATGCAAAAACAACAGTTGATGGACAGAATGCAGAACAATGTCATACATTCACCCCAGTACAGAGATCTGGGCCTAAATCCATCGTTTTTGCTCACCATGCCATTCCAGTTTGGACCCAGCCATATGCAAATCAGTCTTGACCCTGTGCCTCATGGGAACAGTCCAGCCCGAACTGCCAAGCCAGGTCCTCCCTGGACTGGAAACAAGCATCCTAGGACCGGTTTCGGGGTTTCATCCCTCTTCAGCCAGGATAGCTTGATTCCAGTGGCATGGAGAGCACGGGACCCACGTCTGGGCATACCCGTCCCACTCGGGGTGACAAATGCAAAAACAACAGTTGATGGACAGAATGCAGAACAATGTCATACATTCACCCCAGTACAGAGATCTGGGCCTAAATCCATCGTTTTTGCTCACCATGCCATTCCAGTTTGGACCCAGCCATATGCAAATCAGTCTTGACCCTGTGCCTCATGGGAACAGTCCAGCCCGAACTGCCAAGCCAGGTCCTCCCTGGACTGGAAACAAGCATCCTAGGACCGGTTTCAGGGTCAAGACTGATTTGCATATGGCTGGGTTTAAACTGGAATGGCATGGTGAGCAAAAAACGATGGATTTAGGCCCAGATCTCTGTACTGGGGTGAATGTATGACATTGTTCTGCATTCTGTCCATCAACTGTTGTTTTTGCATTTGTCACCCGAGTGGGACGGGTATGCCCAGACGTGGGTCCCGTGCTCTCCATGCCACTGGAATCAAGCTATCCTGGCTGAAGAGGGGTGAAACCCCGAAACCGGTCCTAGGATGCTTGTTTCCAGTCCAGGGAGGACCTGGCTTGGCAGTTCGGGCTGGACTGTCCCCATGAGGCACAGGGTCAAGACTGATTTGCATATGGCTGGGTTTAAACTGGAATGGCATGGTGAGCAAAAAAACGATGGATTTAGTCCCAGATCTCTGTACTGGGGTGAATGTATGACATTGTTCTGCATTCTGTCCATCAACTGTTGTTTTTGCATTTGTCACCCCGAGTGGGACGGGTATGCCCAGACGTGGGTCCCGTGCTCTCCATGCCACTGGAATCAAGCTATCCTGGCTGAAGAGGGTGAAACCCCGAAACCGGTCCTAGGATGCTTGTTTCTAGTCCAGGGAGGACCTGGCTTGGCAGTTCGGACTGGACTGTCCCCATGAGGCACAGGGTCAAGACTGATTTGCATATGGCTGGGTTTAAACTGGAATGGCATGGTGAGCAAAAAAACGATGGATTTAGGCCCAGATCTCTGTACTGGGGTGAATGTATGACATTGTTCTGCATTCTGTCCATCAACTGTTGTTTTTGCATTTAGTCACCCGAGTGGGACGGGTATGCCCAGACGTGGGTCCCGTGCTCTCCATGCCACTGAAATCAAGCTATCCTGGCTGAAGAGGGGTGAAACCCCGAAACCGGTCCTAGGATGCTTGTTTCCAGTCCAGTGAGGACCTGGCTTGGCAGTTCAGGCTGGACTGTCCCCATGAGGCACAGGGTCAAGACTGATTTGCATATGGCTGGGTTTAAACTGGAATGGCATGGTGAGCAAAAAAACGATGGATTTAGGCCCAGATCTCTGTACTGGGGTGAATGTATGACATTGTTCTGCATTCTGTCCATCAATTGTTGTTTTTGCATTTGGCAAAAATAAGACAGCATCACCACGATAAAGCACTGCGTTGCCAACTACGCCCCATTCTCATCTCATTATATGCAGATGATATTACACTCTATCTTAGAAATCCCTTACAAAACCTCAATCCCGCCTTGAGAGGATTCGTACGATTTGGGTTACTCTCTGGAATACAGATAAATTGGACGAAATCTCAGATCTTCCCACTTACTGCTTCAGTGACACAATTCACTCCTGACTTCCCAATAGAATGGTGCAACACAGAGGTGAACTACTTAGGGATATATATTACTAATGACCGCGCTGAACTGATGCGTTTAAATTATGGCAGAGCACTGGAAAATATTAATAGTTGCGTCACGAGATGGATCTCACTCCCATTGTCTATGGCAGGGCGTACATCTCTCATGAAAATGATTATTCTCCCTAAACTATTATGCTTATTTTTTAATATACCATACGACCCTGGCAGGCATTTTTTACAAAATTACGCACCAAAATGATTCGACTCACATGGGGTAGCAAACAACCTAGGCTGAAATGGGATACGCTTACCAGGCCTTATGCCCAGGGAGGGTAAACAGCCTTTACTTCGCATGCTAAACAACGCATGCCATAACAATGCAGTCGTTACAATGACCGCGTTGTTATTTCGCATACCATTACAACGCAAGTCAGAAAAATGACTTGCGTTAGGGGGAAGAAGATGTTGGATTTAAAATCCAACACCTTCCCTAGTGTCCGCAAAAACTGGAGTTGGAATAGTAAATTATACTATTCCAACATCCAGCGCCCCCTAAAAGCAAGCCGTTGTTACGACTTGCGTTGTAACGGTAAGCGAAATAACAACGCGGTCGTTGTAACGACCGTGTTGTTAAGGCATGCGTTGTTATGGCATGCGAAAAAAAGGCCTATATTCCCAGTGAGGGTTTGATATCCCCAACCTAGAGCTGTACTATCACTGCGCACAAGCTCATTACGCACACTACTGGTTTCATCCTCCTAAATACATGCCACAGGTGGCAGTAGAGCAATGGCTAGAGGACCCCATACCTCTGGAAGGGGCTATATTGAGCACACCTGGAACCCGAAACACTGACCCTACATCGGTTACATGCACGGTAAAGGCTTGGCAACAGATAGCCAAACGTATGCAGGCCCCCATGCTGTACTCACCCCTACTTCCCTTGGTGTATCATCCAAATATGCCGGTATTACAAGAAGGGACCTTTAAAAAGACAAAAACTAAGTATAATATAACAAAATGGGGTGAATTATATTTAAACGGGAAATTCCGCATAATAGAACAAATGTTCACAAAATCGACACCCTCACCTATGGACATTTTTCTATATGTCAGAATGAGACAAGTTGTGAAAGAATATACACCTTCATATCCACAAGAACCGCAGGAACTTACCCCACTACATACAATATTACGCTGAGAATCGGCTTCACACGTGGTATCTACGTTATATCACAGCCTATATGTTAATCAAACCACAGAAAACTGCATTGCGCGGGAAAGATGGGCTACAGAAATAGGGCAGGAAAGAACGGACAAGCAATGGTCCTACTGTTGTACGCAGACAGAACAAGTATCCTCCAGCAGTCACCTACGCATCACACACTACAAATTCTTACATCGCACCTATTACACCCCTGTTAAAATGTACAAATATAAGCTGTGAGACAATGATAAATGATAAATGTGACAGGTGTGGGATGGAAATGGCAGATTTTCTACATCTTGCCTGGGAGTGCGATAATGTACAGAGATATTGGCGACAGATATTTATGGCACTAGAGCAGATGACATCACCCCCGATTCAAGCATCACCTCTGATGGCACTGCTGGGATACACAGAGACTATAGCGGATGGTTACCGACGCTTTGTAGCTCTGGGACTCTTATTAGCTAAACGAAGGATAGCATGTAGATGGGGACGAGGCAGGGCACCTAAGTTTAAAGAATGGATCGGAGATATGATTTTTTGGCAAGATCAAACACTTACATACGCTGAGCTCCTACCATTAGCCACACGACCCAGGGATATATGTGACCCCCTTAAGACATATCTCCTCGCGCACCCAGTAGACACTGAGAGCAATACGTCAATGCAGTGACGGGATGCGGAAAGAACGCACAGATGGCTGGCCGCATAAAATGTTGCCTTTGATGATTCATGCTATGTAGTAATGGACAACCAATGTGTCGACACACCTTCATGTAGACCTGTATTCATTGGGCTGTGATTAACACTGTCATGTTTTGTATGTTATCAAGCAGACAATATCTATATGTATCTACTCATGTCATAAGTGTATTGAACTGGTTTTATGTTTAAGAAAACTCAAATAAATAAAAGAAAACACTCAAGAAAATATACTGGACATCCTGCAGAACGATACACTAAATACATCAAATGATTACTTTGGATGTGCACCTCACTCATTCACACATCACAAAGAAAACACCTCAAATGACCACAGCCACTGGTATCCACGCATCACAATGGCACTAGTCAGAAACAAATCACCTCACCCAATCGTTCACTCGACATCCTTGCCAACTCAATCTGGGGGGCCCATTCACAGTTGGGCTTGGACTCTCGACCGGGACTCAGGTTCCGTTTGTCTTACAGCAGTACGTCTACTCTGTAAGTGAGCTCCCACCCTCGCTTTCAACAACCCTCAGGTTTATAGTCTCAAAAACACACACTAGAAGGTTCGAGAGTCTTCCCCTCTGCGCCAAGAAAACTTACTGGAACTGGCCAGCTTCCAGGCAAGCATTCCACGACAGGAAGGAGTTCCCATGTTCCCTCTACATTCTCACATGTTCCAGCCTTTATCTTAACGAAGCTTACGAAAGCCTTCCAGGGTACATTAAACAATCTCTCACAAAACATTACTTGAACATGATTAACCCAAACAACTTGCAAACCTGTCTGTGCGTGCAGAAAAGTTCAAGCAAGGCAGAGTCAGAATTCAGGATGACATGAGGCCATGTCAAAGCCAATAGTAAGAACTTCCTAATTCTTCCCAATGTACAACATAATGCACATTTGTGCACTACTGCTTATAGCATCACATACTTCATCTCTCAATGTACAACACAGTGCACATTTGTACACCACTGTTCATAACACTGCACTTCGAGACCAAAAAGTACATTCCACACCTCTCTCTCTCTCTCATGCTTTCAAATGCACATCCCACACGTTCTGTTCTTGGCAAGGCTGTTCTACTGTGTGACAGCTCCCACTGTAAAACTGCAAGATTAGAAGAACAAAACCTTCAATAGAAACAAGGAATATGCAGGACGTTGTACATTCAGTCTAGGATAAAATAACACACCAAAGTCAATTAAAGTGATGGTAGTCAAAGGTCATCATGTGGTGTCAGACCACAAGAGTGCCTCTAGCACTACATAGACCCAATCACAGACCCACACAGACACTCACAAACCCACTCACAGACCCATTGAAATACTCTTGCACTCACTTACTCATTTGTTTTCAAAAGTTACAGGTTACAGTTAGGAAATAAGATTTAAAAAACCTTAGAAATTCACTGGAAAATACAAAGGTTACAAAGACGTTATAGTTAGGAAATTGAATTTAAGAAACCTTAGAAATTTGCTGAAAAATAAAGGTTACAGGGACGTTATAATTAGGAAACAGAATTAAAAAAACCTTAGAAATTCACTGAAAAAAATAAAGGTTACAGAGATGTTATAGCTAGGCTCACATTTCACTCATACAAAACCAGTGAAATTCAGCAGTTATAGCTACCTGAGCTAAATATAACTTGCGCCCTCGCAATGCATTGCTCATGACATCAAATATTACATACAATATAAATAGGAAATTCATCTGTGCCACAAACAACATGGTGTAATTAATCAGTATTTGAAATTCTTGGGTAGTTGTTTTATGCTGGAGAAACTAACCAAGCCTGACATGAGCGAATGAATCTCTACCAGCCTCAAGAAATCAGACATGGACACCAATTTGGGTGAGCATTTTTCAGGGCCCAACTACAGAATACAAGATCTAAAGATTGCAGTCCTTACAAATAACTTCAAAACAGATAGCGAAAGGAAAACGTTTGACTATAAATAAATGCAACTATTCAATACACTGAGAGATGATTTGGACAGACACCACAGTTTCATGAATGACTATCTCACTGAAAAAATAACACCTCACACCCTTCTCTAAAGCCTTCCTTTGACATGTGACAGACCCTGACCCAGACCTTCTACTTTAAAGAGACATTGACCCGACATGTACCTGGTGTCTCTTAAACACATCCAACTTTGCAGAGCCACCAAGTTCAAATGCAACTGTTCGTACCTAAGTTATGCCTGCAATCCAAAAGCATTGACCTAGCCTGCGGGTAAACTTGTACAACTGTTACACTAGCACAACCTGTTGCCCCCTAATAGCATACACTTTGGCGTCATGCACAACTGACTCCACTTTATCCCCAGCAACCTTCAACAATCCAAGTTAGGGCAGACAACTAATTGTGGCTAGCCCGGTCGATGTCTTTGAGCCATCAACCTAACATATAACTGACTGACTATGTCCTACCATACTTTCTATGACATCAGTGGTGTTTGTCTCCCGCTGTAAACCAAATCTACTGCATCTACAGAGACACTGAGCTACCAATGAGCCCTACATTGTGACTGACCCAGAGACACTGACGTACCATGTTGCAAACCAGACATTTGAACTATTTTTCATTTTTCAAGGGGGAAGTTCAAGTGGTTTGTAAATGCCACCAGAATCCCTCCATGGCAATTTAGGACCGTATCACAAATGTTATGCATTATGTATTCTATATGACCCCGCTCTCCCATGTGACTTCAGGAAGCCTGCCTAACTCCCAGCCTCGATGTCCCTGCCTGATCTACCAGCCTTAACTGCCAAGACCCGGATCGGCTCTCCAATTCCTCGCCGTACTCGCCACCCTAATGGCATCGCAACCGGTTGCTAGGCAACCGTCCGGCCACCATTTTCACAGCTGATGAGGCCAGTGCATCGCAAGCCTCGCCACTACCGCCCACCCCCTAGGATACTTAATGCCGACCGATGCACACAACCGAGCTCACTTGGACTGACCACAGCATTGTCCATTTCACCGAGGTCAACTGACAAACCTCCGTTACTCTGCCCCCCACAGCCCGCCGTAGCTGGAATACCATTACTGCATCCCCATGGATGACCACCCTCAATACCACCATTCTCCACAAATCTGACGACGTCAGTTTTAGCCACCACCGACCTATGGGAATGGATCACCACCAGCGCCGACGTCATCACGCCCATCAAAACCCTGAGCAACCAAAGAACCAACAAGCACGCCAACTGGTTCACCCCTGAACTCAAAGCAGAGAAACACAAATGCAAACCTCTGAAGAGATGCTGGTGAACCAGCAAAGACTTAGGTGACCGCACAGCATTCAAGACGGCCCTCAAAACCTACCACCATGCCATCAGAGGAGCAAAGAAAGCTGCACTCGCCACCCGCCTCAAGCACACCAACCACACTAAAGAACTATTCCACATTGTCAGAGAATCCTCCTCCCCAGATGCCATAGAAAACACCATCCAGCCATCCGAGGCCCTTTGCAACTCACTCACCAACTTCTTCCACACCAAGATTGCAAGGCAATCAACTAGAACTTTAAACCCCAACTGCCACAGCCTGACCTCCCCGCTCCTCCCACCACCCCCGCCTTACCTCCTGACTGATTGGTACTCCTCTCTGCACCAAAACCACAACCTCCATCATGACCTCCATCCATTCCAGAGGCCCTCCTGACCCCTGCCCATACCACACCTTCAACCTCAGACAAAAAGAAAGCGGACACTCGCTCAGCAGCATCATCAACTCAGCTTTCAGATCCGCCACATTCCTGAAATCCGTGACGCACGACAAAGTCAAACCACTTCTGAAGAAACCCACAGCGGACGCTTCCGACCTCAAGAACTACTGCCTCATCTCACTCCTACCTTCCCAGCCAAGGTTCTGGAGAAAGCCGTCAACCTCCAACTCACAGACTACCTGGAATCCAACCACCTGCTAGACCCCTCATAGCCGCCACGGACAACGTCAGAGCCAATCATGACCGCGGCGAGTCAGCAGCTCTGATCTTCCTCGACCTGTCAGCAGCTTTCAAAACAGTCTCCCACCACTTCTTCACCCAAAGACTTCAAGACATCGGCAGCTGCAGCAACACCCTCAAGCTACTAACCTCTTTCTCACCGGGCGCACTCAGGGAGTCCGCCTCCCGCTGTATAGCTCCGACCCAAAAGCATTATCTGCGGTGTACCTCAGGGCTCCTCACTCAGCCCCACACTGTTCAACGTCTACATGAAACCGCTAGCACCCATCGTTCGCAGCCATGATCTCAACATTTTCTCTTACTCCGGCAACCCTCAGCTCATACTCTCCCTCACCAAAGACACAGACACCACCAGAGCAAACTTCGAGAAAGCTATGACTGATGTCATTGACTGGATGAGATCCAACTTCCTCAAACTCAACACCAACAAAACCAAAGTTCTCCTCTTCGGAAGACCCCCCTCACAGTGGGAAGAGTCCTGGTGGCCCTTTGCCCTTGGACCAGCAACGCCCGCAACCACACAAACCCGCAAACGCGGTATCATCTTTGACAGCAAACTCTCCATGAGACAACAGGTCAACTCGGTTGCCTCCACCTACTTCAGCACCCTCAGAATGACCCGTAACATCTTCAGATGGATCCCAACAGGCACCAGAAGACCCGTCACACATGCCCTCATCACTAGTCGACATGACTACGGGAACGCCCTCTATGCCGGAACCACCACCCTCCTCCTCAAGTGCCTCCAAACTATCTAGAACGCAGTAGCAAGAATCATCCTAGAGCTGCCCAGTTAATCCCACATCACCCCACCTCTGCAGCCTACACCGGCTCCCGATCAAAAAGAGATGCCACTTCAAACTGCTCACGCACGCCTACAAAGCCCTCCACAACACGGGATCAGAATACCTGAAGAACTGCTTGACCTTCCACCAGCCCACCAGACACCTGCAATCTGCCT
The DNA here is from genome assembly GCA_963921515.1 of Calotriton arnoldi. Classification (NCBI taxonomy): domain Eukaryota; kingdom Metazoa; phylum Chordata; class Amphibia; order Caudata; family Salamandridae; genus Calotriton; species Calotriton arnoldi. The sequence goes on along the minus strand of CAWUFW010007466.1, from coordinate 303,895 downwards.
CCCTGGCCCTTGCCATGGTCCCCCGCATCAATCTACATGAGCCAGAGGACACACCTTCTCTCACCTCGCTGCCAAGGCCTGGAACGACCTGCATATCCTCCTCCGAACCTCCTCCTCCCTTGCCGAATTCAGGAGCGGCCTCAAGACCTGGATGTTTGAATATCTCCTCCCACACACAGTGCCTGGATACCGCCGTGGTGATTTTCGGGCTTTACAAATACCGATTGATTGATTGATTGATTTATACTTTTGCTTATATTACATGTTTAGTTTTTGAGTAGTTAGCGTGTAAGGGTGTTCTTTTTTCACACAGAAATGTTTACTGAAAAATGTAAGTGAATTAATGAACTTTACTGATTAGATATCTGCAATAACAGAAGAGAACAATCCTTAATTATGAAGCTAATAATGTAGAATTTTCAGAGAAAAAACATCCTTCCTGTCTACTGAAAACACATTCTGTCTGTAGATAGAAAGATTGTTGAAGATATTATCTTCATGACACAACTAGCATTAGGCACAAATTAGGAGTAGACTGTGTACGTTTTTTTTACCTTTCATCAATAGACTGTTAATAAAACAAAAGACAATGGTAGTCTGGTAGTGCTATTATGTAATTCTGTGGCAGCAACTGCAAACAGAAAGAACCCACACCAGGTTCCACACAGGGAACTCAGAACCATAGACTCCCCTACATTCCATCAAGAGGGCTAGTTCTCACTATTTCCTTCTTGATTAATTCGAAAGTCTCTTCACATTCTTCATCCCACACATATTTCACATTTTGTTTTGGAACCTATGCAAACACACTATTTTATCCCAATTTTTTTAACAAATTTGGCATAGTATTCTACCAGCCCGAGGTATGAGCAAAGTTGGTCTTTGTCTTTGGGTTTAGTCGCACCACAAATGGCATCTAGAATCTTCATTTTAGGTTGAACCCCTTTCCCTGATACATGATGACCCAAGTAATCCACACCTTTCTAGAAAAATGTACCTTGTCTTTTTGTAGGGCCAACCCACTAGCTCTAATGAGCTCTAACACACCCCTTACTCCATCGTCATGTTCCGCCTGTTTCACCAAATGTCAAGATGTCATCTTGTAAAAAAACATGGACCCTTTGGTGTTCTCAAATAAACTGTTCATCAGCCGTTGGAATATGGCTGATGCTGATGTCAGGCAAAATGGCATACAGACATAACAATAAGTTTCTTCAGGCGTAACAAATGATGTTAGGTGTCTAGATTCCTTACTCAATTTGATTTGATGATATGCTGAGGATACATCTAGAGAAGTGAAGTATCTAGCACCACCCAAAGTTGCCAGCATTTTGTTAATGTTGGGTAAAGGTTGGCGATTCACCCAAATGTTAGAATTTAAATCTCTCAGATCCACACAAAGTCTTAAAGACTTATCAGCTTTATGCACTAGCACTTTGGGTGCCAATTATTCTGACTCTTCAATGGGTTCAATTATGCCTAAAGAACACAATTGTTCTCATTCAAATCTCAATTCCGCGAGCAAACTTAATGACACTTTGCGTAACTTGTGGGCCACAGCCCGTGCATGGTCTTTTAGAATTATGTGATTCTGGAAACCCTTGAGCTTTCCCAATTTCTCATTAAAAATCTCAGGGTAATCCTTGATCCACTCCTCAGCTTTTAGATGACTGGCCTGACCTGAATTGGGGAGACCTGGCAATAGCTGTGCACAATACATTCAACTCAATTTTTGTTCAGATAATACCATGTCAGGATGATTGGGGTCCAAATAAATTCCTAGTTCCCCTTGCTCATCCCAACCCAACAAATTTGCCCCATTCTTGGCAATGTATACAGGTCCCACAGCAGACTTTCCATCAAAATCCAAATTAGCATCAAAATTACTCACAACCTCCACTCTTTTGCCTCATATACAATTGTTTATACAAAATAGATGCATAAGAATGTACCCAAATTCATCACAGTTCCTCACATTCATTAACATGAAAGGAGAACCAGAGTCCGCCAACATTTTTACATCTCTATTATTCACAGAGATTACACAAGATGGGGGTTTCCTTTTGTGTGACCCTTCTATGGATGATATTTGCACAACCCCACTCCCTTCTTGGCTCAATGAAGATAACAGTACAGCATTGCTATCCTCATTGGAGTCAATAAGAAGGAGCAGCTCTTTATCCAGAATTTACTCTGCACATGCGTGCAAAGTGCCCTTTCTTGTCACATTTAAAACAGGTTTGATTTACAGCAGAACAAAATTTTGCATTTCCTAGATGGGACATGCTGCCACAGTGGAAACATGAAGTTTCATTCTTCTCACTCATCATCTTAGATGGTAAGACCTCAGGATTATAGAGAACACTAGCACCAGCTCCTTTTATGGTTTGTTTTGAATTGTGTTTCTCATTCAGTTGTTGACACATTTCAGTAGATTTAACATATTCATTCATTTCCTTCAAGTAAATCTGAGAATGCTCAGTGCTTTTAGCCAACTTTAGAACTGTCTCTAAATCTGGGTTCTCGGTGGATAAAAGTTTTTCTTGTACTAACTTGTTGCTTGTTCTTTCAATCAATTGATCATGGATAATTTAATCTCTGAATTCTTTATCGTTGCATGTAGCAGCAACTGTTCTGAGAGCGGCAACAAAATCATCAATTGACTCCTCAGGAATCTGGGAGCGTTGAGGGAACGTGTGATGTTCTAATGCTATGTTTTTCCTGGGATTAAATATTTTATCCTATGTATTGATATCTGATGCTTATTTATCAATCACAGTTAAAGAATCACCCTCTTCTTCTCCGACTGTGAGGACACTAACTATTTCCAGGGGTAAAGTTTTCAGAATGTTCCTGCCTTCTGAACCAAAATTGTATATTAGAAGTGCCTTTTTCTTTTTAGATGTAAATGTGACCCCATCAATTTCCTCTAAATATGCTTCAAAAGCTTCCTTGCAATGTTGCCAGTTTAATGGAGAAGTACCAGGTACTTGAAAAAATGGCGGTGGTGCTAACATTCTTTCTACGAGGTGACCTTACGTGGGTGAGTTGCTGCCAAACTGTACTAATTATTAACTAAATTTAGGTGTGCCTGTCACAGATTGTTATTGCACTCTTCAGGTGTGCCTGTCACCGACTGTTGATGCAGGGTTGGTATCAAGTGCTCTGAGATAGTAGTGATTTAATCTTTCCCCAGTACACAGGTGTGCCTGTCATTGTAAACTATTGCAAATGTTTTAACAATATCACAAATACCGGTGTGCCTGTCACCATAGAACAGTGCCGGCTTTTTAAAGCTGTAAATCCCATGAAACTTCATACATTTCTTCCCAGTTCAAACAACACATTGCACATGTGATGCTTGTGTTTCTGTAGGCAACAGAACACACTTTGGAAAAGTTCCAAACCACCCAAAATTGCCGCCAAGCGTGCGCGGCACAGGTTCTACAGCAATGGAGCTTGTCCAATACTATCCACAGGTGCTGACTTGTGCACAAGGCTTGTTTCAATGGGTGGTGGGGCCTAGTCGAAGTGGCTATGGCAGCTACCGAGGTGCGTGTATGCGATGCAGTCAGAGGCTGCTGCGCAAGCTAGTGAGATAATATGGTGGTTGTATGACGGAACCCCGCATGCATTTACCATGCATGCATTTACAACGTAGTCTCTACCACGACTGCAACATTACCATACTTTCCTTTACCATGGATGTCATTGCAACAGCTTGCCTTAGGGGGGCCGCTGGAATTTGGAATCCAACACCAGTCCAACAGTGCGCCCCCTAAAGAAAGTTGGACCAATATCTGCAGTGAAGAGAGGCACCACACAGGTAATGCTACAGCTGGCTGTAGATATTTGCCACTAAAAGAAGCTCAACAGGTGGTGAAAGGAGCAGGTAGGTCAGCTCAACTTCCCGGCAGCAACTGCCAACAGAAAGAATCCACCCCAGGTTCCACGCAGGGAACTCAGACCCCTAGAATCCCCTACATTCCACCCCTACAAAATCTTTGTAGAAGGTACCTTGATATGAAATCAAAAGGTAGGAAGAGGACCAAAATTATACATTGTTAGCTAAGATAGATAAAAAATTCTTCATCTATATTTAAACATGTAGGCTTGCAGGATTCTGTCTCTGTAATACAACATTGCAGGCATGTTATGACAAATGATTTCAGAAAAGTAGACAGTTTAGACTGTCTTTAAAATGAAGGGCCTGATCTAGATCTCGGCATACGGTGATGGATATCCCGTACGCACAAATATAAATCCCATTATACCCTATGGGATTTATATTTCGGCGGACGGGATATCTGTCACCATTGTGATGAAGTAACCCCTCCGCCGAGATCTAAGTCAGGCCCTAAGTATGTGCTTACACTGACTCTGTACATCTAAACTGGATCACTATTTTAAAAAAATAAGTTCTCTAATTCAAGGTAGATATATAGGGAGGTAGAGTATTGAACACAAGCAAAAAAGCGAATAGTTTGACTTTGATTGGATAACTGCACTTTATCAAGTCAAGTCAAATCATAAGCAGTGTTTGATTCTTTGCTCAGAATCTCAAGTATTCATAACTAAGGCTCCCAGTTTTCCATTTTTACAGATTTTTACAGATAAATACAGACAGAAAACATTGTGTTTCCTGTTTATATTATTTTTAAAAGCGGAAAAATATAGAAAAATTCGCTTTTTGTGAGCGACTCTCCATGCTGTCTTTAATAAATTCTAGGCCAACATTTGAGCAGATGGACTTCAGAGAGTTAAAAAAACAACATGAAATGTCCTTAAACACAGGCATATATTAATAAATATTTTTATATAATTCAATATTTATTTAAAATTTGTAGTATTTTGTTATATTTGGCTGCTTAATTAGCTAAAACGTGGCAGGTATCAAAGTATGAGTGCATGTTTATCAGTTAACTAAATGCGAAAATATACCATTACCCCCAGGTCCCTCCTGTCCCCGTCCCATTCATGACAAGTGGAGATAATCATCTCCCGACAGACAAAAAAAAGAACAGAGGAATGCTGGGACCCTAACCACAACCCCTCCCATTGGGAGTACATAAGCAGTACTTACCCAGCATTCTGTTCTTTTTTTCTGTCTGTCTGTCGACAGGAATGGGACGAGGTGCTGGTGCTGCTCCTGCTGGGCTGGAGTGGTGTTCCTCTTCTGTCCCCGTCTGGATGCCGGGTGGAAGACGCACCGCAGTCACTGGTTCCCATGCCTTCCTGCCTCTCTGTCAGTACCACATGCTGTGGGCTGGATGGGAGTCTGCCTTGGAGGCTGTGAAGACTGCCTCGAGATGCCCGTTGCTGTAGGAAGGTCGGTCTTTGTTGCCCCTGGAGTGCCTGGTGACCGGGCTGCTTACTTTCTTCCTGCCCTGGGGTGGATGCTGGTGGTACGCCTTGGGCTGGCTGAAGGGGGGGACTTGTTCAAGTTTGGGGTGTCTCCAGGCCCCCCCGGGTGAGTACAGCATAGCGGTTTGCTTTTTTCCTTCCTCTCTGCATTTCCCAGTACTGTGGGCTGGCTGTGGAAATGCTAAAGGTCCGCCTGGGGGCCTGGTGCTGTGGGCTGTGTATAGCAACCTTCGGCCATGTCACATGCGCACTTCTGTTCTCATCTGTTCTCAGGGGATGTGCTGTGTGGGGTTTGGTTTGTACATAGTTGGGTGCTTGCCTGGGACTTTAAGGTGCTGTGGACTTTCATTCCCTGTTTGGGAACCCGCCTGTGACTGCCCTGTGCTGATAGGTTTTCTTTTACAGGTGTCGGGCTGCATGAGTTGGGTGTTTTTCCCCCCGTTGCCCTGGGCTCCTCCTTCCTTGACCCTTCCTTGTGGCCTGAGACTTTGTCACCCTGTTTGCCTCTGGTCTTGTCTCCTATCGGGGGTTGCGCTGGGTAAGGCCTTTTTCGTGCATGTGTGGGGGCCCACCTGGGATTGCCTGGTGCTGTCCTTTACCATGTTGTGCTTTGGCTGCCTAGGGCTGTTGCTCTGTGGAGCAGTCCTATGGCTGTTGGGATCCCAGGTCCCTCTATTGCCTGTTTTTGAATCCCCATGCGATGCTCCGCTGTTAGTGTTCTTTTTTCTTGTCCCTTGTGTGGTTGGCTGTCCGGGGACTGTTCTCCGGTTGCCCCTGGTGGGACGGCTTGCGGGTGGTTCGGCTTCGCTTCCGGCCTTGCCACCTGGGTGCCGCCGGCTCTCTTCTGGTGGTTTAGCTAGTTCGGGCCTGGTTGCTGCCTGGTTGGGTGGGGCCTGGTTGCTGCCTGACTGGGTTTCCGGGTGCGGTGTGCTCTGTGTTGCCCAAGCGCTTGCTTGGGGCGCTTCCGAGCTGCCTGGTGGGGCAGTGTTTGAGGCTGGCTGTGTTGTGGGGTTTCTGCCTGCTCCGGGGTGTGTTTTCCGCCTGTTGTTCCCCCCCTTTTTCAGGTGTGTGTGTTCTGCCTGTTTCTGTGGTGTTGGGGGGTGTCCTGTGGTCTCTGGCTTGTGTGAGCTCAGCCTGATGGGTGGCTGGTCCCTTGGCAATCAAATCCTGGTCCTTGCAGGGGTGGGGTGTTCCTGCCGTTTGCGGCCTCGGCCCAGGGTTCCGGCCGCCGGTCTTTGCCTGTCCGCCCGCTCCTGTCTTCCCTGATTGCCCCCACTGGGCCTGCTCCCGTTGGTGGTGTGGTAGTGTCTGTTGGTTGGCGTGCCCCTCCTCCCCCTGTCAGGGGGTGTGGTCCTGTGATGTTTTGTCTTGCCACTTTGGGTATCTGCCTGCCTTGCTGCTGGTTGTCCAGGAGCTTGGCGCTGTGGTTCGGGCGGAATCTTGTGCCTCTGGCTTCGCTGCTCCCTTGGGCTGTTGTTCCTTTTCCCGCAGCTCTGTTCTCTGGGTCGGTGTTTCAATGTATTAGGCTCTTCCTGCTTTTGGTTGCGGTTTTGGTGCTGTCCCTCTTTTGAGTCGGTTTTGCTCCCAATCTGGTTGTGGGGCTTTGGCTGTTGCCTCTGTTTTGTTTTTGGCCGGGCTGTTCTGTTCTCGTCCCTCACTGTTCTGGGCCATTGGGCTGGTGCCTTGTATGTGTTTCGGTCCTGCGTGGTCCAGCGGTTCTGTGCCGGGGGTCTCTGTTGGGCTCCCTGCCCTTTGCTTTTGCCTGTGCTCTGCATGGGCCTTCCCCGGGTGCAGGTTGGGCCGCCTGGTCCTCCTGCCTGGAGGGGTTGCTTGGCTTCGGCCCTGGCTTCCCGGCCACTTTATTTATTTATTTATTTATTTTTAGAGATTTATATAGCGTGAACTCGACCCGAAGATATCAGGTATCAGAGCACTTTACATGAGCACTAGTTTCATTACAGATGGACACATTCATTTTTGTTAGGCACGGGGCGATTAAGTGATTTGCCCAGAATCACAGGCTGTTCAGTGTCCCTGCCGAGACTCGAACCCGGTTCCCCAGCTTTGAGGTCGACCGCTCTAGTGGTAAGGCTACATCCTCCCCCCAGCTTTTGCGCTCTGTTGCCTTGGTTGTGGCTGGTTTCCTTGTCTTTTGCTCTGGGGGTTTTCTCCCCTGCTCCTGCCCTCCCTTGGTGTGTGTTGGGCCGTGGAGTTTGTGTGCCTGTTCAGTCTGCTTGGCTTCCGCCCTGGCTTCTGTTGCCTGTGTGGCTTGGCTGGTTTTGGGGGGTTCTTTTTGTCTCCCATTGATGATTGGGGGTTTCGTGGTTGTGGCTGTTGGCCCTGTCCCGCCCCTTCCGGCTTGTGCGGATTCTGTGTTGGTGTCCTCCGGTCTTTGCTGGCCTGTCTGTGGTTTGGTCGGCTGGCTGCCTGGTCCCTTTGGGGGCATCTCTGGCTGGATTGTTCTTTCTGCCATTTCTGGTCTTGGCTCTTCTGCTGCTGGTATTGGGGTTCGCTTGGTGTTTTCCCTTGCTCTGGTCCAAGGGTTCTCTGGGCCACTCGGTCGGATGGCTGTTCGGTTGGGGGACCCGTTGCACCTCTTCTCCGGTGGTCGGTGTGTGTGCCTTCTCCTGGGCTGGGGTTTCCTGCTCCGGTCGCCCCCTGGTTTGTGGTTGGGGTGTCCTCCTGGGGCTGTATTGTTTGGGGCTGGGTCTCCCCTATAGTTCCCCTTTGTTCTTTGGTTTGCCCTGGTCTCGTTGGCTTGGGGGTTTGCCTCACCTGCCCATGCTGATCTGGCCTTTCCATTGGTTGGGCTCTGTTGCTGGCCTTCTTCCTTGTAGGGTGTTGGGCCTCCTGTGGTTCTGTTCTCTGGCTCTTCCCCTGTCCTTTCCGATTGGGCCGGGGTTGGGGTCTGGCTGTCTGGTCCTCCTGGTTGGTCTTTCAATCTTTCAGAGGCTGGTTTTCTTTTGGGTGCTCGCCTGCTCCCTTCTGGCTCTAGGGTCCTTGTGAGGTGGTGTTACAGGGGTTGTGTTCATGTTTCCCCGGCTTTCTTGTGCGTGCCTTGGCCTTTACCTCTTGGCCTGTCCCTGGGCTCCCACTCTTGCTCTGTCTCCCGGGCTGGGTAATTGGTGGTTGTTGTGTGTTGGCTCTGGTGGTTGGTGCTGGCCATTCTTCCCTGGGGCCTGGTCCTCCTCTGTGGGGTTTTGGTGGCGATGTCCTCTGGGTTCTCTAGGGGGCCGGGTCGTTCTGGTTGGGGGGGCTGGTTCCTGGCCAGTGCTTCCCCCTTCCTGGTTTGGTCTGGGGGATCCTGCCCTTGGTTGGTCCTTTGGGCTTGTCCCTTTGCCCTGTTGGCTGGCCCTATCCTCTTTCCTTTATGGGTTGGTCTCTGGTGGGACTGCCCAGTGGTGTTGGAGTTTGTCCTGTGGTTGGCCCTTTTCACCCTTCGTCCTGGTTGCAGCAGGGGCTGCGAGGCCTTCCTTTCTTCCGCTCGTCTTTCTTTGGGGTTACTGGTGTGTCCGTTCGGCTGTTGGGGCTTCCCTTCTGTTCTTGCTGGGTCTCGCTCTGTGTCTGTGCTACTGCCGGGTCGGTGTGGCTGCCTGGTGGTGCTGGGCTTGTCAGCCTTTTGTTCAGTGGACGCCCTTGAGGGTTTTTTCGTGTCCTGTTGGGGCTTCGTTTTCTCTGGTCCACTGGGTTCCGGTGGTGTTGGATGCATTGGCCCCTGTTTCCCTCCTGGGGCTTTGCCTTTGGGGTCTCTGTGGGGTGCCTCCTTTTCGGCCTGGGTTTCTTGGCCTGGTCGCCTTTGTGGCGTGCTCCCTTCTGCTTGGTGGGTTGGGGTTTACCCTTTGTTGGGGCCTGGGTGCTCTGTTTCATGTTTCTCTGGTTGGATGCCTCCTTGGTGTCGCTGTCTCCTTCTGTTTTTCTGGGTCCCAGTTTCTGGTCCTTGGTTGTGTCCCTGTTGGCCTGTTTCTGGCTTGCTGGTCAGTTCGTCCACTTGAGGTCTTCTTCCTTGTGTGGCCTCCTCGCTGTCCTTCTGTTGTTGGCAGCCTCTGGTGGTTTTGTTTTGGCGGGTTCTCCTCCCTCCTTGTAGGCTCGGGGGGTTTCTGGTTTGTGTTGGATGCCCTCTGTGGGTTTTCCTCTTTTTCCTCTTGGTCGTCGCCTGTTTGTTTTGGGTGGGTGCGACCCTGCTTTTTGGTGGAGTGCTTTCCTGTCTGGGTGCTCTGCTTGTTGTTTCCTGCGGTTCTCCCTTTTGCTTCCCTTGGGTTGCTGCCTTTGGTGTGGTTTCCTGAGTGTGCTTGAGGGTTTTGGAAGGCGGGGTTTCTGGCTTTGGTATTCTCCACTTGTCATGAATGGGACGAGGACAGGAGGAACCTGGGGTTAATGCCCTATTACTTACCTTTAATCTTCATTACTCCTGGTCCCGTTGTCTTTGTCCCATTCATTACGTCTGCCTGGACGGCCGGCCTTCCTGTGGGGAGCTTGGTAGTTCAGGCGGAATGCTTTGTAAGTACTGCTTATGTACTCCCAGTGGGAGGGGTTGGGGTTAGGGTCCCAACATTCCTCTGTTCTTTTTTTTCTGTCATGAGATGATTATCTCCACTTGTCATGAATGGAACGAGGACAACGGGACCAGGAGTAATGAAGATTACCAGTAAGTAATAGGGCATTTTACTTCTCCATTTATTCTCAAAACACAAAATAAATATGGAAAAATACCATTAAGATAGCAACAAATAAATAGGGATAAATACAGACTGAAATGATAAAAAAATAAATAACATAAAACCAGGAGCCCTATTCATAATGCAGCTGACATACAGTTGCTATATTTAAAGCACAAAGAGCAAGAGTGGATTAATAAGGAATGCAACTGGACAGCACAATCCAGTTCGAGAAGATTTCAAATATTCTGTGGGACTGATTGTAAAAATCTTAATTTCTCACAGATCTCATCACAGCAAAGGTACTGGACTGCACAATGCAGTCTAAAAGGTACTGAGCACACTTCTTGATCTTTAGTTAAGATGCACTGCAGGCAGCAGTGCCAAAACATCTATAACTCAATACTGTCTCTGCTTCCATGGCAGCCAGTTGAGAACTCAATTCATCAGCCCACTGTTGCAGTACACAGATCTGTCATGCATGATAATGGGAGTCTGAAAGATAAATAAATAGAGACAGATAAACACTGGCAATGCAAATAGGTTTGGGTTGAGAGGAATGTAAGTTAAAGTGAAGCATTACAAGTAGATAGCATGAGAATGGGTATATAATGGTGTGGAAGGAAAGTACTGTAGAATAATATTGGAGTAGGTAAAAATTTCAGGTGACACTGTCAAGCCAGACCTGGAAATTCATGTAAGTTAATGACTGACCTCCTTCCATCTGTGGTACTGCCAAAGAAAAACACCATACATTAGATAGTTATCTAAGACATTTTAATAGCATTTACAATGTCATGTGGGTACCCCTGAAAGTTCAAGCTCAGGCAGATGGATAAATAAACAAAGAAATCACACCTGACTGGAGGCTAAGCACTTTTTTGTGGCAACACACACCTTTTGCCAAATCAAAACATATGCTCCTGGCTCCCAACTTGTGGGCGGAGCCAAGGCCTCTATCTATTGATGGTCACATAATTTTCTGGTGACAGCTGCGCTGTCAAGCCAGACCATAAAAAGAGATTTGTGACTTAAAGACATTGGATAATGATTCTCACTCCCAGTGCTTAATTTGAGCCCGTGGTTTCCGTTGCTCAACACCGGCACTTAATAATCAACACAGGTGCTTTTCAGAACTGATTTGCCAAGAATCACAGGATGTTGAGCTGACCCCAAGACTCAAACCTGTATCCACAGCTCCGAAGTCTGCAGCTCTGGACATTACTCAACATCTTCTTCCCACTTTCATGGTTAGTAGTTGGATCTGTTAGACGCTAACAGGAAAAATAGGCTGGTGCAAGGTGCCGCCTGACGAGAGCCCCAGCACTTATTTTTTTACAAATTAACCACTGCTCACTCCCCTTTGTTCTACCCAACCTACAATGCATATTACCTCTCATACACACAGCTCTCTGAAGCGACAGAAAGATGAGACACTGTGCTTTATAATACTGCCTAATAAATAAATTGTGTTCAGCCATTTGCAGCAGACAGACCATTCCTTGGTTAATCCCTGTCTATATATATATGTGATCAAGGCCGCAGGTCGGCGGCCGAAACGCGTAATGTGGACCATCTTCGGCATGAAATAAACTTCTGATGACATCTGCTGCTGTGGTTTGTGCCCGTGTGTTCCTTGCTGGGTGCCGACACTACGGGACTTTGGTGCTGATATATATATATATATATATATATATATATATATATATATATATATATATATATATATATATATATATATATATATATATATATATATCTACTGGCGGTCGCCAGTAGATAGTTATAGTTAGGACCTATTTTCCATAGGAAATCCGCGACATTCTATTTGAAATAACTCTCTTGCCGGTAGACGTATCTTCGCGAAAATTTCAAACTTTATGGGGCGCTCCGGTCCGCTCCTACCCTGAAAGTCTCAGGGTGATTCGTTAAGCGGTGGCCGAGAAAAAAGGGGGGTCCCAAAATGCGTTTTCCCCATTCATTTTTCCATAGGAAACTTTAGACGCGGCTACAGCCCGAACTGCTGAACGGAATTACACCAAATTTGGCAAAGAGGTAGTTCTTGGTTCAGAAAGAACCCTTTTTGTTAAATGGTGTAAATCCGTTCAGTAGTTGCTGAGAAAATCAAAAGTAAAAGTACATATATATCTATGGGCACGGAGGATCCGCGCACCCTCCCGATCACGAGCTGTCTGCTAATTGGCTGTCAACACTCCAAACCAGGAAGTGTTGGCAGCCATCTTGTTCCTCGGTAGAACCGAGGAACAAGAAAGCAGTAAAAAAGTGCGCAAAACGCACAAAGGGGGCAGGGTAGAAACACCCTGACCCCTAGGTCTGCTCAGGGGTCCCACAAGGACCCCTGGGCAAAAAGCATTTTTTTTTTTAAAATCGGCAGGATGCGCTCAGGGGCGCGGATCCTGCCGATAAAAAAATCGAGCGCGGTCTCACGCGCTTCGATGTTAATTTGCCCCCGGGTGGGCCAAGTCCCGGGGGCATGCTGAGGGGGTTTATTTTATGTATGGGGGCCTCTAAGGGCCCCCAAGCCCCGGGGACCACCACCCCCGGGGCTTTATCATAAATGGTGCGGGAGGGCTCTGAGCCCTCCCGCAGCCCCGAGGACCGCCACCTCCCTGGGGCTTTTTTTTTTTTTTTTAAACCTGTGTGGGGGGCTCCAGCCCCCCCACACGCCCCGGGGACCACCACCTCCCGGGGCTTTCAAAATGTAGGGAGGGGGCCGCGCGGCCCCCTCCTGGAGCCCTTGATGGCCCTGGGGACCGCCACCCCCAGGGCCGGCTCCTGCAGTGTCCCGGGGTGCCTACCCCGGGACACTGCTGTTTGCTATGACAGGACGGGAGCCTCGTGGCTCCCGCCCTGTCATAGCAAACTTGGTTTGCATTTTGAAAGAGAGAGCAGGAAACCTGCTCTCTCTTTCAAAATGCAAACCAACTAGCTTTCCACATGGGGAGCAGCATCTTAGCTGCTCCCCATGTGGAAAAGCAATGCCGGCTCCCATAGGACGCGGGGAGCCGGCGGGACTGTGGGGGGATTGGGATGTCACGAAAATTAGAACTCCACCCTGAAAATCTCCAGGATTTCCTCGCGCTCTGTCATACCTTCCACACGAGACTCCATCTCATCTTGCTCATTCCGGTAGGACTCTGGGGGCTTGCTGACTCCGATACCTCGTTGCACTCCTGGATTGCGGTCAACTAAGCAAGCCCAAAATACGCTGGTGTCACGTGCAGAGTGGCGCCGCTGCCACCCGTAGAAATCAAACCAAATCCCAACTTCACACATGAGCGCGAGGACATCCTGGAGATTTTCAGGGTGGAGTTCTAATTTTCGCTACGAGCTTGCTGCCTCACTCACAAGTTCCGAAGTAAACCCTGGTGCTGGGCACCGTGCAACATTGTTGCTTTACGGTGACGATTCTTGGCTCTATTTTCGCGGTGAGGAGGTCTCAATTCCTGGCTTAATGACATGACTTTTAGCGCTTTCCTCTTGGGCAGACTACACGCTATACAAAACTATTTGTTCGCATTCTTTCTTGATGAACTATTATGTGTCTCTCGTAACTTTTGACAATTCACATGAATAATAGTAGAGACAATGGGACACATGCAGTAACGCTTTCACGCAATTATGTGGAGTTTTGTAAAAATGCAAATTCAGCTTGTGTGAACTGTCGTTCATTACTGCCAGATTCCGTTGTGAAAGTGCTATTACATTTAGTGTGTATATTTTTTCAATTAATGTTTTAAATGCCCCGTTTTGATACATGACAATATGATGCTTCTTTAACGATTATACCATCATTTCGATAGCATAATCAGTGTAAGCAGGCTGAGTGTTAGTGACAACGTGCAGCGCAAACTGTGCATATGTTGTTCTTAAGACCACTGGGGTCGTGGAATTTCACTATGTGTTTGCACAGTGCTTCAACAGGTTTAGCGCGCTCGATTGTATTGTATGTGTTCAAACATTCTTGCTTGCTAAAGTTTTTCGTATTTTGAAAGTAGTATCCTTTCTATGTTCATGATTTGTGGGGTTTTTAAACAGTAGTTAATTGCGTCAGTTCACTCATTGAGAAAGGCTGAGTTCAGCCGAAACGCGTCTCAGTGACTTTTGCCTGGTTTGGAGACAACACGCTTCATTAAAACAGCCAAGTTTGAGAATCCTTGTGTGCGTGCCCCTTTTTCATGTGTGAAGTTGGGATTTGGTTTGATTTCTACGGGTGGCAGCAGCGCCACTCTGCACGTGACACCAGCGTATTTTGGGCTTGCTTAGTTGACCGCAATCCAGGAGTGCAACGATATATATATATATATATATATATATATATATATATATATATATATATATATGTATCCAAACAAAATCCCAAAGTATTCAAGCCTCAGCGGCGCAACACCAGGGCACAGACTCCAGTAGCGAAGGTATGGGAATGTTCTTTATTGCAACATCGAGGTCCAAATGATGCGTTTCGGCCACCGGACTGCGGCCTTGATCACATGGCGCGCTGTTAGCAAATAGGTGACTTTTATAGGTACAGAAGTATTATCACTATGTTCATACAAATAGCATAATGAATAGGCATTTTTCAGCATTATACCGACATGATTTTACTACGTTTCTTTGCTGCTAGCAGTAAGTCATATGCAAATGACTCAGTGGATGACATACAATATCAGCCATGGTAGACAGACTTCAAACTACTAAATCAGTTCACTAGTTAAAAGACAAAGTAAATAGTGACAAGAGTACCATCCGAATTGTGCGAGATCCAATTATATCCATGTGTGCAGTAGTAACTGGTTTTGAATGCCGAGGCACATATATCAATCACAGTGGACAATACAAGGAAACAATACTGCAATTCATCACATGCACAATAGACCGCCAAACGTGGAAAGACTATGGTCATGACTCTGTTGGGAGGGGAGGCGGATATCACACGTGGATGCTGTGTCACTGGCTCATCGGACGGGCACCTAAGTGCCTGCCGATCGTGAGATAAAAGGAACCCACAGGGAGCTACGAGCAGTAGGAGTCAAAGAACGTCATAATAGTGAGTATGTACAATCGGGTGCACAAATGCGTTGGGTTAAATCTCGCTGGCAGGCAAGGAAACAAAGATCTTTGAAATTAAGTAGTGCCTACGAATAGACAGTCGAAAAAAAGTGCTGTGGTGGGTTTGTGAACCATACTTCTGTGTGAATGTGAAGTGTATAAATATACAGGGAAGTGACACAGGGAAAGCTATATGGTGCGCAATCACTGCATTGAAACAATGTCAGTGTGCGGAGTGTCGCAGGGATGACGACTCCACCGAGGTGCTTAAATGTGCCGGTGAGGAAAAGTGAAAAGAGTGTCATTAAACTGTCAAACAGCTTGGCGAGCTACGGCCAAATGAAACAGTAAAAACAAGAGCAAAATTGAATCACACTTCCAGCCGGAAGGTGAGAGGCATTAGAGTGGGAATATCTGGCAGAGACCACATGTAGTGTGAGAGATACCATAAGGCGTTGCGAAGCCTCCCCATAGGCACACGGCTTGTGAGCTCATTATATGTGTGTATATATATATATATTCACAGAAAAAACCATAGGTTTTAGGGACAGTTATAGTTAGTTGGACATTTCACTCGTACAAAACCCGTGAAATTCCCCCGTTATAGTTAGTTCAGCTAACTATAACTCGCGCCCCCCCAATGCACTGCTGATGATGTCACATATTACATCACTCATGACATGGTCAGTGACATCATTGATGACATCACTGATGACATCTCAAATGACATCACTGATGACATCACTGATGACATCATCCAGTGACTGTGTGTTTCTGTAAAGTTTAAATATGTTTAATATATATAGGGAAAGGCATATTGAAGAATGAGTGGGTGTATAAGTGTCTGAATGGATGATTTAGTAGGTGCGTGACTGACTCTATAAGTGAGTGATTAAACGTATCTTACTGAATGCATGGGTTAGTGACTAAACTGTGTGAATGTCTGTATCCGTCTGTCTGTTGGTGTGTAAGCGGCTGCATGGGTTTGCGAATAGCTACATGAGTGTCTACATGGGTTATTGATTGGTTGTCTGAGTATCTGTATGGGTGCCTGAGTGTTTGTGTGGGTGGGGTGTGCGTGACTCTGTGCATAGATGTGTGAGTGAGTGATTCACTGGGTGCATGGTTTCAAGAGTGCATCTGTGATGGACTGTATGGGTGGGTGAGTGTGTGTATGGGTGTGTTAGTGAGTGAATGTATATCTCAGTGGTACATGTGTGAGTAATTACATATGTGAAAGGCAGTATATATGTGTGTTGGAGTATATAAATGGGTATAAGTGAGAGTGTGTGATTGTGAGAGTGGCTGTATGGATGAGTGTGTACTTGTATCAGTGATTGTATAAGAGCGTAAGAATGTGCTAGTATTTGTATGAGTAAGTGAGCTGGTGTGTGTATAACTATATAGGTGACTAAATGGCAGTGTGATTAATTATTTGCATGACTGACTAGGTGTGTGAGTACCTCTATGGATGAGTGACGGAGTGTGAGTGTCTATATAGGTGTATGAGTGCATATGATAGTCCTGTACTGAGTGACCGTAAGTATGAGTGATTGTACGGGTGAGTGAGTGGATGTGTGTGTAGACCTAAGAATCAGTGAGTGTGTATGTAGTTATTGGTGTTGGAGTGTCTATGGTTTTGACAATGGCAGTTTGTAATTTACAGTGGGTGTATCAAAAGTTAAATTAGGGTGTGAGAAGATGCATCAAATTATCACATGGATGATGTCATCAGTGATGTCATCAGTGATGTCATTTGAGATGTCATCAGTGATATTATCAGTGATGTCACTGACCATGTCATGAGTGATGTAATATGTGACGTCATCAGCAGTGCATTGCGGGGGCGCGAGTTATAGTTAGCTGAACTAACTATAACGGGGGAATTTCACGGGTTTTGTACGAGTGAAATGTCCAACTAACTATAACTGTCCCTAAAACCTATGGTTTTTTCTGTGAATTTCTAAGGTTTTTTAAATGCTAATTTCTAACTATAACGTGCCTGAAACCTATGGTTTTTTCAGTGAATTTCAAAGGTTTTTTAAATGCTAATTTCTAACTATATGGTGTCTGAAACCTATGGTTTTTTAAGTGAATTTCAAAGTTTTTTTAAATGCTAGTTTCTAACTATGCCTACAGAGGTAGGACATGTGAAGAAAGAAGAAAAAACGCACAGAAAGAAGCAAAAGAAATGCAGAAAGAAGCAACAGAAGTCCACAAAGACGAAGAAAAGAGCAGGAAGAAGCAAGACATGTGCAGAAAGAACCAACAGAGGAGCAGAAAGAGGCCTTGTTGCAAAATCATCCTGTGCCCACAACTTTTTCAGACGGGTACTGGTGGTAACTGACTCGGACTAACCAGGCCTAGAGCCAGTGCTATGCTAAAAGACACTTAGAATACAGTGAAAACACCTACATACACTAGGGAACACTATGCGTTGGGGTACCCCTGTGATTAGCATGACCTCCTCTGTAAGGCCCTAGTACAATATAGGGCAGGGGGATTAAAACTTCCTCTTAAAACGCGCCCCGGGGCGCGTTTGCACAGTGGTGAACGGAGGGGGTCTGAGGTGACATGTGTGCAAACAAGCCCTGTGGCCGTTTTAAGTTGGGAGATTAAGTCCCCTTGAATCCTGAGGGTCCCTGGGGTCCAACTAGCCCACTAGGTACCTCCAGTAAGCGCCACAGAGCTGCGTTGCACAGAGGTGTAAAACGGGGCATGGCCTGGACCACCTCTCTGCAACGCAGCCCTGTGGCGCGCACTGGAGGTACCTGGTGGGCTAGTTGGCCCCCAGGGTCCCTCAGGATTCAAGGGAAATTAATTCCCCAACTTAAAACGCGCCACAGGGCGTGTTTGCACACATGTCACCTGAGGACCCGCCCCTCCCTTCACCACTGTGCAAACGCGCCCTGTGGCGCGATTTAGGCTGGGGTATTAGGTCACCTTGAATCCTGAGGGTACCTGGGGCCCAACTAGCCCACCAGGTACTTCCAGTAAGCGCCACAGGCCTGCGTTGCAGAGAGGTGGTCAGAGGCCATGCCCCTTTTTACACCTCTCTGCAACGCAGCTCTGTGGTGCTTACTGGAGGTACCTGGTGGGCTAGTTGGACCCCAGGGACCCTCAGGATTCAAGGGGACTTAATCCCCCAACTTAAAACACGCCACAGGGCATGTTTGCACACATGTCACCTCAGGCCCCGCCCCCTCCCTTCACCACTGTGCAAACGCGCAGTGGCGCATTTTAAGTCCCCAAGGTGCGAAGGGTCAAGGGGAAGTCATAGCTTGGCATAGATACATAGATGATCTATTTTTAATCTGGAAAGGTGATGCAATTTCTGCTCAAGAGTATATAACAATTCTTAATGATAACACACTGAATCTAAGGATCTCTGGAGAGGTTAGCTCAGTGGCAGTGAGCTACCTCGACCTAAGGGTATTCATAGCAGATGACAAGATTAATACAGCATTGTATAGGAAACCTACTGCAGGTAATTCGACTCTGCATGCTCGGAGTAGCCATCCACCCAAGTTAATACAGAGTATCCCATATGGCGAGTTATTGAGACTTAAGAGGAATAGCACAAGAAACAATGATTTTGAAGAAGCAGCCCAAGATTGTATATCTAGGTTTAGCAAAAGAGGGTATGATCCCCAGCTCTTGGAGAGTACTTTAAACAAAGTCAGGGCCATTCCGAAAGTAGAAATCATGGAAGGGAAGAAGCGGCAAAACTGGAAGAAAGATACTCTTGAAAATAAATTTAGGATGATCACAACATATTCGGATCAGACAAATGCATTAAGAGGCATTTTTAGAAAAAATTGGCACATCCTCAAAACTGATGCAGTAATTGGCCAGGATGTGCCTAGGTTTCCCATGCTAACTTTTAGAAAAGCCAGATCTATACGAGACACACTTGTGAGAAGCCATATGGGAAAAGATGCTCAGAAAAGAGGTACCATCAAAGATATGAAAGTGTTTTTTCCATGTGGTAAATGTAAAGCCTGCAGTAAAAGCAAGCGGGTACTCGAGTATGAGATTCCGGATATCAGGCAATGTAAAAGAATATCTAAATTTATCACGTGCAATACCTCACAT
Organism: Calotriton arnoldi; assembly: GCA_963921515.1. NCBI lineage: Eukaryota > Metazoa > Chordata > Amphibia > Caudata > Salamandridae > Calotriton > Calotriton arnoldi. Next base: position 284,711 of record CAWUFW010007466.1, on the reverse strand, counting down.
GTAGTTTACTGCCTAGTATGCCTCTGTGGGCTAAGATATATAAGCAGCACCATCCATCCAGTTAAGGTTCGCATTTTGGAACATATGCGGGCTATTGTGAAGAAGGATGATTCCTACCCAGTAGCGAGACATTTCGCATTGAGACATAATAGCAACAGGGATTTAGTGGAATATTTTGGTCTGGACACTGTAGACATCATCCCACGGGGTGGAGACAGGATCCAGAAATTACGGAGACTTGAGTCCCGCTATATAATAGACCTTCAAACGAAATTTCCAAAGGGTCTAAATAGTGGGGAGGAACTGGCAGTACATCTTTGAATGTTGGTCTTAGGAAAAGCCGATATACGGCTGAATAGTGCGTGTTGCTGAGATGATGTTAGCGTTTGTATTATATCTTAAAATTAGGACTTTTCTTTGTATATTGAATAACATGATGGTCATTGATGATTTGCTATATGAATGTATATGATGGAATTGCAAGCCGATACACGGCGAAATAATGTTTTATAACATTGATGTATAAAATTGAATCATCATTTTACGTTAACCAAATCGATATATGAATATGCAATGTATATCATGGCAATATTATATGAGGCGAATTCATTTATAAAGTTGTGTGTCAAAAGAATAGCAAAGAACGCTATATTGACTAGACCATCATGGCGCCCAGATTCAAGGGTTGTATTGGTATAATAGTCCTCTTTTTATGATCATGCTAAATGTCTTTTTTAAACATTGCTGCGGCGCGTACGTCAGTAACACCGACAAAGGCGCTACGCCGTAACGCGTTTGTTTTGTTGCTTTAGCAATAAAGTTTCCTGCAACGATCCCCCGTGAGTGCTGGCTTCTGTTCAGAGAATAGTAACAGTGGAGCTTTATTATATATCGCGGCGCACTTCCGCGACGCCAGCACCCGTTTGTGAGTGCTTCCTGAGTAAAAGGTGCAGTTGGAGCGTGATATATATATATATATATATATATATATATATATATATATATATACTGAAAGTCCTGCTAACGCCGCCACGCTGCAGGAATTGCCCGCACTCCAGATAAGTCCAGAGATCATTTATTACTGACGCGTTTTAACCAAACGGTCTTTCTCAAAGCTATTGAAACAAAGTATCAGTGTGCCCTATTTACTATAGAGAGACACTGTAGCACAATAAATAAACATAGAAACAAGACTTTGGCAATACAGTTAATGCATGCTATTTCAGTCAATGGAAAAAAGACTTCACCTGTCAAAAGTAAATATTGTGCCCCAACAATTTAGCACAAATGGTAAATAATATAAATAAAATAAAATAGCAAAGCAAAGCAAAATGTGTACAATATAAATAAAGCAATAGCCATATCTTGCTCTACAATTGTGAAAAAGCCCTGTGGACGAAGGTGTAGTAATGCATACACGTCAAGCGACCATGGAATGCATCCACAGGTAATGCAGATCTGGCATAACTGTAGAAATAAAAACCTTCTTAGGGGTTCACTGATACATCTGGTCCTTAAGACCAACAAAGAAGAGATTGGCACAGAAGCTGTAATATCAAAAAACATGTTTTATTAACCTCAGATGAGGGAGATTGCATCTTACGGTACCCGCAGGCCACTGTAGGAGGCATTCTAATGAGTGCAGAGAACAGGGTCCTTATATATGTATTTGTTACATAGTCAGCATAAAATCAAGGGAGGTCCTAGCACATACAAGCATGCTTATTGACTAATATGGGTATACAAAATTTGCTTGCTCCACAAAGTGGGAGGGAGACTAAACTGCTTACATGAGTAAGAATAGCCTGACAGTTCTATACTAGGAGCAGGTGCATTCTACCAGCTAGGCCTCTCTGAGCATGTGCAAGACTCTGGAAGAGGGAGAAAGCACATGGCGAGCACATGGCTAACTAAAATGGCTGCCAAGTACAAAATGGCTTTCAGCTCATGCTAACAGCGATTCCTGCAATCTTTAACAGATGATCCTTTTAGCATGAGCTAAAGACATTCCCATGATCTAGTAGAGACATAGAAAATATTTTGCACATTTTCTTCTCATAAATTCATCAATATCCTATGCTAGGTGGGCATTTACATTCTAAACATTTCATTAAGCAGGTATATACAAGGTATAAGCAGGAGTACAAAGTGAACAGAGCATTGGGTCATACAGGTAGCAAGAGAGAATAATGACTATTATCTCAAACAGAAATCTCAATATTTTCCAATCCTAAGCAGAAAGCAAATACCAAAACCATCTAGTCTAATTTTAAGTTTCAGGGCTCTGATGTATTTCAGTGACTATTTATGTCAATTTCAAAATAGCCAACAGCACATACCTAATAAAAACATTTTCAATAGACTTTCTCAGTATTTTTTATGAGGGCTAAATTATCAATTAATATACTTAAGGAAAGAGTAAAGTAACATGCTCAAATGAACTTTTCTCGTGCAGAATAAACATTACTCTTAAAAAATATTAAAGCAATCAGACATATTATTACAAAAACAATCCTGGCTCCGGGGGACCAGGAGGACCACACAGGGCCATAGGAATTAGGACAAGGAGCCGCAAAGGGCTGCTCCTCCCAAAAAATGGGACGACCAAAGGGGTACATTACTAACAAAAAAAGAGTCCTTGGGAATTTCTAGAACCACCAGCCAGAGGGAGTCTTCTCCCTGTGTCCGTTTGAGCCTCACAGGCAGGCTCTTGTTGTTCCCACGGTGGAGCTGCACAACTCGCAACTCAAGAATCACGGAGAAGGAAAAGTCTTTCTTTCAGGATAGGGCAATCACCCCCAGGGCAAATACCCTCAATGATCCTGTCCAGTGTCTCAGGCAGTGCACCAGTTTTCTTCACTTTAATCTAACAGGCACCAAGGGCACAGCACCTGTACCCTAAACTCAAGTCCTTCCCTAACTCCTGTATTGCACCTCTGGCGCACTGCTCTTTTGTTAGGGCCACAAATTGTACCCAGTGTGCTCGGGCATCTCTTGATCAACAAACAAAGGCGTAGACTTGCATTCACTTGGGACCAGGACTCAAAGGCCTAAGCAACCCTTGTTTCAAAGGGGGTCACCTCAAGCAAAAACCTCCTTGCCGTCCTTGTCGTTCTGTGACTCTCTCAGCTGGGCATCAAAAACTGGATCCACACAAAGATTTCTCCATCCTGATTTGTAACCCCGTCTTTCGCCCAAGACAGTGGCAGGGGTACACACTTCACGTCCCAGTGCTTCTGCCTTCACTGAGGTCCTAGTTGCCAGCAAGGCCTATGCTGGTTCCTTTCGTTTTGACTGTAGGCTGGACTGGTGCTGACTCCCAGGCTGGATCTGATGTCCGGGCCCCTCTGGCAATGGTTGTAAGGCAGCAAATATCTATTGGTGGACAGAACAAGAGGTCTTTAGACAAGGCACAGAAATAATCTAACAACAGAGAGGATAGTCTCAAAATACTTCCTTAGTCTTGGGGCGCCCCATACATTAGCAAGGCACCCAAGAGCCACTTCATCTATCTGAGAGTAGAAAACCCTGGACCTATTGGCAAGTATAAAAGGAACGTTTTGGTGAACTGACAAGAGTAATACATCACCCAATCCCAAACAGCCAAGGAAGTCTGTGTTCATTTACTAAATTCTGAGGAAAAGAGAAAAACAATACAGACATACTCCAAATACTTACATTGGTGTATTCCTATATTACCAATCTGAAGAACCCTCAAGAAAAAGGAAATGTTCTACACTTTTACTCATAGATTTGACATTACTTGTACAGGACTGCAGACACTTGTAAAATAATTTCTCTTACATGTTATGCTTAGGACCATGCTCTCATGTTATAGGTGCAGCAGGAAAATCTAAAACTGCTAATTTAACAGGGATTCTTATTGCAAAAAGAACTAAACTTCAACATAGTGAGTACATTTTCTCCAGCAGAACATGTTATGACAAACAAACTCCTATAAAACAATATTTTCCTTCAAAATGTTTGCTAAGGATCACATGAGCGTCTTTCCTGCATTGTACTTTTCACGATCTGGACTATGCAACATCATTTTCAAAAGGAAAAAAACCCTATCTCCAGCTCTAATAAGGGCTGTCAGCTTATTGACAGAGACTAGCTAATAAAAAACTAGCAATGCCCTTGCAAAACTGTATAGAACATGAGAATAACATAAACAATAATAGTGTTGCCACCTGAGATTTTTTTAACAGAAACCGCCACTATACAGTTCTCCTTAAAGATCAAATAAGGGAACATCAATCTGTTCTACTCATTCTTTCATACAGGATGGGCAGTAACATAGCTTATGTGTTTCATCTTTTTATTAATTCTAACAATTTTAAAACAGTATTACAGAATAGCCAATAACTATCACATGGCCATTTCCTAGACAGCTTAGACAGACTCAAAAAAAGTGAGAAAAGAAGAGAGAAAACATAATTTTGCCGACCCTTAATTTGTAGAGGAGCTAGCCTCCTTCCCCCATTTTGACAGTAGGAAAACCTGAAACAGGTTTCACTTCTGTCAACACTTTCAACCCCTATTTGTAGCAACTGGGCACAAACAAACCAATGTATCAATTTCTTGAGCAATTGTACTAGATTAACATGAGGGCGCATGAATGCAAACTAAAATCCATTTCCTCCTTATCGTAGCCCCTACACAGTATTCTTTAAACTAAAACCATTATTTTGATATACATGGCAGATCAATGCTCAACTGAGGGTTGTCTTCCTTCGTTTCATATGACTGCGCAAAACGTGTGTTTGCCAAAAATAGGAAGCAAAGCTTCTCTTTCTCTCTTTGCGCTATCATCTCGTCTTTCAAAAAATCTTTCGAAGGTCGAAGTGTCCCAGCAAACATTACCCTTCACCCTGCTAAGTTGCTAAATGCAGAACTCCGACCTTTGACCCGTTCAGCAGCTGCTCATTTTGTTTGTGCAAGGCTTGCCATGCGGTTTTCGTAATGCAAAGCAACTCTGGAGAATCACAGCTAAAAGGCAGTCCTGTCCGATCCGTTTGCCAGTAATTTAAAGGTAGGATAATAACGTCTGCTGATTTCTGTATACTTATTTTCATTTGTGTACAGTGTGTGGTGTGCAATCTAGTAATACAGAGGTCAGCTGTTTGTTTTATACTTGCATATACTTTATGGAAGCCTGAGAGCACGTTAAAACTGCCTTGAGTGGTAGAACTGCTTGTAAAATTGTGAATTTAGCTCAATTTCGACTTTGGTGGTAGGGGCACTTAAAAATGAATATCCTACAATATTTTTGCATAATAGGAACCCCCAGAGTGTTCTCTAGATAGCCCAGGAATGGGAAATCAGAAATGTATAAGATATACCCTTATAAAAATGAGTTTTGTACGGCTGGGTAAAGTGACATTTCACATTTAAGTTCCCTTCTTATTGCGGTACAGCACTGCTTAAATTCAACTTTGATACTAGGAATTCACAGTATGATGATTAGGCTTTATAAAGATGAAAAAACGAATTTAAAGCATTTATGTTTAACAATATATTTTTTTCATATAATTAATTTTATTTATTTTTTTAATCAAAACCAACCATTTTGATGATTCCACATTGGAAAAGCAAGCTTCATTCGTAGCCTATCATATTTAAACGCATTCATTCATAACCCTAAGCACAGAAGCCTTACTTGAAACATGAAAAGTCTGCGCCACTTTTTAAAAGGACAGTTATCATTTAACATCAGAACCACAGATGTACTTATGAAAAAAGGCATTAAGAAAGGAAATCCCTACTTTCAATTTTGTTCTCTGTTATCCAAAATAATGAAACTGGTTTTTTGAAACTTTTAAAATAATGCAGGCCCTTATACCAGTTTTACACTGACTTAAAATTTCGCTGACTCAGCATTCCTGTCTGTGGCCGTGATCAGGAATAGCCATATGCTATTTATGCAGCTGTTGTTTGTCAGCAGGCGTCGAATTTTCACGCCTTTCTCAGGAAAAAACCCTTTATTATTTGAAATACCCTGACAGAGTTAAATCCCCATTTGCTGTGTCAAACAGTTTCTTTTCAGTTAGTCAGTTTAAACACAGCTGTTGGAAAGCTTTTTCTCGGGTGCTGAAAGAAAAGCATGTCACAGTCTATTTAAAAACTGAGGCATTTCAATGCAGTCAAATCTATCTTTCTATAATGTGTATTTAGTTCAGCAACGACCAAATTCACTCATATGATGTGCATGCCTTTTAATGTCTAATACAATGTATTTAAGGAAAATGCTGTAACGTGTATTTTAGTCTATTGATTACAAAACAGACAATTTCGTTTTTATTCCTCTGTATGAGGCCTATTTTAATCATATTGAATATGAATTCTAATTTTATCTTTAGCATTGTGGCAATTTGCACACATGTACAGTGTCGTACTCTGTCAATTTAATAGTAACATGCAGCTGTTTAGCGTATGTTATATAATTCATTTCTGGATTTTTATTTAATATGTAAGTAACTAAATGACATTTTGCATAACAGAATGATGACAGCAAAAAAACTAAGCCCGGGCGTAGTTTGCGTAGTAGCACTTCACGTAGCTACGTGAAGTACAGCTTCAACTACACGTAGCTATGCAAATTGCGTAGTGCGTAGCTGTGTGCTTGACTGCACTGTACAATAATTACCAAAAGCAAACTTGTACAGTGCAAGTTAAGATAAAATAAATATCTCTGTCTTTATATGCTAAAAATGCATATAGTCATTTCACTAAAGTGAAAACAAAAAGTTAACAAGCAGTGAGAGAGGTGATGATTTTGGTATCCTCACTAACTTAGGGAGAGAACCAACAACCAAGCAGATGTCTTGAAAACAAAAAGCACATCTTATTGAACGATTCCTCCTAGGACCACCCCAAGCACAGTTATGGGCAAAAATACAATCCCAACCAAAGGCCCTGCAAAGCATTATGGGACGAGATTAGCAGTGGGCAGTGAATATTATAGTGTCCAATATCAAAATAATTCTACAAAGAGCTGCAGTTCAACTAGTCGTCACTGGGTGTCGTCCCTCAAGAGTGAAATGCAAAAGTATTGAAAACCTTTCATGAAGCTTTTGCATTTGACTCGTGAGGGACGACACCCAGTGACGACTAGTTGAACTGCAACTCTTTGTAGAATTATTTTGATATTGGACACTATAATATTCACTGCCCACTGCTAATCTCGTCCCATAATGCTTTGCAGGGCCTTTGGTTGGGATTGTATTTTTGCCCATAACTGTGCTTGGGGTGGTCCTAGGAGGAAGGGACCACCATTGAATCGTTCACATGATATGCTTTTTGTGTTCAAGGCATCTGCTTGGTCCTCCCCCTAGGTTAGGGGGACTCCAAAATCATCACCTCTCTCATTGCTTGATATGTCAAAATTCATTTTTGTGAATTGGTTATATGCTTTTTAGCATAAAAAATTGCTTTATCAAAGCATTTGAAGGAGTTTGTTATTATTATTAAGCCTGGGCGTAGTGCTAGCTGTGTGCTTGACTCACTGCACTGTACAATAATTACCAAAAGCAAACTTGTACAGTGCAAGTTAAGATAAAATAAATATCTCTGTCTTTATATGCTAAAATTGCATATAGTCATTTCACTAAAGTGAAAACAAAAAGCAGTGAGAGAGGTGATGATTTTGGTATCCTCGCTAACTTAGGGAGAGAACCAAGCAGATGTCTTGAAAACAAAAAGCACATCTTATTGAATGATTAGGTGGTGGTCCCATCCTCTTAGGACCACCCCAAGCACAGTTATGGGCAAAAATACAATCCCAACCAAAGGCCCTGCAAAGCATTATGGGACGAGATTAGCAGTGGGCAGTGAATATTATAGTGTCCAATATCAAAATAATTCTACAAAGAGCTGCAGTTCAACTAGTCGTCACTGGGTGTCGTCCCTCACGAGTCAAATGCAAAAGCTTCATGAAAGGTTTTCAATACTTTTGCATTTCACTCTTGAGGGACGACACCCAGTGACGACTAGTTGAACTGCAGCTCTTTGTAGAATTATTTTGATATTGGACACTATAATATTCACTGCCCACTGCTAATCTCGTCCCATAATGCTTTGCAGGGCCTTTGTTGGGATTGTATTTTTGCCCATAACTGTGCTTGGGGTGGTCCTAGGAGGAAGGGACCACCATTGAATCGTTCACATGATATGCTTTTTGTGTTCAAGGCATCTGCTTGGTCCTCCCCTAGGTTAGGGGGACTCCAAAATCATCACCTCTCTCATTGCTTGATATTTTATTGTCAACATTCATTTTTGTGAATTGGTTATATGCTTTTTAGCATAAAAAATTGCTTTATCAAAGCATTTGAAGGAGTTTATTATACTCCTGCTACGCTACGTTTATTAGTACAGTTATTCACTCTGCTACGTGCAATTTGCGTAGTGCGTAGTAGCACAAACTTTGCATGCTTCGTGAGCGTAGCAAAGTATTATGCCCAGGGTTAAAAAAAACATAAACAAACTCATTGAGCTCATTCAGACATTTACACAAGGGGGGTCATATACTCAGAGCACACAACCCAGCGCGCTTAAAGCTAGCCATTCTTACACAAAGAGCACAATCGCTATTTACTCACACAAGTATTACCAATGTCAAACCAAAAACCCACATAGACATTTAAACACACATTTAACCCACAAATCAATACTTAGGACTTTAAGACAGCTTACAAACTGTACGCAAGACCAACCTATTTGTAAATACTAATTGTAAGTCATATTTACAAGAAGAGCTCTCAAAAGTAGCCCAAAAAACTGTTCCATGGTCAAGAAGCCAAAATACACCAAATTCGCCAGTTTTGGCTGGTAGAACACTCAAAAGCGCTCTGCATATCACCACTTATGAATGTTACTAAGTGCGCAGATCTGGATCCGTTTTATGTACATATTTAGTTCCATGGGGTACTTAGTCACCAAGGAAGAAATATCTTTTTACTATACGTAAACCTATTTAGGTATCCCCTCTGAGGGGAGTCAACTAAGTACTTACTAAATCCATATCGGTACCTCCAAAACAGCAACACTTTCAACAAAAGTGTGCTAGAAGCAGGCATGTCAAGAATATTATAGCATATATAATATTATACTCCAAGTGACACTTAACACAATGTGTGCCGTTCAAGTTTTCAGAGTTAGAGAAAAATCTCCTCATTACCTGCCTATATGAATTGCAATGCATATATAACTTACAAAACAAATTCCAAAATTGGCCAATCATACAAACAAAGCCACAGTAAGTGTTACTAAAACTACCTTACCAATCAAAGGCATCAAACCAACAGCAAGTGCCGCAAAACGGCTCTTACCAATCAAATGGTGTCCAGGTTCCAACTGCCAAGTTCTGAGTGACCTAACGGTCGTTTTAAAATACTCACGCCAAAGAAGTTCTCAGTCGGGAGCGGCAAACACTTGGAGGATCAGATCAGGAAGACCAGAAATATACTGGGCTGGAAGACAAACAATCTCCGTGCGCAGGGTACCTCCTCAGTAGATTCCTGTCCTGTACTCCTCAGTAGATTCCTGTCTCCCTTCAAGACCACTCCCTTGGATAGCCGCTGCACCGATGAGGTCCACTTTCGGGCGCCATTTGTAGAAATAAAAACCTTCTTAGGGGTTCACTGATACATCTGGTCCTTAAGACCAACAAAGAAGAGATTGGCACAGAAGCTGTAATATCAAAAAACATGTTTTATTAACCTCAGATGAGGGAGATTGCATCTTACGGTACCCGCAGGCCACTGTAGGAGGCATTCTAATGAGTGCAGAGAACAGGGTCCTTATATATGTATTTGTTACATAGTCAGCATAAAATCAAGGGGAGGTCCTAGCACATACAAGCATGCTTATTGACTAATATGGGTATACAAAATTTGCTTGCTCCACAAAGTGGGAGGGGAGACTAAACTGCTTACATGAGTAAGAATAGCCTGACAGTTCTATACTAGGAGCAGGTGCATTCTACCAGCTAGGCCTCTCTGAGCATGTGCAAGACTCTGGAAGAGGGAGAAAGCACATGGCGAGCACATGGCTAACTAAAATGGCTGCCAAGTACAAAATGGCTTTCAGCTCATGCTAACAGCGATTCCTGCAATCTTTAACATAACCAAGATGCTATGTGAAAGCGGGCTGGGGGTTTGAGGGGTCAAGTGACCAAACGCAGAATAATGAACCATACGTGTGCCACGTCAAGGATTGACGTGTCCTCCCATCCCCAGTCTCACTGCCCTTTTGAGATGTGGAAGCATTCTAGGAAGCCAGACCTGACGCACGTGCCATGAGCGTCAAGGATTCTGATGTTATGGAACTGCTTTGATAAAGGGTGTCTCTGGAATAAAGAGAAATCACTCAGTGGGGACCATTCCACTAGTAAAATTAGATATCCAGGGTGCCTGCAGTGTTGCCTTGGCCAATGTGGGAAAAGAGAAGAAAAGATATTGTCAAGGTGAGAACGGTAGAGACAAATTAGAGCAAACAGGCCGAGGTAAGACCGGATGAATGCAAGAGAAAAAGAGCAACGGAAGGTAAAATGCATAAATCGGAGTGGAGGCAGAGTAGATGGAAAAGATGGTTTAGAGAGAGCAGAGACAAAGAGTTAGGTGGTTTCATCCTGTCAATGGGGACGAACGGGGGCGGCAGACAAGGAGGGTTAGGGGTTTCTATCCCAGATGGACATGGAGCTCCTCATCCTGGTTAAGGCCACCTGGGTGTTTGCTGTTGAGACTGATGATGTATCTGGATTCAAATCTTCTGAGCGCCCGTTCTCTGTCACCACTTCGTATTTTGGCCGGTACCCTGTCAATGCCAAAAAAGGAAATTTTGAGATTCTCAGTATTGGCAGGACCATGTAAGCTGTTACAGTGTCTGGCCATCGGATACGTAGCATCATTGTTCCTGATGGCCCTTAGGTGTTCCAAGACTCTCTTCTTTACAGGGAAAATCGTACTCCCTACATACCTCAGACCACATACACATGTAAGAACATTGTGAGAAGTTGGCCTGGCATATGCTGTCCACTAATTATAGTGGGCACCTTGCACCAGTCCAAACAACCCCTTATTGGAGATAGGTTAAAGACAACCTTATTGAAAGCTATCCTAGTGGTAGCTATGGAGAGCAGCCTTCAGGCTAAGTCTTGAAGGAATGTAAAGCAGCTTGTTTTACCAGTCTATAATCTCTTGAGTGACCAAATGAAAGAGCACCACACCAGGTATATATTCAAAATATATGTATTTATTACTAAACACACCCCTCTAGTCTCTTTATGAGGCTAGAGTTCGAAGTACATAAGTTATAAGCTATTTAAACACAGTAATAGCACAAATACACGTTTGGGCCCTAGGGGCGTACCAAACCATATACCAATAAAGTGGTATAAGAACCACGACTGAGCTAGACACTAGGCCTAGAGCCTCTAGAAGTGCTTGGACCACATGGAACCACCCAAGGTAGTGACACAGGGGACCCACGGGGGACGCGTGAAGTGTAATTACACAGCCGCGAATCGCCGTTAACTTCTATGGAGAAAGTCGCGGTTTGGAAATTAAAGAAAAGGGACACTTAAAGAAGGACTTGGAGCAAACCCTTTGAGAACTAGGTCGTTCTAGAGTCTCTACCCACGGGAGCACCGGAGTACTCTTGTTACCTCACCCAGGGAAGCCGGGTGCATAGGTGCCTTTCGGGGTCGGGTTTCGTCGTCGATTTGTATGGCGATCTGCTGCAAAGTGCTGCTGGCGACCAAGTGGAAAGTGTCCGGGTGGATCCAAGAGTGGATCGGAGATCTGAAGAACCTGAAAGCAGAGGGGACAGAGTCTGGGTCACTAGCCAGTGACCAGGAAGGCGATGAGCAGATGCCCACCGATGTCGAGTGCTTCAGGTAGGTTGACGGTCGTCTTGATTCTTCAGCCACGAGGTCCAGGAGGCGTTGTCGGCAACCAGGAGCAGGATTCGGGCTGGAACATAATGTCTGTCGAGTGCTGAGGTGTCGGCGACCGGATTTGACCCAACAAACCTTGGCAACGGCAAGTCTCGATGAAGATGAAGATTGACAATGATGCAGACCAGCAAGGTCTGAGGAACTCACCCAGCAAAGGTAAGTGAGGGCAAGCCTGGAGCAAACAGGGAGCCTAAGAAGAAAAGGATTGGCCTTCGTGAAGGGCTACTAGCCAACGGGCTAGCGACCGCGAAGGAGCCTTGAGACGGTGCACGTGGAGCTGGCTCACAGGACACTCGTGGAGTGGAGGCCAGTGATCTTCGGTGCAGTTGGTGCTGGAGGCTAGGGCTACTCGGAGCCCAAAGCACGACTTCGTGGGAGACCCAGAAGAAGATGCACTTGCAAATGCGTGCGGTGTTCAGGGGTCACGGTTCCACGTTACCCACAACAGCTATGGGCCTCAGCTTTGCTGGGGACTCAGGGCAACCTCGGGGAAGTCTGGAAATCCACCTCTGGTGATGCAAAGACTTCGGCGTCCGACGGGAGCTTAGGCGATGCAGACCGGACAATTGCTTCTTTGGTGCCTGCCAAGCAGGGGAGTCACTCCTTGACCCCAAGGGAGATTCTTCTGTCCTCTAGTCTTGAGTAGAGCGTCGAAGGTCCAGGATTCTGTGTCAGAGTTTCATCCAGGGATAATCTAAAGTCCTAAGGACTGGGTTCCTATACTTATACTAAGTTTAGGGGTTGGACTTACGCTGTGGCCCCACCTATGGGTGGGTCAGGGCAGAGGGGTGGCTACACCCCTTTTCCTTTGTCCAGTTCGCGCCAAAGCAGGGGCTGCAAGAACCTGATCCGGTTTGAACTGGGGTATGCACAGGGACACCAAGTGTGCCCCCAGTGCAGGACTTCAAAGCGCCCGAGAGTGCTCCCGCCCAGCCCCAATACACACTATCCTGTCTGGGGAGGTGGTCACACCTCCCTGGGACAGGAAACCTATTGTCCAGGCCTCCCCTGCCGGAGTTTCGGTCAGCAGCAGGAGGCCAGACTTGTGTCTGTGGCAGCAGCATCCATTTTGTGATGCCAGGGCTTTAGAAAGAAGTTACCGGCCAAGCCAGGGTTAACATGTCTCGCCCTCTAGAAGGGTGGAATGCTACCCCTGCCGCCAGAATTGGCGGGGGGGTAGTATTCCAAGATGTTTGACACCAAACACGACATGTTTCGGTGCAGCCATTCCAAAGTTAGCATTTAACGCGAGGTTATAATGCGCTTAAGAGTATATGGTCAGGCTGCACTACAAACAGCATCAGAGAAGGGTCTCCGAACGCTGCAGAGGGGCCCTGCTCATGCAGGGGCACCCTCTCACATAGGAACCACGCACTCTGCCTTCAGGATTGATAAGGCCTGCCATAGGAGTGACTTATAGGTTTATATGTGTGTATGTATATAGTGATATAGGTAACCTATATCACAGTAAGGGGTGCATGCACCACCTTACCCAGGCTGCAGTAGCAGACCTGTGGTGTCAGTTTGAATGGCCTTCCAGGGGTGGCACAATACATGCTGCAGCCCCTGGTAGGCCTCTGAGGTACCTATGCCCTGGGTACATAGTATACCATATACTAGGGACTTATAAGGGCACTCCAGATTCCAATCAGAGATGTGCCTAAGGCACATGGAAACCATTTTAGAGAGGAAGCAGCTAGGCTGGGGTTCTGATTAGCAGGGCCCCAGCCAGACTAAGGTCGAAAAACAGTGAAGCATCAGCAAAAAGTGGGGGTACCCATGTGAAGCAGATCCTACTCTCCTACACAACCCCCCAAACGTAGGGACATTAAACTAACCTTGCCCAGTTAAGTCTTCATGTTCTAAGTGGAAGTACCTAGAGAGTCCATCTGCATTGGCATGGTTACTCCCAGGTCTATGTTCCACTGTGAAGTCCATCCCCTGTAGGGAAATGGACCACCTAAGCAGTTTGGGGTTTTCACCCTTCATTTGTTTTAGCCATAAGAGGGGCTTATGGTCTGTTTGAACAAGGAAGTGAGTACCAAACAAGTATGGCCTCAACTTCTTCAGAGCCCAGACCACAGCAAAGGCCTCCCTCTCAATGGCTGACCAACGTTTCTCTCTAGGGGTCAGCCTTCTGCTAATGAAAGCTACTGGCTGATCCTGACCTTCTTCATTCAATTGTGACAGTACAGCCCCTACCCCCAATTCAGATGCATCAGTTTGAACAATGAACTTCTTGGAGTAATCAGGACTCTGTAGAATGGGAGCAGTGCACATGGCCTGCTTCAGGTCATCAAATGCTTTTTGACAGCTAACTGTCCACTGAACCTTTTTTGGCATTTTCTTGGAAGTTAAGTCATTCAGGGTGTCACTATTGATCCATACCCCTTGACAAATCTATTATAGTACCCAGTCAGGCCTAAGAAGGCTCTCACCTGAGTCTGGGTAGTTGGAGCAGTCCAGTCCATGATGGTCTGGATCTTGCTCTGCAAGGGTTGAACCTGGCCTCCACCCACAAGGTGGCCCAGGTACACAACCTGACTCTGCCCTATCTGGCACTTGGTGGCCTTGATAGTCAGGCCTGCCTTTTGCAGGGCCTGTAAAACATTCCTGAGGTGGACCAGGTGATCCTCCCAGGTGGAGCTAAAGACAGCAATATCATCTAGATATGCTGCACTATAGGCTTCCAGACCTGTGAGGACTGTATTCACCAACCTCTGAAAAGTGGCAGGTGCATTCTTCAGACCAAAGGGCATCACCACAAATTGATAATGCCCACTAGGGGTTGAGAATGCTGTTTTTGGCTTTGCAGCATCAGCTAGTCTGATCTGCCAGTAGCCAGCTGTCAAGTCAAATGTGCTTAGATACTTGGCTGAGGCCAAAGTGTCTATTAGCTCATCTGCCCTTGGTATTGGATGGGCATCAGTCCTAGTGACTGCATTGAGACCCCTGTAGTCCACACAAAACCTCATCTCTCTTTTCCCACCACTGGTGTGAGGTTTTGGCACAAGGACCACTGGACTAGCCCAAGGGCTATCTGAGGGTTCAATAACTCCCAAATCCAACATTTTCTGGACTTCAGTCCTGATACAGTCCCTGACATGGTCAGGTTGCCTATAAATCTTATTTTTAATAGGCAGACTGTCCCCAGTGTCCACTTCATGAGTGCACCAGGTGGTCTGACTGGGTGTCAGTGAAAACATGTGTCTAAACTGATTGAGCACCTGTCTACAATCAGTTTGCTGTTGGGTAGTGAGGCTGCCTGCCAAGGCTACACCATCTACTGACCCATCGTCAGGGTTCTGTGAGAGCAGGTCAGGGAGTGGGTCACTCTCTTCCTCCTGCCCTTCATCAGTAGCCATGAGCAAGCCCATGTCTGCCCTGTCCACATTTGGTTTTAACCTGTTGACATGGAGAACCCTGTGGGGACTCCTGGGTGTTCCTAGGTGTGAGAAGTTGGCCTGGTATATGCTGTTCACTAATTAAAGTGGACACCTTGCACCAGGGCAAATCGACTCTTATGGTAGATAGGTTTAAGACAACCTTTTAAAGAAAGCTATCCTAGTGGTAGCTGTGGAGAGCAGCCTTCAGGCTAAGTCTCGGAGGAATGTAAAGCAGCTTGTTTTACCATATAATCTCTTGAATCACCAAATGAAAAGACACCACACAGGTATATATATCAAATATATATGTATTTATTTCTAAATAACTCTCTACTAATCTCTTTATGAGATTAGAAGACAAACATATGCACAAATCAACGTTTCACAATAAGTTAAGCACAAAATATGGCTGGGGCCCTAGGGGCGTACCAGACCATATACTAAGTAAGAGACTTAGAAACAACGACTTGCAGGGAGACAAGGCCTAGGGCCTTCAGAAGTGCTGGGGCCTCACAAAACCACCCAAGGCAGGTAAGTAAAGGACCCACGGGGGACGCGTGCAGTGTGGATACACAGGCGCGAATCGCCGTTAACTTCAATGGGGCAAGTCGCGGTTGGAAATAAAGAGTTTTAGGATACTTCGGGAGAACCTACAAGCAAGTCACTTACAGGGTAAGTAGTTCTAGGGCCCACACCCACAGGAGCACCGTAGTGCTGGAGTTACCTCACCCAGGGAAGCCGGGTGCACAGGTGTCCTTTGGTGTCTGGTCGCGGCGTCGTTTTCAATGGCGAACAAAGAAGACTTGCTGCTTGCGGGAGCTGAAGAAGTGTCCGGTGGAATCCAAGCCTGGATTCTGAAGAAGGATGACCTGAAAGCAGAGGGGACAGTGTTCAAAGTCACTTGGCAGTGACCCGGGGCAAGGAAGATGGATGCCCACCGTCGTCGGTCGCTTCAGGTCGGTTGCGGGTGCCTTGACTCTTCAGCCACGTGGTCCAGGAGGCGTCGACGACGACCAGGAGCTGGATTCGGTGTGTCCCTCGACGTCTGCAGCTGACTGCGGTGTCGGCAACTCGATCGGAGCCAACAAGCCTTGGCAGCCGCAAGTCTCGGGGAGATGAAGAAAAGTCGATGGCGCAGACCAGCAAGGTCTGAGGGACTCACCCAGCGAGGGTAAGTCAGGGCAGGCCTGGAGCAACCAGGGGAGCCCTTTAGTTTCTTTAAGAAGTCTTCTGGGGACCCACAAGCCAGCGGGCAAGGGATCGCAAAGACACCTCGGGCGGAATCACTCAACAGGGGCCCACGGTCACTCGGGATGGTGTAGGCCTCTGATCTTCGGAGGGATTCCTGCTGGAGGTCAGGACCACACGTGGTCCAAAGCACAGGTTCGTAGAACGTTGTGAAGGGGTTGCACTCGACAATAGTGCACGGTACCCAGGGGTCGCGGTTCCTCGTTACTCGTGGGGTCCACTTGCCTCAGCTTTGCTGGGGACTCACGATGGCCTGGGAGAGGTCAGGAAATCCACTTCTTGGGCTGCAGGGACTTCGGACTCCGGCGGGAGCGGCGTAGTTTGCGACCGTCGTTGTCGTTTTTGGTGCCTGCCAAGCAGGGGAGTCACTCCTTGACTCCAAGGGAGATTCTTCTGTCTTCCAAAGGTAGTGGAACGTCGAAGGGCCAGGATTCTTCTGTAGAGCGTCGTCCAGGGGTTATCTGCTTTGCAATGGCAAGGTTCCCCCTCTTATACTAAAAAGAGGGGATGGACTAGCTCTATGACCCCACCTATGGGAGGGTCAAGGGAGGGGGTGGCTACACCCACTTCCCTTTGTCCAGTTTCGCGCCAGAGCAGGGGCAGGTAGCCCCTGAGCTGGTTTGAACTGGCATATGCACAGAGGAGCCTTCTGCTCCCCCAGTGCAGGAATTCAAAGCACTCTAAGAGTGCACCCACCCAGCCCCAATACACTAAACCCTGTCTGGAAGGTGGTTACACCTCCCTGTGACAGGATGCCTATTGTTGGGCTTCCTCCACTGTGAGTTTCGGTCATCAGCAGGAGGGCAGCCCAGTGTCTGTGACTGGTGGCATCCATTTTGTGATGCCAGGGCTCTTTAGGATTCTACCGCGTTTCCACAGCAGGTACATGTCTTATCCCTCTAGAAGGGTGGAATGCTACCCCCGCCGCCAAGATTGGCGGGGGGTAGTATTCCAAGATGTTTGACACCAAACACGACATGTTTTGATGCAGCCATTCCAAAGTTAGCATTTACCGCGAGGATATAATGCACTTAAGAGTATATGGTTTAACCGCATCCACAAACAGCACCAGAGAATGGACTCTGAGAACTGCAGAGGGGCCCTGCTCATGCAGAGGCACCCCCTCACATAGAAGCCAAGCACCCTGCCCTCAGGATCGATAGGGCCTGCCTTAGGGGTGACTGATAGGTTTATATGTGTGTGCAGGAGAGATATAGGAAACCTATATCTCAGTGAGGGGTGCTAGCACCACCTCACCCAGGCTGCAGTAGCAGGCCTGTGGTGTCAGATTTAGACTGCTTCCCAGGGGTGGCATAATATATGCTGCAGCCCCTGGTAGGCCTGTGAAGTACCTATGCCCTTGGCACCTAAGGTACCATATACTAGGGACTCATAAGGCACCACAGTATCCAATCACTAGTGCACCTAGAGTGCACTCCATGTCGTTTAGAGAGAGCAGATAGACTGGGGCCCTGAATAGCAGGGTCGCAGTCCAACTAAGTCATAAACCAGCAAAACACCATAAAAAAGTGGGGGCAACCATATAGTCAGATTCCACCTTCCTACACTAGGTCTACTAAGTAGGTAACCTCACCCTTCTGCTCAACAATAGTGTGGGGTCCACTCCATTTGTCTTGGAGAGCTGCTGGGGCCACTGGCTCCAACACCCACACCTTCTGTCCTGGCTGATAAACAGTCAGTACAGCCTTTTGGTTATGCCAGGCCTTTTGAAGTTCCTGGCTAGCCTCAAGGTTTTTAGTTGCCTTTTTCATATACTCAGCCATCCGGGAGCAGAGACCAAGTACATAGTCTACTATGTCTTGCTTTGGGGGCTTGAGAGGTAACTCCCATCCTTCCTTCACCAAGCACAGTGGACCCCTGACAGGGTGGCCAAACAAAAGTTCAAAAGGGCTCTAACCAACCCCCTTCTGAGGCACCTCCCTATATGCAAATAAAAGGCAGGGCAAGAGTATGTCCCATCTTCGCCTAAGCTTTTCTGGGAGCCCTTTAATCATGCCCTTCAAGGTTTTGTTGAATCTCTCAACTAAACCATTGCATTGTGGGTGATAGGGTGTGGTGAACTTGTAAGTCACTCCACACTCCTTCCACATTGCTTTTAAGTATCCAGACATAAAGTTAGCACCCCTGTCTGATACAACCTCCTTAGGAAAGCCCACTCTTGAGAAAATTCCCAGGAGGGCCCTTGCCACCACAGGTGCTGTAGTGGTCCTAAGGGGAATAGCCTCTGGGTACCTGGTGGCATGATCCACTACCACCAGGATAAACCTGTGCCCAGATGCTGTTTGGGGATCCATGGGACCAACAATGTCAATCCCCACCCTTTCAAAGGGAACCCCCACCACAGGTAGTGGTATCAGGGGGCCTTTGTAGTGCCACCTGCCTTGCCACTGGCCTGGCAGGTTACACAGGAGCGACAAAACTCCTTGGTGTCTTCAGACATGTGGGGCCAGTGAAAGTGAGGGACAATTCTGTCCCAAGTCTTGTTCTGGCCCAGGTGACCTGCTAAGGGAATATCATGGGCTAGGGTCAATAGGAAGCCCCTGAACTTCAGAGGTATAACCAACCTCCTGGTAGCACCAGGCTTGGGGTCTCTACACTCTGAGTACAAGAGTCCATCATCCCAATACACAGTATGGGGACCACTAGCTTTCCCAGCAGCCTCAGCAGCAGCTTGCTGTCTGAGGGGTTCAAGAGAGGGGCAGCTCTGCTGCTCCTGGCTCAGATCTGCCCTGGAAGGTCCCCCTGTCCCCAAGAACTCAACCTGGTCAGGTTCAAGCTCCTCTGGGACAGTTCCTTCCTCAGGACTGAGATCATCCCCCTCAAGGGACTGATCTTCCTTCTGAGCCAAGGGGAAGGCACTGCCTTTACCCTACTACTCCTCCTCTTGGAAGGCACTTGGTCCATTATTCCAGAATCCAAGGCCTGTTCAGTGCTAGACATTTTGGCTTGTGACCTGGTCACAGCAAACACATCTGCAGGGATCCCCAGCATTTCTGCATGGGTCCTGAGCTCCACTTCTGCCCAAGCTGAAGTTTCTAAGTCATTGCCAAGCAAGTATTCGACTGGTAGGTCTGCACTTACCACAACCTTCTTAAGGCCAGTTACCCCTCCCCAGGAGAAGTTAACAACTGCCAGAGTATGGTCTGTTCTGACATTGCTAGCATTGGTCACTTGGTACATCTCACCAAGTATAACTTGCCCAGGATTCACAAGGCCTTGTGTCACCATGGTGACACTTGCCCCTGTGTCCCTAAATGCCAAAGCCTCTCGTCCATTGATTAAAGGCTGTTGTCTGTACTTGCCCAGATTACTGGGACTCACAGAGGAGGTCACATCCATGCCTCCATCACAGACTAACACAGCCTGAGTGAGTTCTCTGACTAGGTCAGAGCCCATCTCAGTACCCAGGGTCAACCCTACTAAACCCTTGGCTGTAGTACTCCCACCACCAACTGTAACTGTACTAGGGGGAACAGGTGCCTTAGGGGCATTGGTGGGGGCTGGACTTGAGTCTTTGGACTTGGTGCAATCACTGGTCCAGTGGGTCTTTTGCTTACAGACCTTGCACCATGGTTTTCTTTGGCCTTTCCCTTTGGTAGACTGTGAATCCCCACCTGAAGAAGATTTTTGGGAGCCTTGTGAAGACTTTTGATCTTTACCCTTCTCTTCACCCTTATCAGAGTTCTTAGAATCTTGCTTCTTAGGGTCACCACCTTGGTTCTGTACCTTCTGCCTCACCCTGGTTCTGACCCATTTGTCTGCCTTCTTTCCCAATTCTTGGGGAGAGGTCAGATCAGAGTCCACCAGGTACTGATGCAACAGCTGATTTTGACAGTTATTAAGAATCTGCTCCCTCATTATCAGATTGTACAATCCTGAGAAGTCACACACCTTACTGCCCATCAACCAGCCTTCCAGAGCCTTAGCAGAACAATCCACATAGTCTACCCAGTCTTGAGCCTGTGCTTTTTGGGCATCTCTGAACTTCAACCTGTATTGTTCAGTTGTTAGGCCAAACCCATCAATAAGAGCGCTCTTCAAGACCTTGTAATTATCAGCATCCTCTTCTCTTACAGTGAGGAGCTTGTCTCTACCTTTGTCTGCAAAGGAGAGCCACAAGATTGCTGCCCACTGCTCCTGAGGGACCTTCTGTACTTTACAGGCCCTCTCTAGAGCAGTTATCCATTTGTGGATGTCATCCCCACTCTGGTAGGGAGGGACAATCTTGCTCAGGTGTCTATGGTCATAAGACCTTTCCCTATCTTTAGGGATATTGCTGCCACCATGGGACTCTAGTCCCAACTTTTTCTCTCTTTGTAGAGATCTAGGGACTCCCTGTCTATAGCCAATTGCTGTTTTCTGAGTTCAAGCTGAGCTTCCTCATACTGAATCAGCCTCTTTCTCCTCTCATGAGAGGATTCCCTCCTATGAGAGGAGACAGAGGTCCCTATTGAGGTGCCAGAGTGGTTAGACTCCTGAAAAGGAGACCTAGACCTTCTGGGCACACTCACAATCCTTCCTGGGGGACAAAGTGGAGGTCATTCTGAGCCTCCTCCTCATCCACAGGAGGAATTGGGTTTTCCAGGTCAGGGTCATTGTCACCCTCCTGGTCAGTTCCAGAGGGGGCTGGGGGTGTTGCTACCCCTGGCCCCATCCTCATCTTCTGCCCCACCCTCTGCACTCTACCCCTTCAGTCCCTAAGGGCCTGCTGAGATCATAAGCCTCTAACATCTCTCTCAGATGTTGGGTGGTGGGGCTTTGGCCTGTCTTCAGTTTCCTCAAATTGCATAATGCTCTCAATTCCAAGAATGGGAGTGTATCATACTTGGAGGGAAGAAGCCCAGGGGCTTCTGGCAAGGACTCACTGGGTCCTGGCTTTGAAGACATCACTAGTGAGGTGTGGTGTATGCACTACCTACTCTAGTGTGGCCTACTAAACTCTCTTGAGTTGTAGAAAGGGTGTGCTATCCCTTGACACACAACTCTAAGTTCAGTAGAACTTACTGTATACTAAGCTTAATTTATATGTACCTTAGGTACCTTTAGTGGTTTTCAGTTGATCAATTCAATTGAGATTATCTGGTAAAACAATAGCAAGCTGGAATCCCACACGCTGCACACCAATGTGAGAAGTTGGCCTGGCATATGCTGTCCACTAATTATAGTGGGCACCTTGCACCAGTCCAAACAACCCCTTATTGGAGATAGGTTAAAGACAACCTTATTGAAAGCTATCCTAGTGGTAGCTATGGAGAGCAGCCTTCAGGCTAAGTCTTGAAGGAATGTAAAGCAGCTTGTTTTACCAGTCTATAATCTCTTGAGTGACCAAATGAAAGAGCACCACACCAGGTATATATTCAAAATATATGTATTTATTACTAAACACACCCCTCTAGTCTCTTTATGAGGCTAGAGTTCGAAGTACATAAGTTATAAGTTATTTAAACACAGTAATAGCACAAATACACGTTTGGGCCCTAGGGGCGTACCAAACCATAAACCAATAAAGTGGTATAAGAACCACGACTGAGCTAGACACTAGGCCTAGAGCCTCTAGAAGTGCTTGGAGCACAAGGAACCACCCAAGGTAGTGACACAGGGGACCCACGGGGACGCGTGCAGTGTAATTACACAGCCGCGAATCGCCGTTAACTTCTATGGAGAAAGTCGCGGTTTGGAAATTAAAGAAAAGGGACACTTAAAGAAGGACTTGGAGCAAACCCTTTGAGAACTAGGTCGTTCTAGAGTCTCTACCCACGGGAGCACCGGAGTACTCTTGTTACCTCACCCAGGGAAGCCGGGTGCATAGGTGCCTTTCGGGGTCGGGTTTCGTCGTCGATTTGTATGGCGATCTGCTGCAAAGTGCTGCTGGCGACCAAGTGGAAAGTGTCCGGGTGGATCCAAGAGTGGATCGGAGATCTGAAGAACCTGAAAGCAGAGGGGACAGAGTCTGGGTCACTAGCCAGTGACCAGGAAGGCGATGAGCAGATGCCCACCGATGTCGAGTGCTTCAGGTAGGTTGATGGTCGTCTTGACTCTTCAGCCACGAGGTCCAGGAGGCGTTGTCGGTGACCAGGAGCAGGATTCAGGCTGGTACACGATGTCTGTCGAGTGCTGAGGTGTCAGCGACCGGATTGGACCCAACAAACCTTGGCAACGGCAAGTCTCGATGAAGATGAAGATTGACGATGATGCAGACCAGCAAGGTCTGAGGAACTCACCCAGCAAGGGTAAGTGAGGACAAGCCTGGAGCAACCAGGGAGCCTAAGAAGAAAAGGATTGGCCTTCGTGAAGGGCTACTAGCCAACGGGCTAGCGACCGCAAAGGAGCCTCGAGACGGTGCACGTGGAGCTGGCTCACAGGACACTCGTGGAGTGGAGGCCAGTGATCTTCGGTGCAATTGGTGCTGGAGGCTAGGGCTACTCGGAGCCCAAAGCACGACTTTGTGGGAGACCCAGAAGAGGATGCACTTGCAAATGCGTGCGGTGTCCAGGGGTCACGGTTCCACGTTACCCACGAAAGCTACACGCCTCAGCTTTGCTGGGGACTCAGGGCAGCCTCGGGGAAGTCTGGAAATCTACCTCTGGTGATGCAAAGACTTCGGCGTCCGACGGGAGCTTAGGCGATGCAGACCGGACAATTGCTTCTTTGGTGCCTGCCAAGCAGGGGAGTCACTCCTTGACCCCAAGGGAGATTCTTCTGTCCTCTAGTCTTGAGTAGAGCATCGAAGGTCCAGGATTCTGTGTCAGAGTTTCGTCCAGGGATAATCTAAAGTCCTAAGGACTGGGTTCCTATACTTATACTAAGTTTAGGGGTTGGACTTACTCTGTGGCCCCACCTATGGGTGGGTCAGGGCAGAGGGGTGGCTACACCCCTTTCCCTTTGTCCAGTTCGCGCCAAAGCAGGGGCTGGAAGCCCCTGATCCGGTTTGAACTGGGGTATGCACAGGGACACCAAGTGTCCCCCAGTGCAGGACTTCAAAGCACCCGAGAGTGCTCCCGCCCAGCCCCAATACACACTATCCTGTCTGGGGAGGTGGTCACACCTCCCTGGGACAGGAAACCTATTGTCCAGGCCTCCCCTGCCGGAGTTTCGGTCAGCAGCAGGAGGCCAGACTTGTGTCTGTGGCAGCAGCATCCATTTTGTGATGCCAGGGCTTTAGAAAGAAGTTACCGGCCAAGCCAGGGTTAACATGTCTCTCCCTCTAGAAGGGTGGAATGCTACCCCCGCCGCCAGAATTGGCGGGGGGTAGTATTTCAAGATGTTTGACACCAAACACGACATGTTTCGGTGCAGTCATTCCAAAGTTAGCATTTAACGCGAGGTTATAATGCGCTTAAGAGTATATGGTCAGGCTGCACTACAAACAGCATCAGAGAAGGGTCTCCGAACGCTGCAGAGGGGCCCTGCTCATGCAGGGGCACCCTCTCACATAGGAACCACGCACTCTGCCTTCAGAATTGATAAGGCCTGCCATAGGAGTGACTTATAGGTTTATATGTGTGTATGTATATAGTGATATAGGTAACCTATATCACAGTAAGGGGTGCATGCACCACCTTACCCAGGCTGCAGTAGCAGACCTGTGGTGTCAGTTTGGATGGCCTTCCAGGGGTGGCACAATACATGCTGCAGCCCCTGGTAGGCCTCTGAGGTACCTATGCCCTGGGGACATAGTATACCATATACTAGGGACTTATAAGGGCACTCCAGATTCCAATCAGAGATGTGCCTAAGGCACATGGAAACCATTTTAGAGAGGAAGCAGCTAGGCTGGGGTTCTGATTAGCAGGGCCCCAGCCAGACTAAGGTCGAAAAACAGTGAAGCATCAGCAAAAAGTGGGGGTACCCATGTGAAGCAGATCCTACTCTCCTACAAACATAAATAACAAAGTCACTGTTGCAGTTGATAAATGGTTTGATCTTATGTTGTCTACCATTGGGCATCAATACCATTCTAACATTGGTATTGTGGGTGCATGCTTTACATTTGCCACATTTGTGGAAACCAGGTAGTTCTCTAAGCCAAGTCCCCCCTTGTAGGGCACCTGGTTCAGTGATAGTGTGTACCAACATGTCTCTCAAGGAATTTCTCCTACGATATGTGATGTGTGGACTACGGCTCACCAGTTTGCCTATGGTCGGGTCCAATCTGACCAGGTGCCAGTGTTTTCTAACTATGGTCTGTACTGCTGTTGAGTTAGAGTTGTAGGTAGTGATGCATCTGATTTCTTGTTTGCGCCCTTTCTGTGATTTGGGTTTCAGTAAACTCTCCCTGTTGATCTTGCTGACTTTAAGTCTAGCCTCCTCTACCACCTTACGTGTGTAACCTCTCTGGTAGAATCTCTTTACCATGTTTTCCTCCTTCCGCTTGTATGCCTCTAATGTACAACAGTTCCTCCTGGCTCATAGGAGCTCTCCAGAGGGGATACTGCTTTTGAGTTTGGTGGGGTGGTGGCTTCTGGCATGCAGGATGCTGTTTCCTGCCGTCGCCTTCCTATGTAAACTTGTCTGTATGGTGTTGTCTTGTACTTCCACCACTACATCTAGAAAGTCAATCTTTTTGGTACTGGTCTTACTGGTGAACTTCAGGTTCAGGTCATTCATGGATATTTTGTCCAAGAACTCATCCAGGCTGCCTTGTGGGCCATCCCAGATGAGAAAAATGTCATCAATGTATCTGGTGTCACGACTTGCTCCCTGCATTCCCGTGTCCACCACCAGGGGGCTGAACTGGGGGACTTTCCAGTCTTCTAATAAGCTTCCAGACCCTCCCCTGCATGCATATCCTGACTTCCAGCCATTTGGACACTTATTGGGAATTGACATCGATTCCCAATCCATGCCGGGTTTTGTGAAAGCCAGCCTGCTTATATTTGAAGCCAGCCTACTCATGCCTGAAACTCCACTACCTAGAATTCCCTGCTCACTGCTTTGTCTCCACCCCTGCAGGCCAAGGATGGGTGGAGGAATTCAGCTCACCTGTGGCTGGCTGCTGCTAGCCTGCTCACACCTGCTGCATATGATTACTGTGAGCTCTTTTAAGCCCCAGCTCCCTTCAGCCCAGTGTTGGTCATTGTAAGCTGTTATCCGGTGAGACCAGTCCTTGTTCCTGAGCTTTTGCTATTCCTTGTTTCCTGAATCAGCACTGCCTGCAGTGCTACTTAGTATCCTTAGCTATAGTTAGTCCTTGTTCCTGTTCCAGGGCTTCAGCTATTTCTTGAGCCTGATTTGCACTGCTTGCAGTGCTCTCTTGACTCCTTGTTTCCTGAGCTGTAGCTATTTTCCTGTTTCCTAATCCAGCACTACCTGCAGTGCTACCTTGATTCCTGAGCCTTAACATTTCCTTGTTCCTGACCTGCAGGGCTACCTTGAATCCTGAGCCTTTGCTCAATTCTTGCCCCAGCACTGCATTCTATGCTACCTTGTTTTCTTGATTCTTGACCCTGCACTATTCTAGTATACCCTTGTAGCCTCCCCTTCTGTGTACCCTTTTCCAGTCCCTGCCTTTCTTCCCATTTCCTTGGTTCCAGTTCCTAGTTTGCTGTCTTTCTATTCAGCTGTCTCACTTCTGTTACCTTGTATGTTTGTTACCTGCTTTCTGCCAAGTGTGCCCTGTGATTTCCTTCCTTTCCTGTTAAGCACTCCTCCTTGCTAGCTCCTTGTCTATTGTGCTTGTGTTTAGTTCTACCCCTTTGCTGTTATTGCCTTGCGTGTTCCTGTTTGATTGCCAGGATCCGTGGGCACAGCTGACTACCTAGGTGGTGTTTCTTGTTCACTGTGAGTATTGTCTTTGAGTTACTGTTATAACATCACCATAGGTATAAGCTCCACAGACCCTGCCTTTGCATACATATCCTATATGTGGCTATTTTCAGTCAGTATCTGTAACAGCAATTGTGGGTGAGGAACTTACTGAGCTTCAGTCTTACCGTGTGGAGCTCCCGAGTGCTTTACCCCACATTCCCTTTATTGTTAATGTTGTTTTATATTTAAGTGTATTGCACATCCATCCTGGGTTTTTTGATTCTGAATGCTGAGCCGCCTCATGAGTGCCTGTCCTTTCTGAGTCTCACCCTTCTTGTTCACTTGTACAGGCTTTCCCCTTGGATCCCTTTGTCTCCTCTTTCTGTGTACGTTTCCTACCCAGTTCCCAGTCCTGCCCAAGTCCCTGACTGTGTTCCCTACATAGTCCCGGACAGACCCTGACAGAATGACCAACCTACATTTCCAGGGTCACTTGTGAGGTTTCTTTGCGTTCAGTTAGCTACCTTTTTATTAAAACCCACCCTGTCAGTTCTTGCCAAGATGTTCAGCAACAGATCCAGAAAGTCCTTAAACTCTAGAGATCAATTCATGGAACAAAACAGACTTTTACGTGCTGAATATTATTCCCTGTGGTTGGCTGATCCTTCTATGTTAGATTTTCATTCCATCTGTGACCCTGATCTTCACCTGATGTCAGCCAGTGATATACAGGATGAAAATGAATATCTACAAACCTTGTTAGCAGCAGAAAGACACACCAGTGCATCAAGTAAGTTTGTGCAGGGCAGTTCACCAGTGCCCACCAATGAGAGACATTTAGTGTCTACTTTACATTTTGAGAATGTTCACCCTAGTCCTGAAACAATAAATCCTCTTATGAGAAATGGACATTTACGTTCAGAATATTTTACTCATTGGCTTTCAAACACCTCTTTGCCAGATCCTGACTTGCTTTTCTGTTCTGATCCAGATTCAATGTCTGTGTCAGCATTGCAAAAGGAGAATGATACCATACTCAGCTTGCTGAATAAGAATTCTGGTTCTAGCACGTCTGCTCTCCATTCACACCAGGTTACCTAGTCCTGTAGTCTAGTAGATATCACAGTCCCGGATACTACAAGGACCTGTGAAGATGTCACTACTGACAACAGCAAATCTACTTTTCACAGTCTACTACCATTCCCAGAGCTTAAAGTCTATGAACCATGTGTTATCCTGCCTTCAGCACCAGAGCTTCCAGGCCGCCTGCCTTCAGCACCAGAGCTTCCAGGCCGCCTGCCTTCAGCACCAGAGCTTCCAGGCCGCCTGCCTTCAGCACCAGAGCTTCCAGGCCGCCTGCCTTCAGCACCAGAGCTTCCAGGCCGCCTGCCTTCAGCACCAGAGCTTCCAGGCCGCCTGCCTTCAGCACCAGAGCTTCCAGGCCGCCTGCCTTCAGCATCAGAGCTTCCAGGCCGCCTGCCTTCAGCACCAGAGCTTCCAGGCTCCCTGCCTTCCGCACCAGAGCTTCCAGGCTCCCTGCCTCCAGCACCAGAGCTTCCAGGCTCCCTGCCTCCAGCACCAGAGCTTCCAGGCTCCCTGCCTCCAGCACCAGAGCTTCCGGGCACCCTGCCTCCAGCACCAGAACTTCCGGGCTCCCTGCCTCCAGCACCAGAGCTTCCGGGCCGCCTGCCTCCAGCACCAGAGCTTCCGGGCTCCCTGCCTCCAGCACCAGAGCTTCCGGGCTCCCTGCCTCCAGCACCAGAGCTTCCGGGCTCCCTGCCTCCAGCACCAGAGCTTCCGGGCTCCCTGCCTCCAGCACCAGAGCCTCCGGGCTCCTGCCTCCAGCACCAGAGCTCCGGGCTCCCTGCCTCCAGGACCAGAGCTTCCGGGCTCCCTGCCTCCAGGACCAGAGCTTCCGGGCTCCCTGCCTCCAGGACCAGAGCTTCCGGGCTCCCTGCCTCCAGGACCAGAGCTTCCGGGCTCCCTGCCTCCAGGACCAGAGCCTCCGGGCCCCCTGCTTCCAGCACCAGAGCCTCCGGGCCCCCTGCTTCCAGCACCAGAGCCTCCGGGCCCCCTGCTTCCAGCACCAGAGCCTCCGGGCCCCCTGCTTCCAGCACCAGAGCCTCCGGGCCCCCTGCTTCCAGCACCAGAGCCTCCGGGCCCCCTGCCTCCAGCACCAGAGCCTCCGGGCTCCCTGCCTTCAGCACCAGAGCCTCCGGGCTCCCTGCCTTCAGCACTTGAGCCTCTATTTTGCCAACTTTTTGACCCTGTGCTTCCAGTTTTCCAACCTTCAGAGGTCTCAATACATAAACATTCAGAAACTGAATCTCCAGCATCAGAGACAAAACCCTCCAGCACGTCACAATTATCCTGCAGTCCTCTGGCATCTTGCACCACATCTATGATGGAGATGGACTTACTTCTTAGGAGACACGGCCTTGAATCCAGTTCCAGATTCCGGGAGAGGGTCTTTGGAGGGGGTGTACTGTCACGACTTGCTCTCTGCATTCCCGTGTCCACCACCAGGGGGCTGAACTGGGGGACTTTCCAGTCTTCTAATAAGCTTCCAGACCCTCCCCTGCATGCATATCCTGACTTCCAGCCATTTGGACACTTATTGGGAATTGACATCCATTCCCAATCCATGCCGAGTTTTGTGAAAGCCAGCCTGCTTATATTTGAAGCCAGCCTACTCATGCCTGAAACTCCACTACCTAGAATTCCCTGCTCACTGCTTTGTCTCCACCCCTGCAGGCCAAGGATGGATGGAGGAATTCAGCTCACCTGTGGCTGGCTGCTGCTAGCCTGCTCACACCTGCTGCATATGATTACTGTGAGCTCTTTTAAGCCCCAGCTCCCTTCAGCCCAGTGTTGGTCATTGTAAGCTGTTATCCGGTGAGACCAGTCCTTGTTCCTGAGCTTTTGCTATTCCTTGTTTCCTGAACCAGCACTGCCTGCAGTGCTACTTAGAATCCTTAGCTATAGTTAGTCCTTGTTCCTGTTCCAGGGCTTCAGCTATTTCTTGAGCCTGATTTGCACTGCTTGCAGTGCTCTCTTGACTCCTTGTTTCCTGAGCTGTAGCTATTTTCCTGTTTCCTAATCCAGCACTACCTGCAGTGCTACCTTGATTCCTGAGCCTTAACATTTCCTTGTTCCTGACCTGCAGGGCTACCTTGAATCCTGAGCCTTTGCTCAGTTCTTGCCCCGGCACTGCATCCTATGCTACCTTGTTTTCTTGATTCTTGACCCTGCACTATTCTAGTATACCCTTGTAGCCTCCCCTTCTGTGTACCCTTTTGCAGTCCCTGCCTTTCTTCCCACTTCCTTGGTTCCAGTTCCTAGTTTGCTGTCTTTCTATTCAGCTGTCTCGATTCTGTTACCTTGTATGTTTGTTACCTGCTTTCTGCCAAGTGTGCCCTGTGATTTCCTTCCTTTCCTGTTAAGCACTCCTCCTTGCTAGCTCCTTGTCTATTGTGCTTGTGTTTAGTTCTACCCCTTTGCTGTTATTGCCTTGCGTGTTCCTGTTTGATCGCCAGGATCCGTGGGCACAGCTGACTACCTAGGTGGTGTTTCTTGTTCACTGTGAGTATTGTCTTTGAGTTACTGTTATAACATCACCATAGGTATAAGATCCACAGACCCTGCCTTTGCATACATATCCTATATGTGGGTATTTTCAGTCAGTATCTGTAACAGCAATTGTGGGTGAGGAACTTACTGAGCTTCAGTCTTACCGTGTGGAGCTCCCGAGTGCTTTACCCCACATTCCCTTTATTGTTAATGTTGTTTCATATTTAAGTGTATTGCACATCCGTCCTGGGTTTATTGATTCTGAATGCTGTGCCGCCTCATGAGTGCCTGTCCTTTCTGAGTCTCACCCTTCTTGTTCACTTGTACAGGCTTTCCCCTTGGATCCCTTTGTCTCCTCTTTCTGTGTACGTTTCCTACCCAGTTCCCAGTCCTTGCCCATGTCCCTGACTGTGTTCCCCACATAGTCCCGGACAGACCCTGACATCTGGTCCATAAGACCAGATGCTTAGTATACCTGTCAAATTCCTCAGACCAGATACATTCGGACTCCCACCACCCCATGAAAATGCAGGCATAGCTAGGCGCAAAGCAGCTACCCATAGCAGTCCCTGTCAGTTGCTTATACCACTGATTTCCAAACAGAAAAAAGTTGTTCTCCAGACAGAACTGAAGCATTTCTAAAAGAATCATGGTGTGGTCATATGATGCTATGGGTCTGTCCCTAAAGAAGTGTCTGCAAGCCTGTAGACCCAAATCATGCTGGATACATGTGTACAAGAGACAACATCTACTGTAGCACAGATGTAGCTGGATTTCCAGAGAATACCTGAAACCTTAGAAATTAAATCCATGCTGTAGCGGCAGTAAGAAGGTAAGTTGAACACATATGGAAATAAGAAATGGTCAAGAGAAATAGAAGCATTTTCTAAGAGACTATCATTGGCCAAAATGATAGGTCAGCCTGATGGATTGGTGCTGTGCTTGTGGCTTATACCTCAAGCCATCGAACTCTAGCTGGGCGGGTGCACCGATCATGAGGGTGAAACTCACGTACAATTTGCAAAAACCTTCCACCAGGGAAATAATGGGCACTCACAGGTACAAAAAATTCAATCCTTTTAATCTTGGCAAACGCGTTTCGGCGTGACTGCCTTTTTCAATGCCTTTAGATTAATGAAACATTCATGAAAGGTTACCACTGTTCTTTAAAAGGTACCACACGAGCGTCCCCAGGTGGGTTGTGTGTGGACATGGGAAGAGGACTCCACAATCAAAGTCTATTACTGGTTTGCTGCGGCCGCCATTTTGCTAGTTCGCCATTTGTTGAACTTGTCCTGCTGACATTGCATACAATGATATTGTAGATATTCCTTAATACGACAAATGCGCCTTAATGAGTGTATAATTTATGCAATGCCAGTCAATATCCTTTAGCAAGTCATTGGCCCAGATATTTGTCGTTCACTCTTTCAATCACACTTTGTATGCGCTGTCCTTAACCCACCCTGGGGCCCCACTCGCAGTGTCAGGAGCGTTGCGCTCAGTCCTGCTTGTTCCTGCACATTGCCTTTACCAATATTTCAAGATGATAAGAAAGAAGTATCACCTTCGTCCATGCCGCAGTTAATGTTTTTTATATATATACAATTACCCCAATAAGAACAACGTATGTTGGTGATTGTGGGGTGAGATGCCATTGGTTACTACCGTTTTTACCAGGCGAGGTACTGGGTAAAATGGTTAATTTGATTAAATGGATTGAACACAATATATAGTCACTCAGTTCACAATGATCAAAATTCACTTTATTGAAAGCTAATCTTGGGCAGCTACTTCAAACATAAACCTAGTGGCCTCCAGAGTGGGTGTACTGAATTGTTGGTTATTGCTATAATGCTTCAACGCTGGTACTTAATATAGGACCCCAAACAAGACTGATTGTATTGTAAACATACCACATGCTTTGCTAGACGTAGTGCCTTCTACATCTCATTTAAAGAGGTATTAATGTGTTGAACTGACATGCGAGACTATCTGATCAATGGGTTGCAGGCACATCAAGTGCTGGACCTCGTTGAAAAACATCGACTGCTCATGAGAAATTAATACATTTAGTTCGGTTAATACAAGTTGCTGGTGTAAGAATCTGTTAATGTATGGATTTTCATCATATTGTGTAACATGCATTTTAATAGAAGGAATGATGATTCTAGATTTAGCACGGTTTACTTAACCGCTTATCAACTCTTTTTAGAATTATTTCAGCCTTGAGAAAGAAAAGATAAAGGGGCCGAATCCGATTCGGGCCGGAAAACGTACCGACCGACTCGGTGCGGGAATTCAGTCCGACCGACTCGGACCGGCGCCGTACGACCAGGGAAGTACGATGAAATGCATGTGAAACCCGACCGACTCGGACGGAATACAAAACGAACGACCGAGCCGGACGGAAACAAGCCATCCGGCCGGAAAATCACTCGAAACGAACCGACCGACACGCTCCCGGATTGAACGCGAACGAAACGTACCCGCGAACTCCGACCCGCGTAGTACGATGCTGTGCGTGCAAAACACGACCGACTCGCACGGAACTCAAGCCGTATGACCGACACGCATACAAAACCCAGCCGAAGCAACCCAATACTCCGCGACCGACTCGTACGCCGCATATGAAATAAAGCTGACACACAGCGGGAACGAGTCGGACAACATCGCACCACACAACAGCAGCGTCCGACCCGGACACAAGAACGACACCTACATGCACCAAAAGCACCAATGGAAAAAATACAAAAAAAAAGGGCCAAACAAGCAACCACTAAGCCAATAAATACTGGGGGTGGAAAAAAATGGAACAAGGACACACCTCCAACTCCACCTACATAAAGACCACAAATCCCTACCATGATCCTTTGCAAATTCCACTGACCTGCCAGCAAACAACACCATCACACAGCAACCACAGACACACTCACAGCTCATACATCACACAAGCCACACACCATTACCACACCTACAAATAGCACCCTCGCACACACCCAGCTAAACCTACACTCACACACCCCCACTTGCACACACACACATCAATCACCACCACCACCATGCCCCTAAAGAAGAATCCAAAGTTCCTAGATAGTGAATTGGAAGTCATGGTAGATGAGATCCTCAGGGTAGAGCCACAGTTGTTTGGTACATTGGTACAACAGACCCCCATGTCGCAGAAAACCAAGATGTGGGCGAGGATTGTCGACAGGGTGAACGCACAATCACCATGTTTGCGCACAAAGGAAGACATCCAGAACAGGTGGTATGATGTGCGCAGGAGGGTCCGGGACCTACTTAAAAAGGATTACCTCCTCAGCCAGCACACCAGCAGTGGCCCTCCTGCAAAACCAGTATACCTCAGGCCCTGGGAGGAGAAGGTGCGGGCCATCCTACCACCAGTGAGCGTATACGGACTAACAGACATCCCAGAGCCTGGTGAGTACACAACTAATATACACAATATGGTGTGACAATACACACACAGCACTCTCAAAGGGATAGGCAAACCATGCACCCTTAGCAAATACACAGCAACCAAAACATATTCATCCCAAGATCTGAATGCTAGTCAGACAAACACAATACCTGCCATCTCATAGTGATATCTAACTGTGTCATGACATCTACAAACCTAACAACAAATACAGCAAGGCAGTGGCACAAATAGAACCAACAAACACTCTCAGATATTTACCCACCACTAGAATACCACCTCACAGGGAAGATCACTGAAAGGAAGGAATTCTGTGTATGCTGGTCAAGTCAGTGTAGCCAATAGCATGATGGGAGTTGGAGTCATACATATTGCTCAGCCTCACAATTGGCACATCAACACCACCCTGATGCTCACATCACAGGGAGTGGAAAAGGACTCACAAGATGGCTGACACTGGGTACTGCTGGGGGAAGCACAAGGCCCTGCTGGGAACTGTGCAACAACCAACAGCAGGACACCACTGACTGACATCCTGAAAGACAACTTGCACTCCCTGCAATGGAAGCACGGTCCATGGTGTGATATCTGGCTGGGTGGGAAGGAGGACTCACAGCTCTGACCATAGTTATAAGCACTTCTCCTCACACACCCCCTCAACACTAACTCCACATAACCCACCTGGGAGAATGCAATGCCTCACATTCTAACTGAAGATCCCACAAAGAACCACCACCCTGGGTCATGCTGTGTGAAGCACAGGGACACTCTTGGGACTTGTAGCCAAACAACCGCAAGGAGAACACTCACAGCCATCCTGTCAGCACAGGCACCCCACCCCACAGGGAAGCAGAGTCAAAAGGAAGGAAGGATGGGCATGCTGGGAAGGGGGTGGAGGCAATAGCATGATGGGAGTGGTAGTCACAGCTCAACATCCCCCACCCACATGGCCCAGCAAGCTACCACTGAAGCATGCACACCTCACAGGGAGTGAAAAGCCACTTCAAAGATGTCTGACACTGGCCTCAGCTGTGGGGAGCACAAGGCCCTGCTGGGAACTGGGCACAAACAAACAACACGACCACATTGTCAGCCATCTTGCCATTGCTGTCACACTCACACACACTGAAGTCCACATCAAAAGGAAGGAAGGATGGGCATTCTGGGAAGGGGGTGGAGGCAATAGCATGATGGGAGTGGTAGTCACAGCTCAACATCCCCCACCCACATGGCCCAGCAAGCTACCACTGAAGCATGCACACCTCACAGGGACTGAAAAGCCACTTCAAAGATGTCTGACACTGGCCTCAGCTGTGGGGAGCACAAGGCCCTGCTGGGAACTGGGCACAAACAAACAACACGACCACATTGTCAGCCATCTTGCCATTGCTGTCACACTCACACACACTGAAGTCCACTCAAAAGGAAGGAAGGATGGGCATGCTGGGAAGGGGGGTGGAGGCAATAGCATGATGGGAGTGGTAGTCACAGATATTGGTCACCCTCACAATTGCCCCATCAACACCACCCTGAACCATGCACACATCACAGGGAGTGGAAAAGGACTCACAAGATGGCTGACACTGGGTACTGCTGGGGGAAGCACAAGGCCCTGCTGGGAACTGTGCAACAACCAACAGCAGGACACCACTGACTGACATCCTGAAAGACAACTTGCACTCCCTGCAATGGAAGCACGGTCCATGGTGGGATATCTGGCTGGGTGGGAAGGAGGACTCACAGCTCTGACCATAGTTACAAGCACTTCTCCTCACACACACCCTCAACACTAACTCCACAAAACCCACCTGGGAGAATGCAGTGCCACACATTCTAACTGAAGATCCCACAAAGAACCACCACCCTGGGTCATGCTCTGTGAAGCACAGGGACACTCTTGGGACTTGTAGCCAAACAACCGCAAGGAGAACACTCACAGCCATCCTGTCAGCACAGGCACCCCACCCCACAGGGAAGCAGAGTCAAAAGGAAGGAAGGATGGGCATGCTGGGAAGGGGGGTGGAGGCAATAGCATGATGGGAGTGGTAGTCACAGATCATTGATCACCCTCACAATTGGCCCATCAACACCACCACTGAACCATGCACACATCACAGGGAGTGGAAAAGGCACTCACAAGATGGCTGACACTGGGCTACTGCTGTGGGGAGCACAAGGCCCTGCTGGGAACTGTGCACACAACCAACAGCAGGACACACACTGACTGACATCCTGACATAGACAACTTGCACTCCACTGCAATGGAAGCACGGTCCATGGTGGGATATCTGGCTGGGTGGGAAGGAGGACTCACAGCTCTGACCATAGTTACAAGCACTTCTCCTCACACACCCCCATCAACACTAACTCCAGCATAACCCACACTGGGAGAATGCAATGCCACACATTCTAACTGAAGATCCCACAAAGAACCACCACCCTGGGCTCATGCTGTGTGGGAGCACAGGGACACTGCTTGGGAACTGGGTAGCCAAACAACCGCACAGGAGAACACTGTCAGCCATCCTGTCAGCACAGGCACCCCATCCCACAAGGAAGTCAGAGTCAAAAGGAAGGAAGGATGGGCATGCTGGGAAGGGGGTGGAGGCAATAGCATGATGGGAGTGGTAGTCACAGATATTGGTCACCCTCACAATTGGCCCATCAACACCACCCTGAACCATGCACACATCACAGGGAGTGGAAAAGGACTCACAAGATGGCTGACACTGGGTACTGCTGTGGGGCAGCACAAGGCCCTGCTGGGAACTGTGCAACAACCAACAGCAGGACACCACTGACTGACATCCTGAAAGACAACTTGCACTCCCTGCAATGGAAGCACGGTCCATGGTGGGATATCTGGCTGGGTGGGAAGGAGGACTCACAGCTCTGACCATAGTTACAAGCACTTCTCCTCACACACCCCCTCAACACTAACTCCACATAACCCACCTGGGAGAATGCAATGCCTCACATTCTAACTGAAGATCCCACAAAGAACCACCACCCTGGGTCATGCTGTGTGAAGCACAGGGACACTCTTGGGACTTGTAGCCAAACAACCGCAAGGAGAACACTCACAGCCATCCTGTCAGCACAGGCACCCCACCCCACAGGGAAGCAGAGTCAAAAGGAAGGAAGGATGGACATGCTGGGAAGGGGGTGGAGGCAATAGCATGATGGGAGTGGTAGTCACAGATATTGCTCACCCTCACAATTGGCCCATCAACACCACCCTGAACCATGCACACATCACAGGGAGTGGAAAAGGACTCACAAGATGGCTGACACTGGGAACTGCTGTGGGGAGCACAAGGCCCTGCTGGGAACTGTGCAACAACCAACAGCAGGACACCACTGACTGACATCCTGAAAGACAACTTGCACTCCCTGCAATGGAAGCACGTTCCATGGTGGGATATCTGGGCTGGGGGGAGAAGGAGGCCCGGATGGCAACCAAATAGCACCAATGCTGGTCAGGCACACACCTCAACATTCACATTGACATGCCACAGGTTGGCAGGACAATGTGCTACACCAATATCACTCTCTGACTGTCACAATTTAGGAGAATGCTATGTCCAGGCCCGCATCCAGAGGTACAGTCACAACTGTCAGGTGTTTGAACAATTGATGCCTGTAGAAACATACCATACAATCTGTGTCTCTCCCCAAAACAGGTGATGATGGGGACTCAGCAGCAGACCAGGAGGAGTCCCTGTCCCAGGCTCCGGGGGACACTGAGCTCACTGGTGTGGATCAGCCTCTGCACTCCTCGGATGGCGAAGAACTAGCTGGACCCTCCGGTGTCAGTCATCATGCAGCACCAGCAGGACCAACATTTGCACCCCCTGCACCCACCCCTCCAAAAACTGGCAACACACAGGCCACCCCTTCCAACACGGACACACCAAGGACCACAGGTGACAACAGTGCAGGGACCCAGGTCCAAACTGGAGCTGCTGACAATGAGCCCACGAACAACACCCAAGTGGGCACACGGTCACCTGTGCGTGCCACCGCAGGTCCTGCACGTGTCGCCAGGGGTGGTGGGAGGGGTGGTAGACACAGGTCGCTCTTTGCAGAGGGGTCGGGACTGCATGATGACCCACAACTGGCACGCATCGCGGATGCGTACCAGACTAGCACCGGAGAGGTCAGCCAGGTAGTGGGGATCCTCAAGGACATACAACAGCAGCAGGCTGCCCATCATGCCCGCTTGGACTCCCACATGTCCTGTGTCGAGACACACATGTCACGTGTCGAGACACACATGTCACATGTCGATACACACATGTCTGGCATAGAGTCCAAGTGGGACACATTGGAACAACTAACAGCGGTGCATAGGGACATACTGACATGCCTCCGCCAGATTAGCACCAACATGGCCTCACCTCCCTGTGTGCCCACAACATCTGCTGCTGAAACAACTGCAAATGCCACAGGGAGGGCGGAGGACTCTGGCGGAGAGTCCCCTGCACCGCGGCAGCCTGCACCTGAGGGTCCCCCCCAAGAAGAGGGGCCGTCCGAGGAGGCCAAACTGAGAGGCCGATGGCCAGCTACATCCCCCAGGAAGCCAACACCTGTTCTGGAACTTTTCCTCTGTGTGCAAACTGCACGCCCTGTCGAAGGCAACCCAACTCGCCCACATGACATGGGGAGCTCTAGTTGTCCAAATTCATCAGATGACTGTGGACTTTACTCTGGACATTTCAGCTACCAAGACTTCCAAATCACATGGGAACTTTGGATTCCAATTTCTATGTACAGCACCCACCATCCTGTGCACCATCCCCACACCTTTTGTAAATAAACTCACCAATACACCATATCTGCCTCTGTTGTGATTCCAACGTGGTCTCTGTCATGGAGATGGTGATCAGAAAAATTACACTGTGCATGCTAACTGCTACAGCAACTCCAACACCGTCATGTCAGTCATGGCGACGTGACACATATGAGGGAGACACACCACTAGGGCCACACAACACATACACACCAGGGCCATCAGACTCATCCCCTACACTGATGTTGCCAGGAAATACAGTGCAATGCACAGACACCACACCTATTCACAGTCTGTGTCAACTAGACTACAGGTGCAGTAAGCAAATGTCACTCAGATGTGTGACTACAGACAACGCACATCCCAAAGTGAAGCACAGGTTTATTACACATTTGCAACATGTTGTTTCCACTACAAATGCAAGCTAATCCCACCTGGCTGTGGCCACAAAGTCAAACAATGCAGAAGATAGAAAGTCCAGGGGTGTGTGGCACATCACCTGTAGGTAAACAACTGCTGCCACCTTGGAAGTTGAATCATGGATTCGGGGGATCCAAGTTGATCAAACAACTCCGGCAGCACCCTGTGAAGGACAGACATGACACACAGTCAGAACCACTGAAGAACAGCACAGAACGGCAATACTCATGTCTAATACCTGTCACAAGATAACTACACAAAAGCAAGTTAGCAGGTCAACACTGTTGGGCAGTACAGACCACCTGCAAGGACACATTCCTGCACGCATCCAGTCAAGTTGCACATGGCCACACTCAAACAGCACCAGAGCACCACACACACATATCATGCAAATCAAAATCATTGACATCACAACCCTCTGGATACTCACATTCAGCTGAAGAAGTTGGTGATGAGCTGTGTGCGGACATCACCATCATCATCATCATCATCATCACTGGCATCGTGGCCCAGGCCAGGATCCTCCACAGGTGGCGGATGTTGGTCATCGTCATCCAGGATGAGAGGCAACTCCTTCCGCACTGCCAGGTTGTGTAGCATGCAGCAGACGATGACAATCTTGCACACCTTTGCTGGGGCATATGGGAGGGCCCCTCCTGTCTTGTCCAGGCAGCGGAAGCGGCTCTTCAGGAGACCAAAGGTCCGCTCAATCACCCTCCTCGTCCGACCATGTGCCTCATTGTAGCGCATCTGGGCTGGTGTCACAGGGTTCCTGAGGGGTGTCAGCAACCACGGCATGTTGGGGTATCCCGAGTCACCTACAGACAGACAATTGCACATTAGCCGATTTGGAAAAGTGTGCGGAAAGCAACATAGCAGAACACACACAATGGTACAAAGTCAGTACACACCGACAAGCCAGGCACGCTGGTTCTGCATCTGTGACATCATCCTCGGGATGCGACTACTCCTCATCACGTAGGCATCGTGTGCCGAACCGGGGAAACGGGCACACACATGTGTGATGGTCATATCTGCAAGACATACCACCAGAGCATTTATAGAATGGTAATGTTTACGGTTCCTGTATGCCTGCTCATGTGCCTGTGGTGGTACCAAAGCCACATGTGTCCCATCAATGGAGCCAATGACATGTGGCATCCTCCCCAGGGCATAGAAGTCACTCTTGACGTCAGTGAGTCGTTGACGTGGTGGGAAATAGATGTACTGGTTAAGGCATCTCAACATTGCCACCAAAACATCGCGTAGCACACGGCTGAACATAGTCTGTGACATACCACCAGTAGATGCCACAGTGTGTTGAAAGGTACCGGTGGCAAAGAAGTGTAGGGCTGCCATCACCTTCACCTTGGGGGTCAGCGCTGTAGGATACGGCCGGCCAGGCTGCAAATGTGGGTCCAACCGCACTGCCAAATCCTCAATCAGCTGCCTGGTGAAGCGGTACCGTCGGATGCTGTCACGTTCCACCATCGTTGCCAGGTCTGGGAATGGTCTATGGACAGCAGGAGCCCTGCAGTGCAGAGGTGAAGAAAGCAAGATTGCCAGTCACCCCACATATGTTCCGTTCACCATACTCAATTTCACATGATACATCATTACCAAACACAAGTACTTGATGTGTGTCTCGTTCTGTTTGGACATATATGGCACCTACATGGACATCATCTAACATCTCTGTTCAACAAGTGTGGACAACAGGTCCCAGGGTGTGCAATGTGAAACCATTTGGATGTGTCACAGTACCCATTTACTGCTCTCACATTCCACACACATACCACAGTGACATGTCTGGACAGATGCGCCACAGGCATCACAACTCATTGACAGGTAGATTCCCAGGGACCCTGTCTTGCCACATGGACACTGGCATGACATGGCGTATCATGTACACGTCAGTAAAACAAACATGACACCCACAGGTGGTGGCCCCTGTAGCCTCTGCAGGACAGACATGGACGTCTGTGACACACACACACAACATCTAAGTCCATGCACAAACAACGTGGATGTGGATACTGTCTCCCATTGTGCACATGGAGTCAGACATGTGAAACACAACATGCACACAGACTGCGGAGGGACATGACTATTGTGGCAATGGGCCACCCTGTGACGTACATGCCTTCCCACGTGAGCCTGGGGGTATGTGACATGTCATACACATACACAACCTGGAAATGTGACCATGCCACATGCTCCAAAATGAACAGTTGCACATCACAGTGGTCATGTGCACAACACACAAAGGACCCTGTCCCCATGAACACGTGCACAGCCTGGGTGTGTCTGCCCCCAAGTGCCACCCCAAAAACAACATGTACACCCCCATACACAGATAAGGTTATGCTGCCACACATGCCTTAGATACAGTGTGGACTGGGTGTGGTGTAGTAGGTGTGCCCCTGAGTCCCTGGAAAGTATATGTGGCTGGCATAGGTTCACCAGTGACCAGCATGGTGACATATGCGTGTGGCCTGTCCAGGGACGCGTTGTACAGCAATGGTCCGATCGGTGTGCCCGCACGGACCATTGCATTGAATGTGAGCGGGTACGCATTGTATCGCGGGTACGCGTTGTACAGCAATGGTCTGATCGGTGTGCCCGCACGGACCATTGCATTGAATGTGAGCGGGTACACGTTGTATCGCGGGTACGCGTTGTACAGCAATGGTCCGATCGGTGTGCCCGCACGGACCATTGCATTGAATGTGAGCGGAGTACGCGTTGTACAGCAATGGTCCGATCGGTGTGCCCGCACGGACCATTGCATTGAATGTGAGCGGTACGCGTTGTATCGTGGGTACGCGTTGTACAGCAATGGTCCGATCGGTGTGGCCGCACGGACCATTGCATTGAATGTGAGCGGTACGCGTTGTACAGCAATGGTCCGATCGGTGTGCCCACACGGACCATTGCATTGAATGTGAGCGGTACGCGTTGTATCGCGGATACGCGTTGTACAGCAATGGTCCGATCGGTGTGCCCGCACGGACCATTGCATTGAATGTGAGCGGGTACGCGTTGTATCGTGGGTACGCGTTGTACAGCAATGGTCCGATCGGTGTGGCCGCACAGACCATTGCATTGAATGTGAGCGGGTATGCGTTGTACAGCAATGGTCCAATCGGTGTGCCCGCACGGACCATTGCATTGAATGTGGCGGTGCACGCGTTGTATCGCGAGTGCAGCGTTGTACAGCAATGGTCTGATCGGTGTGCCCGCATGGACCATTGCATTGAATGGGGCGAGTGCAGCGTTGTATCGCAGGTGCAGCGTTGTACAGCAATGGTCCGATCGGTGTGGCCGCGCGGACCATTGCATTGAATGTGAGCGGGTACCGCGTTGTACAGCAATGGTCCGATCGGTGTGCCCGCACGGACCATTGCATTGAATGTGGCGGGTATGCGTTGTATCGCTGGTACGCGTTGTACAGCAATGGTCCGATCGGTGTGGCCGCACGGACCATTGCATTGAATGTGAGCGGGTACGCGTTGTACAGCAATGGTCCGATCGGTGTGCCCGCACGGACCATTGCATTGAATGTGAGCGAGTACGCGTTGTATCGCGAGTACGCGTTGTACAGCAATGGTCCGATCGGTGTGCCCGCACGGACCATTGCATTGAATGTGAGCGGGTACGCGTTGTACAGCAATGGTCCGATCGGTGTGCCCGCACGGACCATTGCATTGAATGTGAGCGGGTACGCGTTGTATCGCGGGTACGTGTTGTACAGCAATGGTCCGATCAGTGTGCCCGCACGGACCATTGCATTGAATGGGAGCGGGTACGCGTTGTATCGCGGGTACGCGTTGTACAGCAATGGCCCGATCGGTGTGGCTGCACGGACCATTGCATTGAATGTGAGCGGGTACGCGTTGTACAGCAATGGTCCGATCGGTGTGCCCGCACGGACCATTGCATTGAATGGGAGCGGGTACGCATTGTACAGCAATGGTCCAATCGGTGCGCACGCATTGGCTGGGGCCTGGCATGCCAACGGACGCGTTTTTGAAGCTCCAACGAGTCTGATGCAGTGAATTCAGTTGGCCAGCCACAACAATGTTGCTAATTCATGGGTGTCATGAAGTTGAAATTTTGAAGGATGCTGTGGGCGTGTATTGGTGCTGCAATTCCATGGATTGGTCAGATTCAGAAGATGCAAACGACTTGGACCTATCACTTTGGACACATGGCACAGTATCTGCCTCTGCAGCACACATATAATGCTGGCTGTTCCCCTGAGGGCTCACTTGCCTGCACTACATGCTCCAGGACGACATCTGCCACTACACTGCTGCTGTCTCTGCATCCTCTGGCTACTGCAATGGCACGTACTGTGGAGAGAGCCCCAGCCTTCACCCATGAGGAGAACCAGGCCCTGCTGGACAACCTCCTTCCACAGTACAGCAAGCTGTATGGGACACCAGGGGAGCAGGTGAGTGTGCTGTCCACTGCCTTACTAATTGTGCATGTTGTCTGACTAGCAGGATTTACAGTGTGCACACCACTGGCTAGCATGCTCACTGAGTAGTTCGCACCCCCAAAGTGTGTAGTCACATGCACTGAACAGGTACAGTGGAGTAACAGTGCATTCAAACAAGGTTCACTTCCCATGCAATGATACCATGTAGTAACTGCTGGCAAACTGTCCATAGCCCTCGTTGCACTGCCTGTGTACATCATATGCCCCTGTGATTGAGACATGTATTTCCAACTGTGTGATGCACGGATATGTTGCATGTGTAGTAATGGCCTTTTCACTTTGTCATCCTCACAGGTTGATGCCCATCAGAAGCAGGATATCTGGCTGGCCATCGTCCGGGCAGTCAGATCCGTGGGGGTCTACAAGCGCCGGATCCGCAACTGCCAGAAGAGGTGGCAGGACCTTCGGGGCTGGACCCGGAGGATCGCAAGGGTCCAGCTGAAGCTGTCGCCTCCTCGCAGGAGGGGCGGACACCGGACCCTGACCCCCCACATGCTCCAGATCCTGCCAGTGGTGTTCCCGGAGCTGGATGGGCAGCTGAAGGGCAGACAGCAGCAAGGAGGGGGTGAGTCAAAGACTGCACTGTGAACTCTGTCTAACATGCTATGTGCACTCCTCTGGCGTGGTTAAACTTCCCCAGTACATCAGTCTTGTTGTGCAGTACCCATGTCCCTCTATTGTGACATGGCCACTACCCATCTGATAGGCCGGTGTGCTCCTTACGCTCAGGTTAATTGTGTCACTCGGGTACAGGGTCCTTGCATTTTGCTTTGCTCAAGGTGGGTGACAGCTTTTGTTCCCGTGATATTGTGTTTGCCTTCATGGGTGGGTCAATTGCTCACACAATGCCTGAGTCGTGCAATGTAGTCTGGGTGTAACTTTGATATGTGATCCACTTGCAGATCAGAATCACCACATGTCCCTGGGGTATTTGGCACACCCCCATGCTGCGGGTGGGTACAATGTTTGGGCCTCAGGAGTATGTATGTCAAGTGTGTCACACATGCTTAGCCACCTGCCTACTGACCAGGGCTCATCCCTCTTGCAGGTGGAGCCGGACAGTCATGCCTA
Organism: Calotriton arnoldi; assembly: GCA_963921515.1. Lineage (NCBI taxonomy): Eukaryota > Metazoa > Chordata > Amphibia > Caudata > Salamandridae > Calotriton > Calotriton arnoldi. The sequence goes on along the minus strand of CAWUFW010007466.1, from coordinate 240,557 downwards.
CTCCAGGGCATACAATACACTCTGTACTCCCACTCCCGTGTATCAGCTGACATGCTGTGCTCAGTGAAATGTTCCCTCAGGTGTCTGCCTCTGTGTCGTTGTGCTGTGACTACGTTGTCGTGACTCCTGTGATGTTTATCGGTTAGGGGTCAGCATGCCATCTGCTATTGGACCATGTGAGACAAGACTTCTGTGACTTATAGGTGTTTGATCACTTGACTGTGCAGACAGGTGTATGCGACTGTGACTTTCAGGCAGATGTTCATCATTCACAGCACACTGTGAGGTGCTCTGGTTCAGAGAGTTGTGTTTCATGTCCCCCATATGTCCAATTGGTATGACGTGGACAAATAGTAGTTGTGATGATGTGGTTTATGGGGGTTGGACATGTGCACTTGTCAGTTACATAACTTGCATTCCCCATGTCCTAGGATTGTGACACAGTGCAGACTGTTGTTGGCTGGCTGCCATGGCCATGTGACTGGAGACAGTGATGTATGACTTTGCACGCATGCCTGTGTCATGGCATTAAACTTCCTAAGAGTGATCCTGCAGGGGAGTGACATGTGCAACATGCACCCCATTGTGGCATTGACTATCCGGACATGGGTGCATCATGGTGTCTGGTGCTGGTATGCATCACATGCATTTCTATTGAGACTCTGGCCATCCCTTCATCCGGACACCTGCACTGACTCAGTGGCAAGAGATGTGTTGTGTGCATGTTCACATACTGCACCGTGTTCCCTGCAATGTCCAACAACTGTGTAGGTGGTGCATGTGTCCACACTGTGGTCTTACCATCAGACAGGCACCAGACAGATGGGTGCAAGGGCAGGAGGGGTGTGAGTCCCATGGTTGACCATCAGACTGACAATTGGCTTCCCCGAATCTGTGTGAGGACTTTAGGCAATGTTCAACTAAAGATGCCAGGGCTTGCTCTGTGATGTGCTGTATTTACTGTGGTGTGTGCGGTCAGTGCAGGTGACTGATGTTTGTCTGTTTCCCTAATTGTTTGCAGATACATCCACGGCCACAGGAGGGGACAGCTCCACGGACCAGGAGGAGCAGCGGAGCCAGACTGGGTCAGCGTCCGACGAGTGGTCAGAGGGACCCAGTGGCACGGAGGGCGAGGGGAGCCACACCGAGGAGTCCTCAGCACCATCCACCTCAGCTGAGGACCACAGCAGCTCGGAGGATGACTCCCTTGTGGAGGCGGGTGTCAGCAGCCACCACACCCCAGCTACTCTGTCTGGCCCCGCCACCACCACCACCACCGCCCTCCCATTGGCTCCCATTCCTGAGGTCCGTGGAGGCTCCCGTGCTCGGGAGCATGTCTCCTTCGTGCCAGGCACCGCACCCCCTGCCCCTGTGTCCCCTGCTGCCCTGAGTGAGGAGTCTGTGTACCTCCTTCGGCAGCTCCATGTAGGGCAGACAGCAATGCTGACTGTCCTCCATGCACACACCACTCTGTTGACACAGCTGGTGTCGTTCATGGAGGGCATCTCAACGGGTATGTCTGCCCTACAGAGGAGCAATAGGTCCATGGACTCCTCCCTGACGGCAGCAGTGTCCCTCCTCCAACAGTCCCTCACCCCTCCCACCTCTGCCCCATCCACACTTCCTACCACCCTACCTGTCCAAAGCACATGCACACCTGCACATTCACCCAAGCACACAGACACGAGCAGCACAGACACACCCAAGAGAAAGGCAAGACGTGCACACAAGCATCCTCAGGGGACTGATACCACAGACACAGGGGATGGGGAACACACACACACACAGGCATCCACATGTCACTCCGCAGTCCTCCAAATCCTCTCCCTCCAAGACCCCTTCCCTTGCCTCGCCTGCTACCACACCTACACAGAAGATCTTCATGTGTGACCTCGGCCTCTTCCCCACTGATCCTGCTGATCCAGCATACCGGGGAAGAGGAAGTCCACCCACACAGAGGGGAGCGCCCTCGCCCCCGGACACCCTCCCCCAGGCGCAGGCAGACACAGGACCCCATTCGTAAGTCCCCCGGACCAGGAAGAGCAAGACCCCACCACCACCACCACGCAGCTCCACCACCCAGTCTCTCTCCTCCATCCCCCAGGCCACCACTCCACAGGTTCCCCCGCCACACCCTGCCCCAGGTTCCCCCACACACCGATACCGCATCCCCAGACTGCTTAGGCCCTCCCCCCTGCCACTTGCTCTTCCACCCCCAACCCAGACGCTCTGCCTGTTAGTGGCACTGGTGTGGGGACCGGGTCCCCCCTCTGTCCTGCCCACCTCATCTGCCCTCCCTTCCACTCCCTTGGAGTTATGCACTGCAGTGGAGTCCACAACCACCTCGTCTGACTCGGGCACTGCAGTGGGGACCCAGTCCACTTCATCAGACCAGCCCACTGCAGTGGTTGCACCACCCACACCAACTGACTTGTGTAGCACGGTGGTGCTGGCCCCCGCTGAGTCAGACACCTCCACTGCAGTTGCCGGTGACACTCCTGCACCCACCACCCCTTCACTGCCTCACTTCTGCCATCCCCTGATCCTGTCCCTGCGGTGCCTGGCCTGCCCCTTGTATGCCCCTCCAAGGGGGATGTCCCCTGTCCCTACCAGTGCAGGCAAGCAATGGATGACCAGTTGAGACTTATCACCCTGTTGGGACTGTGTTTTTGGACTGGCCATTGGCCTTAGTTTCTTTTGGACTTCGGACTTTTCTACTCCATTTGCTGAATAAAGCCTCCTTTTGTTTAATTGTGGTTTTTCTTTTGATGTACATGATGTAGATGAGTAGCATCCTGCATTTGCAGTTGTAATAGTGTTCAGATCATGGAAAATGAAGTGTTGCTGTGATGGACTCCATGTCGTCCATGGGATATGTGTCCTGTTGTTGTGTGGATCTATGGCATCCTTTGCTGCAGTCTGAGGGTGTGATGTTCAGCATTTGACACAGGGATGTACGTTTAGCATTCGTAAATGAACATATTTGTCTTACACTGATGCACATCTGGTGGGCTTACCACTGTTCAATGTTCCAATTTCCCTGACTGTGTGCCCATCTCCACTGGACATGCAGTTTTGCACATCAATGTTGAAGGACTCATCTGTGTATACAGTACAACTGGATTGCCACGTGTTTTGGGTGTATGCAGATGACTGACGTGACACTCCCATACCCAGGCTGATGTGAGCAGAGGCTTCTGTGTGTTGTAGTTGTTGACTCACTGACGGAGTGTCCTGCTGTCATGTTTGGGTCGTGCACAGACAAGGTTTGGCACAGCGGACCTTCCACAGGAGTGGAGTGCCCTCATGGCAGTGTGTATTCTGGTGACATTGCGTGTGCCCGTGTTGTGTGTTGTGTGTGCATGTCTGTGCATGTTCCCTTCCCTTTTCATACACAGGCTGTGTCCCTAGGGATTTTCCTGTTTGTGATGCTTGCAGAGTTGGTATGTGTTCATCCAGCATCTTGGACCTGGTTTCTCCGTGATGTGGGTGCATGGCTAACTAATGTTCATGAGGTTCTCATCCCAGATTGTCTTTGTTGTCAGGGCAAATGCTGATGGGACACATTCAGGATTCCCCTTGGCACTTGTTGTTTACACAAGTAATGTTATTTTGAGTTTGTGGTAGCTTTCAGTGATTGTGACACATTGTGTGTGTGACTGCTGCCACTCCTCAGGGTCAGAGCTGCAATGTTGGAAGTTGTGTACGTGTGTTCTTTGTGTGTCACCTTGGCTTCTTCGTTGGTGTGTGACTATGGCCAGGATCCCAATGTTTGTTGTGGATTTCACATCATGCGCATGTACGGCGTACTGTGCTGTGTGTCAGACATAGACGAGTCATGTTGAGTGGGCATGTGGGATGGGTTTCTGCACCTTAGTTCCCCCCACCACCCCAGGGATTGTCATGGGTGCATGTGCAATGTCACCAGTCCATGTGAGCTTCACTGCTGCACATTGGTGGAGATCAAGGTGTGTGGTGTTGAGTGTTGAAATGTGAGTTGTTGCACGGCTAGACCCCTACCTCCATATTGGCCTTGGCTGGCAGGCCGTGCTGATTGATTGGAGCTTGTGTAGGTGTGATGGTAGTTTGTTGCTCAGGACACATGGCTGTGGTTCACAGTGTGAACGACATCTACCTTTGTCATCACAGTGGAATTGTCATGCTGGCTAGTGTCAGCACAATGTGGGGTCCCTGGGGGTAGTGCTGTGGTGGGTCTGTCTCTTGCTGTGTTAGTTGATGTTTCTACAAGCTTGTGTGACATGTGTGATTTGGGCTCCCTCTCATCTAACAATGCCAGATTGCCCACATAGGGGAATCCAATCCATGAGTTACTTGTGTGTGGCACTGTATACACATCTGTGTAATTGGGATTCAGGCCTCCTCATGTGTTGTGTGGTTGCCTGGGGACACTGGCACACCCCCATCACCTGTTGTGTTTGATATGCAGTGTGAGTCTGCCTGTTTGTGTTAGTGCATTTGCATCACTGCATTAGCATTTCTGTAGTGTGCCATTGGCTGTATGTAGTTTGGTGGTTTTCCCCTGCTCTCCCTGGGACTCCTAGGTCATCAGTCAGCACAATGATCATGGTTTGTATGTCCCATTGCTGCCATGGTATGGTATTTGTTCACCTGACATCCACAGTCTCCACAGATTATATACATTTGTGTGTCCATAGGTGCAGATATGTGGGTCAGCATCATGATGGTCACTTCTGTCATTGTGTTATTGGCTGAATGTTGACAATGTGGTCCCCCGTGTGTGATGTTTGTATGCACATGGCCAAAACGATGTTTCTGTGACACTGCACTGTTAGCCTCGCCCAATCTATGTTGCAATGGGACACAAGCACTACTATGCCACAGATGTTTTAGTTGTTGTGTGACCAGGATTCATCCATACAGTTTGTCTTTGGCAACTTTTACCATGCCTGCACTTACCTTATGATCACCGTGGTGATGGTGCTTTAGGCCCCATTGCCACACTGATCAAAAGGTGCATCAGCCATGGACCCCACTCTTACCTTTTGGTGACTGTGGTGATGGGGCCTTAGGCCCCATTGCCACACTGATCAAAAGGTGCATCAGCCATGGACCCCACTCCTACCTTTTGGTGACTGTGGTGATGGGGCTTTAGGCCCCATTGCCACAGTGGCCATGGTCGGCTTGTATTGTGGAGGCCACACACATTTATGTGTGACACATGTGATAGTGGGTCACATTGTACGCTTGTCATGTTGTTTGGGTGGATGTAATTTTCTGTAATTCCTGATGTGGGAGTATGCTGGTTGTGTCATGCATTACCCGTCCTATGAGTAGGGGTGGTGGTAGTGGCAGGCATCCAGCCCCCCATGAGTGGGGATGGTAGTAGTGATAGGCATCCAGGCCCCCCTGAGTAGGGGGAGGTAGTGATAGGCATCCAGCCCCCCATGAGTGGGGATGGTAGTAGTGATAGGCATCCAGCCCCCCATGAGTGGGGATGGTAGTGGTGATAGGCATCCAGGCCCCCCTGAGTAGGGGGCGAGGTAGTGATAGGCATCCAGCCCCCCATGAGTGGGGATGGCAGTAGTGATAGGCATCCAGCCCCCCATGAGTGGGGATGGTAGTAGTGATAGGCATCCAGCCCCCCAAGAGTGGGGATGGTAGTGGTGATAGGCATCCAGACCCCCCTGAGTAGGGGTGGTGGTAGTGGCAGGCATCCAGCCCCACATGAGTGGGGATGGTAGTAGTTATAGGCATCCAGCCCCCCATGAGTGGGGATGGTAGTAGTGATAGGCATCCAGCCCCCCATGAGTGGGGATGGTAGTGGTGATAGGCATCCAGGCCCCCCTGAGTAGGGGTGGTGGTAGTGGCAGGCATCCAGCCCCCCATGAGTGGGGATGGTAGTAGTGATAGGCATCCAGCCCCCCATGAGTGGGGATGGTAGTAGTGATAGGCATCCTGCCCCCCATGAGTGGGGATGGTAGTGGTGATAGGCATCCAGCCCCCCATGAGTGGGGATGGTAGTAGTGATAGGCATCCAGGCCCCCCTGAGTAGGGGGGGAGGTAGTGATAGGCATCCAGCCCCCCATGAGTGGGGATGGCAGTAGTGATAGGCATCCAGCCCCCCATGAGTGGGGATGGTAGTAGTGATAAGCATCCAGCCCCCCATGAGTGGGGATGGTAGTGGTGATAGGCATCCAGGCCCCCTGAGTAGGGGGAGGTAGTGATAGGCATCCAGCCCCCCATGAGTGGGGATGGTAGTAGTGATAGGCATCCAGCCCCCATGAGTGGGGATGGTAGTGGTGATAGGCATCCAGGCCCCCTGAGTAGGGGTGGTGGTAGTGGCAGGCATCCAGCCCCCCATGAGTGGGGATGGTAGTAGTGATAGGCATCCAGCCCCCCATGAGTGGGGATGGTAGTGGTTATAGGCATCCAGGCCCCCCTGAGTAGGGGGGGAGGTAGTGATAGGCATCCAGCCCCCCATGAGTGGGGATGGCAGTAGTGATAGGCATCCAGCCCCCCATGAGTGGGGGTGGTAGTAGTGATAGGCATCCAGCCCCCCATGAGTGGGGATGGTAGTGGTGATAGGCATCCAGGCCCCCCTGAGTAGGGGTGGTGGTAGTGGCAGGCATCCAGCCCCCCATGAGTGGGGATGGTAGTAGTGATAGGCATCCAGCCCCCCATGAGTGGGGATGGTAGTAGTGATAGGCATCCTGCCCCCCATGAGTGGGGATGGTAGTGGTGATTGGCATCCAGCCCACCATGAGTGGGGATGGTAGTAGTGATATGCATCCAGGCCCCCATGAGTGGGGATGGTAGTGGTGATAGGCATCCAGCCCCCCATGAGTGGGGATGGTAGTAGTGATAGGCATCCAGCCCCCCATGAGTGGGGATGGTAGTAGTGATAGGCATCCAGGCCCCCCTGAGTAGTGGGGGAGGTAGTGATAGGCATCCAGCCCCCCATGAGTGGGGATGGTAGTGGTGATAGGCATCCAGCCCCCCATGAGTGGGGATGGTAGTAGTGATAGGCATCCAGGCCCCCCTGAGTAGGGGGGGAGGTAGTGATAGGCATCCAGCCCCCCATGAGTGGGGATGGCAGTAGTGATAAGCATCCAGCCCCCCATGAGTGGGGATGGTAGTAGTGATAGGCATCCTGCCCCCCATGAGTGGGGATGGTAGTGGTGATAGGCATCCAGTCCCCCCTGAGTGGGGATGGTAGTAGTGATAAGCATCCAGGCCCCCCTGAGTAGGGATGGTAGTAGTGGCAGGCATCCAGGCCCCTATGGGTGTGTTTGGCATTGGTGATGCCCATCCCACCCCTATGATTGTGCTGTTGCTAGTGTACGTCATTTGTGCATCCCTATGTGTGTGTGACATATTTTGGGTACGTGTAGTTAGTTTGTATTGTTGGAGTTTGACTTACCGTCTGCGACGTACGCGTCCAAACCGGTCCCGGTAATAGATGTAGAGTATAGGTAGGACCTGCGCGATGGGATTCATGGTTTGTTCGTCTCGTTCGGGTTTCGCGTGTCTTCGACTCGTACTCGTCGCTGGTTTGTTCATCTCGTAGCCGTGGATCTTCTTGTGGCGCGAATCGGAGCTTATGTGCGGCTCTCCCGGATGCTCAAACGTGCCGAACGTAGCGACGAGTTCGGCGCGTACGGAAGACGCATTGTACTAGTCCGGCCGGAAGGTGCTGTGTATTTAGTTCCGTGCGAGTCGATTCGGCGTTTACGGATCCGGCTCGGGCGGAGAACAGGAGCTGGATTGGGTAAGTACGGCTCGCTCGGAATCCGGGCTGTTATGCGCATCGTACTTGTTAGTTCGGACGAGTGTTCGAGTCGGTCGGAAAACACGCGTTCGGCTGGTATTTTTTCCGGACGAATACTGTTAGGTGTGCCTCCGGCCGACATCGGAATCGACCCCTAAGTCTTGAAACACGTGTGGATGATTTTACTATGTTGCCTGATCATATACTGATAATTTCAAGTCATCCCAGATTTCAGCAACTTTTCTTGCCAAGATTTAATTGTTGCAACAATTTCCTCAACTTAAAAATGTCTATTGTGTGATAGCTCAGAAAGTGAACATATGATTTTGGAAACTAATGACAGAAATACATTGACTTGGCAACACCACTCTTTCACAGAAAGACTATGCTTACTGCATTGGCCGGTGCCTCTAGATTTCCTTTCGTAGTGTAAATTGTTGCAATATTGATATAGCTGAGTGGTATCCTTTTGAGAGCACCTACAGTACCGTACATGTCCTCCATTTTGCCTTTTGTAATTAAATCACCATTTTTATTAGAAAGTTAACCTGTAGAAAAAATGAATTTTAGAGATACAGTTGGTCATTTAGACAAAAGAGCTCTTCTTGTGCTTTAATGTTTCCAGGCTGGGTATCTTTTGACGTATTTTACAATAAGGAAATTAACCCCATTCATGAAATATTCTAAGTTGGGTGCATGTTAGTATTAAAACTTTCTCAAAACTACGCAAAGGGCTCCTCTTAGGAAGAGATATAACATCTTTAAGGATCTCACTTAGACAAAAGAAATGAAGAGAAGATTGGCGAGACTACAAGTACAGCGGGAAATATAAGAGAAGTAATCTATGAACCGTATGTAGTCCAAGAAAGAATTCAGGAGTAACTAAGAAACTGAAATGTGAGAATAATACTGGCACCCAGAAAAGTGAATTGTTTACCAAAATGTCTGAGAAAAGCAGAGACAAAAAAAGAAAATTCAGAATGGATACAACAGCTGTTCTCTCAGCATTAGGAGGCCATTCTGTTAAACTTATGCAACACTTTTGAGCTGCAAGAACTTACAATGCTTTATTGTATTCACACACAAAACCTGTTGTCATCAAATTTCTCTTGTGTAGGGAATGTAATAAGTCTCAAATAACTCAAGGCTCATGAGAAAAACTATCTTAGCATTATGCTGAATTTGGCGTAGAATCAAGGGCCATGTAAATAAAGTTGCCTGATACAAATCCGTAACTGAAATCTGCTTCTTCCAGACCTATGTTAAGATGAAACTTTGGAGGCAAACCAAGTTAACTAGTTTGAAATGTTGCCATGCCTGCGTCTCTAAAGCTAACAAAACTGACTCAAGTCCATCCAATTTAGCACCGATACTAGAATTACCAGTGTGCTGCAGATCTGGGTTGAGTTACATTGGCAGAGGCATAGAGTACAATGGTTCATGGTGTCTAAACACATTGCCCCTAGGTCCCATCTCTGCTATCACTTAGCTCTGTACACACATAGAAAAGGAAAATGTAGTACACTGTAAACACAGACTGAAACTGTGGAATGGCAGTACTTCTTATGTTAAAATATGGGTTGGGCCTTGCTTTCCACTCTTGTGCTTGCTCAACTTTGGCACTGACTTTATTTGTGCACTTTTTCTAAAGAGAGTGTTATATTAAAATTTGTTTTGAATTTAGGCAACCGTCATTTATGGTTTACTCGAATTGGAGAACCAGCATAAACCGGCAGCTCTTATGCCCCTACCTCATTTTGATGTGGGCGCCCACCAGGTTCCTGAGAGAGGAGTCTCAAAAATAGTCTGAAATGTAAAGCTTAATTGGTAGTTCTACGGCCTAAAGCCTAAAGGTTGCCAACTAATGAATGTCAAAGACCTGACCTATTTAGGACAGGCTTTCCAAACTTTCAAAATTAATTAGGTCAAGCCTGCAATAGCGCCTGCGCTGCATGTGCTCTCAATTGGCGCTTGCACACTGCTTGCCATTTGCTGGCTTCAGGGTCACTATTATTTGCAGCCTTCTAATTGGCCAGTGCAGGCAAAGCAACACTTCTTCTACTTTCGGGGGAGCATCAACCAAGCACAGATTGATTCAACTTAATCGGTGCCCGCCCGTGGCTCGTGACATGATTGAGGCACTATTTCTTCTTCTTCCTCCCCCACTCCCCATGCCCTCGGCCCGTCTGTTATTCCCTCCCTCCTCCCCAAGTTTGTTTTGTCTATAAACTCTCCTCTCTGTCTTATTGCTGCTCCTTCCCCCCACTTTTTTTTAACATATTGCACAGCAGTTCAGGCTGCTGTGCAACATAGCTAAAAAAATATATATATGACAGTCAATACTGCCCACGTCATAGCGCTATTTTTGTAGACTCTAAGCTATGTTGCACAGCTGCTTGCACTGCTGTGCAACATGTCTTAAAGATATTGACAAACCCAATAGACCTTGCAAAGGCAAGACCTACTGTCTCTGCCAGTGTTTGTTTCCTTGCCTGGATCCACCAAGTCAGGCATAGTGGAAAAGGACCGAAAATTTCAAAAAATGACTATGAAGCCATTGCTTAATTTGTAAAATATTAAGTGCCAGGGTTCTGACCAGGAGGCCACTGCAGCTTGCACCACCCATCGTCCTTGTCATCGCTGCCAAAACAACTACTAACCATCTCTCTCGCATGTAAATGCTACAGTTCAGATTATTCCAGGTCCCCAAAGCTAAAGGAATGGCTGGGAAGGCAGGTATTAGCACTATTTTAATGTATATTGTATTCCTAAACAACCGTTGTTCTGCTCATCTCTAAATTAGATGAGCAGCGCCAGTATGGTGTTGACAATTAGGTGCCAGTGCCGAGCACCGGAAACCAATTAAGTGCCGGTGCTGAGCACCGGAAAGCACCGGCTCAAATTAAGCACTGTATGAAGCACTGGGAGAAGGTGTATAGCTTACTCAATGAGATTTGTTGGGGGGGAGGAGAAGCTCAAATTTCCCAAATTTCAGTGGTTTTGTTCTTTTAAAACAGTGCGTTTTACCTGAAATTTCACCTAACTATAACTTCCTATTACCTTTTCTTTTTTTCAGTGAATTTCTAACTTTTTTGTTTATGTCAAGTAACATTATTACAATTCCTAAATATAGCGTGACTTTGACCTTTATGTTTTTTTCAGTGAATTGCTATGCTTTTGTCAATGTAAAGGAAGATGTCCATCGCCATGCTGGGTATGGGGTTGGGTTGGCCCTGGCCCTTTTTTTGAGGAGGAAGGCATGGGGCCCTTCTCCCCGAGCCACTTAAGAGCCCTGTGGACCCCATCTCCTGGGACAATTTGTATTTTTATGGGGAGGGGCATGCCCCCCGAGCTATCCTGTGACTCCGGTGTCCCAGTCCCCTGGGGCCAATAGCAGCAGTGTCTGGAGGCCCCCAACCCCAGGGACACTGCAGTCCCCAATCTGAAGGAGCACGGGCCGAGAGAACTTAAACTCTTTGCCCTTGAAGGCAGGGAACACAAGTTTGCTCCAGCCCAGTGGGAGCAGAGAAAAGGTGCTCCAGCTGGGCATGAGCAAGCAGATGGAGCTGATTTCTGCTGCACAATGAAGAGGGTGCAGGCAGGGGAGCTGTCAGGGGCTGTGGGGGACACGGGGCTCCCTCCACAGCCCCATGGCCAGCATTTGCTGTGAGTGTCCCAGATGGGCACCATAACACCTACATCAATGTTTAAATGTTTTGAGACCTTGGGGATGGAGTCCCAAGGGTCTCAAAAAGGCTCAGAGATGAGGGCCGTGAATCCCCTCCCCAAAAAATGAATGCAGCCCAAGGAGATGGGGTCCATGGGGCCACTAGAAGGCATGGGGATGGGAGGTCCGCGTACCTCCCTCCCCTAAAAAATATGTTGCAGCATCCCCCTGAGCTCTCGCCCCAGGGTTTTCTCTTTAAAAAATGACAGGAACTCAGTCTCCTTAATTTTTTTCAAAGTAAAAAAATGTAAAAGAAATTGGGGATGGCCTTGTGGTGGGGGTCCCTCCCTGGGAACCCCAACCAGGCCTAGGGGGGCAGAGTATCCCTGCCCTGCCCACCTATATGACTTTTAAACTTATTTTCAGGACAGGGGACCTAAAATGGCTGCCATCACATAGTTGTTGATGTGGTAGCAGCCAATAAGATCTTATTTCTAGATATGTCGACTACACAGATCCTCTGTGGCAAGATATATATATACATTTTCAAAACTACTGAGCGGATTTACACCAAATCACAAAAACCATGCTTTGTGTACCAAAATCTAGCTTTCTGCCAAATTGGTGTAATTCTGTTCAGCCATTCTGATTGAAGTTGTGTCTAATTTTCTTATGGAAAATTGCATGGGGAAAATGCATTTTGGGAGGCCCCATTTTCCTTCTCCAGTCCCCGCTTGATGGATGACCCCGAAACCTTCAGGTATGCGCTAAGGAGGATTAGACATTTTTCCTGGAAGGTTTTATAAAAATTCAACAAACAGGACCAAAGTTATAAGCAATCAAAAAAATGCTTTTCCTACATATGTATATACTGCATTTTCCAGCAGCAATCTATATACATATATAAATATATATATATTGGAAAGGAGTTGGATATATATATATATATATATATATATATATATAGTCACTGAAAAAACCACAGGTTTCAGGGACGTTATAGTTAGTTGGACATTTCACTCGTACAAAACCAGAGAAATTTGGCCGTTATAGTTAGTTGAGCTAACTATAACTCGTGCCCCCGCAATGCACTGCTGATGACGTCACATATTACATCACTCATGACATGGTCAGTGACATCACTGATGACATCTCAAATGACATCACTGATGACATCACTGATGACATCATCCACGTGATCATCTGATGCATCTCCTCACACCCTAATATAACCTTTGATACACCCCCTTTAAAATACAGAATACCATTCTCGAAACCATAGACACACCAATACCAGTTAGTACATACCCATTCACTGATTCATAGGTCTACACACACTTCCACTCACCCATACAGTCACTCATACACGCAGTCACTCATCAATATAGCCACTGAAATATGCACTCATACACCTATACAGATACTCACACAACACCACTAACCATAGAGTTACTCACACACATAGTCAGTCATGCAAAGAATCAATCACACTCCCATTTACTCACCTATACATTTAAACACACACCACCTCACTTATTCATACAGATACTAACACATACTTACTCTCTTATACAATCACTGACACAAGCACACACTCATCCATCAAGCCACTCTCACAATCACTCACTCTCACATATAGTCATTTATATAGTCCAACACTCACATATACTGCCTTTCACATATGTAGTTACTCATACATGTACCTCTGAGACATCCATTCACTCACCAACACACCCATACACACACTCACCCACCCATACAGCCCTTCACAGAGGCACTCTTGAACCCGTACACCCAGTGAATTACCCACTCACACATCTATGCACAGTCACACACCCCCCACCCACCCACACAGACACTCAGGCACCCATACAGATACTCAGACAACCAATAAATAACCTATGTAGCTACTCACCAACCAATGCAGTCGCTTACACACCAACTGACAGACTGATACAGACATTCACACAGTTTATTCACTAACCCATGCATTCAGTAAGACACGTTTAATTACTCACTTATACAGCCAGTCACGCACCTACTAAATCATCCATTCAGACACTCATACACCCACTCATTCTTCAATACACCTTGGTGTATATATATATATATATATATATATATATATATATATATATATATATCATATTTAAACTTTACAGAAACACACAGTCTCTGGATGATGTCATCAGTGATGTCATTTGAGATGTCATCAGTGATGTCATCAGTGATGTCACCGACCATGTCATGAGTGATGTAATATGTGACGTCATCAGCAGTGCATTGCGGGAGCGCAAGTTATAGTTAGCTCAACTAACTATAACGGCCGAATTTCTCTGGTTTTGTACGAGTGAAATGTCCAACTAACTATAACGTCCCTGAAACCTGTGGTTTTTTCAGTGAATATATATACATATGTATATATATATATATTCACTGAAAAAATCATAGGTTTCAGACACGTTATAGTTAGAAATTAGCATTTAAAAAACCTTTGAAATGCACTGAAAAAACCATAGGTTTTAGGAAAGTTATAGTTAGTTGGACATTTCACTCGTACAAAACCAGTGAAATTCCCCTGTTATAGTTAGTTCAGCTAACTATAACTCCACGCCCCGCAATGCACTGCTGATGACATCACATATTACATCACTCATGACATGGTCAGTGACATCACTCATGACATCACTGATGACATCTCAAATGACATCACTGATGACATCACTGCTGAAACCTATGGTTTTTTCAGTGAATTTCAAAGGTTTTTTAAATGCTAACTTCTAACTATAACGTGTCTGAAACCTATGGTTTTTTCAGGAAATTTCAAAGGTTTTTTAAATGCTAATTTCTAACTATAACGTGCCTGAAACCTATGGTTTTAAAGTGAATTTCAAAGGTTTTTAAATGCTAGTTTCTAACTATGCCTACAGAGGTAGGACATGTGAAGAAAGAAGAAAAAACGCACAGAAAGAAGCAAAAGAAATGCAGAAAGAAGCAACAGAAGTCCACAAAGATGAAGAAAAATGCAGGAAGAAGCAAGACATGTGCAGAAAGAACCAACAGAGGAGCAGGAAGAGGCCTTGTTGCAAAATCATCCTGTGCCCACAACTTTTTCAGACGGGTACTGGTGGTAACTGACTCTGAGTAACTAGGCCTAGAGCCAGTGCTATGCTAAAAGAGACTTAGAATACAGTGAAAACACCTGTTTACACTAGGGAACACTATGCGTTGGGGTACCCCTGTGATTAGCATGACCTCCTCTGTAAGGCCCTAGTACATAATAGGGCAGGGGGATTAAAACTACCTCTTAAAATGTGCCACGGGGCGCGTTTGCACAGTGGTGAAGGGAGGGGTGGCCTGAGGTGACATGTGTGCAAACACGCCCTGTGGCCGTTTTAAGTTGGGAGATTAAGTCCCCTTGAATCGTGAGGGTCCCTGGGGTCCAACTAGCCCACTAGGCCTGTGGCACTTACTGGAGGTACCTGGTGGCCTAGTTGGCCCCCAGGGGCCCTCAGGATTGAAGGGGTATTAATTTCCCAACTTAAAACGTGCCACAGGGCGTGTTTCCATCATGTCACTCAGGCCCGGCCCCTCCCTTCACCACTGTGCAAATGCGCCCCGTGGCACGTTACAAGATTGGAGGATAAAGTCCCCTTGAATCCTGAGGGTCCCTGGGGTCCAGCTAGCCCACCAGGTACCTCCAGTAAGCGCCACAGAGCTGCGTTGCAGAGAGGTGTAAAAAGGGGCGTGGCCTGGACCACCTCTCTGCAAAGCAGCCCTGTGGCGCTTACTGGAGGTACCTGGTGGGCTAGTTGGCTCCCAGGGACCCCCAATATTAAAGGGGAATTAATTCCCCAACTTAAAACGCGCCACAGGGCGTGTTTGCAGAGTGTTGCTGGGAGGGGGCGGGGCCTCCGGCACGATCACGTCTTTTTTTTTTTTTCTTTTAAGAAGGGGGGCTGTGTGGCCCCCCTTCCTTACCTATTTTATGGGCCCTTGGGACCCCATCCCCCAGGGCCTGACCCCTATTTTTTTTTTTTAAATGGAAGGGGGCCGCTTGGCCCCCCTCCCGAGGCCATATTCGGCCCCGGAGACCCCATCTCCCGGGGCATAACCAGTGTTTTTTTTAATTTTATTTATTTGGAGGGGGCTGCGTGGCCCCCTTCCTCAGGCCACTTCTGGCCTCGGGGACCCCATCCCCCAGGGCCTGGCCTCTTCGTTGGGGACCATGGGGGGAGCCCCAATCCCCCGGAGCCGGCCTTTGCGTGTTTTTTTTTTTTTTTACATTTTTCTTACGGGGAGGGGGGCCGTGTGGCCCCCCTCCCGGGCAACTTCTGGCCTCGGGGACCCCATCCCCCGGGGCCTGGCCTCTTCGTTGAGGACCGTGGGGGGAGCCCCAATGCCCCCATGGTCCCGCCGGCTCCCCGCGTCTTGCAGGAGCCAGCATTGCTTTTCCACATGGGGAGCTGCTGACATGCAGCTCCCCGTGTGGAAAAGCAATCTGGTTTGAATTTTGGAAGAGAGAGCAGGTTTCCTGCTCTCTCTTCCAAAATCCAAACCAGTGTTTGCTATGACAGGGCGGGAGCCACAAGGCTCCCGCCCTGTCATAGCAAACAGCAGTGTCCCGGGGGCAGGGGTGGGAACCCCGGGACATTGCAGGAGCCGGCCCTGGGGGGTGGCGGTCCCCAGGGCCATCACAGGCTCCAGGAGGGAGGCCGCACGCCCCCCCCCCATCAAATGCACAGCCCCGGGGAGGTGGTGGTCCCCGGAGCTCAGGGGTCCGTAACGGACCCCCAAATTAGCATTTTAGTGCCCTGGGGAGGTGGCGGTCCCCGGGGCGTGTGGGGGGGGCTCTAGCTCCCCCATGCAGGTATATTTTTTTTTAAAAAAGAAGCCCCGGGGGGTGGCGGTCCCCGGGGCTGCGGGGGGCAGTGTGCCCCCCGCAAATAATTAATGAAAGCCCCAGGGGATGGCGGTCCCTGGGGCTTGGGAAGCCTTGGAGGCCCCCAAACCTTTAAAAGACAAGCCCCGGGGTGGCGGTCCCCGGGCTGCAGGGGGCCGTGTGCCCCGCAAATGTTGTTGCAAAGCCCCGGGGTGTGGCGGTCTCCGGGGCAGTGTGGGGGGATTGGGGCCCCCCACATATTTACTGCCCCCGGGACCTGGCCCACCCGGGGCTTCACTAAACAAGCGCGGAGCCCGCGCTCGTTTTTATTTTATTTTCACGGCCGGATTCGCACACCCAGCACGAATTCGGCCGATTTTTTTAAAACAAAAATGCTTTTTTGGGCCCTGGGGTCCTTGTGGGACCCCCTGAGCAGGCCTAGGGGGTCAAGGTGTTTCTACCCTGCCCGCTTTTCTTGTTTTGCGCTTTAGTTTTTCTGTTTTCTTGTGCCTCGGTTACCGAGGCACAAGATGGCTGCCAACACTTCCTGGTTTGGAGTGTTGACAGCCAATTAGCATGAAGCTCGTGATCGGGAGGGTGCGCGGATCCACCGCAGCCATAGATATCGAAACTTTTATGTTTTGATTTTCTCAGCAACTACTGAACGGATTTACACCATTTAAGAAAAAGGGCGCTTTCTGAACCAAGCACTACCTTTTTGCCAAATTTCGTGTAATTCCGTTCAGCAGTTTTGGCTGTAACCGTGTCTAAAGTTTCCTATGGGACATTGATTTTTTGACCTCTATTTTATTAATTTCTCCGCAACTACTGAACGGATTTACACCATTTAAAAAAAAGGGCGCTTTCTGAACCAAGCACTAACTTTTTGCCAAATTTGGTGTAATTCCGTTCAGCAGTTCGGGCTGTAGCTGTGTCTAAAGTTTCCTTGGGGAATTAACATGGAGAAAACACTATTTAGGACCCCCCTTTTTTCTCGGCCCCCGCTTGCTGAATCACCCTGAAACTTTCAAGACAGGAGCTGAACGGAGCGCCCCACTAGTTTTGAAAATTTCGCGATGATTCGTCATCCGGCGCCAAAGTTATTGGGAAAACAAAAAATGCTTTTCCTATGGAAACTAGGTCCTAACTATAACTATCTACTGGCGACTGCCAGTAGATTATATATATATATATATTCACTGAAAAAACCATAGGTTTCAGATATGTTATAGTTAGAAATTAGCATTTAAAAAACCTTTGAAATTCACTGAAAAAACCATAGGTTTTAGGGACAGTTATAGTTAGTTGGACATTGCACTCGTACAAAACCCGTGGAAATTCCCCGTTATAGTTAGTTCCGCTAACTATAACTTGCGCCCGCAATGCACTGCTGATGACGTCACATATTACATCACTCATGACATGGTCAGTGACATCACTGATGACATCACTGATGACATCTCAAATGACATCACTGATGACATCATCCATGGAAAATAGGTTCTAACTATAACTATCTACTGGCGACCGCCAGTAGATTATATATATATATATATATATATATATATATATATATATATATATATATATATATATAATTAATGTGTATAGATATATATATGTATATGAATTATCTACTGACGGTCGCCAGTAGATAGTTATAGTTACAACCTATTATCCATAGGAAATCCGCGACATTCTATTTGAAATAACTCTCTTGCCGGTTGACGTATCTTCGCAAAATTTTCAAACTTTATGGCCCGCTCCGGTCCGCTCCTACCCTGAAAGTCTCGGGGGATTCGTCAAGCGGGGGCCGAGAAAAAGGGGGTCCCAAAACGCGTTTTCCCCATGCAATTTTCCATAGGAAACTTTAGACACGGCTACAGCCCGAACTGCTGAACGGAATTACACCAAATTTGGCAAAGAGGTAGTTCTTGGTTCAGAAAGAACCCTTTTGTTAAATGGTGTAAATCCGTTCAGTAGTTGCTGAGAAAATCAAAAGTAAAAAGATAGTGATATCTAGGGCCGCGGATCCTCCCGAGCACGAGCTGCATGTTAATTGGCTGTCAGCTGGCTGTCAACATTCCGATTCAGGAAATGTTGGCTGCCATTTTGTCCCTCGGTAGAACCGAGGGACAGAAACAAGTGCGCAAAGCGCACAAAGGGGGCAGGGTAGAAACACCCTGACCCCCTAGGTTTGCTCAGGGGGTCCCACAAGGACCCCTGGGCAAAAAAAAAAAACATTTTTTAAAATCGGCAGGATGCGCTCAGGGAGCGCGAACCCTGCCGAAAAATAAAATCGAGCGCGGTCTCCCGCGCTCGATTGTATTTTGCCCCGGGTGGCCCAAGTCCCGGGGGCATGGTGGGGGTTTAATTTTATGTGTGGGGGCCTCAAAGGGCCCCCAAGCCCCGGGACCGCCACCCCCGGGGCTTTCTTTTAAAAATGGTGCGGGAGGGCTCTGAGCCCTCCCGCAGCCCCGGGACCACCACCTCCCGGGGCTTTTTAAAAAAATTAAACAACCTGTGTGGGGGCTCCAGCCCCCCACATGCCCCGGGGACCGCCACCTCCCGGGGCACTAACAAATTAAAATGGGGGTCCGTTTTGGACCCCCGAAGCCCCGGTGACCACCACCTCCCGGGGCTGTGCTGATGTAGGGAGGGGGCCGCGCGGCCCCCTCCTGGAGCCCTTGATGGCCCTGGGGACCGCCACCCCCAGGGCCGGCTCCTGCAGTGTCCCGGGTGCCTACCCCGGGACACTGTAGTTTGCTATGGCAGGACGGGAGCCTCGCGGCTCCCGTCCTGTCATTGCAAACTGCTTTGGATATTGGAAGAGAGACCAGGGAAACCTGCTCTCTCTTCCAATATCCAAAGCCGACTAGCTTTCCACATGGGGAGCTGCATCTTAGCAGCTCCCCATGTGAAAAGCAATGCCGGCACCCTAGGGACGCGGGGAGCCGGCGGGACTGTGGGGGGATTGGGGACCCCCACAGTCCCCAACGAGAGGGCCAGCCCCGGGGATGGGGTCCCCGGGGCAAGTAGTGGCTCGGGAGGGGGCCACACGGCCCCCTCCCCAAAGTTTTGAAAAATAATAAAAAAAAAAAAAAAGGGTATGGCCGGCCCCGGGGGATGGGGTCCCCGGGGCCTTAAAATGGCCAGAGGAGGGGGCCACGCAGCCCCCTCAAAATATTAAAAATAAAAATAGAGGCCATGCCCCGGGGGATGGGGTCCCCGGGGCCAATACAGGCCCGGGGAAGGGGGCCACGCGGCCCCCTTCCCGTTTTTTTTATTTTGAAATTTAAAAAAGGGGTAAGCCCTGGGGGATGGGGTCCCCAGGGCCCAAAAACAGAAAAAAGGAAGGGGGCCACACAGCCCCCTTCAGGGACAAAAAAAACAAAAAAACGATCGGGCCCGCAGGCCCCGCCCCTTCCTTCACCACTCTGCAAACGCGCCCCTGGCGCGTTTGCAGAGGGGAACAATTCCCCTTGAATACTGGGGGTCCCTGGGACCAACTAGCCCACCAGGAACCTCCAGTATGCGCCAGGGGCTGCGTTGCAGAGAGGTGTACAGAGGCCACGCCCTTTTTACACCTCTCTGCAACGCAGCTCTGTGGCGCTTTTGGAGGTATATGGTGGGCTAGTTGGACTCCGGGGACCCTCAGGATTCAAGGGGACTTAATCCCCCAACTTAAAACGCGCCACGGGGCGCGTTTGCACAGTGGTGAAGGGAGGGGCGGGGCTTCAGGTGACATGTGTGCAAACAGGCCCTGTGGCGCGTTTTAAGATGGGGAATTAAATCCCTTCAATCCTGAGGGTCCCTGGGGGCCAACTAGCCCAACAGGTACATCCAGAAAGCGCCACAGAGCTGCGTTGCAGAGAGGTGTAAAGGGGTGTGGCCTCTCTACACATCTCTGCAACGCAGCCCCTGGCGCATATTGGAGGTTCCTGGTGGGCTAGTTGGCCGCTAGGGACCCTCAGGATTCAAGGGGACTTAATCCCCCAACTTAAAACGCGCCACGGGGCGCGTTTGCACAGATGTCACCTCAGGCCCCGCCCCTCCCTTCACCATTGTGCAAATATTCTTCTAAAATCATCCGAAATACGAATTCCGATTTACTCACCTGTTATAAGGAGAGACCTCAGTGCTGCATCTTTCTGCCCAGTACTGGTCCTGAAAAGTAATTTTAACCGTACTTACCAGTAACTTGAATTTCCTTCCATAGGATATCATTGCCTGCTTTTTGCTGAAAAAGTTTCTAAGTGTTGATTTTTGAAACATACAAATATTCCTCTAAAATCAGCCGAAATACGAATTCCAATTTACTCACCTGTTATAAGGAGAGACCTCAGTGCTGTATCTTTCAGCCCAGTACTGGTCCTGAAAAGTAATTTTAACCGTACTTACCAGTAACTTGAATTTCCTTCCATAGGCTAACATTGACTGGTTTCACTTGGAAATTCTTCTAAGTGTGGAGTTTTGGAACTTTAAAATATTCCTCTAAAATCAGCCGAAATACAAATTCCGATTTACTCACCTGTTATCAGGAGAGACCTCAGTGCTGCATCTTTCAGCCCAGTACTAATCCTGAAAAGTAATTTTAACCGTACTTACCAGTAACTTGAATTTCCTTCCATAGGATATCATTGCCTGCTTTTTGTTGAAAAAGTTTCTAAGTGTTGATTTTTGAAACATACAAATATTCCTCTAAAATCAGCCGAAATACGAATTCCGATTTACTCACCTGTTATCAGGAGAGACCTCAGTGCTGCATCTTTCAGCCCAGTACTGATCCTCAAAAGTAATTTTAACCGTACTTACCAGTAACTTGAATTTCCTAC
Organism: Calotriton arnoldi; assembly: GCA_963921515.1. NCBI lineage: Eukaryota > Metazoa > Chordata > Amphibia > Caudata > Salamandridae > Calotriton > Calotriton arnoldi. Next base: position 219,423 of record CAWUFW010007466.1, on the reverse strand, counting down.
ATACGCTAACATTGACTGGTTTCACTTGGAAATTCTTCTAAGTGTGGAGTTTTGGAACTTTATAATATTCCTCTAAAATCAACCAAAGTACGAATACCAATTTACTCACCTGTTATCAGGAGAGAACCCAGTGCTGCATCTTTTAGCCCAGCACTGACCCTGAAAAGTAATTTTAACCGTACTTACCAGTAACTTATATTTTCTTCCATAGGAATCCATTGTCTGCTTTTCAGCAGAAAAGTTTCAAAGTGTCGATTTTCACAAACTACAAATATTCCTAAAAATCGCCTGTATGACTTAAACGCATTCTTTCAACTGTTTACAGGAGATGCACCAGTGCTTAATCCAGGATCCAACACTGAGTAAGAAAAAGTAACGATAACAGTTTTTACCTGCTAAGTGAATTTCCTTCCATAGGATAACATTGGTGATTCTATGAGAAAAATTTTCTAAGTGTCAACTTTTAAAATACAATAATATTCCTTAAAAATCACGACTGTAACCAAAACGCTTTTACTCAACTGTTTACAGGAGATGTACCAGGACTGCATCTAGGATCCAGTCCTTTGGTTAGAAAAGTAATCCATAAAGTAACTAATTGCATTTAACTAGAAATTCACATTGAGCTGAATGTTGCATTGTGTTTGAAAATGTGTTGCCCATTGCAACAACTGTAACTACTGTACTTAAAAGTCTATTGCCTATGTGCAAAGTATTTAAACTAAAGTAATTCATTCTGAGAAAGTATTTTTTGTAATGTAATGTATAATGTAATTACAATGTAATTTTAAAAATAAAATATGTAAAAAAAAATTGTTTCTAAAAATGTAGTAAATCAGTATTAAAAAAATTTATATAACAATTAATACATTTAAAAATTGTCATTTACAAAACCTTTGAAATTCACTGAAAAAACCGTAGGTTTCAGGCACGTTATAGTTACAAATTAGCATTTTAAAACCTTTGAAATTCACTGAAAAAACCATAGGTTTCAGGGACGTTATAGTTACAAATTAGCATTTAAAAAACCTTTGAAATTCACTGAAAAAACCATAGGTTTTAGGGACAGTTATAGTTAGTTGGACATTGCACTCGTACAAAACCCGTGAAATTCCCCCGTTATAGTTAGTCCAGCTAACTATAACTCGCGCCCGCAATGCACTGCTGATGACGTCACATATTACATCACTCATGACATGGTCAGTGACATCACTGATGACATCACTGATGACATCTCAAATGACATCACTGATGACATCATCCACGTGATAATCTCATGCACCTCCTCACACCCTAATATAACCTTTGATACACCCACTCTAAATTACAGACTGCCATTCGCAAAACCATAGACACTCCAACACCAATAACTACATACCCACTCACTGATTCTTAGGTCTACGCACACATCCACTCACTCACCCGTACAGTCACTCATACTTACGGTCACTCAGTACAGGACTATCATATGCACTCATACTCCTATATAGACACTCAAACACCGCCACTCATCCATAGAGGTACTCACACACCTAGTCAGTCATGCAAATAATTAAACACACTACCATTTACTCACCTATACAGTTATACACACACCAGCTCACTTACTCATACAAATACTAGCACATTCTTACGCTCTTATACAATCACTGATACAAGCACACACTCATCCATACAGCCACTATCACAATCACTCACTCTCACTTATAGCTATTTATATACTCCAACACACATATATACTGCCTTTCACATATGTAGTTACTCACACATGTACCACTGGGACATACATTCACTCACTAACACACTCTTACACACACTTACCCACCCATACAGTCTATCACAGATGCACTCTTGAAACCATCCACCCAGTGAATCACCCACTCACACATCTATGCACAGAGTCGCACACACCCCTCCCACACAAACACTCAGGCACCCATACAGATACTCAGACAAGCATTCAATAACTCATATAGACACTCATGTAGCTATTCACAAACACATGCAGCCACTTACACAGCAACAGACAGACGGATACAGACATTCACCCAGTTTAGTCACTAACCCATGCATTCAGTAAGATACGTTAAATTACTCACTTATACAGTCAGTCACGCACGTACTAAATCATCCATACAGACACTTACACACCCACTCATTCTTCAATACGTCTTTTCCTATATATATTAAAAATATTTAAACTTTACAAAAACACACAGTCACTGGATGATGTCATCAGTGATGTCATTTGAGATGTCATCAGTGATGTCATCAGTGATGTCACTGACCATGTCATGAGTGATGTAATATGTGACGTCATCAGCAGTGCATTGCGGGGCGCGAGTTATAGTTAGCTGGACTAACTATAACGGGGAATTTCACGGGTTTTGTACGAGTGCAATGTCCAACTAACTATAACTGTCCCTAAAACCTATGGTTTTTTCAGTGAATTTCAAAGGTTTTTTAAATGCTAATTTGTAACTATAACGTCCCTGAAACCTATGGTTTTTTCAGTGAATATATATATACATGCATATATATTATATGTGCATATATATATATATTATCTACTGGCGGTCGCCAGTAGATAGTTATAGTTAGGACCTTTATCCATAGGAAATCCGCAACATTCTATCTGAAATAACTCTTGCACCGGTTGACGAATCTTCGTGAAAGCTTCCAACTTGTTGGGGCACTCCGCTCCGCTCCTACCCTGAAAGTCTCGGGTTGATTCGTCAAGCGGGGGCCGAGAAAAAAGGGGGGTCCCAAAACGCGTTTTCTCTGTTTTTTCCATGTTAATTCCCATAGGAAATTTTAGGCACGGCTACAGCCCGAACTGCTGAACGGAATTACCCCAAATTTTGCAAAAAGGTAGCGCTTGGTTCAGAAAGCGACCTTTTTTTTAAATGGTGTAAATCCGTTCAGTAGGTGCGGAGAAATTCAAAAATAAGAGTGAAAAAATCGATTTCCCATAGGAAACTTTATGCAAGGCTACAGCAAAAACTGCTGAACGGAATTACACCAAATTTGGCAAAAAGGTAGTGCTTGGTTCAGAAAGCACCCTTTTTAAAAATGGTGTAAATCCGTTCAGTATTTGCTGAGAAAATCCAAAATAAACATTTCGATATTTAGAGGCACGGAGGATCCGCGCACCCTCTCGACCACGAGCTGCATGCTAATTGGCTGTCAACACTCCAGACCAGGAAGTGTTGGCAGCCATCTTGTTCCTTGGTAGAACCGAGGGACAAGAAAAGACAAAAACAAGGGCGCAAACGCAAAGGGGGCAGGGTAGAAACACCCTGACCCCTAGCCCTGCTCAGGGGGTCCTACAAGGACCCCTGGGCAGAAAAAGCATTTATTTATTTTTTAAATCGGCGGGATGCGCTTAGGGTGCGCGAATCCCGCCGAGAAAAAAAAGAAACAAGTGCGCAAACGCACAAAGGGGGCAGGGTAGAAACACCCTGACCCCTAGGTCGGCTCAGGGGTCCCACAAGGACCCCTGGGCAGAAAAAAGCATTTAAAAAAAAAATCGGCGGGATGCGAATCCCGCCGGAAAAAAACGAAGCGCGGTCTCCGCGCTTCGTAGTTAATTGGCCCCCGGGTGGGCCAAGTCCCGGGGGCATGCGGGGATCATTAATAATATATGGGGGCCCTATAAGGCCTCTCGAAGCCCCGGGGACCACCACCCCCGGGGCTTTAAACAAAATGGTGCGGGAGGGCTCTGAGCCCTCCCGCAGCCCTCGGGGACCGCCACCCCGGGGCTTCTTTTTCAATTTAAATCACCTGTGTGGGGGCTCCAGCCCCCACACACCCCGGGACCGCCACCTCCCCGGGGCACTAACAAACTTAAAATGGGGGTCCGTTTGGACCCTCGAAGCCCCGGGGACCACCACCTCCCTGGGGCTTTGCAGATGTGGGGAGGGGGGCCGCGCGGCCCCCCTCCTGGAGCCCTGCATGGCCCTGGGGACCACCACCCCCCAGGGCCGGCTTCTGCAGTGTCCCAGGGTGCCTACCCTCGGGACACTGTAGTTTGCTATGACAGGGCGGGAGCCTCACGGCTCCCGTCCTGTCATAGCAAACTGCTTTGGATTTTGGAAGAGAGAGCAGGAAACCTGCTCTCTCTTCCAAAATTCAAAGACAATTGCTCTTCCACACGGGGAGCTGCATCTTAGCAGCTCCCCATGTGGAAAAGCAATGCCGGCTCCCGAGGGACGCGGGGAGCCGGCGGGACTGTGGGGGGATTGGGGACCCCCCCACAGTCCCCAACGGAGAGGGCCAGCCCCGGGGATGGGGTCCCCGGGCTACAAGTGGCCCAGGAGGGGGCCACGCGGCCCCTCCCTAATGTTAATTTTGAAAAACAAAAAACAAAGGCCGGCCTCGGGGATGGGGTCCCCAGGGCCATAAGTGGCCTAAGGAGGGGGCAACACAGCCCCTCCATAACATTTTTTTAAAAAGAAGGCCATGCCCCGGGGGATGGGGTCCCCGGGCCGATTAAGGCCTGGGAGGGAGCCACGCGGCCCCGATCAAATTAAAAAAAATATATATATATATATTAGGGGGCAGGCCCTGGGGGATGGGGTCCCCAGGGCCAAAAAATTAGAAAAAGAAGGGGGGCCACACAGCCCCCTTCTTAAAAACAAAAATAAAAAAAATACCGGCATCGGGCCGGAGGCCACGCCCCCTCCTTGGAGCACTCTGCAAACGCGCCCCCTGGCGCATTTGCAGATGGGGAATGAATTCCCCTTGAATACTGGGGGTCCCTGGGGGCCAACTAGCCCACCAGGAACCTCCAGTATGCGCCAGGGGGCTGCGTTGCACAGAGGCCACGCCCCTTTTTACACCTCTCTGCAACGCAGCTCTGTGGCGTTTTTTGGAGGTACCTGGTGGGCTAGTTGGACCCCAGGGACCCTCAGGATTCAAGGGGACTTAATCTCCCAACTTAAAACGCGCCACGGGGGCGTTTGCACAGTGGTGAAGGGAGGGGGCGGGGCTTCAGGTGACATGTGTGCAAACAGGCCCCGTGGTGCGTTTTAAGATGGGGAAATAAATACCCATCAATCCTGAGGGTCCCTGGGGGCCAACTAGCCCACCAGGTATGTCCAGAAAGCGCCACAGAGCTGCGTTGCAGAGAGGTGCAAAAAGGGGCGTGGCCTCTGAACACCTCTCTGCAATGCAGCTCCCTGGCGCATACTGGAGGTACAGGGTGGGCTAGTTGGACCCCAGGGACCCTCATGATTCAAGGGGACTTAATCCCCCAACTTAAAATGCGCCACGGGGCGCGTTTGCACAGATGTTACCTCAGGCCCCGCCCCTTCCCTTCACCATTGTGCAAATATTCCTCTAAAATCAGCCGAACGACGAATTCCGATTTACTCACCTGTTATCAGGAGAGAACCCAGTGCTGCATCTTTTAGCCCAGCACTGACCTTGAAAAGTAATTCTAACTGTACTTACCAGTAACTTGAATTTCCTTCCATAGGCTAACATTGACTGGTTTCACTTGGAAATTCTTCTAAGTGTTGAGTTTTGGAACTTTATAATATTCCTCTAAAATCAGCTGAACTACGAATTCCGATTTACTCACCTGTTATCAGGAGAGAACCCAGTGCTGCATCTTTTAGCCCAGCATTGACCCTGAAAAGTAATTCTAACCATACTTACCAGTAACTTGTATTTCCTTCCATAGGAATCCATTGTCTGGTTTTCAGCAGAAAAGTTTCAAAGTGTCGATTTTCACAAACTACAAATATTCCTTAAAAATCGCCTGTATGACTTAAACGCATTCTTTCAACTGTTTACAGGAGATGCACCAGTGCTGGATCCAGGATCCACCACTGAGTAAGAAAAAGTAACGATAACACTACTTACCTACTAAGTAAATTTCCTCCCATAGGATAACATTGGTGATTCTATGTGAAAAAGTTTCTAAGTGTCAACTTTTAAAATACAATAATATTCCGTAAAAATCAGTACTGTAACCAAAACGCTTTTACTCAACTGTTTACAGGAGATGTCCCAGGACTGAATCTAGGATCCAGTCCTGTGGTTAGAAAAGTAATCCATAAAGTAACTAATTGCATTTAACTAGAAATTCACATTGAGCTCAATGTTGCATTGTGTTTGAAATTGTGTTGCCCATTGCAACAACTGTAACTACTGTACTTAAAAGTCTATTGCCTATTTGCAAAGAATTTAAACTAAAGTAATTCATTCTGAGAAAGTATATTTTGTAATGTAATGTATAATGTAATTACAATGTAATTTAAAAATAAAATATCTAAAAATAAATAGTTTAAAAAAATTTAGAAAATCAGTATAAAAAAATAAAGATAACAATTAATACATTTAAAAATTGTCATTTACAAAACCTTGGAAATTCACTGAAAAAAACCATAGGTTTCAGACATGTTATAGTTAGGAATTAGCATTTAAAAAACCTTTGAAATTCACTGACAAAACCATAGGTTTCAGACACGTTATAGTTAGAAATTAGCATTTAAAAACCTTTGAAATTCACTGAAAAACCATAGGTTTCAGACACGTTATAGTTAGAAATTAGCATTTAAAAACCTTTGAAATTCACTCAAAAAACCATAGGTTTCAGGCACGTTATAGTTAGAAATTAGCATTTAAAAAACCTTTGAAATTCACTGAAAAAACCATGGTCAGTGATGTCATCAGTGATGTCACTGACCATGTCATGAGTGATGTAATATGTGACGTCATCAGCAGTGCATTGCGGGGGCGCGAGTTATAGTTAGCTGAACTAACTATAACAGGGGAATTTCACGGATTTTGTACGAGTGCCATGTCCAACTAACTATAACTGTCCCTAAAACCTATGGTTTTTTCAGTGAATTTCAAAGGTTTTTTAAATGCAAATTTCTAACTATAACGTGTCTGAAACCTATGGCTTTTTCAGTGAATTTCAAAGGTTTTTTAAATGCTAATTTCTAACTATAACGTGCCTGAAACCTATGGTTTTTTCAGTATATATATATATATATATATATATATATATATTATCTACTGATATTATCTACTGGCGGTCGCCAGTAGATAGTTATAGTTAGGACCTATTTTCCATAGGAAATCCGCAACATTCTATTTGAAATAACTTTGGCGCCGGTTGACGAATCTTCACGAAATTTTCAAACTTTGGCCCGCTCCGATCCGCTCCTATCCTGAAAGTCTCGGGGTGATTCGTCAAGTGGGGGCTGAGAAAAAAGGGGGGTCCCAAAACGTATTTTCCCCATGCAATTTTCCATAGGAACCTTTCATCGCAGCTACAGCCCGAACTGCTGAACGGAATTACACCAAATTTGGCAAAAAGGTAGCCCTTGCTTCAGAGTCGTGCCTTTTGCTTAAATGGTGTAAATCTGTTCAGTAGTTCCTGAGAAAATCAAAAGTAAAATCACATATATATCTATGGCGCGTAGGGTCCGCGCACCCTGAGCGCACCTTCCCGATCACGAGCTGTATGCTAATTGGCTGTCAACACCCCAAACCAGGAAGTGTTGGCAGCCATCTTGTTCCTCGGTAGAACCGAGGCACAAGAAACAAGTGCGCAAAACGCAAAAAGGGGGCAGGGTAGAAACACCCTGACCCCCTAGGCCTGCTTAGGGGGTCCCCCCCCCCAAATTTTTTTTTTTTAAACGGTGAGATGCGCTTAGGATGCACGGATCCCGCCGTGAAAAAAAACCGAGTCAAATGCAAAAGCTTCATGAATGGGTTTCAATGCTTTTGCATTTGACTCGTGAGGGACATCTAGTAACGACTAGTGGAACTGCAGCTTGATGTATTAATAATTTCAATGCTTTTGCATTTGACTCGTGAGGGACATCTAGTAACGACTAGTTGAACTGCAGCTCTTTGTAGAATTATTTTGATATTGGATACTATAATATTCACTGCCCACTGCTAATCTCGTCCCATAATGCTTTGCAGGGCCTTTGGTTGGGATTGTATTTTTGCCAATAACTGTGCTTGGGTGATCCTAAGAGGATGGGACCACCACCGAATCGTTCAACAAGATGTGCTTTTTGTTTTCAAGGCATCTGCTTGGTTCTCTCCCTAGGTTAGGGAGGATCCCAAAATCATCACCTCTCTCACTGCTTGTTAATTTATCGTTTTCACATTTGTGAAATGATTATATGCATTTTAGCATATAAAGACAGAGATACTTATTTTATCTTAACTTGCACTGTACAAGATGCCTTTGGCAATTATTGTACAGTGCAGTCAAGCACACAGCTACGCACTATGCAATTTGCGTAGGTACGTGTAGTTCAAAATGTACTTCGTGTAGCTATGCAGTAGTGAATTATGTAAAATGTGTGCAGTCACCTTACCCCTTCCAGACTAGTGAATGTGTTTTGGTAAAGTCCAAGGAACAGTGTTGCTTGTCTAGAATCACACTGTGAGTCTGTGTGCATTTGTGCAACCATTGTTTGAGAAGCATTTGGGTACTTCATGTCTTTGCAGACAGATAACCGCTTTAAAACCTGTCATGTTGTCAAGTTTTAGTAGTATTAGAAGCCAGTCATTGCTTATACAATTGCAGAATGAGACAGTCATTCACAGTAGACTGCAGTAGTGAATTATGTAAAATGTGTGCAGTCACCTTACCCCTTCCAGACTAGTGAATGTGTTTTGGTAAAGTCCAAGGAACAGTGTTGCTTGTCTAGAATCACACTGTGAGTCTGTGTGCATTTGTGCAACCATTGTTTGAGAAGCATTTGGGTACTTCATGTCTTTGCAGACAGATAACCGCTTTAAAACCTGTCATGTTGTCAAGTTTTAGTAGTATTAGAAGCCAGTCATTGCTTATACAATTGCAGAATGAGACAGTCATTCACAGTAGACTGCAGTAGTGAATTATGTAAAATGTGTGCAGTCACCTTACCCCTTCCAGACTAGTGAATGTGTTTTGGTAAAGTCCAAGGAACAGTGTTGCTTGTCTAGAATCACACTGTGAGTCTGTGTGCATTTGTGCAACCATTGTTTGAGAAGCATTTGGGTACTTCATGTCTTTGCAGACAGATAACCACTTTAAAACCTGTCATGTTGTCAAGTTTTAGTAGTATTAGAAGCCAGTCATTGCTTATACAATTGCAGAATGAGACAGTCATTCACAGTAGACTGCAGTAGTGAATTATGTAAAATGTGTGCAGTCACCTTACCCCTTCCAGACTAGTGAATGTGTTTTGGTAAAGTCCAAGGAACAGTGTTGATTGTCTAGAATCACACTGTGAGTCTGTGTGCGTTTGGGCAACCATGTGAGAGAAGCATTTGGGTACTTCATGTCTTTGCAGACAGATAACTGGTTTAAAACCTGTCATGTTGTCAAGTTTTAGTAGTATTAGAAGCCAGTCATTGCTTATATATTCGCAGAATGAGACAGTCATTCACATTAGACTGCAGTAGTGAATTATGTAAAATGTGTGCAGTCACCTTACCCCTTCCAGACTAGTGAATGTGTTTTGGTAAAGTCCAAGGAACAGTGTTGCTTGTCTATAATCACACTGTGAGTCTGTGTGCGTTTGTGCAACCATTGTGTGAGAAGCATTTGGGTACTTCATTTCTTTGCAGACAGATAACTGCTTTAAAACCTGTCATGTTGTCAAGTTTTAGTAGTATTAGAAGCCAGTCCTTGCTTATACAATTGCAGAATGAGACAGTCATTCACATTAGACTGCAGTAGTGAATTATGTAAAATGTGTGCAGTCACCTTACCCCTTCCAGACTAGTGAATGTGTTTTGGTAAAGTCCAAGAAACAGTGTTGCTTGTTTAGAATCACACTGTGAGTCTGTGTGCATTTGGGCAACCATTGTGAAAGAAGCATTTGGTTACTTCATGTCTTTGCAGACAGATAACTGCTTTAAAACATGTCATGTTGTCAAGTTGGGCAAGCATTGTGAGAGACTCCACAACATGGACTGCTTCAAACGCCTATCCACTATGCATGCAATCCTCTAAACACCTACACACTTGTCTTTCACACCTTCAACTACCCAGTAAGTATCCATACACTCCTGCAAACACCCTGTTACTCCCTTTGCACTCCTCTAGTGACCCATTCAGCTCCCTGTACTAATCTATTCACTGCGCCAAAACCCAATCACTTACAAATTCACCTAGGCACTCTCCTTACAGTACTGTAAACATTCAGTTTGTATCCAAATACTCATTCAGTGATTTAGAGCCTTACCACATAGAGTGCTTCAAACTCCTATCCACTATGCATGTAGTCCTCTAACCATCTACACTCTTGTGTTTGAGGCCTTTAATTCCCCAGTCAGTCTCCTTACATTCCAGGAAACACCCTGTCACTCCCCTTCAATCTTGTATTGAGTCATTCAGCACCATGTACTAATGCATACACTCTGCCAAAACCCAACCGCTTATAAATTCACCCAGGCATTCTCCTTGCAGTACTCTAATCATTTAATCAGTACACAAGTTCTCATGCAGTGATCCAGGCTTTAGTACATGGACTGCTACAAATCTTTATCGAATATGCATGCAGTCCTTTAATCATCCACACACTTATCTTACACATCTTCATTTCCCCAGGCAGTATCCATACAGTCCAGCAAACATCCTGTAACTGTCCTTGCACTGTTGTAGTGACCCATTCAGCACTATGTACTAAACCTCTTTGCTGTTGTTTTTTGTTCACCTGCTGATCTGCAGCCACGCTCTGGCACAGCCCTCGGAACTCCTGGTGGGACGCGGGTCCCAGGAGCAGAGTCGCGCCATAAACACCGCTGTGTACACTCCGGGGGGGGGGACTACAGACCCCAAAGTGCACCACCGCTTTGCCCAGCTGCCACGAGTGAGGAGGGGGAGGCGTCACCAACGCGCTTATAGCGCAGCCTCTCCCACCGCGGCACGGGAACCTCTTTGCTGTTGTTTTTTGTTCACCTGCTGATCTGCAGCCACGCTCTGGCACAGCCCTCGGAACTCCTGGTGGGACGCGGGTCCCAGGAGCAGAGTCGCGCCATAAACACCGCTGTGTACACTCCGGGGGGGGGGGACTACAGACCCCAGAGTGCACCACCGCTTTGCCCAGCTGCCGCGAGTGAGGAGGGGGAGGCGTCACCAACGCGCTTATAGCGCAGCCTCACCCACCGCGGGACGCGCGCGGGATGTAGCCCGGATGAAGCCCGGACCAAGGGCGGGCCCGTCTGAGCCCGTCCGAGACCGACTGAGGCTGGGCTGGGCCACCCCACTTTTCACCACCTCTCACTATCTTCCTGTGAGTCCCACTGCATGTACATTAGCTCTTACTGAGCTTTGCTGAACAGGGTCGAGACTTTGGGGGTTCTACAGAGTAAACTTCTAGATTGCTTGCTATTTTAAGATCTGAGGGGTGAATGCTTCCTCCAGTGTACTGATTTACATTAGTTGGTTTTGTCCCAGGATTGAGGAGGCCTAGATAGTAAACAATTATGGGGAAAAGTACCCCCCGCGCATAATGCCACCCACCAGGCAGAAAGCCCCTACTCAAACCCCTACTATTCACTCTGCTGTTCAACCAACCGCTATCGATAGAATGTTGCAACAAGCAATAGGAGCTGTCGCCAGTGAAATAGAACGCACTGAGAGACAACTTTCTTTAACACCAATGCTCCCAAGTATTTCACAAACCATGGAGTCAGAAGCCCCTCACTCACCCCAACCACCAGTTGTCCCCATTATTCTAGAACTATCACCTGTCCAAGACACCCCAGTCCCAAAAACTACCAGCAGGATCGGGACAGGTGGGGGGGAAAAAGGAAAGGAGCCCCTCGGAAGCTAATTGACCGTAAGGGAGGTAAATCTGCGAAACGCAATCCAGGGGTAGAGTTAAACCAACTGCCAGGGGGCTATATTCCTGATGAAAGTGGTAACAAAACCTCTGAGCCCCCAGTATGGGTATCGTACCTGTCAATCGAGCTAAAAGCATACCTCAAACACCTTATAGAATCTGAACTCGAGGATGCAATGAGACGTATTGACAAGCTAAATACAGTTATGGACTCGTGGGGAACTAAAATCGATGCTGTATTGCATACCATTCAATCTACTAAATTACCAAATAGGGTAACTACAACCCATGGAGTTCAGACAACTCGGTCGGCTTGCCCTCAGCAACCCTTCTCTGAAGGGGAAAAATCTGACGAGCAAACGAATCAGAGACAATCCACCCAGCTCAACATATTCGACCCACAGTTACCTTGTATCATAGGGCGCCCCACCCCACTGACAATTCCCAAGATTGTAGGGCTGTGACAACCACTCATGACTTACCAACTGAACACCAGGCCCAAAGAATTCGCGAAGCAGACACCAGAAATTCATCTCACTCTAAGCAAAGGGAAACAAACACCACTCTCCCCCGTATAGATCTGCCCCCAGCATCAACACCTTATGTTGTTATTTTAGCTGGAGTAACTGAGCTGGAAAATGGTCGAGGGGAATCACATTTGGAATTGAAAAATAAAACCATCTATTGGCTAAATAAATACAGGCCGCTGCCCTATACAATACATAGTGAAATCCTATTTACTCGTAGGGTTAGTTGGATGGGGCAGAGACAAAAAGACATTCCAGGGGACTGTGTTCTAATTAATTTTAGAGATAGAAGGGCGGTCCAACACATCCTCGAATGGGGGCCACGTAGGGAGACAGGAGGTATCCAGACACTTCCCCTGGGCTACTTTTACCCTCCATGCCCCCTGATAGACAGAGTGGGGAGCATGTACAAAAAATGGGAATTGAGAGCCCAGAGAGGTAATCCGCTAAAACCAGGACAGGGATCGGAAAACAATATGACATTTAACATTCCTGTTAGTAATAGATTTAGCTCCCTAGACCTGGTCGATTGACTATCTCCCGTTGGCAAAAACTTGAACCCGATCATTAACCATCCACCGGAGCCCCAACCTCCGGAAGGACCAGAGAATGGCGACCAACTTGTCGAGAATATCCATGAAGCTAGCGCATCGGCTGGTACTTTTAGTGCACCCGCCAGGACGCTAGGCGACCCAGACTGTATTATGCAGAATGAGCTAGGGCGCAATGAACAGGCTAAAACTCTCCAACAGGTAATACACCAGGATGGGCGTCCCCTACAGAACACCAAGATTTTATCCTGGAATATAGCCGGTCTCAGCTCAAAAATGGATCACCCAGACTGGGGAGACTTCATAGACAGCCACGAGCTATGCCTCTTTCAGGAGACCTGGTCAATGATGCATTTACATAGAGTGGGCTATGTGGCATATTGTACTCCAGCCGTCCAGGGGCCTAGAGGGAGACCCTCGGGAGGTCTTTGTACTTGGGTGGGTACACATCTGGGTTGTAACATCAAAATAATAGACACCTCTTCCCCTGATATTTTGTGTATCCTCCTCTCTTTTCATAATGCGCTGAAAATTGCCATTATTAATGTTTATTCTCGCCCAGTGAGGTATGGGAAAACCTCACAGACTCTAGATTGTCTGGCTACTTTTTTGTACACCTTGCCTGAGTTCACTCATGTAATTATTGGTGGGGATTTTAATTGTCACTTTGAGCCACTAAATGTCATCTCCACCATCATTACTAGTGAGGAAGATTCGGCCCGGTTAATCCCTGAATGTAACACCTATCAGGTAAGGGGCTGGACCTCCCTAGTTCTCCAGATGAACTCTCTTATTCTTAGCCATTCACTCAGGGCATGTAATGGTCGGTTGCCTTCCGACAGTCCGGGCAACTTTACTTATAACAAGATCGGGCAGACATCTATCATTGATTATATCTTAGTAGATGTCGAGTTATGGAACCAAATCATTGACTTTTCGGTTAAGCTCCGATGCGAAAGCGACCACAACCCGTTGGTGCTAGAAATAATATTCCCGCACTCCACCTGCTACCTGAACCCACTCAACCAGCCTGCCCCAAACCTAATAACAACTGAAGGAGGTAGAAGAGTACGCTGGGGAACCTTTGCACAGTCAGCTGAAAAAGTGGCCATACTCTATAAACAAATTATCCCCTTTTTAGAAGTCGCATTTAGAGTAGCACTAAACAGCGAAGGTCCCGAATCCTTGTTGGAGTTAAGCAAGAACAACCAGGATATGTTTTTAACATTGTGTGAGAAGTTGGCCTGGTATATGCTGTTCACTCATTAAAGTGGACACCTTGCACCAGGGCAAATCGACTCTTATGGCAGATAGGTTTAAGACAACCTTTTAAAGAAAGCTATCCTAGTGGTAGCTGTGGAGAGCAGCCTTCAGGCTAAGTCTCGGAGGAATGTAAAGCAGCTTGTTTTACCATATAATCTCTTGAATCACCAAATGAAAAGACACCACACAGGTATATATATCAAATATATATGTATTTATTTCTAAATAACTCTCTACTAATCTCTTTATGAGATTAGAAGACAAACATATGCACAAATCAACGTTTCACAATAAGTTAAGCACAAAATATGGCTGGGGTCCTAGGGGCGTACCAGACCATATACTAAGTAAGAGACTTAGGGACAACGACTTGCAGGGAGACAAGGCCTAGGGCCTTCAGAAGTGCAGGGGCCTCACGAAACCACCCAAGGCAGGTAAGTCAAGGACCCACGGGAGACGCGTGCAGTGTGGGTACACAGGCGCGGATCGCCGTTAACTTCAATGGGGCAAGTCGCGGTTGGAAATAAAGAGTTTTAGGATACTTCGGGAGAACCTACAAGCAAGTCACTTACAGGGTAAGTAGTTCTAGGGCCCACACCCACAGGAGCACCATAGTGCTGGAGTTACCTCACCCAGGGAAGCCGGGTGCATAGGTGTCCTTTGGTGTCGGGTTGCGGCGTCGTTTTCAATGGCGAACAAAGAAGACTTGCTGCTTGCGGGAGCTGAAGAAGTGTCCGGTGGAATCCAAGCCTGGATTCTGAAGAAGGATGACCTGAAAGCAGAGGGGACAGTGTTCAAAGTCACTTGGCAGTGACCCGGGGCAAGGAAGATGGATGCCCACCGTCGTCGGTTGATTCAGGTCGGTTGCAGGTGCCTTGACTCTTCAGCCACGTGGTCCAGGAGGCGTCGACGACGACCAGGAGCTGGATTCGGTGGGTCCCTCGACGTCTGCAGCTGACTGCGGTGTCGGCAACTCGATTGGAGCCAACAAGCCTTGGCAACAGCAAGTCTTGGGGAGATAAAGAAAAGTCGATGACACAGACCAGCAAGGTCTGAGGGACTCACCCAGCGAGGGTAAGTCAGGGCAGGCCTGGAGCAACCAGGGGAGCCCTTTGGTTTCTTTAAGAAGTCTTCTGGGGACCCACAAGCCGGCGGGCAAAGGATCGTGAAGACACCTCGGGCGGAATCACTCAACAGGGGCCCACGGTCACTCGGGACAGTGTAGGCCTCTGATCTTCGGAAGGATTCCTGCTGGAAGTCGGGACCACACGTGGTCCAAAGCACAAGTTCGTAGAACGTTGTCAAGGGGTTGCACTTGACAATAGTGCACGGTACCCAGGGGTCGCGGTTCCTCGTTACTCGTGGGGTCCACTTGCCTCAGCTTCGCTGGGGACTCACGATGGCCTGGGAGAGGTCAGGAAATCCACTTCTTGGGCTGCAGGGACTTCGGACTCCGGCGGGAGCGGCGTAGTTTGCGACCGTCGTTGTCGTTTTTGGTGCCTGCCAAGCAGGGGAGTCACTCCTTGACTCCAAGGGAGATTCTTCTGTCTTCCAAAGGTAGTGGAACGTCGAAGGGCCAGGATTCTTCTGTAGAGCGTCGTCCAGGGGTTATCTGCTTTGCAATGGCAAGGTTCCCCCTCTTATACTAAAAAGAGGGGATGGACTAGCTCTATGACCCCACCTATGGGAGGGTCAAGGGAGGGGGTGGCTACACCCACTTCCCTTTGTCCAGTTTCGCGCCAGAGCAGGGGCAGGTAGCCCCTGAGCTGGTTTGAACTGGCATATGCACAGAGGAGCCTTCTGCTCCCCCAGTGCAGGACTTCAAAGCACTCTAAGAGTGCACCCACCCAGCCCCAATACACTAAACCCTGTCTGGAAGGTGGTTACACCTCCCTGTGACAGGATGCCTATTGTTGGGCTTCCTCCACTGCGAGTTTCGGTCATCAGCAGGAGGGCAGCCCAGTGTCTGTGACTGGTGGCATCCATTTTGTGATGCCAGGGCTCTTTAGGATTCTACCGCGTTTCCACAGCAGGTACATGTCTTATCCCTCTAGAAGGGTGGAATGCTACCCCCGCCGCCAAGATTGGCGGGTGGGTAGTATTCCAAGATGTTTGACACCAAACACGACATGTTTTGATGCAGCCATTCCAAAGTTAGCATTTACCGCGAGGATATAATGCACTTAATAGTATATGGTTTAACCGCATCCACAAACAGCACCAGAGAATAGACTCTGAGAGCTGCAGAGGGGCCCTGCTCAGGCAGAGGCACCCCCTCACATAGAAGCCAAGCACCCTGCCCTCAGGATTGATAGGGCCTGCCTTAGGGGTGACTGATAGGTTTATATGTGTGTGCAGGAGAGATATAGGAAACCTATATCTCGGTGAGGGGTGCTAGCACCACCTCACCCAGGCTGCAGTAGCAGGCCTGTGGTGTCAGATTTAGGCTGCTTCCCAGGGGTGGCATAACACATGCTGCAGCCCCTGGGAGGCCTGTGAAGTACCTATGCCCTTGGCACCTAAGGTACCATATACTAGGGACTCATAAGGCACCACAGTATCCAATCACTAGTGCACCTAGAGTGCACTCCATGTCGTTTAGAGAGAACAGAGAGGCTGGGGCCCTGATTGGCAGGGACCCAGCCAGACTATAGCCAGAAACCAGTGCTAACATCAGAAAAAAGTGGGGGCAACATAAGAGGCAGATCCTACTCTCCTACACAACCCCCCAAACGTAGGGACACTAAACTAACCTTGACCAGTTGAGTCTTCGTGTTCAAAGTGGAAATACCTTGAGAGTCCATCTGCATTGGCATGTTGGGTCCCAGGCCTATGTTCCACTGTATAGTCCATCCCCTGTAGGGAAATGGACCACCTCAAAAGTTTTGGGTTTTCACCTTTCATCTGCTTTAGCCATAGGAGGGGCTTGTGGTCAGTCTGAACTATGAAGTGAGTACCAAACAAGTATGGCCTCAGCTTCTTCAGGGCCCATACCACAGCAAAGGCCTCCCTCTCTATAGCTGACCAACGTTTCTCTCTAGGGGTCAGCCTTCTGCTAATAAAAGCTACTGGCTGGTCTTGACCTTCATCATTCAGTTGAGACAGTACAGCTCCCACACCCAGCTCAGAAGCATCTGTTTGGACAATGAACTTTTTGGTGTAGTCTGGACTCTGTAAGATGGGGGCAGTGCACATGGCCTGCTTTAGGTCTTCAAATGCCTTTTGACAGCTAGCTGTCCACTGAACCTTTTTTGGCATTTTCTTAGAGGTAAGATCATTCAAGGGGGTCACTATAGATCCATATCCCTTGACAAACCTCCTATAGTACCCAGTCAGGCCTAAGAAGGCTCTCACCTGTGTCTGGGTGGTTGGAGCAACCCATTCCATTATGGTTTGGATTTTGCTCTGTAAAGGCTGAACCTGGCCTCCACCTACAAGGTGGCCCAGGTACACAACCTGACTCTGCCCTATCTGGCACTTGGTGGCCTTGATAGTGAGGCCTGCTTTCTGCAGGGCCTCCAAAACATTTCTGAGGTGGACCAGGTGATCCTGCCAGGAGGAACTAAAGACAGCAATATCATCTAGATAAGCTGAGCAATAAGTTTCCATCCCTGCCAGAACTTTATTCACCAACCTCTGAAAAGTGGCAGGTGCATTTTTCAATCCAAAGGGCATCACCACAAAGTGGTAGTGCCCACCAGGGGTCGAAAATGCTGTTTTGGCTTTTGCATCATCAGCTAATCTGATTTGCCAGTAGCCAGCTGTTAGGTCAAATGTGCTTAGATACTTGGCTGAGGCCAAAGTATCAATCAGCTCATCTGCCCTTGGTATGGGATAGGCATCAGTCCTAGTGACTGCATTGAGGCCTCTGTAGTCTACACAAAACCTCATTTCTTTCTTACCACCCTGGGTATGAGGCTTGGGTACCAGGACTACTGGGCTAGCCCAAGGGCTATCTGAAGGCTCAATCACGCCTAACTCCAACATTTTCTGGACTTCAGTCCTGATACAGTCCCTGACATGGTCAGGTTGCCTGTAGATTTTATTCTTGACAGGCAGACTGTCCCCAGTGTCCACCTCATGGGTGCACCAGGTAGTCTGACTAGGGGTCAGGCTAAACATATGTCTAAACTGTTGCAGAACTTGTCTGCACTCAGTTTGCTGATGGTCAGTGAGGCTGCTTGCCAAAGCAACACCATCTACTGACCCATCATCAGGGTTCTGAGAGAGCAGGTCAGGGAGAGGGTCACTCTCCTCCTCCTGGTCCTCATCAGTTGCCATGAGCAAGCCCATGTCAGCCCTGTCAACATATGGCTTTAATCTGTTGACATGAAGCACCCTTAGGGGGCTCCTGGGAGTTCCAAGATTCACCAGATAGGTGACTTCTCCCTTCTGTTCAACTATTGTATGGGGGCCACTCCACTTGTCCTGGAGGGCTGCTGGGGCCACAGGCTCCAACACCCACACTTTCTGTCCTGGCTGGTATACAGTCAGCACAGCCTTTGGTCATGCCAAGCTTTTTGCAATTCTTGGCTGGCCTCCAGGTTTTTGGTTGCCTTTTTCATGTACTCTGCCATCCGGGAGCGGAGACCAAGTACATAGTCCATCACATCTTGTTTGGGGGCTTGAGAGGTAACTCCCAGCCCTCTTTTACCAAACATAGTGGACCTCTCACAGGATGCCCAAACAGAAGCTCAAATGGGCTGTAACCAACCCCTTCTGTGGAACCTCTCTGTAGGCAAACAACAGGCAAGGAAGAAGAAGGTCCCATTTCCGCCTAAGCTTCTCTGGGAGTCCTTTAATCATTCCTTTCAAGGTTTTGTTGAAGCGTTCAACTAAACCATTGCATTGTGGGTGATAGGGGTGGTGAACTTATAAGTTACACCACACTCCTTCCACATTGCTTTCAGATATCCTGACATGAAGTTGGTACCTCTGTCAGAAATGACCTCCTTTGGAAAACCCACTCTGGAGAAAACTCCAATGAGGGCTCTTGCCACCACAGGTGCTGTGGTGGTCCTCAGGGGAATTGCCTCTGGGTACCTGGTGGCATGATCCACTACCACCAGGATAAATCTGTGCCCAGATGCAGTCTGAGGGTCAAGGGGACCAACAATGTCAATCCCTACCCTTTCAAAGGGTACCCCCACCACAGGTAGTGGTATCAGGGGGCCTTTGTTGTGCCACCTGCCTTACCACTGGCTTGGCAAGTGACACAGGAGCGACAAAACTCCTTTGTGTCCTCTGACATATGTGGCCAATGAAAATGTGGAACAAGCCTGTCCCAGGTCTTGTTTTGGCCCAAGTGACCTGCTAAAGGGATATCATGTGCTAAGGTCAAGAGGAACCCCCTAAACTTCTGAGGTATTACCAACCTCCTGGTGGCTCCAGGGGCTGGGTCTCTACCCTCAGAATATAGGAGTCCCTCATCCCAATAAACTTTATGGGACCCACTAGCACTCCCAGCAGCCTCAGCAGCAGCCTGCTGTCTGAGGGGTTCAAGAGAGGGGCAGCACTGTTGCTCCTTACTCAGATCTTCCCTGGAAGGGCCCCCTGCCCCCAAGAACTCAACCTGGTCAGGTTCAAGTCCCTCTGGGGCAGTTCCTTCTTCAGGTTCTGCTTCACCTCCCTCTGGAAGTGAATCCTTGATCTGAGACAGAGGGGAAGGCACTGCCTTAACCCTACTGCTCCTCCTCTTGGGAAGCATCTGGTCCATTGTTCCAGGATCCAGAGCTGGTTCAGTGTCATGCATTCTTGCTTGTGACCTGGTCACAGCAAATACCTCTGCAGGGATGCCCAACATCTCAGCATGAGTCCATAACTCTACTTCAGACCAGGCTGAAGTCTCTAGATCATTGCCCAACAGACATTCTACAGGGAGGTCTGCACTGACTACAACCTTCTTGAGGCCAGTTACCCCTCCCCAGGAGAAATTCACAACTGCCAGACTATGGTTGGTCTGGACATTGCTTGCATTGGTCACCTGGTACATTTCACCCAGGATGATCTGTCCAGGGTCCACTAGGTCCTCTGCCACCATGGTGACACTAGCACCTGTGTCCCTAAATGCCAAAGCCTGTTTGCCATTTATCAAAGGCTGCTGTTTGTACTTGCCCAGATTACTGGGGCTTACTAGGAAGGACATATCAATGTTTCCCTCACAAATCAGCATTGCCTGAGTGGTCACTCTGACTAGGTCAGAATCCACTTCAGAACCCAGGGTCAACCCTACTACACCCTTATTCTGCGTACCACCTCCACCAGTAGCTGAGCTAGGGGGCACAGTTGCCTTAGGGGCAGGAGTGGTGGTGGTTTGGTCTTTGGACTTGGTACAATCAGAAGTCCAGTGCCCTTTCTGTTTACAGAATTTGCACCAGGGCTTCTTTTGGCCTTTTCCCTTGTTGGACTGTGACTCCCCACCAGATGCAGATTTTTGGGGCCCTTGTGAAGACTTCTGGTCTTTTGACTTATCCCCACCTTTCTCAGAGCCTTTAGGATCTTGCTTCTTAGTGTCACCCCCTTGGTTCTGGGTTTTCTGCCTCACCCTGGTTCTGACCCATTTGTCTGCCTTCTTTCCCAATTCTTGGGGAGAGGTCAGATCAGAGTCCACCAGGTACTGATGCAACAACTGGTTCTGGCAATTATTTAGGATCTGTTCTCTCATCATCAGATTATACAATCCCTTGAAATCAGTAACCCTACTGCCAACCAGCCAACCCTCTAGAGCCTTGGTTGCACAATCAACAAAGTCAGTCCAGTCCTGAGTCTGTGCCTTCTGGGTATCTCTGAACTTCAACCTGTACTGCTCAGTGGTTAAGCCAAACCCATCTATCAGTGCACTCTTCAGGACCTCATAATCATCAGCATCCTCCTCTCTAACAGTGAGGAGCTTGTCTCTTCCTTTATCTGAAAAGGAGAGCCACAAGATTGCTGCCCACTGCTTTTGGGGGACCTGCTGTACTCTACAGGCCCTCTCCATAGCAGTTATCCACTTGTGGATATCATCCCCACTCTGGTAGGGAGGAACAACCTTGCTCAGGTTCCTATGGTCAGGAATATATTCTCTGCCTCTAGGGACACTGTTGCTGCCACCAGGGGGTTCTAACCCCTCTTTTCTAGAAGCTCTCTGGATCTCCAGGGCTTCCCTATCCAGTGCCAACTGCTTGGTTCTGAGGGCCACTCTGGCTTCCTCATACTGGAGCAGTTTGCACCTTCTCTCAGAGGAGGTCTCTCTTAAGGAAAAGTATGAGCTCCTCTGCTGGACAAATTCTCTGCCAGAGTGATAAGAGTGGTCAGATTCCCTGGAAGGGGATCTGTGCCTCTCCTCCTCTCTGTCAGTTCTCTTAGGGAGAATTCCTCTGTCCTTTTCAGGCCCCTTGGAGCCTGGCCCTTCAATCACAGAGTCTTGGTCATTCTGATTTTCATCATCTGACCCAGATACTATGACTGACCCACCCACTGATTCAAACCCTTTAGCTCCTAGAGCCAATCTAAGGTCATCTGCTGTTAGCAGATCTATCAGGTGCAGGGTTGAGGGACTCTGTCCTAGCCTCAGGTGTCTGTCAACACACATGGCTCTCAAGTCAGAGAAAGCCATGTCCTTATACTGAGGCTGAGTGGATCCACTGGGTCCACCCTTTAAGGACATTCTAGTGTTGTGCAGTGTTGTACTACCTACACTAGTTTGTGGCCTACTGATCCTAGCTTGAGCTGTGGAAAGGGTGTGCTATCCCTTGGCACACAGCTCTAAGTTCAGTAGAACTTATTGATACTAAGCTTGACTTTATATGTACCTTGAGTACCTATAATGGTTTTCAGTTAGTAATTCAAATAGAGATTTTCTGGTAAAACAATGGCAAGCTGGAATCCCACACGCTGCCCACCAATGTGAGAAGTTGGCCTGGTATATGCTGTTCACTCATTAAAGTGGACACCTTGCACCAGGGCAAATCGACTCTTATGGTAGATAGGTTTAAGACAACCTTTTAAAGAAAGCTATCCTAGTGGTAGCTGTGGAGAGCAGCCTTCAGGCTAAGTCTCGGAGGAATGTAAAGCAGCTTGTTTTACCATATAATCTCTTGAATCACCAAATGAAAAGACACCACACAGGTATATATATCAAATATATATGTATTTATTTCTAAATAACTCTCTACTAATCTCTTTATGAGATTAGAAGACAAACATATGCACAAATCAACGTTTCACAATAAGTTAAGCACAAAATATGGCTGGGGCCCTAGGGGCGTACCAGACCATATACTAAGTAAGAGACTTAGGGACAACGACTTGCAGGGAGACAAGGCCTAGGGCCTTCAGAAGTGCAGGGGCCTCACGAAACCACCCAAGGCAGGTAAGTCAAGGACCCACGGGGGACGCGTGCAGTGTGGGTACACAGGCGCGGATCGCCGTTAACTTCAATGGGGCAAGTCGCGGTTGGAAATAAAGAGTTTTAGGATACTTCGAGAGAACCTACAAGCAAGTCACTTACAGGGTAAGTAGTTCTAGGGCCCACACCCACAGGAGCACCGTAGTGCTGGAGTTACCTCACCCAGGGAAGCCGGGTGCATAGGTGTCCTTTGGTGTCGGGTCGCGGCGTCGTTTTCAATGGCGAACAAAGAAGACTTGCTGCTTGCGGGAGCTGAAGAAGTGTCCGGTGGAATCCAAGCCTGGATTCTGAAGAAGGATGACCTGAAAGCAGAGGGGACAGTGTTCAAAGTCACTTGGCAGTGACCCGGGGCAAGGAAGATGGATGCCCACCGTCGTCGGTTGATTCAGGTCGGTTGTGGGTGCCTTGACTCTTCAGCCACGTGGTCCAGGAGGCGTCAACGACAACCAGGAGCTGGATTCGGTGGGTCCCTCGACGTCTGCAGCTGACTGCGGTGTCGACAACTCGATTGGAGCCAACAAGCCTTGGCAACAGCAAGTCTCGGGGAGATGAAGAAAAGTCGATGGCACAGACCAGCAAGGTCTGAGGGACTCACCCAGCGAGGGTAAGTCAGGGCAGGCCTGGAGCAACCAGGGGAGCCCTTTGGTTTCTTTAAGAAGTCTTCTGGGGACCCACAAGCTGGCGGGCAAGGGATCACAAAGACACCTTGGGCGGAATCACTCAACAGGGGCCCACGGTCACTCGGGATGGTGTAGGCCTCTGATCTTCGGAGGGAGTCCTGCTGGAGGTCGGGACCACACGTGGTCCAAAGCACAAGTTCGTAGAACGTTGTGAAGGGGTTGCACTCGACAATAGTGCACGGTACCCAGGGGTCGCGGTTCCTCATTACTCGTGGGGTCCACTTGCCTCAGCTTCGCTGGGGACTCACGATGGCCTGGGAGAGGTCAGGAAATCCACTTCTTGGGCTGCAGGGACTTCGGACTCCGGCGGGAGCGGCATAGTTTGCGACCGTCGTTGTTGTTTTTGGTGCCTGCCAAGCAGGGGAGTCACTCCTTGACTCCAAGGGAGATTCTTCTGTCTTCCAAAGGTAGTGGAACGTCGAAGGGCCAGGATTCTTCTGTAGAGCGTCGTCCAGGGGTTATCTGCTTTGCAATGGCAAGGTTCCCCCTCTTATACTAAAAAGAGGGGATGGACTAGCTCTATGACCCCACCTATGGGAGGGTCAAGGGAGGGGTGGCTACACCCACTTCCCTTTGTCCAGTTTCGCACCAGAGCAGGGGCAGGTAGCCCCTGAGCTGGTTTGAACTGGCATATGCACAGAGGAGCCTTCTGCTCCCCCAGTGCAGGACTTCAAAGCACTCTAAGAGTGCACCCACCCAGCCCCAATACACTAAACCCTGTCTGGAAGGTGGTTACACCTCCCTGTGACAGGATGCCTATTGTTGGGCTTCCTCCACTGCGAGTTTCGGTCATCAGCAGGAGGGCAGCCCAGTGTCTGTGACTGGTGGCATCCATTTTGTGATGCCAGGGCTCTTTAGGATTCTACCGCGTTTCCACAGCAGGTACATGTCTTATCCCTCTAGAAGGGTGGAATGCTACCCCCGCCGCCAAGATTGGCGGGGGGTAGTATTCCAAGATGTTTGACACCAAACACGACATGTTTTGATGCAGCCATTCCAAAGTTAGCATTTACCGCGAGGATATAATGCACTTAATAGTATATGGTTTAACCGCATCCACAAACAGCACCAGAGAATAGACTCTGAGAGCTGCAGAGGGGCCCTGCTCAGGCAGAGGCACCCCCTCACATAGAAGCCAAGCACCCTGCCCTCAGGATTGATAGGGCCTGCCTTAGGGGTGACTGATAGGTTTATATGTGTGTGCAGGAGAGATATAGGAAACCTATATCTCGGTGAGGGGTGCTAGCACCACCTCACCCAGGCTGCAGTAGCAGGCCTGTGGTGTCAGATTTAGACTGCTTCCCAGGGGTGGCATAACACATGCTGCAGCCCCTGGGAGGCCTGTGAAGTACCTATGCCCTTGGCACCTAAGGTACCATATACTAGGGACTCATAAGGCACCACAGTATCCAATCACTAGTGCACCTAAGAGTGCACTCCATGTCGTTTAGAGAGAACAGAGAGGCTGGGGCCCTGATTGGCAGGGACCCAGCCAGACTATAGCCAGAAACCAGTGCTAACATCAGAAAAAAAGTGGGGGCAACATAAGAGGCAGATCCTACTCTCCTACACATTGGCAGAGTTCTTTTATAATGATCAAACCAATAATGGTACTGACCCCAAAACTAAACATCCCTGGTATAATAGAGCGTGCAGGGAGGCCAAGCGCGCCCTATTACTGGGGGTTAAAGATAAGGACAACCTACGTATCAAAGAATCCAGGGCACAATATAAAAAAAATCCTAGCTGAGGCTAAAACAATTTGGGAGATAGACAAATGGGAAGCAATAAAAAAAGCCTTAGATAACAGAGATATGAGAGGCTGGAAAATCTGAAGGCAACTCCGCAATTGAACCAAATCTGGGGGAGGAAGTTTGGAGATCCCATTTTAAAAATTTATATTCAAGGGCTCTGGACGGAGATGTAGTTGAGAGGGAATCAACAATGGATAAAATCCCCCTAGTTAACAGTGCACCCCCTTGCTCTACAAAAGAGGTAACTGCAGCATTAGGGAAATTGCTTTCAGCAAAGGCACCGGGGTTGGATAGAATCCCTGGTGACCTATTTAGAAACGAACAACTAGTGTGGGCACCTTACCTACGGACACTATTCAACGCTATCCTGCAAGGGATGGTGATGCCCTCAACCTGGGCAGGTGCGGAAATCATCCCTATTTACAAAAAAGGCTCCCCGCTCAATCCGGCAAATTATCGTCCTATAAGCCTTATTGATGTGACTCAAAAGATATTTGCCCATGTTCTCCTGGCTCGACTGCAATCATGGATAGATGAAAATAACGTATTAACACCTATGCAAGCTGGCTTTAGGACCAAAATCTCAACTATTGACCAGCTTTTCAGATTGCAACTGATGCATTGGAAAACAGTAATCTTGGAGGGTGGTAGCCTTTATCTAACCTTTGTGGATCTTAAATCCGCATTCGATATGGTGCAGCGTGACCAGCTATGGGGTCTCCTATATGATATGGGAGTACCAGCTTATCTATGCCAACAGCTGATGCGTTTGCACCAGGACACGTATGCGAGAGTAAGATATCGTAAGAAAGGGGAATTGACAGCTCCCTTCCCTGTAGAGAAAGGGGTGAGACAGGGTTGTGTGTTGGCCCCGACCCTGTTCTCCCTCTTTTTGAATAGCCTAATTGAAACTCTACTGGCAATTAAAGATATAGACTCTCTGAGGTTAGCAAACCGCAAAATACCAGCGTTAATGTTCGCGGATGATACGTTACTACTGTCCAAGAGTCCTATGGGGATGCAGCGGGTTCTGGATGAGTTCTGCAAATTCTGTAGGAAAAGGGATTTGGAGATAAACCTCCAAAAAACTAAATATATGGTGTTCCACGCTAATACTAGTAATTGCCCGCACCCTTTAATGGAAGGCAGGCCCCTAGAAAGGGTGTCTATTTTTGATTATTTGGGTCTCACACTCAATGATAAGATGGAGTGGGGGACCCAAGTAAAGAAAGCTAACCTAAAATTGACACAGTCTACCGGGGGCATTCTAAAAGTATATAAAAACTGCACCCAAAAAGTGGTAGGACCGCCTGCTGAAATTTACAAAGTCCAGGCAAGGGGCGCGTCAATTTATGGAGCAGAACTCTGGGGCCACTGCCCATCTAATATGCTATCTATCACAGAGAATTCCTTCCTCAGACAGCTTTTGGCCCTTCCCAAAAGCACTCCTCTAACTCCGCTAAGGATGGATCTAGGTATTGGCCCGATTGCTGATTTGATTGCCTCCCGACCGATTTTATTCTGGCGTCGATTATGGAGTACCCCTGAGCTACTAAATTATAGGGAGGAACTGAAGGACGTTATGTCCATCTTGGGAGCAGGGAACATTCCATGGCTATCCTATATTAGAAGTACATGCCATGCTCTGGGGAGGGCAAACATATGGCTAACTCCTGAAGAGACCTGCCCCAGCATCCCTAAAAATCCCTATCTCTTGCCCTCAAAGAACTTAAATTTGTACAATTATCCCAGAGCATTAACTCATGCAGTTTGACCTTCAGGTTTCTGGATGTCAAACAGCAATACAAGCTAGAGCCAGCCCTGGATAACATCCAGCCATTTCTTGCAAAGAAATTATATTTTCAATTCAGATACGGTGTGCACCCACTCCGAGCATTTACAAACCAATGGAAGGGTGCCACCAAACTGGATTGCCCTGGGTGCACGTCAACTGAAGAGACAGAACTTCATGTTCTTCTCTTCTGTCCTGTGTATAGAAGGTCAAGATCTAAGTGGGTCCTCCAGTTGTGTAGAAATGTGGGGATTAGAGACCACACAGAGGCCTATAGGCTACTAAAATACGAGACACACCCATTATTTGTTTTTGCCATTTCTAAATTTTTGTTTGCGATGTGGTGTATACGTAGAGGCATTATAAAAAAAAACTTAAAACTGTACATCTTCCTATTTGAAAACTTGTCAGCTATTTTAACAGTTTTACTCCACACCTTTTAAATACAAAACTTATTTATTGTAACGTTTTTAAACGTTTTTTATTCTTTTTAAAATTGTGATGATAGTTCCCTGGACTTGAGTAATACTGTAGGTTGTTAAATATCAAGCGATGAGTGGCCGCCGAGGTCAGAATACATTGTACAAACTTGTAGTACATTGCCACATACGGGTTTCAAGGACACTGCACTTTTTCCTGATTGTATAAATTCCTTTCTACCATAACTTCTTGTATATTATGAATGTTTTAATCAACTGTGCTTTTATGGCTGTACAGCCGAAATAAAGTTTTTTTGACTGACTGACTGACTAATCCATTCACTGCGCCAAAACTAAACCACTTATAAATTCACCCAGGCACTCTCCTTGTAGTACTCTAATGATTGTTTTGCTACCCAACTACTTATACAGTGAGCTAGGCCTTAACACATGCAATGTGTTTGTATAGTAATAGAAAGTTATAATTTATAAATTTATTAAAATTAATTTATTTATAATTATTTTTAACAGATATTGTTTATCATCATTTAAATAAAGTTATCATGCCTGAAAAATCAAGAAAGAGAAACCGACAGCAAAAGGACAATTATTTGAACAAAACTGCAGAACAAGTATTGGATGACCAACATCATGTGGGTAAAAAGAAAAAGTCTTCCGGTAAGACAACAAAAGAATTCCTTTAAAAAAATTCAAAGCCTAGAAATAGTGTGCAGATTGTACAAAGTACAAACAATGCTTCAACCACAAAAAAGAATATAAGTAAAAAGAAAGGAGTAAATGGAAAATTACATTCAAAACATACAATGATTGGTAAAAGAAGGCAAAATCAGTATAAAGAAATCAGGAAAAAGATTTTTATAATAGAGTTGTATTTAACTTGCTTAAAGATGTGAAAAAATATAAAAAAAGAGCACTATTTTATAAAAAGAAGAAGCATATTGAATCCATTGTTCAAAAAGCTTTTGAATTAAAAAGGAAATTATTCATTTTAGTTTTAAACAGAATTCGATCACTAGATAAACCATTCCATTTTATGAAGGCCAAAAGTAAGAAGAAAAGAGTAATTAACAGAACTAATTTTTGTGATTTTTTTTGGGTGAATGGAAACATAGTTCAAGTTCAGAGCCTTTCTTTAATGAAGAGAGTTATTTTCAGACCAATAATTTATTGCATGCAGTTGATACCAGTGGTCGAGCTTATGAGGTTAGAAATGGTTGTCCAATTGAGAAAGAGAAGATGGTTCCCAGAAATGTAGAAGAAGTGATAGCTGATGAAGTTCTAGGGAGACGTCCTAAAGCCCCAGTGTATACTTGGGATTGCAGTAGTATTTGTAGTGTACGACAGGAATTTATTGATATTTTACGCAATTTCTTACGACAGTATACAAAAAAAAGTGTTAAACAAAAGATTAAGATGTTGCAAGGACTAGACCCTTGCAGAGTGAGAAAAATACTGGTTTGCAAGGTCATTCTCTGGCTTGTCTTTCTAGAAAAGTATGTCAAAGTGTTTTTCATCATTTCAGGATGTTAGCAGTACATCATTCTCAAATGCGGAAGTTAGTCAGAAGATTGTATTATGCAAAAAGTCCAGCACTAAAATTAAATGAGTTGAACAGTGCTCTTTTGCGTGGGTCAGTATCAGATGTGAAGAAGGTTTGTGATGAAATTGAGTTTTGTTACTTTGGTCCGGAAGAAGAGAGTGCAGAAACTGACACATTAATAGAAGAAAATGATGAAGAGAATGTGCAACATACCACTACAAAAATTTTTGAAGAACAAATTACAAAGTTTAAGGTGATTTCAGGTGAAAGGCCAAATTATTCTTGTATTTGTTGCCGGCGAACTCACTATAGAAATCAGACTAGGAGTGTTGATCTGTATTTTAAAAGTGAAAAACAAAATAATGATAAGTGGAAGGAATTTGCAACTTATTTGTTGGTAGAGAATTGTTTTGATTTGGGTTCTGATCAACGTATTTGTAAATATTGTTATAACAAATTGAATGAGAATAAAATGCCTGCTAGAGCTGTTCATAATGATCTAGAGTTGGTAACTATTCCTCCTGAACTGATAGATTTAAACACATATGAGTCTATTCTGATTCAATGTGTACACCCATTTCAGGCTATTGTTCGTATGGAGCCAAAAACAGGTAAATTGCCTCCGACAGATTTACAGAGAGGATTAAAAGGAAGAGTTGTATATTTACCACTAGATTTAAAGAAAAATATTGAAACTATTGGTGTAGAGAATGTAGAAAGTGAACCATTAGTTATTCTAGTTAATGGTGTTCCTCCTAAGAGTAAGAAAATCTGGCAAGAATTAGTGGATGTTAGGAAAGTGCAAAAGGCAACATTATATCTGATAAAAAACAATGAGTACTATAAAAATGTGTATGTGGAAGAAGAAGAAATACTTTTAGGAGATGACACTGAAACGTCAAGTGGTCAAATTGAAAAAGTGGACATGTCGAAAAATGAAGAAATCTATGAACATTATAGTGTACATCCACTTCATTCGAAAGAAGTGATGGGGAATACTATTGAATTATTCCAAATGAAGGAAGCAAAGGGTACTCCCATCAGTGTATGGGAGAAAAGTTTGGAAGCTCGTTGTTTTCCGCAGCTTTTTCCAACTGGAAAAGGTGGACGATATGATGAACAACCTGTGCAGATTCCTGCATCTGAATATCGGACAACAAGATTGTATGCAGAAGATCCAAGATTTCGACAATGTATCCCATATATATTTCATCTTTTGTTTGAGAGTGACTTGTCCGGACTTTCATATGCAGTCAACCACATTTTGAAAACAGGAGTACATCTTCAAAATGTTTCTGCAAAGGAATTTATGGATAAAGTACATCAGAGAGACGATCATTTAGAATCTCAGCTGATTAATTTGATGGCATGTCAGCGTGGTACTAATGAGTATTGGTACCGTCGTCATGGCGAACTTAAATGCATGCTAAGGAACTTAGGAACTCCTACGTGGTTTCTTACCCTAAGCTGTGCTGAATACGCTTGGGATGATTTACTTGAATTTCTTCGAGAGGCAAATTCAAATGTAAAAATATTGAATACAAGACACCTGGAGAATTGTGCTCTTTGGATCCTGTTAATGTATGCAGGTATTTCAATCATAGATTTGAAGCTATGATGTCTTTTATCTGCAATAAAAAGAATCCTCCTCTTGGAGAAGTTCTGGATTTTTTTGGGAGAAAGGAGTATCAAGCTAGAGGTGTTCCTCATATACATATGCTGATATGGATCAAAGATGCCCCCAAATTCGGAACTGATTCTGATGATATTGTTTTGTCTTTTATTGAAGAATATGCCACATGTGCTATACCCAAAAGAACAGAAGAAAACAACTTAAGACAACAAGTCTTACGATTCCAAAGCCATCGATGCGGAAAATACTGTCGACGAAAGTACAAGTCTAAGGAAAAGTTTTATACCAAATGTCGTTTTGGATTTCCACGTCCTGTAATATCCAAAGGAAGAGTAAACAGTTTTATGTCATCTATGAGACATACCATCACTAGAAAGTCTCCAAAAAATACATACAATTTGAGAAGAAGTGAAGAATCAAAATACATAAATGATTATAATCCTGTTATTCTCTCAATGTGGAATGCTAATATGGATATTCAGTATGTTGCGGATAATTCCATTGCTGTTGCTCGGTATGTAACATCCTACATTACAAAATCAGAAAAGACGGAATTGAAAGAAATGTGGGAAGAGATTTCTCACGAGAAGAGTTTAAGTAAGAAATTATACAGTTTCAGTTGAAGATGTTATCCCATCGAGAAATTGGAGCGTATGAATGCTCAGATCGGTTATCATCTGCAAGTTTATACTCAAAATCTAGAAGAATCATTTGGGTGAGTCTAGGTCTTGCTGCAACGCGAAATCAAGTACTTAAATCTGTTCAAGAAATTGAATATTTAGCAGAACAAGATCCGGAAAGTACAGATATTGTGAAAACAAATATGTTGGACACATATTATCCAAATAGAAGTCATCATCTTGAGAACATATGTCTCTATGAAGTGCTGCAAAACTACACTTTTAAACGGAATACTACAGAAAACATCAATGATGGAAAATATGCAGTGATTGGTTCCGAAGGATGTTTGGTGAAACAAAGGAAAGGAAATTTGATTAATCACAGAAAGCTGAGTTGTGACACTCCTGATAAAAGGGAATTTTACTATTTAGCACTTTTACAACTGTTCAAACCGTGGCGTTCAGAATTGGAATTACTTGGAGATTTTCTGAGCTATGAAGATTCCTTCAATGCTTGTAAAGATACCATAGAATGTACTGTTTTTGCAAATTATGTGAGAATGTTGAACGATGAAATTGATCAAGAAGCTACTATTGCAACTGAGATTGCTAGAGACAGTTCTCAAGACAGTCAAAGTTCCCCTCCACTGAGTCAAGATCCACTAGGACAACCAATTGTTGAAAATGAAGCAGCAATCGCAATGAATGAGGTGGAAACAGCAATGCATCAAGCTCAAGAAGATATTATGGACTTAGGAAACTTGGAAGAACAACTAAATGTTGAACAGAACGAAATATATCAGCAAGTGATACAACAGATTGACCATGGATTTCTTCATGAAACGAAAGACTGCACATGCACATCATTTCAGCCTATCCGAATGTATGTCAGTGGTCAAGCTGGAACAGGGAAATGTTTCTTAATTAAAGTATTGACCAGTTATCTGCAGAAAACAACTAATTCACATTTGTCTTGTGTTGTAACTGCTCCAACAGGGTTGGCAGCACACAACATTAAAGGAATCACATTACATTGTTTACTAATGCTACCTGTAGAGCATGAAAACAAATTGGAATATCACAAGCTATCTGGTGAAGCTTGTTATGAAGTTTCAAGAGTGCTGAGGAAAATGAAACTTCTAATTATTGATGAGGTAAGCATGGTCTCAAACTTAATGCTTGCTTTTGTGCATTTAAGAATGCAGCAAATTCTTAAAACAGAATACGATGTCTTATTTGGAGGAAAACATGTCATAGTTTTTGGAGATCTTCTGCAACTTACTCCTGTAAAAGGACAACCAGTATTTAAAACACTTGTGCATGAAGACACCAGAAAGACTTTGGGAAGTGTTGGAAACATTAATATTTGGTCATATTTTGAATACAAAGAACTCATTACAAATATGCGACAGGCAAATGATGTTGATTATGGATCTATTCTTCAATATATAAGAATTGGAGTTCTGACAGAACAAGGCAAACAAGCTTTGCTAAGTCGACTACTTACGAATTTGTTTCCAAATGAAAATATAGTTCCAGAAAAAATATATATGAAAATTGCTGAAAGTAAATCTATAATCTGTTTAATGCCAAAACTGCGCGAGTGTACTATATTCAATTAACAACTTTTGAAGCTAGAAAATGAAGAAATAATACAAATGGAAGCCATTGATAAAATAGAGCATGAAGGAATCACTATTATTTTGACAGAAAAATTGAAAACAAAATTGGATTCTTTAGAAAAATCGATATCTAAAACTGCTGGTTTAGAAAATAATCTATATGTATGTATAAACTGTCGGGTAATTTTAAGGCGTAATTTGGATGTAGAAAAA
This sequence comes from Calotriton arnoldi, assembly GCA_963921515.1. Taxonomy (NCBI): domain Eukaryota; kingdom Metazoa; phylum Chordata; class Amphibia; order Caudata; family Salamandridae; genus Calotriton; species Calotriton arnoldi. The sequence goes on along the minus strand of CAWUFW010007466.1, from coordinate 186,586 downwards.
GGTTTAGTTATTGGAGCAATGGGGAAAGTTGTGAATTTTGTTAATTATCAAAAAAGAGATGGAATTGAATTTTTAAAAATCAAATTTGATCATATTTGAGAAGTAAAACAAATTGGTCGTTGTTCTGTTCGTTTTTTGCTTGTTAAAGATTTGTATATCCGTAGAAAACAATTTCCACTTTCTCTGGCATATGCAGTGACTATTCATAAATCTCAAGGATTAAGTGCTTTGGTGAACATTGGAAGTAGCGTGTTTAAAGAGGGTATGGCATATGTTGCTTTGTCCCAAGTCAGAACTTTATCTGGTTTGTTTTTGATTGATTTTGATGAGTCAAAGATTACTGCAGATGCAAACTGTGTAAAAGAGTATAATAGGTTAAGAAGAGCGTATGCTCCCAATTTAGGTCAATATCCTGTATTTGAAAAGCGTGTAGTAGGTCGAAAAATAAGATATGAGAATATCTGTAGGTAAGTGATAGAGAAGGAAAAAAAACAAGATAATGTTGTGATTGCAAGGAAAAAGAAAAAGGACCCTGTTCAAGATATTGTTGGTTATCAGTTTGAAAATAGTTCAGGTATCAACTGCTATGCTAATGTAGTAGTTAATGTTGTTTTTTTCTTGAAAGTTTGCTACAGCAAATTATGGAGAATTGGGAAAAAGATTTTGTTCCATGTTGCATTCTGTTTATGAAAAATTGAGAACTGATAAAAGTAAAATGCAAAGCGTTTCTGATATTCGTAAACTTTTGGATATATGTTCTGGTTCTACACAATTTATGGAAAATATCCAATCAGATGCTCAGGAATTTCTAATGTATATGCTTACCGTATTGGAAAATGAAGGCATAGAAATTGAAAATCTTTTTGGCCTTTGTTATAAATGGGAACATCAATGTGAAAATTGTATGTTTACATGTAGCACTAAAATAGACACTGAAAGATTTATATATTTGACATTACCAGACTGTAAATCAGTGTCTTTCAACAAACTAGTTAAAGCAGCAAATCAAAACATGGAGTGTAGCCAATGCAAATCAGAAATGTTATCAACATTATTTATACAAAGATATGGACAATATATAATTTTAATGATGCAATGTTGTACAGCTGATGGAAGAAAATTGGAAACTTTAATAAAACATTTTGTAGCAAGTCAAATATCAATATCAGGAAGGACTTTTGTAACAGTAGCAATAATTTTCCATCATGGTCCTTCTACAACATCTGGACATTACACTGCCTATTTAAAATGTGATAAAGGATGGACATATTGTAATGATACTCAATTGGTTTTTAAACAACGTTTGCCTAGCGAATTACCAAATTCCTACCTAATATTTTTAAAGCCAAAGTTTTAGGAACATAATTCAGCCTCTGAGGATTTTATTAATATGTATTAATACGATTACTATTGGACAATTTCAATATAATGGATTTCAAGAATACTATTTGACCTAGAGGAATAGTATATATTTGAACTATGGGCTTTTTCTTGCACATTCTCTCAGCATATATTTTTAAAGAACAACATTTACAGTGTATAGAAATTCAAGTCAGAAAATTTTCTTAGAAGAGACCATTTTATATATCTGTGATTTATATTATATGGTATGTTATTGAGGATGTAGTTTTTATGGAATGATCAGAAATAGTTGAGTATATTAAAAATATTTTAGAAGTACTTTTGTTTTTTTTTAAACAATCTTATTGATTGTTTTTTTTTGTCCACTGTTATGTGATGAGTAACATTGAAATCACTGTTTGTTGTGAAATTCAATTTATTCTGAGAACAGCAAATAAGGTAAAGAAAATAATTAATAAAATCATGTTGTGTTGTAAAAAATATAATATTATATATTATAACTGGTTTTTTTCTTCTCTTTCACAGATCCTAATTCTACAATATGAAATTTTCAGAAATTTTAGTTATACAAAACAACTGAAAAAAATGTTTAGTGTTTTTTATATCTATTACTGTGAAGGTAAGATTAACTAAGTATTAAAATGGATAATGGGTTGTGTTTGCACACTGGTGAAGAAAGGGGGGATGGACGGAGTAGATATCTGTGGAAAGATGCTCTGTGGGCGTTTTAAGTTACGGGATAAAGTTACCTTGAATCCTGAGTGTCCCTGGGGGCCAAGTAACCCTCAAGATATGTGCAGAAAGTGCCAGAGAGTTGTATTGCACAGAGGTGTAAAATGGTCATGGCTTCGGACCACCTCTGTGCAACGCAGCTGTATGGTGTTCAATATAGAGACATGTTGAGCTAGTAGGACCCAGGGACTTTCAATATTAAAAGAGACTAAATTCCTCAACTTAAAACACGTCACAGAGAGTGTTTGCACATGTCACATAAGACCGCATTCCTTCACTTCACCACTGTATAAACATGTCCTATCACTTTGCCAAAACCTAAGTACTTATACATTTATGTTGTTCTCTGTTTCCACTAGTGAAATTACTCTACTTATTAGTCATATAGTTAAGGTTTGGCCTAACCACTAACCTTAGTACAAGTCAATTTCTTTATTTACTATGCTTGCACACCTGGAAGAAGCTACAAAGTATTAATACAGTCTTTAAAATACCTAGATTATACCTATGTAGTTTTGGAATCACTGTCTCATAGGATCCCATGTGACCTAAAAAAAAAGATTTGATTGGTTCAAAACATTTCCCATTGTACCTATTGAAGGACTGCAATCATTTCAATCATTCTTCTTTGAGCATCTTCGGAGAAATAACTCTGTGCTTACCTCTTGTCACTCTCATGCAATTTTTCAAACAATGAATTAGCAATATTTTCTTATTATAATAGTCTGCTAATACCTAAGTGCTTATGGGGAAAATTTAAAAGCATCCTGTGCCAACAATATGTCACTTTTTGTAACATAGTGATGGCGCAAGACACTCTTTCGTATTTACAAGGAAAGGAAAAGGCACTCTGTGTATGTTTTCTTTTCCATGTAAATACGACCTAATCATACACACCACTTTGAGTTGAAGGTGTGTTCTATAGGTGTTGCTGTGTGTGCTTGTACAGAACACTCATAGAAGAAGACACATCTCCAGATTTATCAGAAAACATAAATCTGGACATGTGTGTGAATGCTGCACCATTCTCCAAATGGTGTAGCAAGGCTCAACAAGGAGAATTGTTTTCATTTGTCCTCATTTTTTCTCTTTCAATATATGCTGCATTGCACATCATACATTGAAGGAGAAAATGCCTTCACTGATTGTTTTTGTGCAGGAAGTTGTGTTTTCCTGCACAAAAACAAACTCCACACGACACAGATATCCTTGCACCATGGTGCAAGGGTACCTGTGTCACTACATAGCTGCAGTTTAAGCAGCAGTGCAGAGGGAAGCATAGACTTGCAACATATTTATGGACATATGTTGCATCCCTGTGCTTCGGAAGTACCACAGCACACTGCAGCTAAAGAGGTTACAGTGTCATGCTGCAGCAGTTCCTTATAGTTCTGCGCTTATACATTCACCATACACTACTAATGCATTCTTTCAGTCAATTATGCACTACGCATACATTCAACCAAACTTTCACACACTATCATACAAATATAGCTCTTTTTTTAATGAGAGAAGTTAGTTCTGAAAAGAACTTGTTTTTTTTAATTTTTTTTTAAATATTTTTTTTTACTTTTTTGAACAATTTTGTTATTTTTTTTGTATTTTTTTAAAGAGAAAAAAAGTGAACATGAGGAACAAAACAGTGAACTTCAGAAAAATAATAAACAAAAGTTCAGCACCGGTGATTTCTCTGTGCTGTGCAGATGAGGTCAATCGACTGCTCCCCATACCAGAGCAGTTTGTTGCATTTAATGCAACTAATTTTAAGTTGTCCAAATTCAGGCCGGATGTCAGGGTGGCCAGGAGATGATGACGCTGCAGATGTGCTGGCCACTGCTGGCGGAGGGTTCACACGAAGCCTTCTGCACTCCTCCTTCGCCAGGTTCACAGGGTGCAGAGTCTTCAGGTGTTTCATCATGCTTGCGGTCCCGCAAGAGTACTTCTTTGTTGGATCGCCTCTAGACAACACCCTTTTGCAGATTTTGCAAGTGACCTTCACTGCGTTCACTTTTTTGTCCTTCAGGAATTGTAAAAATTTCCACACCACTGAGGTGTATCTTTCAGGGCGTGGAGATTCTGGAACAAATCCATCATCTGAAGAGTGTCAGAGCTGGATGATGGCTGCTGTCCTGAAGCCATTCTCTTCAGATGGAAATGAATAGCAGCTGTAGAAATCAGCCAAAATAAGTTCTTCTTAGGTGAGAGATGTTCCTCCAAAGAAGGTCTAAGAAGCATGATTGAAATGGGTGGGGTCCTTCAATAGTTACACTAGGAAATGTTATGAACCAATCAAATCTTTTTTTTTCAGGTCACATGGGGTCCGCGCACCGTGCGCACAGGCAGCACACACCCAACGCGACTTCGCAAAATTGCATTTAAAACTATGTTTATTAAAAGTAAAAGTATATTATTTTTATGATTAGCTTAGATAATGTCTTGCCCTAATATGTATATTAAATACATATTTATATCATTTTGGACATTTAAAAATTTCGCGGGAATCGCGCACCCACCGCGTCGAACATGTATATGACGTCACGCGCAAGTGAGCGAGCGTCCGTAAAGTAATACGTATGTGTCGCGTATGCGCCTGGAGTCGCGTACCGGTCGCATAGCAATCGCGCAGGAAAACACGTACCCAACGCATATCCTACGCGGATCCTACATAACGATCCTAAAATGTCAGCTAGGCTCCGCGCAGTGATCCAGAACGGTACGCTTTCGGTGCGCGACTCCAAAAAATATTGAAAAAATAAATAAAGTAATTAATATAAATATATTATAAAAAAATTATAAAACAAATATAAAACACTACAGTTACAATATTTTAAAAAACATTTTTTTCCATTTCCATTAAAAATATATAATGTAATTAAAAATTAATTTATCAAAAAATAAATAGTAAAAAAAATGTAGAAAATTAGTATCAAAATAGTAAATTTAAGATTTTTTATATTTAAAAATTGTCATTTACAAAACCTTTGAAATTCACTGAAAAAACCATAGGTTTCAGGCACGTTATAGTTAGAAATTAGCATTTAAAAAACCTTTGAAATTCACTGAAAAAACCATAGGTTTCAGGCACGTTATAGTTAGAATTTAGCATTTAAAAAACCTTTGAAATTCACAAAAAAAACCATAGGTTTTAGGGACAGTTATAGTTAGTTGGACATTTCACTCATACAAAACCCGTGAAATTCCCCCGTTATAGTTAGTTCAGCTAACTATAACTCGCGCCCCCGCAATGCACTGCTGATGACGTCACATATTACATCACTCATGACATGGTCAGTGACATCACTGATGACATCACTGATGACATCTCAAATGACATCACTGATGACATCACTGATGACATCATCCATGTGATAATTTGATGCATCTTCTCACACCCTAATATAACTTTTGATACACCCACTGTAAATTACAGACTGCCATTGTCAAAACCATACACACTCCAACACCAATAACTACATACACACTCACTGATTCTTAGGTCTACACACACACACATGTACTCACTCACCGGTACAGTCACTCATACTTACGGTCACTCAGTACAGGACTATGATATGCACTCATACACCTATATAAACACTCACACTCCGCCACTCATCCATAGAGGAACTCACACACATAATCAGTCATGCAAAAAAAAGAAATTCACACACCCATTTAATTTTCTATACAGTTATACACACAACAGCTCAATTACTCATACAAATGCTAGCACATTATTTCGCTCTTATACAATAACTGATACAAGGACACACGCATCCATACAGCCACTCTCACAATCACACACTCTTACTTGTAGGCTTTTAAATACTCTAACACACATATATACTACCTTTTACATATGTAGTTACTTGCACATGTACCACTGAGATATTCATTCACTCACTAACACACCCATACACACACTCACCCACCCAAGCAGTCCATCACAGATACACTCTTCAAAACATGCACCCAGTAAATCACCTACTCACACATCTATGTACAGAGTCACACACACCCCACCCACACAAACACTCAGGCACCCATACAGATACTTACAGAACTAATCAATAACCCATATAGACACTCATGTAGCTATTCGCAAATCCATGCATCTACTTATACACCAACAGACAGACAGATACAGACATTCACACAGTTTAGTCAGTAACCCCTGCATTCAGTAAGATACGTTTATTCACTCACTTGTAGAGTCAGTCACGCACCTACTCAACCATCCATTGACACACTTAAACACCCAGTCATTCTTCAATACGCCTTTGCCTATATATATTAAACATATTTAAACTTTACAGAAACACACAGTCACTGCATGATGTCATCAGTGATGTCATCATCCACGTGATAATCTGATGCACCTCTTCGCACCCTAATATAACCTTTGATACACCGACTCTAAATTACAGACTGTCATTCGCAAAACCATAGACACTCCAACACCAAAAACTACATACACACTCACTAATTCTTAGGTCTACACACACATCCACTCACACACCCAACACACCCATACACACACTCACCCACCCATACAGTCCATCACAGATGCACTCTTGAAACCATGCACCCAGTGAATCACCCACTCACACATCTATGCACAGAGTCACACACACCTCACCCACACAAACACTCAGGCACCCATACAGATAATCAGACAACCAATCAATAACCCATATAGACACTCATGTAGCTATTCGCAAACCCATGCAGCCGCTTACACAGCAACACACAGACGGATACAGACATTCACACAGTTTAGTCACTAACCCATGCTTTCAGTAAGATACGTTTAATGACTCAGTTATAGAGTCAGCCACGCTCCTACTCAATCATCCATTCAGACACTTATACACCCACTCATTCTTCAATACGCCTTCCCCTATATATATTAAACATATTTAAACTTTACAGAAACACACACTCACTGGATGATGTCATCAGTGATGTCATTTGAGATGTCATCAGTGATGTCACCAGTGATGTCACTGACCATGTCATGAGTGATGTAATATGTGACGTCATCAGCAGTGCATTGCGGGGGCGCGAGCTTAGTTAGCTGAACTAACTATAATGGGGGAATTTCACGGGTTTTGTACGAGTGAAATGTCCAACTAACTATAACTGTCCCTAAAACCTATGTTTTTTTTAGTGAATATAGATATAGATATAGATATAGACATAGACACAGATATAGATAGATACAGATTGCTGCCGGAAAATGCCATAGACTTGCCTTTACGTGCAGGTGCCAGTGGTGGTGGCAGAAGCCCCCCAATGTTTTCATGAAAAATCCAGTCCAACGGATGACAAACTTATTTCTGGGGGGCATTGGGTATCACACGCTAAGTCAACGAAGGCCGTCCTTGTCAAAATGCATTGTTTTGTTATTGCACAATAAACACGTGTACTGGATTGGTGTGCCTCATTCCTTTGTCCATTGTACTGGATTTTGCATGGGAAAAAAACGTATATATATATATATTCACTAAAAAAACCATAGGTTTGAGGGACGGTATAGTTAGAAATTAGCATTTAAAAAATCTTAGAAATTCACTGAAAAAACCACAGGTTTCAGGGATGTTATAGTTAGTTGGACATTTCACTCATACAAAACCTGAGAAATTCGTCCATTATAGTTAGTTGAGCTAACTATAACTCGTGCCCCCGCAGTGCACTGCTGATGACGTCACATATTACATCACTCATGACATTGTCAGTGACATCACTGATGACATCACTCATGACATCTCAAATGACATCACTGATGACATCATCCAGAGACTGGGTGATTTTTAAAAGTTTTAGAATGTTATATATATATATTCCAAGGTGTATTGAAGATGAGTGGGTGTATGAGTGTCTGAATGGATGATTTAGTAGGTGCGTGACTGACTGTGTACGTGAGTGATTAAACGTGTCTTACTGAATGCATGGGTTAGTGACTAAACTGTGTGAATGTCTGTATCAGTCTGTCAGTTGGTGTGTAAGCAGCTGCATGGGTTGGTGAGTATGTACATGAGGGTCTATGTGGGTTATTGATTGGTTGTCTGAGAATCTGTATGGGTGCCTGAGTGTCTGTGTGGGTGGATGGGGGGTGGGTGACTCTGTGCATAGATGTGTGAGTAGGTGATTCACTGGGTGTATGGGTTCAAGAGTACATCTGTGAAGAGCTGTATGGGTGGGTGTGTGTGTATGGGTGTGTTGGTGAGTGAATGGATGTCTCAGTGGTACATGCGTGAGTAACTACATATGTGAAAGGCAGGATATATGAGTGTTGGACTATATAAATGACTATGTGTGAGAGTGAGTGATTGTGAGAGTGGCTGTATGGATGAGTGTGTGCTTGTGTCAGTTTTTGTATGAGAGTAAGTATTTGTTAGTATCTGTGTGAATAAGTGAGGTGGTTTGTGTATAACTGTATAGGTAAGTAAATGGGGGTGTGATTGATTCTTTGCATGACTGACTAGGTGTGTGAGTAACTCAATGGGTGAGTGGTGGTGTGTGAGTGTCTGTATAGGTGTATGAGTGCATATGATAGTGGCTGTATTGATGAGTGACTGCATGTATGAGTCACTGTATGGATGAGTGAATGGATGTGTGTGTAGACCTAGGAATCAGTCAGTGGGTATGTACTAACTGGTATTGGTGTATCTATAATTTAGAGAATGGTAGTCTGTATTTTAGTGGGGATGTATCAAAGGTTATATTAGGGTGTGAGGAGGTGCATTAGGTGACCACGTGGATGATGTAATCAGTGATGTCATGAGTGATGTCATTTGAGATGTCATGAGTGATGTCATCAGTGATGTCACTGACCATGTCATGAGTGATGTAATATGTGACGTCATCAGCAGTGCATTGTGGGGGCGCGAGGTATAGTTAGCTCAACTAACTATAACAGTCGAATTTCTCTGGTTTTGTACAAGTGAAATCTCCAACTAACTATAACGTCCCTGAAACCTGTGGTTTTTTCAGTGAATTTCTAAGGTTTTTTAAATGCTAATTTCTAACTATAACATCCCTGAAACCTATGGCTTTTTCAGTTAAGTTCTAAGGTTTTTTAAATGCTAATTTCTACCTATAATGTCCCTGAAACCTATGTTTTTTCAGTGAATTTCCAAGGTTTTTTAAATGAAAATTTCTAACTATAACGTCCCTGAAACCTGTGGTTTTTTCAGTGAATTTCTAAGGTTTTTTAAATGCTAATCTCTAACTATAACTTCCTTGAAACCTCTGTTTTTTTTAGTGAATTTCTTAGGTTTTTTAAATGCTAATTTCTAACTATGCCTACATAGGTAGGACATGTACAGAAAGAGGAAGAAAGGCGCAGAAAGAAGCAAGAGAAGTGCAGGAAGAGGCAACAGAAGTCCAGAAAGAGGAAGAAAGGTACAGAAAGAAGCAAGAAATGTACAGAAAGAAGCAACAGAGGTGCAGAAAGAGGCCTACTTTGACTGTACCTTACAACAGACTCATACAAAGTAGCCTAATCACTAATCCGTCTGCCAAGATGTCTTAAGCCTCACTTTTCTCTTGAAGGTTCAATATTCATCGACTGCTCAGAATGCTAGGCCTACCAAATATAAAACAGCAATCCTAAGCATATCACTGTTGTAAGTCTGACCAAGTTTGTGAAGGTATGCATGCTTGTGTCTCTGCTTTTACCTAGTGACACATTACATCAAAATAAACATACAAATATTTGAATAACTGTGTTTCAAACAGCATACTCTGTAAATTTGTGTACGAAAAGGTAGAAGCAAGAGAAGTGCAGAAAGAAGCAACAGATGTGCAGAAAGAGGCAAGAGGGGTACAGAAAAAAGCAAGAGAGACACAGAAAAAAGCAAGAGTAGTGCAGAAAGAAGCAGCAGAGGTGCAGAAAGAGGCAAGAGGGATACAGAAAGAGGAAAGAGAAGTGCAGAAAGAGGCAAGAGAGATGCACAAAGAGGGAAGGAGGGTGCAGAAAGAGGCAAGAGGGGTGCAGAAAGAAGCAAGATAAGTTCAGAATGAAGCAACAGGGGTGCAGAAAGAGGCAAGGGGGTGCAGAAAAAGGCAAGAGGAGTACAGAAAGAGGCAACAGAGGTGCAGAAGGAGGCAAGAGAACTGCACAAAGAGGCAATAGAGTTGCAGAAACAGACAAAAGAGGTGCAGAAAGAGGGAACAGGGGTGCACACTAGGGGTGGGCGGAATTTGCGTAGTCGCGCTACGCAAAGCTCAGCGAAACGGTAAAAAATCTCCGCGAGCCCGCAAAAGTTTTGCGAACACGCGGAATTGCTTGTTCCGCCCGTTCGCGATGCTTTTTTCCTGTTCGCGAACGCTGTTTGCGTGCTCGGGGAGAAATATCTCGTGAACACGCATTTTGAAGGTGCGAACAAGCAAAAAATTCCGCGGATCGCGGAATTTTTGGTAATTCCGCGTTCTCCGCGGAATGCGAAATTACCCAAATTCCGCGAGCGGAGCGGAATTTACCGCCCAGGCCTAGTGCACACAGAGGCAAGAGAATTGCAGAAAGAGGGGTGTAGAAAGAGGCAAGAGTGGTGAAACATTTTGCAAGAGAGGTGTAGAAAGAAGCAAGAGCAGTGCAGAAAGAACCAAGAGAGGTGCAGAAAGAGGCAAGAGGGGTACAGAAAGAGGCAAGAAAAGTACAGAAAGAAGCAAAAGAGGTGCAGAAAGAGGCAAGAGAACTGCAGAAAAAGGCAAGGGAGGTGCAGAAAGTGGCAGGTGAGGTGCACAAAGAGGCAAAAGGGGTACAAAAAGAGGAAAGATGGGTGCAGAAAGAAGCAAAAGAAGTGCAGAAAGAAGCAACAGACGTGCTGAAAGAGACAAGAGAGGTGCAGAAAGAGGCAAGAGAAGTGCAGACAGAAGCAACAGAGGTGCCGAAAGAGGCAAGAGAGGTGCAGAAACAGGCAAGAAAGGTGCAGAAAGAGGGAACAGGGGTATAGAAAGAGGTAAGAGGGATACAGAAATTTGCAAGAGCGGTGCAGAAAGAAGCAAGAGCAGTGCAGAAAGAAGCAAGAGAAGTGCAGAAAGAAGCAAGAGAGGTGGAGAAATAGGGAAGAAGGGTGCAGGAAGAGGCAAGAGGGATACCAAAATTTGCAAAAGAGGTGCAGAAAGAAGCAAGAGCAGTGCAGAAAGAACTAACAGAGGTGCAAAAAGAGGCAAGAGGGATGCAGAAAGAGGTAGGAGAGGTGCACAAAGAGGCAAGAGAGGTACAGAAAGAGGGAAGAGGGGTACATAAAGAGGCAAGAGGGGTGCAGAAAAAAGCAAGTGAGGTGCAGAAAGAGGCAACAGAGTTGCAGAAAGACGAAAGAGAGGTGCAGAAACAAGCAAGAGAAGTGCAGAAAGAGGCAAGAGAAGTGCAGAAAGAGGCAAGTGAGGTGCAAAAAGAGGTAGGAGAGGTGCACAAAGAGGCAAGAGAGGTACAGAAAGAGGCAGGAGGGGGGCAGAAAGAAGGAAAAGAAGTACAGAAAGAGGCAAGTGAGGTGCAGAAAGAAGCAAGAGCAGTGCAGATATAACCAACAGAGGTGCAAAAAGAGGCAAGAGGGTGCAGAAAAAGGTAGGAGAGGTACACAAAGAGGCATGAGAGATACAGAAAGAGGCAGGAGGGGTACAGAAAGAAGGAAGTGAAGTGCAGAAAGAAGCAACAGAGGTGCTGAAAGAGGCACGAAAGCTGCAGAAAGAGCAAGAGAAGTGCAGAAAGAAGCAACAGAGGTACAGAAAGAGGAAAGAGAGGTGCAGAAACAGGCAGGAAAGGTGCAGAAAGGGGGAACAGGGGTGCAGAAAGAGGCAACAGAGGTGCAGAAAGAGAAAAGAGGGGTACAGAAAATGGCAAGAGGGGTGCAGAAAGAAGCAACAGAGGTATAGAAAGAAGCAAGAGAAGTGCAGAAAGAGGCAAGTGAGGTACAGAAAGAAGCAAGAGCAGTGCAGAAATAACCAACAGAGGTGCAAAAAGAGGCAAGAGGGTGCAGAAAAAGGTAGGAGAGGTACACAAAGAGGCAACAGAGGTACAGAAAGAGGCAAGAGAGGTGCAGATACAGGCAGGAAAGGTGCAGAAAGGGGGAACAGGTGTGCAGAAAGAGGCAAGAGAGATGCAGAAAGAGAAAAGAGGGGTGCAGAAAGAGGCAAGAGGGGTGCAGAAAGAAGCAAATGAGGTGCAGAGAGAGGCAACAGAGGTGATGAAAGACGCAAGAGAGGTGCAGAAACAAGCAAGAGAAGTGCAGAAAGAGGCAAGAGAATTGCTGAAAGAAGCAACAGAGGTGTAGAAAGAAGCAAGAGAAGTGCAGAAAGAGTCAAGTGAGGTGCTGAAAGAGGCAAAAGAGATGCAGAAAATGGCAAGAGAACTGAAGAAAGAGGCAAGAGGGATGTAAAAAAGGGAAGAAGGGTACAGAAAGAAGCAAGAGAGGTGCAGAAAGAAGCAAGAGAGGTGCAGAAAGAGGGAAGACGATTGCAGAAAGAGACAACAGGGGTGCAGAAAGAGACAACAGGGGTGCAGAAAGAGGCAAGAGAGGTGCAGAAAGAGGCAAAAGAAGTGCAGAAAGAAGCAAGAGAGGTGCAGAAACAAGCATGCGAAGTGCAGAAAGAGGCAAGAGAATTGCTGAAAGAAGCAACAGAGGTGTAGAAAGAAGCAAAAGTAGTGCAGAAAGAGGCAAGTGAGTTGCAGAAAGAGGCAAGAGAGATGCAGAAAAATGGCAAGAGAACTGCAGAAAGAGGCAAGAGGGATGAAAAAAAGGGAAGAAGGGTGCAGAAAGAAGCAAGAGGTGCAGAAAGAAACAAGAGAAGTGCCGAAAGAAGCAAGAGAGGTGCAGAAAGAGGGTAGACGAGTGCAGAAAGAGACAACAGGGGTGCAGAAAGAAGCCAGAGAGGTGCAGAAAGAGGCAAAAGAAGTGCAGAAAGAAGCAAGAGAGGTGCAGAAAGAGGCAAGAGAACTGCAGAAAAACACAAGAGAGGTGCAGAAAGAGGCAGGAGAGGTGCACAAAGGGGCAAAAGGGGTACAGAAAGAGACAAGAGAAGTGCAGAAAGAAGCAACAAAGGTGCTGAAAAAGACAAGAGAGGTACAGAAAGAGGCAAGAGAAGTGCAGAAAGAAGCAATAGAGGTGCCGAAAGAGGCAAGAGAGTTGCAGAAACAGCAAGAAAGGTGCTGAAAGAGGAAACAGGGGTGCAGAAAAAGGTAAGAGGGATACAGAAATTTACAAGAGAGGTGCAGAAAGAAGGAAGAGCAGTGCAGAAAGCAGCAAGAGAAGTGCAGAAAGAAGCAAGAGAGGTGGAGAGATAGGGAAGAGGGTGCAGGAAGAGAAAAGAGAGATACAGAAATTCGCAAAAGAGGTGCAGAAAGAATCAAGAGCAGTGCAGAAAGAACTAACAGAGGTGCAAAAAGAGGCAAGAGGGATGCAGAAAGAGGTAGGAGAGTTGCACAAAGAAGCAAGAGAGGTACAGAAAGAGGCAGGAGGGGTGCAGAAAGAAGGAAGAGAAGTGCAGAAAGAAGCAACAGAGGTATAGAAAGAGGCAATAGAGGTGCAGAAACAGGCAGGAAAGGTGCAGAAAGAGGGAACAGGGGTGCAGAAAGAGGCAAGAGAGGTGCAGAAGGAGAAAAGAAGGATGCAGAAAGAGGCAAGAAGGGTGCAGAAAGAAGCAAGTGAGGTGCAGAAAGAGGCAACAGAGGTGCAGAAAGATGCAAGAGAGGTGCAGAAACAAGCAAGAGAAGTGCAGAAAGAGGCAAGAGAATTGCTGAAAGTAGCAACAGAGGTGTAGACAAAAGCAAGAGAATTGCAGAAAGAGGCAAGTGAGGTGCAGAAAGAGGCAAGAGAGGTGCAGAAAATGGCAAGAGAACTGCAGAAAGAGGCTAGAGGGATGCAAAAAGGGAAGAAGGGTGCAGAAAGAAGCAAGAGAGGTGCAGAAAGAAGAAAGAGAAGTGCAGAAAGAAGCAAGAGAGATGCAGAAAGAGGGAAGACGAGTGCAGAAAGAGACAACAGGGGTGCAGAAAGAGACAACAGGGGTGCAGAAAGAAGCAAGAGAGGTGCAGAAAGAGGCAAAAGAAGTGCAGAAAGAAGCAACAGAGGTGCAGAAAAAGGCAAGAGGGGTGCAGAAAGAGGATAGAGAAGTGGAGATAGTAGAGAAAGAGGTGCTCAAAGAGGAAAGAGGGGTGCAGAAAGAGGCAAGAGCAGCGCAGAAAGAACCAAGTGATGTGCAGAAAGAGGCAAGAGAGGTGCAGAAAGAGTCAAGAGATGTGCAGAAAAAGGGAAGAAGGGTGCAGAAAGGAACAGGAGAAGTGCAGGAAGAGGCAAGTGAGGTGCAGAAGGAGGCAAGAGAACTGCAGAAAGAGGCAAGAGAGTTGCAGAAACAGGCAAAGGGGTGCAGAAAGAGGGAACAGGTGTGCAGACAGAGGCAAGAGAGGGGCAAATAGAGGGAAGAGGGGTACAGAAAAAGGCAAGAGATATGAAGAAATGTGCAACAGAGGTGCAAAAAGAAGCAAGAGCAGTGCAGAAAGAACCAAGAGAGGTGCAGGAAGAGCCAAGAGGGGTACAGAAAGAGGCAAGAGGGGGGCAGAAAGAAGCAAGAGAAGTGCAGAAAAAAGCAACAGAGGTGCTTAAAGAGGCAAGAGGGGTGCAGAAAGAGGCAGGAGAAGTGCAGAAAGAAGCAACAGAGGTGCATAAAGAGGCAGGAGAGGTGCAGAAAGAGGCAAAAGGGGTACAGAAAGAGGCAAGAGGGGGGCAGAAAGAAGCAAGAGAAGTGCAGAAAAAAGCAACAGAGGTGCTTAAAGAGGCAAGAGGGGTGCAGAAAGAGGCAGGAGAAGTGCAGAAAGAAGCAACAGAAGTGCCGAAAGAGGCAGGAGAAGTGCAGAAACAGGCAAGAAAGGTACATAAAGAGGGAACAGGGGTGCAGAAAGAGGTAAGAGAGATACAGAAATTTATAAGAGAGGTGCAGAAAGAAGCAAGAGCAGTGCAGAAAGAAGCAAGAGAAGTGCAGAAGGAAGCACGAGTGGTGGAGAAATAGGGAAGAGGGTGCAGAAAGAGGCACAAGGGATCCAGAAATTTGCAAAAGAGGTATAGAAAGAAGCAAGAGCAGTGCAGAAAGAACCAACAGAGGTGCAAAAGATGCAAGAGGAGTATAGAATGAGGTCGGAGAGGGGCACAAAGAGGCAAGAGAGGTACAGAAAGAGGCAGGAGGGGTGCAGAAAGACACAAGAGAGGTGCAGAAACAAGCAAGAGAAGTGCAGAAAGAAGGAAGAGCAGTGCAGAAAGCAGCAAGAGAAGTGCAGAAAGAAGCAAGAGAGGTGGAGAGATAGGGAAGAGGGTGCAGGAAGAGAAAAGAGATACAGAAATTCGCAAAAGAGGTGCAGAAAGAAGCAAGAGCAGTGCAGAAAGAACTAACAGAGGTGCAAAAAGAGGCAAGAGGGATGCAGAAAGAGGTAGGAGAGTTGCACAAAGAGGCAAGAGAGGTACAGAAAGAGGCAGGAGGGGTGCAGAAAGAAGGAAGAGAAGTGCAGAAAGAAGCAACAGAGGTATAGAAAGAGGCAGTAGAGGTGCAGAAACAGGCAGGAAAGGTGCAGAAAGAGGGAACAGGGGTGCAGAAAGAGGCAAGAGAGGTGCAGAAGGAGAAAAGAGGGATGCAGAAAGAGGCAAGAAGGGTGCAGAAAGAAGCAAGTGAGGGGCAGAAAGAGGCAACAGAGGTGCAGAAAGATGCAAGAGAGGTGCAGAAACAAGCAAGAGAAGTGCAGAAAGAGGCAAGAGAATTGCTGAAAGAAGCAACAGAGGTGTAGACAAAAGCAAGAGAATTGCAGAAAGAGGCAAGTGAGGTGCAGAAAGAGGCAAGAGAGGTGCAGAAAATGGCAAGAGAACTGCAGAAAGAGGCAAGAGGGATGCAAAAAGGGAAGAAGGGTGCAGAAAGAAGGAAGAGAGGTGCCGAAAGAAGAAAGAAAAGTGCAGAAAGAAGCAAGAGAGATGCAGAAAGAGGGAAGACGAGTGCAGAAAGAGACAACAGGGGTGCAGAAAGAGACAACAGGGGTGCAGAAAGAAGCAAGAGAGGTGCAGAAAGAGGCAAAAGAAGTGCAGAAAGAAGCAACAGAGGTGCAGAAAAAAGCAAGAGGGGTGCAGAAAGAGGATAGAGAAGTGGAGATAGTAGAGAAAGAGGTGCACAAAGAGGAAAGAGGGTGCAGAAAGAGGCAAGAGCAGCGCAGAAAGAACCAAGAGATGTGCAGAAAGAGGCAAGAGAGGTGCAGAAAGAGTCAAGAGATGTGCAGAAAAAGGGAAGAAGGGTGCAGAAAGGAACAGGAGAAGTGCAGGAAGAGGCAAGTGAGGTGCAGAAGGAGGCAAGAGAACTGCAGAAAGAGGCAAGAGAGTTGCAGAAACAGGCAAAGGGGTGCAGAAAGAGGGAACAGGTGTGCAGACAGAGGCAAGAGAGGGGCAAATAGAGGGAAGAGGGGTACAGAAAAAGGCAAGAGAGATGAAGAAATGTGCAACAGAGGTGCAAAAAGAAGCAAGAGCAGTGCAGAAAGAACCAAGAGAGGTGCAGGAAGAGGCAAGAGGGTACAGAAAGAGGCAAGAAAAGTGGAGAAAGAGGCAAGAGAACTGCAGAAAAAGGCAAGAGAGGTGCATAAAGAGGCAGGAGAGGTGCAGAAAGAGGCAAAAGGGGTACAGAAAGAGGCAAGAGGGGGCAGAAAGAAGCAAGAGAAGTGCAGAAAGAAGCAACAGAGGTGCTTAAAGAGGCAAGAGGGGTGCAGAAAGAGGCAGGAGAAGTGCAGAAAGAAGCAACAGAAGTGCCGAAAGAGGCAGGAGACGTGCAGAAACAGGCAAGAAAGGTACAGAAAGAGGAAACAGGGGTGCAGAAAGAGGTAAGAGAGATACAGAAATTTATAAGAGAGGTGCAGAAAGAAGCAAGAGCAGTGCAGAAAGAAGCAAGAGAAGTGCAGAAGGAAGCAAGAGTGGTGGAGAAATAGGGAAGAGGGGTGCAGAAAGAGGCACGAGGGATGCAGAAATTTGCAAAAGAGGTATAGAAAGAAGCAAGAGCAGTGCAGAAAGAACCAACAGAGGTGCAAAAAGATGCAAGAGGAGTATAGAATGAGGTCGGAGAGGGGCACAAAGAGGCAAGAGAGGTACATAAAGAGGCAGGAGGGGTGCAGAAAGACACAAGAGAGGTGCAGAAAGAGGCAAGAGAATTGCTGAAAGAAGCAACAGAGGTGTAGAAAGAAGCAAGAGAAGTGCAGAAAGAGGCAAGAGAGGTGCAGAAAGAGAAAAGAGGGGTGCAGAAAGAGGCAAGAGGGGTGCAGAAAGAAGGACGTGAGGTGCAGAAAGTGGCAACAGAGGTACAGAAAGACACAAGAGAGGTGCAGAAACTAGCAAGAGATGTGCAGAAAGAGGCAAGAGAATTGCTGAAAGAAGCGACAAAGGTGTAGAAAGAAGCAAGAGATGTGCAGAAAGAGGCAAGTGAGGTGCAGAAAGAGGCAAGAGAGATGAAGAGAATGTCAAGAGAACTGCAGAAAGAGGCAAGAGGTATGCAAAAAAGGGAAGAAGGGTGCAGAAAGAATCAAGAGAGGTACAGAAAGAAGCAAGAGAAGTGCAGAAAGAAGCAAGAGAGGTGCAGATAGAGGGAAGACAAGTTCAGAAAGAGACAACAGGGGTGCAGAAAGAGACAGCAGGGGTGCAGAAAGAAGCAAGAGAGGAGCAGAAAGAGACAAAAGAAGTACAGAAAGAAGCAACAGAGGTGCAGAAAGAGGCAAGAGAACTGCAGAAAAAGGCAAGAGAGGTGCAGAAAGAGGCAGGAGAGGTGCACAAAGAGGCAAAAGGGGTGCAGAAAGAGGCAAGGGGGTGCAGAAAGAAGCAAGACAAGTGCAGAAAGAAGCAACAGAGGTGCTGAAAGAGACAAGAGAGGTGCAGAAAGAGGCAATAGAAGTACAGAAAGAAGCAAAAGAGGTGCCAAAAGAGGCAAGAGAGGTACAGAAATAGGCAAGAAAGGTGCTGAAAGAGGGAATAGGGGTGCAGAAAGAGGTAAGAGGGATACAGAAATTTGCAAGAGAGGTGCAGAAAGAAGGAAGAGCAGTGCAGAAAGCAGCAAGAGAAATGCAGAAAGAAGCAAGAGAGGTGGAGAAATAGGGAAGAGGGGTGCAGGAAGAGGCAAGAGGGATACAGAAATTTGCAAAAGATGTGCAGAAAGAAGCAGCAGCGGTGCAGAAAGAGGCAAGAGGGGTGCAGAAAAAGGTAGGAGAGGTGCACAGAGGCAAGAAAGGTACAGAAAGAGGCAGGAGGGGTGCAGAAAGAAGGAAGAGAAGTGCAGAAAGAAGCAACAGAGGTGCTGAAAGAGGCACAAAGGATGCAGAAAGAGCAAGAGAAGTGCAGAAAGAAGCAACAGAGGTACAGAAAGAGGCAAGAAAGGGGCAGAAACAGCCAGGAAAGGTGCAGAAAGAGGGAACAGGGGTAAAGAAAGAGGCAAGAGAGGTGCAGAAAGAGAAAAGAGGGTGCAGAAAGAGGCAAGATGGGTGCAGAAAGAAGCAAGTGAGTTGCAGAAAGAGGCAGGAGAGGTGCAAAAAGACGCAAGAGAGATGCAGAAAGAACCAAGAGAGGTGCAGAAAGAGGCAAGAGGGGTGCAGAAAGAGGCAAGAGGGGTGCAAAAAGAAGCAACAGAGGTGCAGAAATAAGCAAGAGAAGTGCAAAAAGAAGCACTAGAGGTGCAGAAAGAGGCAGGAGAGGTGCAAAAAGACGCAAGAGAGGTGCAGAAAGAACCAAGAGAGTTGCAGAAAGAGGCAATAGAAGTGCATAAAGAAGCAACAGAGGTGCAGAAAGAGGCAAGAGGGTGCCGAAAAAGTTGGAGAGGTGCACAAAGAGGCAAGAGAAGTACAGAAAGAGGCAGGAGGGGTGCAGAAAGAAGGAAGAGCAGTGCAGAAAGCAGCAAGAGAAGTGCAGAAAGAAGCAAGAGAGGTTGAGAGATAGGGAAGAGGGGTGCAGGAAGAGAAAAGAGAGATACAGAAATTCGCAAAAGAGGTGCAGAAAGAAGCAAGAGCAGTGCAGAAAGAACTAACAGAGGTGCAAAAAGAGTCAAGAGGGATGCAGAAAGAGATAGGAGAGTTGCACAAAGAAGCAAGAGAGGTACAGAAAGAGGCAGGAGGGGTGCAGAAAGAAGGAAGAGAAGTGCAGAAAGAAGCAACAGAGGTATAGAAAGAGGCAATAGAGGTGCAGAAACAGGCAGGAAAGGTGCAGAAAGAGGGAACAGGGGTGCAGAAAGAGGCAAGAGAGGTGCAGAAGGAGAAAAGAAGGATGCAGAAAGAGGCAAGAAGGGTGCAGAAAGAAGCAAGTGAGGTGCAGAAAGAGGCAACAGAGGTGCAGAAAGATGCAAGAGAGGTGCAGAAACAAGCAAGAGAAGTGCAGAAAGAGGCAAGAGAATTGCTGAAAGAAGCAACAGAGGTGTAGACAAAAGCAAGAGAATTGCAGAAAGAGGCAAGTGAGGTGCAGAAAGAGGCAAGAGAGGTGCAGAAAATGGCAAGAGAACTGCAGAAAGAGGCAAGAGGGATGCAAAAAGGGAAGAAGGGTGCAGAAAGAAGGAAGAGAGGTGCCGAAAGAAGAAAGAAAAGTGCAGAAAGAAGCAAGAGAGATGCAGAAAGAGGGAAGACGAGTGCAGAAAGAGACAACAGGGGTGCAGAAAGAGACAACAGGGGTGCAGAAAGAAGCAAGAGAGGTGCAGAAAGAGGCAAAAGAAGTGCAGAAAGAAGCAACAGAGGTGCAGAAAAAGCAAGAGGGGTGCAGAAAGAGGATAGAGAAGTGGAGATAGTAGAGAAAGAGGTGCACAAAGAGGAAAGAGGAGTGCAGAAAGAGGCAAGAGCAGCGCAGAAAGAACCAAGAGATGTGCAGAAAGAGGCAAGAGAGGTGCAGAAAGAGTCAAGAGATGTGCAGAAAAAGGGAAGAAGGGTGCAGAAAGGAACAGGAGAAGTGCAGGAAGAGGCAAGTGAGGTGCAGAAGGAGGCAAGAGAACTGCAGAAAGAGGCAAGAGAGTTGCAGAAACAGGCAAAAGGGGTGCAGAAAGAGGGAACAGGTGTGCAGACAGAGGCAAGAGAGGGGCAAATAGAGGGAAGAGGGGTACAGAAAAAGGCAAGAGATATGAAGAAATGTGCAACAGAGGTGCAAAAAGAAGCAAGAGCAGTGCAGAAAGAACCAAGAGAGGTGCAGGAAGAGCCAAGAGGGGTACAGAAAGAGGCAAGAGGGGGGCAGAAAGAAGCAAGAGAAGTGCAGAAAAAAGCAACAGAGGTGCTTAAAGAGGCAAGAGGGGTGCAGAAAGAGGCAGGAGAAGTGCAGAAAGAAGCAACAGAGGTGCATAAAGAGGCAGGAGAGGTGCAGAAAGAAGCAAAGGGGTACAGAAAGAGGCAAGAGGGGGGCAGAAAGAAGCAAGAGAAGTGCAGAAAAAAGCAACAGAGGTGCTTAAAGAGGCAAGAGGGGTGCAGAAAGAGGCAGGAGAAGTGCAGAAAGAAGCAACAGAAGTGCCGAAAGAGGCAGGAGAAGTGCAGAAACAGGCAAGAAAGGTACATAAAGAGGGAACAGGGGTGCAGAAAGAGGCAAGAGAGGTGCAGAAGGAGAAAAGAAGGATGCAGAAAGAGGCAAGAAGGGTGCAGAAAGAAGCAAGTGAGGTGCAGAAAGAGGCAACAGAGGTGCAGAAAGATGCAAGAGAGGTGCAGAAACAAGCAAGAGAAGTGCAGAAAGAGGCAAGAGAATTGCTGAAAGAAGCAACAGAGGTGTAGACAAAAGCAAGAGAATTGCAGAAAGAGGCAAGTGAGGTGCAGAAAGAGGCAAGAGAGGTGCAGAAAATGGCAAGAGAACTGCAGAAAGAGGCTAGAGGGATGTAAAAAAGGGAAGAAGGGTACAGAAAGAAGCAAGAGAGGTGCAGAAAGAAGCAAGAGCAGTGCAGAAAGAACCAACAGAGGTGCAAAAAGATGCAAGAGGAGTATAGAATGAGGTCGGAGAGGGGCACAAAGAGGCAAGAGAGGTACAGAAAGAGGCAGGAGGGGTGCAGAAAGACACAAGAGAGGTGCAGAAACAAGCAAGAGAAGTGCAGAAAGAAGGAAGAGCAGTGCAGAAAGCAGCAAGAGAAGTGCAGAAAGAAGTAAGAGAGGTGGAGAGATAGGGAAGAGGGGTGCAGGAAGAGAAAGAGAGATACAGAAATTCGCAAAAGAGGTGCAGAAAGAAGCAAGAGCAGTGCAGAAAGAACTAACAGAGGTGCAAAAGAGTCAAGAGGGATGCAGAAAGAGATAGGAGAGTTGCACAAAGAAGCAAGAGAGGTACAGAAAGAGGCAGGAGGGGTGCAGAAAGAAGGAAGAGAAGTGCAGAAAGAAGCAACAGAGGTATAGAAAGAGGCAATAGAGGTGCAGAAACAGGCAGGAAAGGTGCAGAAAGAGGGAACAGGGGTGCAGAAAGAGGCAAGAGAGGTGCAGAAGGAGAAAAGAAGGATGCAGAAAGAGGCAAGAAGGGTGCAGAAAGAAGCAAGTGAGGTGCAGAAAGAGGCAACAGAGGTGCAGAAAGATGCAAGAGAGGTGCAGAAACAAGCAAGAGAAGTGCAGAAAGAGGCAAGAGAATTGCTGAAAGAAGCAACAGAGGTGTAGACAAAAGCAAGAGAATTGCAGAAAGAGGCAAGTGAGGTGCAGAAAGAGGCAAGAGAGGTGCAGAAAATGGCAAGAGAACTGCAGAAAGAGGCAAGAGGGATGCAAAAAGGGAAGAAGGGTGCAGAAAGAAGGAAGAGAGGTGCCGAAAGAAGAAAGAAAAGTGCAGAAAGAAGCAAGAGAGATGCAGAAAGAGGGAAGACGAGTGCAGAAAGAGACAACAGGGGTGCAGAAAGAGACAACAGGGGTGCAGAAAGAAGCAAGAGAGGTGCAGAAAGAGGCAAAAGAAGTGCAGAAAGAAGCAACAGAGGTGCAGAAAAAGCAAGAGGGGTGCAGAAAGAGGATAGAGAAGTGGAGATAGTAGAGAAAGAGGTGCACAAAGAGGAAAGAGGAGTGCAGAAAGAGGCAAGAGCAGCGCAGAAAGAACCAAGAGATGTGCAGAAAGAGGCAAGAGAGGTGCAGAAAGAGTCAAGAGATGTGCAGAAAAAGGGAAGAAGGGTGCAGAAAGGAACAGGAGAAGTGCAGGAAGAGGCAAGTGAGGTGCAGAAGGAGGCAAGAGAACTGCAGAAAGAGGCAAGAGAGTTGCAGAAACAGGCAAAAGGGGTGCAGAAAGAGGGAACAGGTGTGCAGACAGAGGCAAGAGAGGGGCAAATAGAGGGAAGAGGGGTACAGAAAAAGGCAAGAGAGATAAAGAAATGTGCAACAGAGGTGCAAAAAGAAGCAAGAGCAGTGCAGAAAGAACCAAGAGAGGTGCAGGAAGAGGTAAGAGGGGTACAGAAAGAGGCAAGAAAAGTGGAGAAAGAGGCAAGAGAACTGCAGAAAAAGGCAAGAGAGGTGCATAAAGAGGCAGGAGAGGTGCAGAAAGAGGCAAAAGGGGTACAGAAAGAGGCAAGAGGGGGGCAGAAAGAAGCAAGAGAAGTGCAGAAAGAAGCAACAGAGGTGCTTAAAGAGGCAAGAGGGGTGCAGAAAGAGGCAGGAGAAGTGCAGAAAGAAGCAACAGAAGTGCCGAAAGAGGCAGGAGACGTGCAGAAACAGGCAAGAAAGGTACAGAAAGAGGAAACAGGGGTGCAGAAAGAGGTAAGAGAGATACAGAAATTTATAAGAGAGGTGCAGAAAGAAGCAAGAGCAGTGCAGAAAGAAGCAAGAGAAGTGCAGAAGGAAGCAAGAGTGGTGGAGAAATAGGGAAGAGGGGTGCAGAAAGAGGCACGAGGGATGCAGAAATTTGCAAAAGAGGTATAGAAAGAAGCAAGAACAGTGCAGAAAGAACCAACAGAGGTGCAAAAAGATGCAAGAGGAGTATAGAATGAGGTCGGAGAGGGGCACAAAGAGGCAAGAGAGGTACATAAAGAGGCAGGAGGGGTGCAGAAAGACACAAGAGAGGTGCAGAAACAAGCAAGAGAAATGCAGAAAGAGGCAAGAGAATTGCTGAAAGAAGCAACAGAGGTGTAGAAAGAAGCAAGAGAAGTGCAGAAAGAGGCAAGAGAGGTGCAGAAAGAGAAAAGAGGGGTGCAGAAAGAGGCAAGAGGGATGCAGAAAGAAGGACGTGAGGTGCAGAAAGTGGCAACAGAGGTACAGAAAGACACAAGAGAGGTGCAGAAACTAGCAAGAGATGTGCAGAAAGAGGCAAGAGAATTGCTGAAAGAAGCGACAAAGGTGTAGAAAGAAGCAAGAGATGTGCAGAAAGAGGCAAGTGAGGTGCAGAAAGAGGCAAGAGAGATGAAGAGAATGGCAAGAGAACTGCAGAAAGAGGCAAGAGGTATGCAAAAAAGGGAAGAAGGGTGCAGAAAGAATCAAGAGAGGTACAGAAAGAAGCAAGAGAAGTGCAGAAAGAAGCAAGAGAGGTGCAGATAGAGGGAAGACAAGTTCAGAAAGAGACAACAGGGGTGCAGAAAGAGACAACAGGGGTGCAGAAAGAAGCAAGAGAGGTGCAGAAAGAGGCAAAAGAAGTGCAGAAAGAAGCAAGAGAGGTGCAGAAAGAGGCAAGAGAACTGCAGAAAAACACAAGAGAGGTGCAGAAAGAGGCAGGAGAGGTGCACAAAGGGGCAAAAGGGGTACAGAAAGAGACAAGAGAAGTGCAGAAAGAAGCAACAAAGGTGCTGAAAAAGACAAGAGGGGTACAGAAAGAGGCAAGAGAAGTGCAGAAAGAAGCAATAGAGGTGCCGAAAGAGGCAAGAGAGTTGCAGAAACAGCAAGAAAGGTGCTGAAAGAGGAAACAGGGGTGCAGAAAAAGGTAAGAGGGATACAGAAATTTACAAGAGAGGTGCAGAAAGAAGGAAGAGCAGTGCAGAAAGCAGCAAGAGAAGTGCAGAAAGAAGCAAGAGAGGTGGAGAGATAGGGAAGAGGGGTGCAGGAAGAGAAAAGAGAGATACAGAAATTCGCAAAAGAGGTGCAGAAAGAATCAAGAGCAGTGCAGAAAGAACTAACAGAGGTGCAAAAAGAGGCAAGAGGGATGCAGAAAGAGGTAGGAGAGTTGCACAAAGAAGCAAGAGAGGTACAGAAAGAGGCAGGAGGGGTGCAGAAAGAAGGAAGATAAGTGCAGAAAGAAGCAACAGAGGTATAGAAAGAGGCAATAGAGGTGCAGAAACAGGCAGGAAAGGTGCAGAAAGAGGGAACAGGGGTGCAGAAAGAGGCAAGAGAGGTGCAGAAGGAGAAAAGAAGGATGCAGAAAGAGGCAAGAAGGGTGCAGAAAGAAGCAAGTGAGGTGCAGAAAGAGGCAACAGAGGTGCAGAAAGATGCAAGAGAGGTGCAGAAACAAGCAAGAGAAGTGCAGAAAGAGGCAAGAGAATTGCTGAAAGTAGCAACAGAGGTGTAGACAAAAGCAAGAGAATTGCAGAAAGAGGCAAGTGAGGTGCAGAAAGAGGCAAGAGAGGTGCAGAAAATGGCAAGAGAACTGCAGAAAGAGGCTAGAGGGATGCAAAAGGGAAGAAGGGTGCAGAAAGAAGCAAGAGAGGTGCAGAAAGAAGAAAGAGAAGTGCAGAAAGAAGCAAGAGAGATGCAGAAAGAGGGAAGACGAGTGCAGAAAGAGACAACAGGGGTGCAGAAAGAGACAACAGGGGTGCAGAAAGAAGCAAGAGAGGTGCAGAAAGAGGCAAAAGAAGTGCAGAAAGAAGCAACAGAGGTGCAGAAAAAGGCAAGAGGGGTGCAGAAAGAGGATAGAGAAGTGGAGATAGTAGAGAAAGAGGTGCTCAAAGAGGAAAGAGGGGTGCAGAAAGAGGCAAGAGCAGCGCAGAAAGAACCAAGTGATGTGCAGAAAGAGGCAAGAGAGGTGCAGAAAGAGTCAAGAGATGTGCAGAAAAAGGGAAGAAGGGTGCAGAAAGGAACAGGAGAAGTGCAGGAAGAGGCAAGTGAGGTGCAGAAGGAGGCAAGAGAACTGCAGAAAGAGGCAAGAGAGTTGCAGAAACAGGCAAAAGGGGTGCAGAAAGAGGGAACAGGTGTGCAGACAGAGGCAAGAGAGGGGCAAATAGAGGGAAGAGGGGTACAGAAAAAGGCAAGAGATATGAAGAAATGTGCAACAGAGGTGCAAAAAGAAGCAAGAGCAGTGCAGAAAGAACCAAGAGAGGTGCAGGAAGAGCCAAGAGGGGTACAGAAAGAGGCAAGAGGGGGGCAGAAAGAAGCAAGAGAAGTGCAGAAAAAAGCAACAGAGGTGCTTAAAGAGGCAAGAGGGGTGCAGAAAGAGGCAGGAGAAGTGCAGAAAGAAGCAACAGAGGTGCATAAAGAGGCAGGAGAGGTGCAGAAAGAGGCAAAAGGGGTACAGAAAGAGGCAAGAGGGGGGCAGAAAGAAGCAAGAGAAGTGCAGAAAAAGCAACAGAGGTGCTTAAAGAGGCAAGAGGGGTGCAGAAAGAGGCAGGAGAAGTGCAGAAAGAAGCAACAGAAGTGCCGAAAGAGGCAGGAGAAGTGCAGAAACAGGCAAGAAAGGTACATAAAGAGGGAACAGGGGTGCAGAAAGAGGTAAGAGAGATACAGAAATTTATAAGAGAGGTGCAGAAAGAAGCAAGAGCAGTGCAGAAAGAAGCAAGAGAAGTGCAGAAGGAAGCACGAGTGGTGGAGAAATAGGGAAGAGGGGTGCAGAAAGAGGCACAAGGGATCCAGAAATTTGCAAAAGAGGTATAGAAAGAAGCAAGAGCAAGAGAGGTGCAGAAAGAGGCAAGAGGGGTGCAGAAAGAGGCAAGAGGGGTGCAAAAAGAAGCAACAGAGGTGCAGAAATAAGCAAGAGAAGTGCAAAAAGAAGCACTAGAGGTGCAGAAAGAGGCAGGAGAGGTGCAAAAAGACGCAAGAGAGGTGCAGAAAGAACCAAGAGAGTTGCAGAAAGAGGCAAGAGGGGTGCAGAAAGAGGCAATAGAAATGCATAAAGAAGCAACAGAGGTGCAGAAAGAGGCAAGAGGGTGCCGAAAAAGTTGGAGAGGTGCACAAAGAGGCAAGAGAAGTACAGAAAGAGGCAGGAGGGGTGCAGAAAGAAGGAAGAGCAGTGCAGAAAGCAGCAAGAGAAGTGCAGAAAGAAGCAAGAGAGGTTGAGAGATAGGGAAGAGGGGTGCAGGAAGAGAAAAGAGAGATACAGAAATTCGCAAAAGAGGTGCAGAAAGAAGCAAGAGCAGTGCAGAAAGAACTAACAGAGGTGCAAAAAGAGTCAAGAGGGATGCAGAAAGAGGTAGGAGAGTTGCACAAAGAAGCAAGAGAGGTACAGAAAGAGGCAGGAGGGGTGCAGAAAGAAGGAAGAGAAGTGCAGAAAGAAGCAACAGAGGTATAGAAAGAGGCAATAGAGGTGCAGAAACAGGCAGGAAAGGTGCAGAAAGAGGGAACAGGGGTGCAGAAAGAGGCAAGAGAGGTGCAGAAGGAGAAAAGAAGGATGCAGAAAGAGGCAAGAAGGGTGCAGAAAGAAGCAAGTGAGGTGCAGAAAGAGGCAACAGAGGTGCAGAAAGATGCAAGAGAGGTGCAGAAACAAGCAAGAGAAGTGCAGAAAGAGGCAAGAGAATTGCTGAAAGAAGCAACAGAGGTGTAGACAAAAGCAAGAGAATTGCAGAAAGAGGCAAGTGAGGTGCAGAAAGAGGCAAGAGAGGTGCAGAAAATGGCAAGAGAACTGCAGAAAGAGGCAAGAGGGATGCAAAAAGGGAAGAAGGGTGCAGAAAGAAGGAAGAGAGGTGCCGAAAGAAGAAAGAAAAGTGCAGAAAGAAGCAAGAGAGATGCAGAAAGAGGGAAGACGAGTGCAGAAAGAGACAACAGGGGTGCAGAAAGAGACAACAGGGGTGCAGAAAGAAGCAAGAGAGGTGCAGAAAGAGGCAAAAGAAGTGCAGAAAGAAGCAACAGAGGTGCAGAAAAAAGCAAGAGGAGTGCAGAAAGAGGATAGAGAAGTGGAGATAGTAGAGAAAGAGGTGCACAAAGAGGAAAGAGGAGTGCAGAAAGAGGCAAGAGCAGCGCAGAAAGAACCAAGAGATGTGCAGAAAGAGGCAAGAGAGGTGCAGAAAGAGTCAAGAGATGTGCAGAAAAAGGGAAGAAGGGTGCAGAAAGGAACAGGAGAAGTGCAGGAAGAGGCAAGTGAGGTGCAGAAGGAGGCAAGAGAACTGCAGAAAGAGGCAAGAGAGTTGCAGAAACAGGCAAAAGGGTGCAGAAAGAGGGAACAGGTGTGCAGACAGAGGCAAGAGAGGGGCAAATAGAGGGAAGAGGGGTACAGAAAAAGGCAAGAGAGATGAAGAAATGTGCAACAGAGGTGCAAAAAGAAGCAAGAGCAGTGCAGAAAGAACCAAGAGAGGTGCAGGAAGAGGCAAGAGGGGTACAGAAAGAGGCAAGAAAAGTGGAGAAAGAGGCAAGAGAACTGCAGAAAAAGGCAAGAGAGGTGCATAAAGAGGCAGGAGAGGTGCAGAAAGAGGCAAAAGGGGTACAGAAAGAGGCAAGAGGGGGCAGAAAGAAGCAAGAGAAGTGCAGAAAGAAGCAACAGAGGTGCTAAAGAGGCAAGAGGGGTGCAGAAAGAGGCAGGAGAAGTGCAGAAAGAAGCAACAGAAGTGCCGAAAGAGGCAGGAGACGTGCAGAAACAGGCAAGAAAGGTACAGAAAGAGGAAACAGGGGTGCAGAAAGAGGTAAGAGAGATACAGAAATTTATAAGAGAGGTGCAGAAAGAAGCAAGAGCAGTGCAGAAAGAAGCAAGAGAAGTGCAGAAGGAAGCAAGAGTGGTGGAGAAATAGGGAAGAGGGGTGCAGAAAGAGGCACGAGGGATGCAGAAATTTGCAAAAGAGGTATAGAAAGAAGCAAGAACAGTGCAGAAAGAACCAACAGAGGTGCAAAAAGATGCAAGAGGAGTATAGAATGAGGTCGGAGAGGGGCACAAAGAGGCAAGAGAGGTACATAAAGAGGCAGGAGGGGTGCAGAAAGACACAAGAGAGGTGCAGAAACAAGCAAGAGAAATGCAGAAAGAGGCAAGAGAATTGCTGAAAGAAGCAACAGAGGTGTAGAAAGAAGCAAGAGAAGTGCAGAAAGAGGCAAGAGAGGTGCAGAAAGAGAAAAGAGGTGTGCAGAAAGAGGCAAGAGGGGTGCAGAAAGAAGGACGTGAGGTGCAGAAAGTGGCAACAGACGTACAGAAAGACACAAGAGAGGTGCAGAAACTAGCAAGAGATGTGCAGAAAGAGGCAAGAGAATTGCTGAAAGAAGCGACAAAGGTGTAGAAAGAAGCAAGAGATGTGCAGAAAGAGGCAAGTGAGGTGCAGAAAGAGGCAAGAGAGATGAAGAGAATGGCAAGAGAACTGCAGAAAGAGGCAAGAGGTATGCAAAAAAGGGAAGAAGGGTGCAGAAAGAATCAAGAGAGGGTCAGAAAGAAGCAAGAGAAGTGCAGAAAGAAGCAAGAGAGGTGCAGATAGAGGGAAGACAAGTTCAGAAAGAGACAACAGGGGTGCAGAAAGAGACAACAGGGGTGCAGAAAGAAGCAAGAGAGGAGCAGAAAGAGACAAAAGAAGTACAGAAAGAAGCAACAGAGGTGCAGAAAGAGGCAAGAGAACTGCAGAAAAAGGCAAGAGAGGTGCAGAAAGAGGCAGGAGAGGTGCACAAATAGGCAAGAGAGGTGCAGAAATAGGCAAGAAAGGTGCTGAAAGAAGGAATAGGGGTGCAGAAAGAGGTAAGAGGGATACAGAAATTTGCAAGAGAGGTGCAGAAAGAAGGAAGAGCAGTGCAGAAAGCAGCAAGAGAAATGCAGAAAGAAGCAAGAGAGGTGGAGAAATAGGGAAGAGGGGTGCAGGAAGAGGCAAGAGGGATACAGAAATTTGCAAAAGATGTGCAGAAAGAAGCAGCAGCGAGTGCAGAAAGAGGCAAGAGGGGTGCAGAAAAAGGTAGGAGAGGTGCACAGAGGCAAGAAAGGTACAGAAAGAGGCAGGAGGGGTGCAGAAAGAAGGAAGAGAAGTGCAGAAAGAAGCAACAGAGGTGCTGAAAGAGGCACAAAGGATGCAGAAAGAGCAAGAGAAGTGCAGAAAGAAGCAACAGAGGTACAGAAAGAGGCAAGAAAGGGGCAGAAACAGCCAGGAAAGGTGCAGAAAGAGGGAACAGGGGTAAAGAAAGAGGCAAGAGAGGTGCAGAAAGAGAAAAGAGGGTGCAGAAAGAGGCAAGATGGGTGCAGAAAGAAGCAAGTGAGTTGCAGAAAGAGGCAGGAGAGGTGCAAAAAGACGCAAGAGAGATGCAGAAAGAACCAAGAGAGGTGCAGAAAGAGGCAAGAGGGGTGCAGAAAGAGGCAAGAGGGGTGCAAAAGAAGCAACAGAGGTGCAGAAATAAGCAAGAGAAGTGCAAAAAGAAGCACTAGAGGTGCAGAAAGAGGCAGGAGAGGTGCAAAAAGACGCAAGAGAGGTGCAGAAAGAACCAAGAGAGTTGCAGAAAGAGGCAAGAAAGGTGCTGAAAGAAGGAATAGGGGTGCAGAAAGAGGTAAGAGGGATACAGAAATTTGCAAGAGAGGTGCAGAAAGAAGGAAGAGCAGTGCAGAAAGCAGCAAGAGAAATGCAGAAAGAAGCAAGAGAGGTGGAGAAATAGGGAAGAGGGGTGCAGGAAGAGGCAAGAGGGATACAGAAATTTGCAAAAGATGTGCAGAAAGAAGCAGCAGCGGTGCAGAAAGAGGCAAGAGGGGTGCAGAAAAAGGTAGGAGAGGTGCACAGAGGCAAGAAAGGTACAGAAAGAGGCAGGAGGGGTGCAGAAAGAAGGAAGAGAAGTGCAGAAAGAAGCAACAGAGGTGCTGAAAGAGGCACAAAGGATGCAGAAAGAGCAAGAGAAGTGCAGAAAGAAGCAACAGAGGTACAGAAAGAGGCAAGAAAGGGGCAGAAACAGCCAGGAAAGGTGCAGAAAGAGGGAACAGGGGTAAAGAAAGAGGCAAGAGAGGTGCAGAAAGAGAAAAGAGGGTGCAGAAAGAGGCAAGATGGGTGCAGAAAGAAGCAAGTGAGTTGCAGAAAGAGGCAGGAGAGGTGCAAAAAGACGCAAGAGAGATGCAGAAAGAACCAAGAGAGGTGCAGAAAGAGGCAAGAGGGGTGCAGAAAGAGGCAAGAGGGGTGCAAAAAGAAGCAACAGAGGTGCAGAAATAAGCAAGAGAAGTGCAAAAAGAAGCACTAGAGGTGCAGAAAGAGGCAGGAGAGGTGCAAAAAGACGCAAGAGGGGTGCAGAAAGAGGCAATAGAAGTGCATAAAGAAACAACAGAGGTGCAGAAAGAGGCAAGAGGGTGCCGAAAAAGTTGGAGAGGTGCACAAAGAGGCAAGAGAAGTACAGAAAGAGGCAGGAGGGGTGCAGAAAGAAGGAAGAGCAGTGCAGAAAGAACCAACAGAGGTGCAAAAAGATGCAAGAGGAGTATAGAATGAGGTCGGAGAGGGGCACAAAGAGGCAAGAGAGGTACAGAAAGAGGCAGGAGGGGTGCAGAAAGACACAAGAGAGGTGCAGAAACAAGCAAGAGAAGTGCAGAAAGAAGGAAGAGCAGTGCAGAAAGCAGCAAGAGAAGTGCAGAAAGAAGTAAGAGAGGTGGAGAGATAGGGAAGAGGGGTGCAGGAAGAGAAAAGAGAGATACAGAAATTCGCAAAAGAGGTGCAGAAAGAAGCAAGAGCAGTGCAGAAAGAACTAACAGAGGTGCAAAAAGAGGCAAGAGGGATGCAGAAAGAGGTAGGAGAGTTGCACAAAGAGGCAAGAGAGGTACAGAAAGAGGCAGGAGGGGTGCAGAAATAAGGAAGAGAAGTGCAGAAAGAAGCAACAGAGGTATAGAAAGAGGCAGTAGAGGTGCAGAAACAGGCAGGAAAGGTGCAGAAAGAGGGAACAGGGGTGCAGAAAGAGGCAAGAGAGGTGCAGAAGGAGAAAAGAGGGATGCAGAAAGAGGCAAGAAGGGTGCAGAAAGAAGCAAGTGAGGTGCAGAAAGAGGCAACAGAGGTGCAGAAAGATGCAAGAGAGGTGCAGAAACAAGCAAGAGAAGTGCAGAAAGAGGCAAGAGAATTGCTGAAAGAAGCAACAGAGGTGTAGACAAAAGCAAGAGAATTGCAGAAAGAGGCAAGTGAGGTGCAGAAAGAGGCAAGAGAGGTGCAGAAAATGGCAAGAGAACTGCAGAAAGAGGCAAGAGGGATGCAAAAAGGGAAGAAGGGTGCAGAAAGAAGGAAGAGAGGTGCCAAAAATAGAAAGAAAAGTGCAGAAAGAAGCAAGAGAGATGCAGAAAGAGGGAAGACGAGTGCAGAAAGAGACAACAGGGGTGCAGAAAGAGACAACAGGGGTGCAGAAAGAAGCAAGAGAGGTGCAGAAAGAGGCAAAAGAAGTGCAGAAAGAAGCAACAGAGGTGCAGAAAAAAGCAAGAGGGGTGCAGAAAGAGGATAGAGAAGTGGAGATAGTAGAGAAAGAGGTGCACAAAGAGGAAATAGGGGTGCAGAAAGAGGCAAGAGCAGCGCAGAAAGAACCAAGAGATGTGCAGAAAGAGGCAAGAGAGGTGCAGAAAGAGTCAAGAGATGTGCAGAAAAAGGGAAGAAGGGTGCAGAAAGGAACAGGAGAAGTGCAGGAAGAGGCAAGTGAGGTGCAGAAGGAGGCAAGAGAACTGCAGAAAGAGGCAAGAGAGTTGCAGAAACAGGCAAAAGGGGTGCAGAAAGAGGGAACAGGTGTGCAGACAGAGGCAAGAGAGGGGCAAATAGAGGGAAGAGGGGTACAGAAAAAGGCAAGAGAGATGAAGAAATGTGCAACAGAGGTGCAAAAAGAAGCAAGAGCAGTGCAGAAAGAACCAAGAGAGGTGCAGGAAGAGGCAAGAGGGGTACAGAAAGAGGCAAGAAAAGTAGAGAAAGAGGCAAGAGAACTGCAGAAAAAGGCAAGAGAGGTGCATAAAGAGGCAGGAGAGGTGCAGAAAGAGGCAAAAGGGGTACAGAAAGAGGCAAGAGGGGGGCAGAAAGAAGCAAGAGAAGTGCAGAAAGAAGCAACAGAGGTGCTTAAAGAGACAACAGGGGTGCAGAAAGAAGCAAGAGAGGAGCAGAAAGAGACAAAAGAAGTACAGAAAGAAGCAACAGAGGTGCAGAAAGAGGCAAGAGAACTGCAGAAAAAGGCAAGAGAGGTGCAGAAAGAGGCAGGAGAGGTGCACAAAGAGGCAAAAGGGGTGCAGAAAGAGGCAAGAGGGGTGCAGAAAGAAGCAAGAGAAATGCAGAAAGAAGCAACAGAGGTGCTGAAAGAGACAAGAGAGGTGCAGAAAGAGGCAAGAGAAGTACAGAAAGAAGCAAAAGAGGTGCCAAAAGAGGCAAGAGAGGTGCAGAAATAGGCAAGAAAGGTGCTGAAAGAAGGAATAGGGGTGCAGAAAGAGGTAAGAGGGATACAGAAA
The DNA here is from genome assembly GCA_963921515.1 of Calotriton arnoldi. Classification (NCBI taxonomy): domain Eukaryota; kingdom Metazoa; phylum Chordata; class Amphibia; order Caudata; family Salamandridae; genus Calotriton; species Calotriton arnoldi. The sequence continues at coordinate 154,127 of CAWUFW010007466.1, read as the reverse complement.
TTTGCAAGAGAGGTGCAGAAAGAAGGAAGAGCAGTGCAGAAAGCAGCAAGAGAAATGCAGAAAGAAGCAAGAGAGGTGGAGAAATAGGGAAGAGGGGTGCAGGAAGAGGCAAGAGGGATACAGAAATTTGCAAAAGATGTGCAGAAAGAAGCAGCAGCGGTGCAGAAAGAGGCAAGAGGGGTGCAGAAAAAGGTAGGAGAGGTGCACAGAGGCAAGAAAGGTACAGAAAGAGGCAGGAGGGGTGCAGAAAGAAGGAAGAGAAGTGCAGAAAGAAGCAACAGAGGTGCTGAAAGAGGCACAAAGGATGCAGAAAGAGCAAGAGAAGTGCAGAAAGAAGCAACAGAGGTACAGAAAGAGGCAAGAAAGGGGCAGAAACAGCCAGGAAAGGTGCAGAAAGAGGGAACAGGGGTAAAGAAAGAGGCAAGAGAGGTGCAGAAAGAGAAAAGAGGGTGCAGAAAGAGGCAAGATGGGTGCAGAAAGAAGCAAGTGAGTTGCAGAAAGAGGCAGGAGAGGTGCAAAAAGACGCAAGAGAGATGCAGAAAGAACCAAGAGAGGTGCAGAAAGAGGCAAGAGGGGTGCAGAAAGAGGCAAGAGGGGTGCAAAAAGAAGCAACAGAGGTGCAGAAATAAGCAAGAGAAGTGCAAAAAGAAGCACTAGAGGTGCAGAAAGAGGCAGGAGAGGTGCAAAAAGACGCAAGAGAGGTGCAGAAAGAACCAAGAGAGTTGCAGAAAGAGGCAAGAAAGGTGCTGAAAGAAGGAATAGGGGTGCAGAAAGAGGTAAGAGGGATACAGAAATTTGCAAGAGGGTGCCGAAAAAGTTGGAGAGGTGCACAAAGAGGCAAGAGAAGTACAGAAAGAGGCAGGAGGGGTGCAGAAAGAAGGAAGAGCAGTGCAGAAAGCAGCAAGAGAAGTGCAGAAAGAAGCAAGAGAGGTTGAGAGATAGGGAAGAGGGGTGCAGGAAGAGAAAAGAGAGATACAGAAATTCGCAAAAGAGGTGCAGAAAGAAGCAAGAGCAGTGCAGAAAGAACTAACAGAGGTGCAAAAAGAGGCAAGAGGGATGCAGAAAGAGGTAGGAGAGTTGCACAAAGAAGCAAGAGAGGTACAGAAAGAGGCAGGAGGGGTGCAGAAAGAAGGAAGAGAAGTGCAGAAAGAAGCAACAGAGGTATAGAAAGAGGCAATAGAGGTGCAGAAACAGGCAGGAAAGGTGCAGAAAGAGGGAACAGGGGTGCAGAAAGAGGCAAGAGAGGTGCAGAAGGAGAAAAGAAGGATGCAGAAAGAGGCAAGAAGGGTGCAGAAAGAAGCAAGTGAGGTGCAGAAAGAGGCAACAGAGGTGCAGAAAGATGCAAGAGAGGTGCAGAAACAAGCAAGAGAAGTGCAGAAAGAGGCAAGAGAATTGCTGAAAGAAGCAACAGAGGTGTAGACAAAAGCAAGAGAATTGCAGAAAGAGGCAAGTGAGGTGCAGAAAGAGGCAAGAGAGGTGCAGAAAATGGCAAGAGAACTGCAGAAAGAGGCTAGAGGGATGCAAAAAGGGAAGAAGGGTGCAGAAAGAAGCAAGAGAGGTGCAGAAAGAAGAAAGAGAAGTGCAGAAAGAAGCAAGAGAGATGCAGAAAGAGGGAAGACGAGTGCAGAAAGAGACAACAGGGGTGCAGAAAGAGACAACAGGGGTGCAGAAAGAAGCAAGAGAGGTGCAGAAAGAGGCAAAAGAAGTGCAGAAAGAAGCAACAGAGGTGCAGAAAAAGGCAAGAGGGGTGCAGAAAGAGGATAGAGAAGTGGAGATAGTAGAGAAAGAGGTGCTCAAAGAGGAAAGAGGGGTGCAGAAAGAGGCAAGAGCAGCGCAGAAAGAACCAAGTGATGTGCAGAAAGAGGCAAGAGAGGTGCAGAAAGAGTCAAGAGATGTGCAGAAAAAGGGAAGAAGGGTGCAGAAAGGAACAGGAGAAGTGCAGGAAGAGGCAAGTGAGGTGCAGAAGGAGGCAAGAGAACTGCAGAAAGAGGCAAGAGAGTTGCAGAAACAGGCAAAAGGGGTGCAGAAAGAGGGAACAGGTGTGCAGACAGAGGCAAGAGAGGGGCAAATAGAGGGAAGAGGGGTACAGAAAAAGGCAAGAGAGATGAAGAAATGTGCAACAGAGGTGCAAAAGAAGCAAGAGCAGTGCAGAAAGAACCAAGAGAGGTGCAGGAAGAGCCAAGAGAGGTACAGAAAGAGGCAAGAAAAGTGGAGAAAGAGGCAAGAGAACTGCAGAAAAAGGCAAGAGAGGTGCATAAAGAGGCAGGAGAGGTGCAGAAAGAGGCAAAAGGGGTACAGAAAGAGGCAAGAGGGGGCAGAAAGAAGCAAGAGAAGTGCAGAAAGAAGCAACAGAGGTGCTTAAAGAGGCAAGAAGGGTGCAGAAAGAGGCAGGAGAAGTGCAGAAAGAAGCAACAGAAGTGCCGAAAGAGGCAGGAGAAGTGCAGAAACAGGCAAGAAAGGTACATAAAGAGGGAACAGGGGTGCAGAAAGAGGTAAGAGAGATACAGAAATTTATAAGAGAGGTGCAGAAAGAAGCAAGAGCAGTGCAGAAAGAAGCAAGAGAAGTGCAGAAGGAAGCACGAGTGGTGGAGAAATAGGGAAGAGGGGTGCAGAAAGAGGCACAAGGGATGCAGAAATTTGCAAAAGAGGTATAGAAAGAAGCAAGAGCAGTGCAGAAAGAACCAACAGAGGTGCAAAAAGATGCAAAAGGAGTATAGAATGAGGTCGGAGAGGGGCACAAAGAGGCAAGAGAGGTACAGAAAGAGGCAGGAGGGGTGCAGAAAGACACAAGAGAGGTGCAGAAACAAGCAAGAGAAGTGCAGAAAGAAGGAAGAGCAGTGCAGAAAGCAGCAAGAGAAGTGCAGAAAGAAGTAAGAGAGGTGGAGAGATAGGGAAGAGGGTGCAGGAAGAGAAAAGAGAGATACAGAAATTCGCAAAGAGGTGCAGAAAGAAGCAAGAGCAGTGCAGAAAGAACTAACAGAGGTGCAAAAAGAGGCAAGAGGGATGCAGAAAGAGGTAGGAGAGTTGCACAAAGAGGCAAGAGAGGTACAGAAAGAGGCAGGAGGGGTGCAGAAATAAGGAAGAGAAGTGCAGAAAGAAGCAACAGAGGTATAGAAAGAGGCAGTAGAGGTGCAGAAACAGGCAGGAAAGGTGCAGAAAGAGGGAACAGGGGTGCAGAAAGAGGCAAGAGAGGTGCAGAAGGAGAAAAGAGGGATGCAGAAAGAGGCAAGAAGGGTGCAGAAAGAAGCAAGTGAGGTGCAGAAAGAGGCAACAGAGGTGCAGAAAGATGCAAGAGAGGTGCAGAAACAAGCAAGAGAAGTGCAGAAAGAGGCAAGAGAATTGCTGAAAGAAGCAACAGAGGTGTAGACAAAAGCAAGAGAATTGCAGAAAGAGGCAAGTGAGGTGCAGAAAGAGGCAAGAGAGGTGCAGAAAATGGCAAGAGAACTGCAGAAAGAGGCAAGAGGGATGCAAAAAGGGAAGAAGGGTGCAGAAAGAAGGAAGAGAGGTGCCAAAAATAGAAAGAAAAGTGCAGAAAGAAGCAAGAGAGATGCAGAAAGAGGGAAGACGAGTGCAGAAAGAGACAACAGGGGTGCAGAAAGAGACAACAGGGGTGCAGAAAGAAGCAAGAGAGGTGCAGAAAGAGGCAAAAGAAGTGCAGAAAGAAGCAACAGAGGTGCAGAAAAAAGCAAGAGGGGTGCAGAAAGAGGATAGAGAAGTGGAGATAGTAGAGAAAGAGGTGCACAAAGAGGAAATAGGGGTGCAGAAAGAGGCAAGAGCAGCGCAGAAAGAACCAAGAGATGTGCAGAAAGAGGCAAGAGAGGTGCAGAAAGAGTCAAGAGATGTGCAGAAAAAGGGAAGAAGGGTGCAGAAAGGAACAGGAGAAGTGCAGGAAGAGGCAAGTGAGGTGCAGAAGGAGGCAAGAGAACTGCAGAAAGAGGCAAGAGAGTTGCAGAAACAGGCAAAAGGGGTGCAGAAAGAGGGAACAGGTGTGCAGACAGAGGCAAGAGAGGGGCAAATAGAGGGAAGAGGGGTACAGAAAAAGGCAAGAGAGATGAAGAAATGTGCAACAGAGGTGCAAAAAGAAGCAAGAGCAGTGCAGAAAGAACCAAGAGAGGTGCAGGAAGAGGCAAGAGGGGTACAGAAAGAGGCAAGAAAAGTAGAGAAAGAGGCAAGAGAACTGCAGAAAAAGGCAAGAGAGGTGCATAAAGAGGCAGGAGAGGTGCAGAAAGAGGCAAAAGGGGTACAGAAAGAGGCAAGAGGGGGGCAGAAAGAAGCAAGAGAAGTGCAGAAATAAGCAACAGAGGTGCTTAAAGAGGCAAGAGGGGTGCAGAAAGAGGCAGGAGAAGTGCAGAAAGAAGCAACAGAAGTGCCGAAAGAGGCAGGCGAAGTGCAGAAACAGGCAAGAAAGGTACATAAAGAGGGAACAGGGGTGCAGAAAGAGGTAAGAGAGATACAGAAATGTATAAGAGAGGTGCAGAAAGAAGCAAGAGCAGTGCAGAAAGAAGCAAGAGAAGTGCAGAAGGAAGCACGAGTGGTGGAGAAATAGGGAAGAGGGGTGCAGAAAGAGGCACAAGGGATGCAGAAATTTGCAAAAGAGGTATAGAAAGAAGCAAGAGCAGTGCAGAAAGAACCAACAGAGGTGCAAAAAGATGCAAGAGGAGTATAGAATGAGGTCGGAGAGGGGCACAAAGAGGCAAGAGAGGTACAGAAAGAGGCAGGAGGGGTGCAGAAAGACACAAGAGAGGTGCAGAAACAAGCAAGAGAAGTGCAGAAAGAAGCAAGAGCAGTGCAGAAAGCAGCAAGAGAAGTGCAGAAAGAAGCAAGAGAGGTGGAGAGATAGGGAAGAGGGGTGCAGGAAGAGAAAAGAGAGATACAGAAATTCGCAAAAGAGGTGCAGAAAGAAGCAAGAGCAGTGCAGAAAGAACTAACAGAGGTGCAAAAAGAGGCAAGAGGGATGCAGAAAGAGGTAGGAGTGTTGCACAAAGAGGCAAGAGAGGTACAGAAAGAGGCAGGAGGGGTGCAGAAAGAAGGAAGAGAAGTGCAGAAAGAAGCAACAGAGGTATAGAAAGAGGCAGTAGAGGTGCAGAAACAGGCAGGAAAGGTGCAGAAAGAGGGAACAGGGGTGCAGAAAGAGGCAAGAGAGGTGCAGAAGGAGAAAAGAGGGATGCAGAAAGAGGCAGAAGGGTGCAGAAAGAAGCAAGTGAGGTGCAGAAAGAGGCAACAGAGGTGCAGAAAGATGCAAGAGAGGTGCAGAAACAAGCAAGAGAAGTGCAGAAAGAGGCAAGAGAATTGCTGAAAGAAGCAACAGAGGTGTAGACAAAAGCAAGAGAATTGCAGAAAGAGGCAAGTGAGGTGCAGAAAAGAGGCAAGAGAGGTGCAGAAAATGGCAAGAGAACTGCAGAAAGAGGCAAGAGGGATGCAAAAGGGAAGAAGGGTGCAGAAAGAAGGAAGAGAGGTGCCGAAAGAAGAAAGAAAAGTGCAGAAAGAAGCAAGAGAGATGCAGAAAGAGGGAAGACGAGTGCAGAAAGAGACAACAGGGGTGCAGAAAGAGACAACAGGGGTGCAGAAAGAAGCAAGAGAGGTGCAGAAAGAGGCAAAAGAAGTGCAGAAAGAAGCAACAGAGGTGCAGAAAAAAGCAAGAGGGGTGCAGAAAGAGGATAGAGAAGTGGAGATAGTAGAGAAAGAGGTGCACAAAGAGGAAAGAGGGGTGCAGAAAGAGGCAAGAGCAGCGCAGAAAGAACCAAGAGATGTGCAGAAAGAGGCAAGAGAGGTGCAGAAAGAGTCAAGAGATGTGCAGAAAAAGGGAAGAAGGGTGCAGAAAGGAACAGGAGAAGTGCAGGAAGAGGCAAGTGAGGTGCAGAAGGAGGCAAGAGAACTGCAGAAAGAGGCAAGAGAGTTGCAGAAACAGGCAAAGGGGTGCAGAAAGAGGGAACAGGTGTGCAGACAGAGGCAAGAGAGGGGCAAATAGAGGGAAGAGGGGTACAGAAAAAGGCAAGAGAGATGAAGAAATGTGCAACAGAGGTGCAAAAAGAAGCAAGAGCAGTGCAGAAAGAACCAAGAGAGGTGCAGGAAGAGGCAAGAGGGGTACAGAAAGAGGCAAGAAAAGTGGAGAAAGAGGCAAGAGAACTGCAGAAAAGGCAAGAGAGGTGCATAAAGAGGCAGGAGAGGTGCAGAAAGAGGCAAAAGTGGTACAGAAAGAGGCAAGAGGGGGGCAGAAAGAAGCAAGAGAAGTGCAGAAAGAAGCAACAGAGGTGCTTAAAGAGGCAAGAGGGGTGCAGAAAGAGGCAGGAGAAGTGCAGAAAGAAGCAACAGAAGTGCCGAAAGAGGCAGGAGACGTGCAGAAACAGGCAAGAAAGGTACAGAAAGAGGAAACAGGGGTGCAGAAAGAGGTAAGAGAGATACAGAAATTTATAAGAGAGGTGCAGAAAGAAGCAAGAGCAGTGCAGAAAGAAGCAAGAGAAGTGCAGAAGGAAGCAAGAGTGGTGGAGAAATAGGGAAGAGGGGTGCAGAAAGAGGCACGAGGGATGCAGAAATTTGCAAAAGAGGTATAGAAAGAAGCAAGAGCAGTGCAGAAAGAACCAACAGAGGTGCAAAAAGATGCAAGAGGAGTATAGAATGAGGTCGGAGAGGGGCACAAAGAGGCAAGAGAGGTACATAAAGAGGCAGGAGGGGTGCAGAAAGACACAAGAGAGGTGCAGAAACAAGCAAGAGAAGTGCAGAAAGAGGCAAGAGAATTGCTGAAAGAAGCAACAGAGGTGTAGAAAGAAGCAAGAGAAGTGCAGAAAGAGGCAAGAGAGGTGCAGAAAGAGAAAAGAGGGTGCAGAAAGAGGCAAGAGGGTGCAGAAAGAAGGACGTGAGGTGCAGAAAGTGGCAACAGAGGTACAGAAAGACACAAGAGAGGTGCAGAAACTAGCAAGAGATGTGCAGAAAGAGGCAAGAGAATTGCTGAAAGAAGCGACAAAGGTGCAGAAAGAAGCAAGAGATGTGCAGAAAGAGGCAAGTGAGGTGCAGAAAGAGGCAAGAGAGATGAAGAGAATGGCAAGAGAACTGCAGAAAGAGGCAAGAGGTATGCAAAAAAGGGAAGAAGGGTGCAGAAAGAATCAAGAGAGGTACAGAAAGAAGCAAGAGAAGTGCAGAAAGAAGCAAGAGAGGTGCAGATAGAGGGAAGACAAGTTCAGAAAGAGACAACAGGGGTGCAGAAAGAGACAACAGGGGTGCAGAAAGAAGCAAGAGAGGAGCAGAAAGAGACAAAAGAAGTACAGAAAGAAGCAACAGAGGTGCAGAAAGAGGCAAGAGAACTGCAGAAAAAGGCAAGAGAGGTGCAGAAAGAGGCAAGAGGGGTGCAGAAAGAAGCAAGAGAAATGCAGAAAGAAGCAACAGAGGTGCTGAAAGAGACAAGAGAGGTGCAGAAAGAGGCAAGAGAAGTACAGAAAGAAGCAAAAGAGGTGCCAAAAGAGGCAAGAGAGGTACAGAAATAGGCAAGAAAGGTGCTGAAAGAGGGAATAGGGGTGCAGAAAGAGGTAAGAGGGATACAGAAATTTGCAAGAGAGGTGCAGAAAGAAGGAAGAGCAGTACAGAAAGCAGCAAGAGAAATGCAGAAAGAAGCAAGAGAGGTGGAGAAATAGGGAAGAGGGGTGCAGGAAGAGGCAAGAGGGATACAGAAATTTGCAAAAGATGTGCAGAAAGAAGCAGCAGCGGTGCAGAAAGAGGCAAGAGGGGTGCAGAAAAAGGTAGGAGAGGTGCACAGAGGCAAGAAAGGTACAGAAAGAGGCAGGAGGGGTGCAGAAAGAAGGAAGAGAAGTGCAGAAAGAAGCAACAGAGGTGCTGAAAGAGGCACAAAGGATGCAGAAAGAGCAAGAGAAGTTCAGAAAGAAGCAACAGAGGTACAGAAAGAGGCAAGAAAGGGGCAGAAACAGCCAGGAAAGGTGCAGAAAGAGGGAACAGGGGTAAAGAAAGAGGCAAGAGAGGTGCAGAAAGAGAAAAGAGGGGTGCAGAAAGAGGCAAGATGGGTGCAGAAAGAAGCAAGTGTGTTGCAGAAAGAGGCAGGAGAGGTGCAAAAAGACGCAAGAGAGATGCAGAAAGAACCAAGAGAGGTGCAGAAAGAGGCAAGAGGGGTGCAGAAAGAGGCAAGAGGGGTGCAAAAAGAAGCAACAGAGGTGCAGAAATAAGCAAGAGAAGTGCAAAAAGAAGCACTAGAGGTGCAGAAAGAGGCAGGAGAGGTGCAAAAAGACACAAGAGAGGTGCAGAAAGAACCAAGAGAGTTGCAGAAAGAGGCAAGAGGGGTGCAGAAAGAGGCAATAGAAGTGCATAAAGAAGCAACAGAGGTGCAGAAAGAGGCAAGAGGGTGCCGAAAAAGGTAGGAGAGGTGCACAAAGAGGCAAGAGAAGTACAGAAAGAGGCAGGAGGGGTGCAGAAAGAAGGAAGAGAAGTGCAGAAAGAGGCAAGAGAATTGTTGAAAGAAGCAACAGAGGTTTAGAAAGAAGCAAGAGAAGTGCAGAAAGAGGCAAGTAAGGTGGAGAAAGTAGCAAGAGCAGTGCAGAAATAACCAACAGAGGTGCAAAAAGAGGCAAGAGGGTACAGAAAAAGGCAGGAGAGGTGCACAAAGATGCAAGAGAGGTACAGAAAGAGGCAGGAGGGGTGCAGAAAGAAAGAAGTGCAGAAAGAAGCAACAGAGGTGCTGAAAGAGGCGCAAAGGGTGCAGAAAGAGCAAGAGAAGTGCAGAAAGAAGCAACAGAGGTACAGAAAGAGGCAAGAGAGGTGCAGAAACAGGCAGGAAAGGTGCTGAAAGAGGGAACAGGGGTAAAGAAAGAGGCAAGAGAGGTGCAGAAAGAGAAAAGAGAAAAGAGGGTGCAGAAAGAGGCAAGAGGGGTACAGAAAGAAGCAAGTGAGTTGCAGAAAGAGGCAGCAGAGGTGCAAAAAGACACAAGAGAGGTGCAGAAAGAACCAAGAGAGGTGCAGAAAGAGGCAAGAGGGGTACAGAAAGAGGCAAGAAAAGTGCAGAAAGAAGCAAAAATGGTGCAGAAAGAGGCAAGAGAACTGCTGAAAAAGGCAAGAGAGGTGCAGAAAGAGGCAGGAGAGGTGCACAAAGAGGCAAAAGGGGTACAGAAAGAGGCAAGAAGGGGCAGAAAGAAGCAAGAGAAGTGCAAAAAGAAGCAACAGAGGTGCTTAAAGAGGCAAGAGGGGTGCAGAAAGAGGCAAGAGAAGTGCAGAAAGAAGCAACAGAGGTGCCGAAAGAGGCAAGAGAGGTGCAGAAACAGGCAAGAAAGGTACAGAAAGAGGGAACAGGGGTACAGAAAGAGGTAAGAGGGATACAGAAATTTGCAAGAGAGGTGCAGAAAGAAGCAAGAGCAGTGCAGAAAGAAGCAAGAGAAGTGCAGAAAGAAGCAAGAGAAGTGGAGAAATAGGGAAGAGGGGTGCAGAAAGAGGTAGGAGAGGTGCACAAAGAGGCAAGAGGAGTACAGAAAGAGGCAGGAGGAGTGCAGAAAGGAGGAAGATAAGTGCAGAAAGAAGCAACAGAGGTGCTGAAAGAGGCGGGAATGGTGCCTAAAGAGGCAAGAGGCATGCTGAAGGAAGCAACAGAAGTACAGTAAGAGGCAAGAGAGGTGCAGAAACAGGCAGGAAAGGTGCAGAAAGGGGGATCATGGGTGCAGAAACAGGCAAGAGAGGTACAGAAAGAGGGAAGAGGGGTGCAGAAAGAGGCAAGAGGGGTGCAGAAAGAAGCAAGTGAGATGCAGAAAGAGGCAACAGAGGTGCAGAAATACGTAAGAGAGGTGCAGAAACAAGCAAGAGAAGTGCAGAAAGAGGCAAGAGAATTGCTGAAAGAGGCAAAAGAGGTACAGAAAGAGGGAAGAGGGGTGCAGACAGAAGCAAGAGAGGTATAGAAAGAGGGAACAGGGGTACAGAATGAGGCAAGAGGGGTGCAGAAATTTGCAAGAGAGGTAAAGAAAGAAGCAAGAGGGGTGCAGAAAGAGGGGTGCAGAAAGAGGGAAGAGAGGTGTAGAAAGAGGCAAGAGAGTTGCACAAAGAGGGAAGAAGGGTGCAGAAAGAGCCAAGCGGGGTGTAAAAAGAAGCAACAGAGGTGCAAAAATAAGCAAGAGATGTGCTAGAAAAAGCACTAGAGGTGCAGAAAGAGGCAAGAGGGGTGCAGAAAAAAAGCAACAGAGGTGCAGAAAGAGGTAAGAGAAGTGCAGAAAGAGGCAAGAGAGGTGCAGAAACAGGCAGGGGAGGTGCAGAAAGAGGGAATAGGGGTACAGAAAGAGGCAAAAGAGGTACAGAAAGAGGGAAGAAGAGTGCATAAAGAGGCAAGAGGTTTACAGAAAGAAGCAAGCGAGGTGCAGAAAGAGGCAACAGAGGTGCAGAAAGAGGCAATAGAGGTGCAGAAAGTAGAAGAGATGAGCAGAAAGAGGCAAAAGAAGTACAGAAAAAGAAAGAAAGGTGCAGAAAGAATCAACAGAAATGCAGAAAGAGGCCAGAGAGGCGCAGAAAGAAGCAAGAGTGGTTTGCACACCATTAGTACCAATTTAATACCCACTTTTAGCAATAAGTAACAGGTGACCATTCTAGGTTTGCAAAGGGCCTTCCACCACGCTTTAACACTTGTCGCTGCATTTTTGGTAACGTTTGAGCTAGAAACAAGTTTTTTTTTGTTCAAATCTGCAGATTATGCAGCGGATGATGGATTATGTGGCAAATGCAGAAAATATATAATTGTGCAAAAATCAGTGCAGGAGGTACCAGGAAGGCTTCTTGGCCTCCAAAGTCCCTCAGGAGTAAGGTGGACTTCATCCCCCAACCAGTAGTGTGCCAGAAGGAGTGTTTGCAGAGTGGTGGAGAAAGGGGCTGGGCCTCCGACCAGCGCTCAGGAATTCCGCTGCATAGGACTTACAGGAGGTACCAGGAAGGCTTCTTGGCCCCCAAAGTCCCTCAGGAGTAGGGTGGACTTCATCCCCCAACCAGTAGTGTGCCAGAAGGCGTGTTTGCAGAGTGGTGGAGAAAGGGGGCTGGGCCTCCGACCAGCGCTCAGGAATTCCGCTGCATAGGACTTACAGGAGGTACCAGGAAGGCTTCTTGGCCCCCAAAGTCCCTCAGGAGTAAGGTGAACTTCATCCCCCAACCAGTAGTGTGCCAGGAGCCGCGTTTGCAGAGTGGTGGAGAAAGGGGGGCGTGGCCTCTGAAGACTTCTTAGCAATCCCACTGTATGGGACTTACTGGAGGTAACACGAGGGTAGTTGGCCCCCAAGGACATCCTTGGGGGCCAACGACTCTTCTATTACCTCCAGTAAGTCCCACACAGCTAGGATTGCTATGTTTTCATAGCAGGCCACGCCCCTTTGCCCACCACTCTGCAAACGCGCTCCCTGGCATGCTCTTGGATGGGGATTGACATTCCCTTCGCTGCTGGGGGTCCTTAGGGGCCAACTAGCCTACCTGTTACCTCTAGTAAGCCCAACACAGTGGGATTTCTGAGAGGAGGACACAGGCCAAGCCCCCTTTCTCCACCACTATGCAAACACGCCTCCTGGCACGCTCTTGGCTGGGGGATGAAGTCCCCTTGCCTCCTGAGTGTCCCTGGGGGCCAACTAGCCCTCCTGTTCTCTCTAGTAAGCCCCACACAGCTGTATTGCTGAGAGGTGGTCTAATTAAGGAGCTGAGGTAAGTATACAATCAATATAGACTAGAATCAGTACTATATTACTTCTGTCCAGCCGGACAGTGAGTTTTAATGAATGACCAAGTAAGAATATTAACACAAAATAATAAAGTGGGACACAGTCCTGCGTCCTACATAGTCACAAAACATATATATTTGAACAAAACATTCAGGCAAGACAAAAAGGGCTTGTATATAATGCAAATGGTTAAAACAAGCATGAAAACAACAACCGTTGCACTTAAATATCAGATAGATTTGTGTGCAAGGTGTTCCAGCAAGTCGACGATGTTTCGATCCTTTAAAACAATACTAGGATCATCATCAGGACAATTTAATACAAGCCTGAAGTATATGGTGCCTGATAGGAGAGGCGGAAAGGAATAGAAGGTCTATGGTGGCAATGCACATCAAGAGTAATTACGAGTGAGCTAGTCGTAACTCCCTCTCTCTCTCAAAATACTGACGCCCAAGGTCCTTGCTTACCTTTTGGGTCCCCTTGTCTTTGTTTAAACACGAGAGGTGGTCTGAGGCCACACTCCCTTTTTACACCACTCTTTAAATGCAGCTCCTGGCGCACTGCTGCTTGGGGGATGAAGTCCACTTTGGTCCTGAAGTCCTCAGGACACAAGGGGACCTCACCGTCCCACCAGCAGTGTGCCAAGAGGCCCGTTTACAGAGTGGTGTAAAAAGGGGCGTGGCCTCGTACCACCTCTCAGCAATCCCACTGTGTGGGGCTTACTGGAGGTCCCTGGTGGCCTAGTTGGCCCCTAGGGACCCTCAGTAGCGATGGGGACTTAATCCCCCAACACAGAGCCCGCCAGGAGGCGCATTTACAGAGTGGTACAAGGAGGGGGCGTGGCCTCCGGCGAGTTGCCGGTTTCTTTTTTATTTTTTTATTTTAGGGAGGGGGGCCTCCCTAGAACCTTTTGGGCCCCGGGGACCCCATCCCCTGGGGCCTGAGCCATTTTTTTTTTTTATTTGAAAAGGGAGGGGGGCACAAGGCATCCCTCCTGAGGCCGATTAGGGCCCCGGGGACCCCATCCCCTGGGGCTAGGCCTTTCTTTCTTTTATCTTTAAATGGGAGAGGGGCCGTGCGGCACCCTCCCCAGGCTGATTTCGGCCCTGGGGACCCCATCCCCTGGGGCCTGGCAAAGTTTTTTTTATGGAAGGGGGCCTTGTGGCCCTCCTTCCCTGGGCCAATTCTGGCCCCGGGGTCTTCCATCCCCCGGAGCCTGGCCAGCCTTGTTTTTTAATAAATGTTTACTTTGGAGGGGGCCACGTGGCCCCCTCCTAAGGCCAATTATGGCCCCGGGACCCCATAACCCGAGGCCTGGCCGGCCTTGTTTTTAAATTTGGAGGGGGCCGTGAGGCCAATTGTAGCCCTATGGACCCCATCCCCCGGGGTCTGGCCTTACGTTGGGGACCGCGGGGGAGCCCCAATGCCCCTGCGGTCCCAGCCAGCTCCCCACCTCCTGTGGGAGCTGGCATTGCTTTGGACAAGGGAGCTGCTGACATGCAGCTCCCTTGTCCAAAAGCAATATGCTTCACTTCATGGAAGGGAGAGCATGTTTTCTGCTCTCGCTTCCATGAAGCGACGCAGAGTTTGCAATGACAGAGCGGGAGCTGTGCTCCCGCCCTGTCATTGCAAACTGCAATGTCCCCGGGTGGGCACCCCGGGACATTGATGGAGCCGGTCCTGGGGGGTGGCTGTTCCCAGGGCCAAGGAGGGCTCTTAGAGGGGAGCCACGCGGGCCCCTCCCTGCATGTTTTAAGCCCCGGGGAGGTGGTGTACCCCGGGGCCGGGGGGCCGCAACGGACCCCCGTATTAGGATAATTTGTGCCTCGGGGAGGTGGTGGTTCCCAGGACAGTGTGGGGGAGGGCAGGAGCCCCCCCACACTTCTTTAATTGTTCTGGAGCCCCGGGGAGGTGGCGGTCCACAGGGCTCACCAGGCCCCCCTTAATTTCAGTGTGCCCCGGGGAGGTGGTGGTCCCCAGGGCAGTGAGGGGGCAGGACCACCAACACTTGTTTATTTATATTGAAGCCCCAGGAAGGTGGCAGTCCCTGAGGTTTGGGGGGCCCGCGAGTCCACCTGCATGTAATTTGTTATGCCCCGGGGAGGTGGCGGTCCCCGGGGCAGCATGGGGGGGCTCCCCCCACACATTTTTTAAGGAAAAGCCTCGGGGAGGTGGTGGTTTCCGGGGCTGCGGGGTGGCCGCTTGCCCCAGCACAATAATAACAAAGTCACGGGGAGGTTGCTGTCTCCGGGGCTGCGGGGGCCCCTGCAGGCCCCCGCATGATAATTTTGTATTGCCCCGGGACCTGGCCCATCCAGGGGCTTCTAGAAAACGAAGTGTGGAGTCCGCGCTTTGTTTTTTTCCCAGCCTGATTCGCGCACCCAGCGCGAATCCTGTTCATTTTGTAAAAAAAAATGCTTTTTTGGGCCCTGGCGGGCCCTGTGGGACCCCCTGAGCAGGCCTAGGGCGTCAGGGTGTTTCTACACTGCCCCCTTTTCTTCTTTTTTCACCTTTTTTATTGTGACTCGGTTCTACCGTGTAATAGCTTGCACAAATTGGCTGATACCTATCTGATGGCACAGTCCCACGGAGGGGCAACTCTTGTTCGTTTGGATTTTAGTGGCCGGACGGCGCCACAGCGGGAACTAGCGTGTCCGTCCCTGCTCACTTGGGCGGGTTCCTTACGGAGCAGGAGGAGCTCTTTGAAGGGTGAGAGCAATGACAAGAGACATTGTGTTGCCTTGCAAAAACTTTGTTTACGAGAAATTTCAGCAGCGACCCACAAGGGTAAAACATTTATTCACTACTAGTCCCAGATTGCATTGGTCACTCACTAGCACGTGACCATTTGAAATAAAAAAGGGAAAACACTAGTGTGTAAGCTGGCTGTTGCTTCTACAAATCAGTCCATGAATAAGGGTGGTGGCCCGAAACGCGTCGGACTGTGGATTATGCAAGGAATATGTCAGTGTAATAGCTTTCACAAATGGGCTGATACCTACCTGATGGCGCAGTCCCACGGAGGGGCAACTCTTGTTTGTTTGGATTTTAGTGGCCGGCCCGGCCATGGGACTGTGCCACCGCGGGAACTAGCGGGTCCGTTTCTGCTCACTTGGGCGGGTTCCTTACGGAGCAGGAGGAGCTCTTTGACGGGTGAGAGCAATGACAAGAGACATTGTGTTGCCTTGAAAAAACTTTGTTTACAAGAAATTTCAGCAGCGACCCACAAGGGTAAAACATTTATTCACTACTAGTCCCAGATTGCATTGGTCGTTCACTAGCACGTGACCATTTGAAATAAAAAAGGGAAAACACTAGTGTGTAAGCTGGCTGTTGCTTCTGCAAATCAGTCCATGAATAAGGGCGGTGGCCCAAAACGCGCCGGACTGTGGATTACGCAAGGAATATGTCTGTGTAATAGCTTTCACAAATGGGCTGATACCTACCTGATGGCGCAGTCCCACGGAGGGGCAACTCTTGTTTGTTTGGATATATATATATATATATATATATATATATATATATATATATATATATATATATATATATATATATATATATATATATATATATTATCTACTGGCGGTCGCCAGTAGATAGTTATAGTTAGGACCTATTTTCCATAGGAAATCCGCAACATTCTATTTGAAATAACTCTTGCGTCGGTTGACGAATATTCGCGAAAGAGGCAATAGAGGTGCAGAAAGAGGCAATAGAGGTGCAGAAAGTAGAAGAGATGAGCAGAAAGAGGCAAAAGAAGTACAGAAAAAGAAAGAAAGGTGCAGAAAGAATCAACAGAAATGCAGAAAGAGGCCAGAGAGGCGCAGAAAGAAGCAAGAGTGGTTTGCACACCATTAGTACCAATTTAATACCCACTTTTAGCAATAAGTAACAGGTGACCATTCTAGGTTTGCAAAGGGCCTTCCACCACGCTTTAACACTTGTCGCTGCATTTTTGGTAACGTTTGAGCTAGAAACAAGGTTTTTTTGTTCAAATCTGCAGATTATGCAGCGGATGATGGATTATGTGGCAAATGCAGAAAATATATAATTGTGCAAAAATCAGTGCAGGAGGTACCAGGAAGGCTTCTTGGCCTCCAAAGTCCCTCAGGAGTAAGGTGGACTTCATCCCCCAACCAGTAGTGTGCCAGAAGGAGTGTTTGCAGAGTGGTGGAGAAAGGGGCTGGGCCTCCGACCAGCGCTCAGGAATTCCGCTGCATAGGACTTACAGGAGGTACCAGGAAGGCTTCTTGGCCCCCAAAGTCCCTCAGGAGTAGGGTGGACTTCATCCCCCAACCAGTAGTGTGCCAGAAGGCGTGTTTGCAGAGTGGTGGAGAAAGGGGCTGGGCCTCCGACCAGCGCTCAGGAATTCCGCTGCATAGGACTTACAGGAGGTACCAGGAAGGCTTCTTGGCCCCCAAAGTCCCTCAGGAGTAAGGTGAACTTCATCCCCCAACCAGTAGTGTGCCAGGAGCCGCGTTTGCAGAGTGGTGGAGAAAGGGGGGCGTGGCCTCTGAAGACTTCTTAGCAATCCCACTGTATGGGACTTACTGGAGGTAACACGAGGGGTAGTTGGCCCCCAAGGACATCCCTGGGGGCCAACGACCCCTTCTATTACCTCCAGTAAGTCCCACACAGCAGGATTGCTATGTTTTCATAGCAGGCCACGCCCCCTTTGCCCACCACTCTGCAAACGCGCTCCCTGGCATGCTCTTGGATGGGGATTGACATTCCCTTCGCTGCTGGGGGTCCTTAGGGGCCAACTAGCCTACCTGTTACCTCTAGTAAGCCCAACACAGTGGGATTTCTGAGAGGAGGACACAGGCCAAGCCCCCTTTCTCCACCACTATGCAAACACGCCTCCTGGCACGCTCTTGGCTGGGGTATGAAGTCCCCTTGCCTCCTGAGGGTCCCTGGGAGCCAACTAGCCCTCCTGTTCTCTCTAGTAAGCCCCACACAGCTGTATTGCTGAGAGGTGGTCTAATTAAGGAGCTGAGGTAAGTATACAATCAATATAGACTAGAATCAGTACTATATTACTTCTGTCCAGCCGGACAGTGAGTTTTAATGAATGACCAAGTAAGAATATTAACACAAAATAATAAAGTGGGACACAGTCCTGCGTCCTACATAGTCACAAAACATATATATTTGAACAAAACATTCAGGCAAGACAAAAAAGGGCTTGTATATAATGCAAATGGTTAAAACAAGCATGAAAACAACAACCGTTGCACTTAAATATCAGATAGATTTGTGTGCAAGGTGTTCCAGCAAGTCGACGATGTTTCGATCCTTTAAAACAATACTAGGATCATCATCAGGACAATTTAATACAAGCCTGAAGTATATGGTGCCTGATAGGAGAGGCGGAAAGGAATAGAAGGTCTATGGTGGCAATGCACATCAAGAGTAATTACGAGTGAGCTAGTCGTAACTCCCTCTCTCTCAAAATACTGACGCCCAAGGTCCTTGCTTACCTTTTTGGGTCCCCTTGTCTTTGTTTAAACACGAGAGGTGGTCTGAGGCCACGCTCCCTTTTTACACCACTCTTTAAATGCAGCTCCTGGCGCACTGCTGCTTGGGGGATGAAGTCCACTTTGGTCCTGAAGTCCTCAGGACACAAGGAGACCTCACCGTCCCACCAGCAGTGTGCCAAGAGGCCCGTTTACAGAGTGGTGTAAAAAGGGGCGTGGCCTCGTACCACCTCTCAGCAATCCCACTGTGTGGTGCTTACTGGAGGTCCCTGGTGGCCTAGTTGGCCCCTAGGGACCCTCAGTAGCGATGGGGACTTAATCCCCCAACACAGAGCCCGCCAGGAGGCGCATTTACAGAGTGGTACAAGGAGGGGGCGGGGCCTCCGGCGAGTTGCCGGTTTCTTTTTTATTTTTTTATTTTAGGGAGGGGGGCCTCCCTAGAACCTTTTGGGCCCCGGGGACCCCATCCCCTGGGGCCTGAGCCATTTTTTTTTTTTATTTGAAAAGGGAGGGGGGCACAAGGCATCCCTCCTGAGGCCGATTAGGGCCCCGGGGACCCCATCCCCTGGGGCTAGGCCTTTCTTTCTTTTTTATCTTTAAATGGGAGAGGGGCCGTGCGGCACCCCTCCCCAGGCTGATTTCGGCCCTGGGGACCCCATCCCCTGGGGCCTGGCAAAGTTTTTTTTATGGAAGGGGGCCTTGTGGCCCTCCTTCCCTGGGCCAATTCTGGCCCCGGGGTCTTCCATCCCCCGGAGCCTGGCCAGCCTTGTTTTTTAATAAATGTTTACTTTGGAGCGGGGCCACGTGGCCCCCCCTCCTGAGGCCAATTATGGCCCCGGGACCCCATAACCCGAGGCCTGGCCGGCCTTATTTTTTTAAATTTGGAGGGGGGCCGTGAGGCCAATTATGGCCCTATGGACCCCATCCCCCGGGGTCTGGCCTTACGTTGGGGACCGCGGGGGGAGCCCCAATGCCCCTGCGGTCCCAGCCAGCTCCCCACCTCCTGTGGGAGCTGGCATTGCTTTTGGACAAGGGGAGCTGCTGACATGCAGCTCCCCTTGTCCAAAAGCAATATGCTTCACTTCATGGAAGGGAGAGCATGTTTTCTGCTCTCGCTTCCATGAAGCGACGCAGAGTTTGCAATGACAGGGCGGGAGCTGTGCTCCCGCCCTGTCATTGCAAACTGCAATGTCCCCGGGTGGGCACCCCGGGACATTGATGGAGCCGGTCCTGGGGGGTGGCTGTTCCCAGGGCCAAGGAGGGCTCTTAGAGGGGAGCCACGCGGGCCCCTCCCTGCATGTTTTAAGCCCCGGGGAGGTGGTGTACCCCGGGGCCGGGGGGCCGCAACAGAACCCCCGTATTAGGATAATTTGTGCCTCGGGGAGGTGGTGGTTCCCAGGACAGTGTGGGGGAGGGCAGGAGCCCCCCCACACTTCTTTAATTGTTCTGGAGCCCCGGGGAGGTGGCGGTCCACAGGGCTCACCAGGCCCCCCCCCCTTAATTTCAGTGTGCCCCGGGGAGGTGGTGGTCCCCAGGGCAGTGAGGGGGCAGGACCACCAACACTTGTTTATTTATATTGAAGCCCCAGGAAGGTGGCAGTCCCTGAGGTTTGGGGGGCCCGCGAGGCCACCTGCATGTAATTTGTTATGCCCCGGGGAGGTGGCGGTCCCCGGGGCAGCATGGGGGGGCTCCCCCCACACATTTTTTAATGAAAAGCCTCGGGGAGGTGGTGGTTTCCGGGGCTGCGGGGTGGCTGCTTGCCCCAGCACAATAATAACAAAGTCATGGGGAGGTTGCTGTCCCCGGGGCTGCGGGGGCCCCTGCAGGCCCCCGCATGATAATTTTGTATTGCCCCCGGGACCTGGCCCATCCAGGGGCTTCTAGAAAACGAAGTGTGGGAGTCCGCGCTTTGTTTTTTTTTCCCAGCCTGATTCGCGCACCCAGCGCGAATCCTGTTCATTTTGTAAAAAAAAATGCTTTTTTGGGCCCTGGCGGGCCCTGTGGGACCCCCTGAGCAGGCCATAGGGCGTCAGGGTGTTTCTACACTGCCCCCTTTTCTTCTTTTTTCACCTTTTTTATTGTGACTCGGTTCTACCGTGTAATAGCTTGCACAAATTGGCTGATACCTATCTGATGGCACAGTCCCACGGAGGGGCAACTCTTGTTCGTTTGGATTTTAGTGGCCGGCCGGCTACCGGACGGCGCCACAGCGGGAACTAGCGTGTCCGTCCCTGCTCACTTGGGCGGGTTCCTTACGGAGCAGGAGGAGCTCTTTGAAGGGTGAGAGCAATGACAAGAGACATTGTGTTGCCTTGCAAAAACTTTGTTTACGAGAAATTTCAGCAGCGACCCACAAGGGTAAAACATTTATTCACTACTAGTACCAGATTGCATTGGTCACTCACTAGCACGTGACCATTTGAAATAAAAAAGGGAAAACACTAGTGTGTAAGCTGGCTGTTGCTTCTACAAATCAGTCCATGAATAAGGGTGGTGGCCCGAAACGCGTCGGACTGTGGATTACGCAAGGAATATGTCAGTGTAATAGCTTTCACAAATGGGCTGATACCTACCTGATGGCGCAGTCCCACGGAGGGGCAACTCTTGTTTGTTTGGATTTTAGTGGCCGGCCCGGCCATGGGACTGTGCCACCGCGGGAACTAGCGGGTCCGTTTCTGCTCACTTGGGCGGGTTCCTTACGGAGCAGGAGGAGCTCTTTGACGGGTGAGAGCAATGACAAGAGACATTGTGTTGCCTTGAAAAAACTTTGTTTACAAGAAATTTCAGCAGCGACCCACAAGGGTAAAACATTTATTCACTACTAGTCCCAGATTGCATTGGTCGCTCACTAGCACGTGACCATTTGAAATAAAAAAGGGAAAACACTAGTGTGTAAGCTGGCTGTTGCTTCTGCAAATCAGTCCATGAATAAGGGCGGTGGCCCAAAACGCGCCGGACTGTGGATTACGCAAGGAATATGTCTGTGTAATAGCTTTCACAAATGGGCTGATACCTACCTGATGGCGCAGTCCCACGGAGGGGCAACTCTTGTTTGTTTGGATATATATATATATATATTCACTGAAAAAACCATAGGTTTTAGGGACAGTTATAGTTACTTGGACATTGCACTCGTACAAAACCCGTGAAATTCCCCGTTATAGTTAGTTCAGCTAACTATAACTCGCGCCCCGCAATGCACTGCTGATGACGTCACATATTACATCACTCATGACATGGTCAGTGACATCACTGATGACATCACTGATGACATCTCAAATGACATCACTGATGACATCATCCAGTGACTGTGTGTTTCTGTAAAGTTTAAATATTTTTAAAATATATAGGAAAAGACGTATTGAAGAATGAGTGGGTGTGTAAGTGTCTGTATGGATGATTTAGTAGGTGCGTGACTGACTCTATAAGTGAGTGATTTAACGTATCTTACTGAATGCATGGGTTAGTGACTAAACTGGGTGTATGTCTGTATCCGTCTGTATGTTGCTGTGTAAGTGGCTGCATGTGTTTGTGAATAGCTAAATGAGTGTCTATATGAGTTATTGAATGCTTGTCTGAGTATCTGTATGGGTGCCTGAGTGTTTGTGTGGGAGGGGTGTGTGCAACTCTGTGCATAGATGTGTGAGTGGGTGATTCACTGGGTGGATGGTTTCAAGAGTGCATCTGTGATAGACTGTATGGGTGGGTAAGTATGTGTAAGAGTGTGTTAGTGAGTGAATGTATGTCCCAGTGGTACATGTGTGAGTAACTACATAAGTGAAAGGCAGTATATATGTGTGTTGGAGTATATAAATAGCTATAAGCAAGAGTGTGTGATTGTGATAGTGGCTGTATGGATGATTGTGTGCTTGTATCAGTGATTGTATAAGAGCGTAACAATGTGCTACTATTTGTATGAGTAAGTGAGCTGGTGTGTGTATAACTATATAGGTGAGTAAATGGCAGTGTGTTTAATTATTTGCATGACTGACTAGGTGTGTGAGTATCTCTATGGATGAGTGGCGTTGTTTGAGTGTCTATATAGGAGTAAGAGTGCATATGATAGTCCTGTACTGAGTGACCGTAAGTATGAGTGACTGTACGGGTGAGTGAGTGGATGTGTGTGTGTAGACCTAAGAATCAGTGAGTGGGTATGTAGTTATTGGTGTTGGAGTGTCTATGGTTTTGCGAATGGCAGTCTGTAATTTAGAGTGGGTGTATCAAAGGTTATATTAGGGTGTGAGGAGGTGCATCAGATTATCACGTGGATGATGTCATCAGTGATGTCATTTGAGATGTCATCAGTGATGTCATCAGTGATGTCACTGACCATGTCATGAGTGATGTAATATGTGACGTCATCAGCAGTGCATTGCGGGGCGCGAGTTATAGTTAGCTGAACTAACTATAACGGGGAATTTCACGGGTTTTGTACGAGTGCAATGTCCAAGTAACTATAACTGTCCCTAAAACCTATGGTTTTTTCAGTGAATTTCAAAGGTTTTTTAAATGCTAATTTGTAACTATAACGTGTCTGAAACCTATGGTTTTTTCAGTGAATTTCAAAGGTTTTTTAAATGCTAATTTGTAACTATAACGTGTCTGAAACCTATGGTTTTTTCAGTGAATTTCAAAGGTTTTTAAATGCTAATTTCTAACTATAACGTGCCTGAAACCTACGGTTTTTTCAGTGAATTTCAAAGGTTTTGTAAATGACAATTTTTAAATGTATTAATTGTTATATTAATTTTTTTCATACTGATTTACTACATTTTTAGAAACAATTTTTTTTTACATATTTTATTTTTTAAATTACATTGTAATTACATTATACATTACATTACAAAAAATACTTTATCAGAATGAATTACTTTAGTTTAAATACTTTGCAGATAGGCAATAGACTTTTAAGTACAGTAGTTACAGTTGTTGCAATGGGCAACACATTTTCAAACACAATGCAACATTCAGCTCAATGTGAATTTCTAGTTAAATGCAATTAGTTACTTTATGGATTACTTTTGTAACCACAGGACTGGATCCTAGATTCAGTCCTGGTACATCTCCTGTAAACAGTTGAGTAAAAGCGTTTTGGTTACAGTCGTGATTTTTAAGGAATATTATTGTATTTTAAAAGTTGACACTTTGAAACTTTTTCTCATAGAATCACCAATGTTATCCTATGGAAGGAAATTCACTTAGGAGGTAAAAACTGTTATCGTTACTTTTTCTTACTCAGTGTTGGATCCTGGATCCAGCACTGGTGCATCTCCTGTAAACAGTTGAAAGAATGCGTTTAAGTCATACTGTCGATTTTTAAGGAATATTTGTAGTTTGTGAAAATCAACACTTTGAAACTTTTTTGCTGAAAACCAGTCAATGTTAGCCTATGAAGGAAATTCAAGTTACCGGTAAGTACGGTTAAAATTACTTTTGAGGATCAGTACTGGGCTGAAACATGCAGCACTGAGGTCTCTCCTGATAACAGGTGAGTAAATCGGAATTTGTATTTCGGCTGATTTTAGAGGAATATTTTAAAGTTCCAAAACTCCACACTTAGAAGAATTTCCAAGTGAAACCAGTCAATGTTAGCCTATGGAAGGAAATTCAAGTTACTGGTAAGTACGGTTAAAATTACTTTTCAGGACCAGTACTGGGCTGAAAGATGCAGCACTGAGGTCTCTCCTGATAACAGGTGAGTAAATCAGAATTCGGATTTCGGCTGATTTTAGAGGAATATTTGTATGTTTCAAAAATCAACACTTAGAAGAATTTCCAAGTGAAACCAGTCAATGTTAGCCTATGAAGGAAATTCAAGTTACCGGTAAGTACGGTTAAAATTACTTTTCAGGATCAGTACTGGGCTGAAAGATGCAGCACTGAGGTCTCTCCTGATAACAGGTGAGTAAATCGGAATTCGTATTTCGGCTGATTTTAGAGGAATATTTTAAAGTTCCAAAACTCCACACTTAGAAGAATTTCCAAGTGAAACCAGTCAATGTTAGCCTATGAAGGAAATTCAAGTTACCGGTAAGTACGGTTAAAATTACTTTTCAGGATCAGTACTGGGCTGAAAGATGCAGCACTGAGGTCTCTCCTGATAACAGGTGAGTAAATCGGAATTCCTATTTCGGCTGATTTTAGAGGAATATTTGCACAATGGTGAAGGGAGGGGCGGGGCCTGAGGTGACATCTTTGCAAACGCGCCCCGTGGCGCGTTTTAAGTTGGGGGATTAAGTCCCCTTGAATCCTGAGGGTCCCTAGGGGCCAACTAGACCACCAGGAACCTCCAATATGCGCCAGGGGGCTGCGTTGCAGAGACGTGTAGAGAGGCCACACCCCTTTTACACCTCTCTGCAACGCAGCTCTGTGGCGCATTCTGGATGTACCTGTTGGGCTAGTTGGCCCTCAGGGACCCTCAGGATTGAAGGGGATTTAATTCCCCATCTTAAAACGCGCCACGGGGCCTGTTTGCACACATGTCACCTGAAGCCCCGCCCTCCCTTCACCACTGTGCAAACGCGCCCGTGGCGCGTTTTAAGTTGGGGGATTAAGTCCCCTTGAATCCTGAGGGTCCCCGGAGTCCAACTAGCCCACCATATACCTCCAAAAGCGCCACAGAGCTGCGTTGCAGAGAGGTGTAAAAGGGACGTGGCCTCTGTACACCTCTCTGCAAGGCAGCCCCTGGCGCATACTGGAGGTACCTGGTGGGCTAGTTGGCCCCCAGGGACCCCCAGTATTCAAGGGGAATTCGTTCCCCTCTGCAAACGCGCCAGGGGCGCGTTTGCAGAGTGGTGAAGGAAGGGGCGGGGCCTGCGGGCCCGATCGTTTTTTTTTGTTTTTTTCTCCCTGAAGGGGGCTGTGTGGCCCCCTTCCTTTTTCTTTTTTGGGCCCTGGGGACCCCATCCCCCAGGGCCTTACACCTTTTTTTAAATTACCTTTAAAAAAAAACGGGAAGGGGGCCGCGTGGCCCCCCTTCCCTGGGCCTGTATTGGCCCCGGGGACCCCATCCCCCCGGGGCATGGCCTCTATATTTTTTTTTTTGAGGGGGGCAGCGTGGCCCCCCTCCTCTGGCCATTTTAAGGCCCCGGGGACCCCATCTCCCGGGGCCGGCCTTTCCATTTTTTTTTTTTTTAATTTTTCCTCTTTTTTGGGGAGGGGGCCGCGTGGCCCCCTCCCGGGCCACTACTTGCCCCGGGGACCCCATCCCCCGGGGCTGGCCCTCTCCGTTGGGGACTGTGGGGGGTCCCCAATCCCCCACAGTCCCGCCGGCTCCCCACGTCCCTTGGGAGCCGGCATTGCTGTTCCACATGGGGAGCAGCTGACATGCTGCTCCCCATGTGGAAAAGCAATCGCTTTGGATATTGGAAGAGAGAGCAGGTTTCCCTGCTCTCTCTTCCAATATCCAAAGCAGTTTGCTATGGCAGGACGGGAGCCGCGAGGCTCCCGTCCTGCCATAGCAAACTACAGTGTCCCGGGGTAGGCACCCCGGGACACTGCAGGAGCCGGCCCTGGGGGTGGTGGTCCCCAGGGCCATCAAGGGCTCCAGGAGGGGGCCGTGCGGCCCCCCTCCCATTCAGTACACAGCCCCGGGGAGGTGGTGGTCCCCGGGGCTCTGGAGTCCGTAACGGACCCCCATATTAAAATGTTTAGTGCCCCGGGAGGTGGTGGTCCCGGGGCATGTGGGGGCTGGAGCCCCCCACACAGGTTTAATAATGTATTTTAAAAAAGCCCCGGGAGGTGGTGGTCCCCGGGGCTGCGGGAGGGCTCAGAGCCCTCCCGCACCATTTTTAAAAAGCCCCGGGGGTGGCGGTCCCCGGGGCTTGGGGGCCCTTTGAGGCCCCCACACTTAAATTATCCCCCACCATGCCCCCGGGACTTGGGCCACCCGGGGGCCAATTAACTATCGAAGCGCGGGAGACCGCGCTTCGATTTTTTTTCAGCAGGATTCGCGCACCCTGAGCGCATCCTGCCGATTTTTAAAAAAAAAAATTTTTTTTTTGCCCAGGGGTCCTTGTGGGACCCCCTGAGCAAACCTAGGGGTCAGGGTGTTTCTACCCTGCCCCCTTTGTGCGCTTTGCGCACTTGTTTCTGTCCCTCGGTTCTACCGAGGGACAAAATGGCTGCCAACATTTCCTGAATCGGAATGTTGACAGCCAGCTGACAACCAATTAACATGCAGCTCGTGATCGGGAGGGTACGCGGACCGTACTCGGCCATAGATATCACTAACTTTTTACTTTTCATTTTCTCAACAACTACTGAACGGATTTACACCATTTAACAAAAGGGTTCTTTCTGAACCAAGAACTACCTCTTTGCCAAATTTGGTGTAATTCCGTTCAGCAGTTCGGGCTGTAGCCGTGTCTAAAGTTTCCTATGGGAAAATGCATGGGGAAAACGCGTCGGCCCCCGCTTGACGTATCACCCCGAGACTTTCAGGGTAGGAGCGGACCGGAGCGCCCCACGAAGTTTGAAAATTTCGCGAAGATACGTCAACCAGCAAGAGAGTTATTTCAAATAGAATGTCGCGGATTTCCTATGGATAATAGGTTGTAACTATAACTATCTACTGGCGACCGCCAGTAGATAATATATATATATATATATATATATATATATATATATATATATATATATATATATATATATATATATATATATAAATATATATATATATATATATATATATATATATATATATATATATATATATATATATATATATATATATATATATATATATATATATCTACTGGCGGTCGCCAGTAGATAGTTATAGTTAGGACCTATTTTCCATAGGAAATCCGCAACATTCTATTTGAAATAACTCTTGCGTCGGTTGACGAATATTCGCGAAATTTTCAAACTTTATGGCCCGCTCCGGTCTGCTCCTACCCTGAAAGTTTCGGGGTGATTCGTCAAGCGGGGGCCGAGGAAAAAGGGGGGTCCCAAAGCGTGTTTTCCCCATTCATTTTCCCATAGGAAACTTTAGCCACGGCTACAGCTCGAACTGCTGAACGGAATTACACCAAATTTGGCAAAGAGGTAGTTCTTGGTTCAGAAAGAACCCTTTTTGTTAAATGGTGTAAATCCGTTCAGTAGTTGCTGAGAAAATCAAAAGTAAAAACACATATATATCTGGGGCGGAGCCTAACCACACATGTCATCGTGAGATCTGATTGGCTGTCAGCACTTCATCCTGGAATTGCTGGCAGCCATCTTGGGACCAATATAAATGATAGTACCCCATTGAAATGCATTGTAGTGATTCGAAGATTTTGAGGGTTACCAAAAGGAGAACTATAAAGGGTGATAACAGACTTTAGTTACATTAGAATTCATTTGTTGATGGTACCATACTAATTTCAGGAATTGTGGTGTGTTCTAAGGTGATTTTACCCTGTGAAAAACCTTCTGCTGGGATATCATGAATCATGTTTGAGAGAAAACTATTTTCACATGCTTGTCCCATACAGTTTTGGAAGGTGCTCCAGAAGCTAAAATGAGAGCATATTTTCTGTAAATTCACATTATCTTTCTCAGTCATGTGAGAATGAAGTCTGACATTCTCAGTAAAACATGTACATCCAACAATGGCAGAGACTGTCAGTTGATTCCTTTGTGTTCTACTGCAGCTTCCCAGAGTGTTCTAAAGAACAACTAGAGTGCTAACAGCCTTACTTATGACAAAAGTATGGCACACCTGAAGCCATCTTGATTGGAATAAACTGGTAACACTTAAAACATTTTATTTAAAAAGGAACAAAATGATGGGGTTCATTTTGTCATAGAAATTATGGTTAGTGCTGTAGAAAGAAAAATTAGGACATGTTTCAAGTGTGATCTCAAATATCTTCCTGTTATATTTCAACAGGAGCAGCCTGTCAGTTGATGCCTTTGTGTTCTACTGCAGCTTCCCAGAGTGTTCTAAAGAACAACTAGAGCGCTAACAGTCTTACTTATGACAAAAGTATGGCACACCTGAAGCCATCTTGATTGGAATAAACTGGTAACACTTAAAACATTTAATTTAAAAAGGAACAAAATGAGGGGGTTCATTTTGCCATAGAAATTATGGTTAGTGCTGTAGAAAGAAAAATTAGGACATGTTTTAAGTGAGATCTCAAATATCTTCCTGTTATATTTCAACAGGAGCAGCCTGTCAGTTGATGCCTTTGTGTTCTACTGCAGCTTCCCAGAGTGTTCTAAAGAACAACTAGAGTGCTAACAGCCTTACTTATGACAAAAGTATGGCACACCTGAATCCATCTTGATTGGAATAAACTGGTAACACTTAAAACATTTAATTTAAAAAGGAACAAAATGAGGGGGTTCATTTTGCCATAGAAATTATGGTTAGTGCTGCAAAAAGAAAATTTAGGGCATGTTTTAAGTGAGATCTCAAATCCTCTTCTATTTCATTAGAAAATTCTGACATGCAGACTGAAACAATCACTTTCAATACCAGCAGTAGACTTCCAGTTAACTCCTTGGTGAGCAGTAGCTTTACTACAGTGATCTAATGAACAACTAGAGTGCTAACATTCTGAATTTATGGCAAATGTGTGACACATCTGAATGCCTTCTTGATGGAATCAAAGTAAAAAACTGAAAGCATTTCCTACTGAGGAGACTGTAGTAAATGAGGAAATTAGGAAACTTCATAACAAATAAGTCTCCCAAGATGGCCACCAGAGAAAAAAGAGCCCAAATGTAGCACAAATATCACCCAGAGGTAGCCCACGTATAGCCCAATGACAGAAGTGTGCAAAACACTTTTTATTTTTTGTTTTTTGCAGTTTTATATAGTGCAGACTGGTCAGGTATTGGAGTGCTTTACATGAGCATTGGTTACATCACACAAGGACAAATTCATGTTGGTTGACCCCTACACTACCCAAACACCACTGCACTACCCTAAACCCTAAAACACTAACCCCAGAACGACCCCCCTTCACTACCCAAACACAACTGCACTACCCTAAACTCAAAAACACTACCCCCAGCACGACCCCCTACACTACCCAAACACCACTGCACTACCCTAAACCCTAAATCTACCCCCTACACTACACAAATACCACTGCACTACCCTAAACCCTAAAACACTAGAACCCAGCACGACCCCCTACAGTACACAAACACCACTGCACTACCCTAAACCCTAAAACACTACCCCCTACACTACACAAACACCATTGCACTACCCTAAACCCTAAAACACTACCCCCAGCATGACCCCCTACACTACACAAACACCACTGCACTACCCTAAACCCTAAAACACTACCCCAGCACGACCCCCTACACTACCCAAACACCACTGCACTACCCTAAACCCTAAAACACTACCCCCAGCACGACTCCCTACACTACACAAAGACCACTGGACTACCCTAAACCCTAAAACACTACCCCCAGCACGACTCCCTACACTACCTAAACACCACTGCACTACACTAAACCCTAAATCTACCCCCAGCATGACCTCCCACACTACACAAACACCACTGCACTACCCTAACCCTAAAACACTACCCCCAGCACGACCCCCTACACTACCCAAACACCACTGCACTACCCTAAACCCTAAAACACTAACCCCAGCATGACCCCCTACACTACCCAAACACCACTGCACTACCCTATACCCTAAAACACGACCCCGTACACTACACAAACACAATTGCACTACCCTAAACCCTAAAACACTACCCACAGCATGACCCCCTACACTACACAAACACCACTGCACTACCCTAAACCCTAAAACACTACCCCCTAAACTACACAAACACCACTGCCCTACCCTAAACCCTAAAACACAACCCCCAGCATGACCCCCTACACTACACAAACACCACTGCACTACCCTAAACCCCCCTACACTATACAAACACCACTGCATTACTCTAAACCCTAAAACACTACCCCCAGCATGACCCCCTCACAACACAAACACCACTGCACTACCCTAAACCCTAAATCGACCCCCAGCACGACCCCCTACACTACCCAAACACCACTGCCATACCCTAAACCCTAAAACACTACCCCCAGCATGAACCCCTACACTACCCAAACACCACTGCACTACCCTAAACCTTAAAACACTACCCCCAGCACTACCCCCTACACTACACAAACACCACTGCACTACCCTAAACCCTAAAACACTACCCCAGCACTACCCCCTACACTACCCAAACACCACTGCACTAACATAAACCCTACAACACTACCCCCAGCACAACCCCCTACACTACACAAACACCACTGCACTACCCTAAACCGTAAAACACTACCCCCAGCACGACTCCCTACACTACCCAAACACCACTGCACTACCCTAAATCTACCCCCAGCACGACCCCCTACACTACCCAAACACCACTGAACTACCCTAAACCATAAAACACTACCCCCGGCATGACCCCCTACACTACACAAACACCACTGCACTACCCTAAACCCTAAAACACTACCACCAGCATGACCCCCTACACTACTCAAACACCACTGCACTTCCCTAAACCCTAAAACACTAACCCAGCATGACCCCCTACACTACCCATACACCACTGCACTACCCTAAAGCCTAAAACACTACCCTCAGCACGACCCCCTACACTACTGCACTACCCTAAACCCTAAAACACTACCCCCAGCACGACCCCCTACACCACCCAAACACCACTGCACTACCCTAAACCCTAGAAAAGAAACCCCCACCCCATGCCCAATACCCCTTACCTCTCACTCCTTGTGGTTCCTCTCTCCTCGTAGTTCCTGCTTCACGTCGTCTCTGAGGGGCGGTGCACGTCGTTGTGAGGAAACGGAACAGCCTCTGTTTCCTTACAACGACATGGATCGTCTACATGTTTTTTAGAATGCATGGTCATTTACCATACATACCTTTACAACAAAATTTGTTGTAAAGGCATGCCTGGTAAATGATCATGCGTTCTAAAAAAATGCGTAGTAATGACTTTGTGATGTACAACACATGCGTGGTAATGCATGCGTTGTAATGGTATCGCAAAGTAAAAAAGTCGTTGTAACGGCTGCTTACCGATCGAAGCTGGCCCCTGTTCTTCAGTGAGACGTTTATTTGATTAATTAGGAGGAAGGAATGTGTTTTTTTTACCGAAAAGTGCATTCCCGGCTGTTGTATTGTGAAAGTGTCCGCGTGGCCTGGTTTCACTTCCGGTGAGAGAGTGGAAGAGTCTGTTTGGATCTAAAGGTTCTGTTGTTGGACGGGGCCGGCGCGACATGTCATCAGAAAACATAGCTAATGGAAAGCGTCCTCCCTGAAGTGTGGAGCAGTGCCATGAGAGGTCAACAAGTGTGCGTCCCACCGCAGTATGACCGTACCGCGTGACCCATGTGCCACCTCCAGGGTCCGGGAGGCAGAAGCGGCATCGCAGGTCCTCTTGAAGACCGTTGTAGCACTAATTCTACATTTTGGTACTAGGGCATTTTAACTTTGTTGTTCCTGCCAGATACAAAGAGAAGATCCTGTGTTATTCAGTGCCCTCGTTACCTTTTTTGTGGGTTGTGGTGCTTGTCACTTTGCTGCCCCGCTGGTGCACACGACTGGGCACCCCACCTCGTGTGCCATCTGCAGGGCCTCTGCCCTCGGATCACTGGTTTCGGTTTCTGGAGTGGCAACATAAACAGTTGCTCCCAAAGGACTAGCCTGAACACTTAGGTGAATATCCCCTGCACCAGCATTCCACGGAAATTCTTTCCTAGCTCTCCCACGTCAACAAGGACGTCATAATTGCACGGCTCCGCTCGCGACACCGTATGACGTCATCGGAGCCATAAGAGAACCTCGTCGGCATGCTGACGTCAGTTCCACCCATTTTTTCCGTGCCACCGAGGCAAACAGGGGACCGAGACATTTTCACATGTATACATAGTATAATAAATATATATATATTCACTGAAAAAACCATAGGTTTCAGGCACGTTATAGTTAGAAATTAGCATTTAAAAAACCTTAGAAATTCACTGAAAAAACCATAGGTTTCAGGCACGTTATAGTTAGAAATTAGCATTTAAAAAACCTTAGAAATTCACTGAAAAACCATAGGTTTCAGGGGCGTTATAGTTAGTTGGACATTTCACTCGTACAAAACCATAGAAATTCCCCCGTTATAGTTAGTTCAGCTAACTATAACTTGCTCGCCCGCAATGCACTGCTGATGACGTCACATATTACATCACTCATGACATGGTCAGTGACATCACTCATGACATCACTGATGACATCTCAAATGACATCACTGATGACATCACTGATGACATCATCCAGTGAATGTGTGTTTTTCTGAAAATTAAATATGCTTTATATATGTATATCTCAAGGTCGATGGAAGAATAAATGGGTATATAAGTGTCTAAATGGATGATTTTGTTTTGTAAAATTGATTGTATAACTGACTAAGTGTATCTTAGTGAATACATGGGTTAGTGAGTAATGTTTAAATATGAAAATATCTGTATCAGTCTCTCACTTTGTGTATAAGTGGCTGCATGGGTTGGTGAGTAGCTACATGAGTGTCTATATGGGTTATTAGTTGGTTTTTTGAGTATCAGTATGAGTGTCTGAGTGTCTGTATGGTTCGGTGGGGGGTATTACTTAGTGCATAGATGCATGAATGAGTGACTCATTGCATGTGTGACTATGTGTGTGAGTAACTCTATGGATGAGTGGCGGTGTGTAACAGGATGTATAGGTGTATGAGTACATATGATGAGTGAGTACATGTATGAGTGACTGTATAGGGACTGTTTGTGAATGAGTGGATGTGTGTGTAGATCTTGGAATTACTGAATAGGTGTGTTGTAACTGGTATTGGTATGTCCATTGTTTTGAAAATGTTAGTTTGTATTTTTGAGTGTGTGTATCAAAGGTTATATTAGGGTGAGAGGAGGTCTGCCACTCTATCACAAGGATGATGACATCAGTGATGTCATCAGTGATGTCATTTGAGATGTCATCAGTGATGTCATGAGTAATGTCACTGACCATGTCATGAGTGATGTAATATGTGACGTCATCAGCAGTGCATTGCGGGCGCACAAGTTATAGTTAGCTGAACTAACTATAATGGGGGAATTTCTATGGTTTTGCACGAGTGAAATGTCCAACTAACTATAATGCCCCTGAAACCTATGGTTTTTTCAGTGAATTTCTAAGGTTTTTTAAATGCTAATTTCTAACTATAATGTGCCTGAAACCTATGGTTTTTTCAGTGAATATATATATATATATATTTATTTATTTTTTTAACTGAAAAACAAAAGGTTTAAGTCACTTTATAGTTGTGCTAAAATGTCAGATAAAACTTTAGATTTTAAGCTCTAAAAAACACTGAAATTCACCAGCAATAGTTAACTAAAGTACCTATACCTTGCGCCTCCGCCATGCACAGTTTGTCATCCATGATGTATCATTTAAGGTGTCGCACAGATGTTATGATTGATGTCATACAACATGTTATACATGTCATGAGTCACGTAATATATTTGAGGTAATAAGCAGTGCATGGCGAGGGATCGAATTATAGTTACTTCATTAATAATTGCAACATGAACATACTGAGAGTGAACTATAAGAGAATCTATTCAGAGCAACATTCAGAGACTATTAAGAGAGGGTCACAAGCAGAGGGGGTTACCTAAACCTTTTAGACTTTCTAAGTTGATAGGCTGTAATTAATCACCCAATGCATTGATGTGCCACACAACAAAAATGGAACTTGGCAGAACACATGACAAAGATCGGATAAAAAAGGGCAGAGAGAATAAAGCTTACATGACAAAGGAGACAGAGAGAAAAAGGAAATGCTAAAGAAAACAGAAAAAAATAAACCATATTTCAAAGTGAAGAGAAAAGAAAGACAGAGGCATTTCTTTTCACAGACTTTTACCTGTGTAGTCTTTGAGGCACCAACTCCGGGTGGAGAAGAAAACCAAATTAACATATTACTTTAGGTATTTGGGATATGTATTGGGCTAATAGCTTATTCAATATCAGGAAGACAAAATAGACCCTATTTCACAAGTAAAAGTTCCCCAAAGAAAGAAAGGCTTTTAGGGCTTACTAGGATGTTATGGTCTTGTAAGCAAAGCTAGTAATCACCTCATTTTAATCATATTCCATATGGAACTGTTTTTTGAACCCCACCCTCTGTTTACAGGTTACTGTCACTGTGCACTGAATTCAGATGTGCATAGTAGGGACTGGCTGCAGGGCATGTGAAGCAGGGTTCACTACATTGCATGACCTATGGCCAGACTGCATGCCCAACCCATCTCGGGTGGCTCATCCCAGCTAATCACAGTCTTTGGCATTTGCAGCTGTAGTAGACCACAGTTTTCAAGTATCCAGAATGGCCCTGGGCAAACTTCAGTGTCCAGTACCCAGACTCCAGGGCAAGCTTTACATGCCTTTGCAGAATCCATGTTTCCAATGCCAGATCTCTTTATCTAGCAATAGGTGACCGTGGGTCCATAAAGCTAGCCTAAGACTTGAAGCACCAGGCAGTGAGGATTGAATTGTATGTGGGATTCTTAGCCTGGATGTGTGACCCCAGGACGTCTTGATGGGTACCATGAATCCAGCTACTGGTTCCATGCGCCCCACGGCAATATTGCTTTTTTCCCTTTTTTTGATCATTTACGCACGGGCTGGAGGCTCAGAGTTTTCTTGTTCTCTCCCCTTATGTAACCTTTCACATTTTTAATTTTGTAGAATTCAAGGACCATCTCCCCACATTCTATTATGACAGTTGGAACCGATATTGCTGCCAGCCAAAGAGATTGTTTTGACTTTGCTGATCCAATTCTGGACTGCGATCCTGAAATGGGCAAATGGAGAAAAAAGTCCATCCATAACTCAGGTTTGAGTATTTTTCAAGTGTTTGGGTCTGTAGAGATCTGAAAATTCAGATTCATGGAACACTGTGAACTAATGATCAAGATATTTTTAAAACTTGATATCTTCATGCCTACCCTAAGCACCTTTTTAAATGCTGATTTCTAAGAAAAATGACTAAACAGATTTACACCAAACCAAGCAAAAGTACTTCCTTGAGAAAAGTTTTACCTTCATCCCAAATTTGGAGTAATTGTGTTCAGCCACTTTTTCTATATCAAGGAGCAAAGAATCCTTTGGGAACTAAAATGAGAACCAGCACTTTTGGGTCTTCTTTCAAACTCGCATGCAGATTCCTAGAACTGTGCTAATGTTATCAAAAAACAATAAATCACTTTTCATTGGAAACTCTGACCTAACCATAACTGCACAGGATATTTAAAGTACAAAGCATAGGGAAGAGAACCATTTGTATTTAAAGCATGTACTATTTAAGACAGCATTAAAGCTAGGAGGGTACAATTCTGCAACAGATAACATAGAAGGCATGGGACACCACCAATATTTTACAAGGAAATCCAAGTCTAGAATGAGAACAGTTGAAAGAAGGCATAGACGTCAATGTCGAAGCAGTTGGTGGAGACATTTTTACA
The DNA here is from genome assembly GCA_963921515.1 of Calotriton arnoldi. Classification (NCBI taxonomy): domain Eukaryota; kingdom Metazoa; phylum Chordata; class Amphibia; order Caudata; family Salamandridae; genus Calotriton; species Calotriton arnoldi. Next base: position 119,437 of record CAWUFW010007466.1, on the reverse strand, counting down.
GGTAAGCCTAAGCTTTCAATGCTGCAATATTATCTCAATGGTGCAACTGTTTTCACCATGCTAGATCTCACGTCAGTCTATCACCAGGTTGCTCTACATGCTGATTGTAAACCACTCACATGCTGAACAAAACCTGAAGTGGCGTAAAGCATAAGAGGGTGCTCTTCAGCTTAATAACTGACTCTGCTGTCTTTTAGAGAACAATGCATACATTGTTTAAGGAGCAAACAAATGTGGTGTGCTTCATGATGTCATTCTCATATTTGGTGAGAAAAAGAAGGAACATGATGAGACTTTACTTAAGGTTCTTATCATTTTGTAAAATAGTTGGTTAAATATTACAAAAGAAAAGTGTAGATTTGAAGTGTTTCCATACACTGTCTAGGGCATTGCATTAGAAAAGACAGAATTGGCCGAGGTTTCCAAGCTAAAAGACAAAGGCCAAGTCAGATCATTCCTCAGACTGGGCGAGTATTGTGCAGTTAGTAATATCAAAGATGCAACAGCAGTGGCTCTTGCCTTAAACCCATTTGACAGTGGGAAGAGATCTGTTATAATGATGGACAAACTTTCTACAATGATAGGTAGTAAGCAACAATAGCATACGGCCGGACCTCTAAGAGGTGTGCAAAGTAACTACTCTACAGTTCAAACAAAGAAAAGGTGGGAAGTATAATATAGGACATATATATGTTTCTGAATTCATCATTTGGATGGCTGACCATCCATTGATCGATCTATCTATTCCCCATGAGTGGTTGCAGGAGAGACTCCTCGGTTATGAAATGGCAATACAGGTTCCAGGAATTTCATTTTTGTGTGGAATATACTCCCTGAGCAAGAAATGTTTACCTGTGCAGGAGGATTGAGCATAGCTTAGATGATAGATGGGATGGAACATGGTGGTTTCCATTTGTGAGCTATCCAAAGAATGCATCTCTAATGTTGTATGGACTTTGGGAGCCAACACTGATGAGGTTTTTCAACAAGTGACAGGGTTTACAGAATCTGCTCGGTCTAACAAGAAGAGTTTAATGGTGGAGCTTTTAACATTTTTCAGTGTGACAGAATAGTTGTTAGTGTATGACAGGTTGTTGATAAGAGAGGTACTATTGGTGGTTTCCAAAGGTTTGCAAGTAAACATTTTGGACATAGCCAATAAAGATCATCCGGGAATGAACATCATGAAGAGGAGACTTCGGAGTAAGGTTTGGTAACCTAGCATAGACAGAAATGTGGAGGATAAGGTGAAATTGTGTGCTGTGTGTTCTATAAGTGATAAAGAAGGTCATGTAACATCCAAGGGAAAACTTGACCAGGCTGGGCAAGGTATGGGAAAGGTGTCATTGGATGTTAAAGGACCATTGTGATTATCTGGGAGTATTTGTGGTGCTAGTAGACCAATTTTCATATTGCCCATAATATGAAATAGTAGATCAAGTAATTGCCAGAATAGTGATAGGTTTTCTTGTGGAAATATTTGAGAGAGAGTGTTTCCCAAACTTCATACTAACAGACAATGAAGTGCAGTTGACATTGGCTGAGATGAAGAGGTTTCAGTCTAGTGATGTATAGACCTCATATTCACCTTAGTCAATCATCCACAGTGCATTGGCATAGTGGAAAGGTCGATTTGGGTACTAAAAAGTGGTGTGCAATTTAACCCTGGCAAATGGAAAAATAAACCCACACAAAAAAACCCTGGCAAATGGAAATCATTGGAGGAAGAGTATCAAAGAATTGGCATATGTGTGTCACACCTTTCCCAGAAATGTAGGAAGCAAATCCTCTTTTGAAAAGATGAGAGAATGGATGGCAGTATCCAATCTCAAGCAGCCATATATAAAGGGCGACTGAATGGATTGGAACAGGAGAATGAATGTGCTTGTGTACCAGAGAAGAAATGTTTTATGGGGAAAGATAAGGGGGTGAACTGTGAGTAAAAGATAATGTGTCCGGTTTTAAGGGGGTGATTGGATGAAGGATAAGAAGGGGACGATGGTATTGTCGGGCCTCTTTAAATTCTCATAGCCTTTAAGGGTGCCAGAGTGGGAAGCCAGATTGTTTAGTTGTCTGATGGTAACATGTTGAAGGTAGTCAAGGTATTGAAAGTGTCTGAGCCAAGCCAGAAAAATATCTGGATACTGTTAAAAGGAGATTGAATGGTACTAGTTCAACATCAATAGATACCAGACAGAGAATGGAATTGTAGAGAAATGTTCACAAAAACACTGCCCACATATGCACCCACCCTCCACGGTGGAGGGGTTATCGGACATAGCGCATATCTTGTTGGATACATGAATTTCTTTTTTGGGTTGTTTTTATATGGGAATGATACGTGTTTTCACATATGGTATGTATTTTCCTTTATATTTGTGTAACTCTTTTATATGTATTACATTGTGAAATTGTGTAATGATTGCACTGACAATAGGAGATGTGTGGCATTCTAGATTCAATGTTGGATTCAGGTGTTTACATTTGTGTTGGACCTGGCCCTTTTTGAAGGGTCATCCCAGAACTTTTTGCCTTCCTCCCCTATTTTTTCTGACCTGTTGTTGGCTGTTTTATGACTCTGGGCACTTTACCACTGCTGATCAGTGCTAAAGTGCATATGCTCTCCCTGTAAATTGTTATATGGATTAGTGACTCCATGATTGGATTATTTGATTTACTTGTCAGACCCTAGTATAGTGCACCATGGGTGCCCAGGGCCTGTAAATCAAATGCTGCTGGTGGGCTTGCAGCACTGGTTGTGCCCCGCTCAGAAGCAGCTTGTAAAGTGTGTCTCAGGCCTGCCATTGCAGAGCCTGTGTGCAGTCTGTGACTGCCATGTCGACTTGGCAAGTGCACCCACTTGCCAGTCCCTAAACCTTCCCTTATCTTCATATCAGACACCCCTAAGGTAGGCCCAAGGGCAGTGTGCATTGTAAGTATAAGGTAGGACATGCCCTGGTGTGTGTGGCATGTCCTAATAGTGAATTACAGCCATTTTCGTTTTTCACTATTGCAAGGCTACCTGTTCCCCATAGGCCAGAATGGGCAGTTAGATTATTACATCTTATAATCCTAAATGACCCAGGGAACATGGTAGAAAAACGAATTCAGTATGCCTGAACTCAGAATGATAAAATACATCTTTTAGTGAAGTTGATTTTAACATTCTGTGTTTGAAAATACCACTTTTAGAAAGTGTGTATTTTCTTGCCTAAACCTTCCAAACCTGCCTCTGCTAGGTTGTGTATTGTGTGTCTGGCTTTGTAAGTGACAGGGGCTGGGGGTGGCTCCAGGAGACAGGGTGAGTCAGCACAGGGCTGAATAGAGAGATCTGCATCCAAGTGGTGGGAGGAGTAAGCACCTGGGTCTGAATAGGGCTGTGCCTGCCTTCCACAATGCTGGCTCCGCCTCCTGCTGGGCGACTGAGCACCCTGCCCCACATTCTGAAAGGAAAGAAGGAGTCCTGTAAACAAAGTGCTCCAGGACTGACCAGAACTGGTTTTGGACTAGGCAAAGGCCTAACTGCCTTCAGAAAACAAAGAGAAAAGGTGTATAAAAAGGGGACCATGACCCCTAGGAAATTAGATCACTTCTGGAACAACAAGACGACCCTTTTGCCAAGGAGAAGAACCGAGGAAGCTGCAGGAGTTGGACTGCCCCTCTGCCAAGTGTGCTGTTTGCTGGGTTGGCCTGCAGTGGTTTCTTCATTGCCAAGGAAAGGAGAAGGAACTTTTAAAGAACTTTCATCATCTTGCAGAATATTACTCCAAGGGCTTGAATTTGTGCTTGCCTCCTGCTGAAGTCTCAGGGCCAAAAGACTTCACCACCAGCTCCCTCCTGAATTTCGTTGCTGGGGATTCTGTCTGCTGAGACCTGTGTGTCTCTGGGAGCTGGAAGCGCGACGCAACAAGAAGAAGCATGCCGCCATCGTAGCTCTTGTCGTCGCAACACCGGAGAAGCGTGTCGCCGCCGCAGAGGCTGCCGCCGCATCACCAGAAAAGCGTGTCTTCATCAACAGCCGCTGAGTGTCACATCACCGGAGAAGCGTGTCGCCACCGCAAGGGTCGCCGTCGCATCACCGGAGAAGCGTGTTGCAGGGCCTGTCGCGGCTCCAAAGGTACAGAGTTCGCCGCACGGCCTTTGGCGTGCACGCATCGTCTTCACATCGTCGCATCAAGGGCGCCATCTTATTGCGTCACAACCTGAGTGTCGCATCGCATCACAGCGCCATCTTGCGCATCGCAACCGGAACGCAGCACAAGAATCAACGCCTCTACTCCCCTCCGGTAAGGAACGGACGCATCCCCTACTCTGCGCAAGCATTGAGGCGCGACGCATCGCATCCCCCGAAGTACGGAAACCGACGCATCTCCTTCCCTGCAAGCCTTTTGTTTATTTTGCGTTACGCACCCAGGTACTGTTTGTGAGAATTGTGTTGCATTTATCATCAACTTGAACTAAGTAACTTCACCATCTTTTAAGAGTATTTTGAGTACAGTATTGTGGATTTTTGTCGTTTGTGGTCTTGTGATAAGTCTATATAAAGAATACTTATTTTTATAAAACCTGTGTGGTGTCCATCTGTAGTGTTTTCACTGTATTACTGTATGTGTTCACAAATGCTTAACACACTGCCTCTTAGATAAGCCTGCCTGCTCGTGCCAAGCTACCAAGGGGGTGAGCAGGGGTTATCCAGGTGTGTAATCCCCTTTCCCTGACTTAGAAGCAAGGGTCCCTATTTGGACAAAGGTGTATACCATTGCTAACTAGAGACCCCCAGTTCTAACATTGGTGGTCAGCGGTGGGATTTGGACCTGCATTTGTGACTCATATACAAATGATTGGTGTACACTACTAGTGAGTGCAGACCAAACGCAACCACATACGTTTTTGGTAGAATTTTTTCCATGGACTGTTATTTTTTCTGAGAGACTGCCAAATTCTTACTGCCATGAGCAGACCAGCATCCGTTGCATCTATGGATCTAGAGTTTGAGGAAGAGAAGTTGGAAACCTATTATTTAAAACAGCTAAAGCACTTCTGCAAAAAATTTAAAGTTGCTACCCCAGGCCGTGCCAAAAAGGATGGATACCAAAAGGCGAAGAGGGCCTGGGTAGAAGCCAGAAATACCTCTGGACTGGTGGCGGAGCCAGTTGAGGATGCAGATGGGCAGCTGGATAGGGCATTTGTTCCAGCCAGGGCAGGGGTACCGTACCCGCCTGGCAGTAGTGTCTCTTCCCAAGACCTGTCCCCAGAAGAGCTGGAAGACAGGGAGAGAAATAGGGTGCACGAGCTGGAGATGGCCAGGCTCGAAATGGAGGGTCAGAAGGACCTAGAGAATAGCAGGTTGTCCTTGGAGAGAGAGAGAATGTATTTGGAGCATGAGAGAATGTTGAGGGAGTTGGAGCTTAAAGCGCAGGGCTTAGGAATCAACCCCTCTGGTGGCAGCAAAATTATGTTTTCTAGTGCTGAGAGAGTAGTGCACACAACCAGAGATGTGGCGCTTGACTTGGAGGGGGTTAACATACACCAGGAGGTTCAGGGATCTGAGGTAGCTCCAGTGGTTCGCTTTGTCCCGGAAGTAGATGGGGGCACTGGCGCAGGGGTTCACGGTCCTAGTGTTGGGAGGGACACTCCACTGACCCTAGATAAGAGGGGCAGGGAGGGAGGTTCCCCCGTGGTTGAAGTCCTGGTGTGTGAGTGTGAGGACCGCCCAGAAGAGTGTGGGTTGAGTGACAGAGACAGTCAGATACTGTCTTGCTAATCTCAGGAGCGTGGTGTGGGGTACGTGTGCAAGGCACTGGAGGGTGAGGTGAAGGTAAGCTACTGTGTGGGGTTCTGTGACTCAATTTGTGGAGAGCATATTGTAAGTCCCTATTTTCCAGAACTAGGCCAACACCTGTTGGAGTGTGAGTTCTCTGACCCCAGGGAGCTCACCTGGGAGGCGGACCTTTTGGTGGATTCCAGAGGTCCTGAAGAGGTATTGGGGAGTAACCCTAAGGGGAGTGGCTCAGGTATCTTCCAACCCAGTGTGGTGGGAGAGGTGCAGAGTAGCCCAGCTAGGTCCCGTAGTAGTGAGAGGGGTGGAGGGCCTCACGTCCTGTCTCAGTGGAGAAGGAGTGAGTATGGGACTGGGTGTCCCAAGGTGCCCGAACCTCAGTCTCAGGGCCTGGATGGTTCCATGAGGGAACACCAGGTAAGGAACCTAGTCTGTCCTGATGGCCCGCCCGTGGAGGGGGAGCTCCTAGTGTTGGGTGAACTGGAAGTGTCTGTAATCAGGCCTCCATCAGTTCTGGTGTCTGGCAGTGCCACTCCAGTTGAGAGGGTGCAGGAGTCCAGATTGAGGGGTGAGAGGGGGAAAGAGCCCCCAGTGGAAGAACTTTTGGGTCAGGGGCCAGCCAGAAGGGCTGAGCCACCAATGAGTGACCATGGTGACGCCACTTCTGCCCTGGGGCATCTTCGCGCACTGTCAGTGGGACAGGAGGTCGTGAGCTCTGCGCCAGGCAGACTGTCACACGACACATTAGTTATGTGTCACCCTCGGGGGGGCATATGTGCTCCCAGTGAAGTCCTGGTTCGCCGGGCAATTGTTCAACCGCAGGGGTTAGTCCCTGGGTTGGGGGGCCAGGTTCAGGTGTTACCTGACCTGGAGGGAAGATCAACTGTAAGCAGTGTCCTGACCGATTTGGCTTCTAGGGGCACCACTCCAGGTGGGAGGGTGCAGTACTCTGGAAGGGGGTGCAGAGGGGGGGAGTCCTCGCCTCTGACCCCGGTTCAACTGAAGGGTTTAGACCCTAGGTTGGAGGGCAAGGTTCAGGTGTTACCTGACCTGGAGGGAAGGACAACTGTAAGCAGTGTCCTGACCGGTTTGTCTTCTGAGGGCACCTCTCCAGGTGGGAGGGTGCAGTACTCTGAAAGGGGGTGCAGAGGGAGGAGTCCTCGCCTCTGACCCCGGTTATGCCTGAGGGTTTAGATCCCAGGTTGGTGGATCATTTTCAGGGTCCAGGCCCTGAACTGGTGGGTCAGTGCCAGGATGTTATACCTGACCTGACAGGAGGGAGAGGGGACAAAGGGTGCCAAGCACCTGGGGCTACTGCCCCCGCTCTTTGATGCCACAGAGGTTTGAGAGCCCTGAGAGGCATAAGGCCTGGGTCTCATCACTGACTACTGTCAGTGACCACTGTAGCTTACTGTCTGTCTGTTGGGACACACCTGTGAGCAAGTTAAGGTTAGGTGCTGCACAGATGGTGTCCACAGGTGAGGAGAAAGGTTCCCCATGGGTTAACTTAATGGAACCTGAGAGTATGGACAGAGGTAGCCAAATAGGTTCAGATTGGCGTAGAACTGGAGTATGCCCCTGCTGTTGTCGGCCAGGGTCCAGGTTCTATCGCCCAAAGCAGCGAAACCCATCAAGGTAGTGATTGGTCTACCCTGCGTTTTGGCTGGAAGGGGGTTGTGTTGGACCTGGCCCTTTTTGAAGGGTCATCCCAGAACTTTTTGCCTTTCTCCCCTATTTTTTCTGACCTGTTGTTGGCTGTTTTATGACTTTGGGCACTTTACCACTGCTGATCAGTGCTAAAGTGCATATGCTCTCCCTGTAAATTGTTATATGGATTAGTGACTCCATGATTGCATTATTTGATTTACTTTTCAGACCCTAGTATAGTGCACCATGGGTGCCCAGGGCCTGTAAATCAAATGCTGCTGGTGGGCTTGCAGCACTGGTTGTGCCCCCCACAGAAGCAGCTTGTAAAGTGTGTCTCAGGCCTGCCATTGCAGAGCCTGTGTGCAGTCTGTGACTGCCATGTCGACTTGGCAAGTGCACCCACTTGCCAGTCCCTAAACCTTCCCTTATCTTCATATCAGACACCCCTAAGGTAGGCCCAAGGGCAGGGTGCATTGTAAGTATAAGGTAGGACATGCCCTGGTGTGTGTGGCATGTCCTAATAGTGAATTACAGCCATTTTCGTTTTTCACTATTGCAAGGCTACCTGTTCCCCATAGGCCAGAATGGGCAGTTTGATTATTACATCTTATAATCCTAACTGACCCAGGGAGCATGGTAGAAAAACGAATTTAGTATGCCTGAACTCAGAATGATAAAATACATCTTTTAGTGAAGTTGATTTTAACATTCTGTGTTTGAAAATACCACTTTTAGAAAGTGTGTATTTTCTTGCCTAAACCTTCCAAACCTGCCTCTGCTAGGTTGTGTATTGTGTGTCTGGCTTTGTGAGTGACAGGGGCTGGGGGTGGCTCCAGGAGACAGGGTGAGTCAGCACAGGGCTGAATAGAGAGATCTGCATCCAAGTGGTGGGAGGAGTAAGCACGTGGGTCTGAATAGGGCTGTGCCTGCCTTCCACAATGCTGGCTCTGCCTCCTGCTGGGCGACTGAGCACCCTGCCCCACATTCTGAAAGGAAAGAAGGAGTCCTGTAAACAAAGTGCTCCAGGACTGACCAGAACTGGTTTTGGACTAGGCAAAGGCCTCTCTGCCTTCAGAGAACAAAGAGAAAAGGTGTATAAAAGGGGACCCAGACCCCTAGGAAATTAGATCACTTCTGGAACAACAAGACGACCCTTTTGCCAAGGAGAAGAACCAAGTAAGCTGCAGGAGTTGGACTGCCCTCTGCCAAGTGTGCTGTTTGCTGGGTTGGCCTGCAGTGGTTTCTTCATTGCCAAGGAAAGGAGAAGGAACTTTTAAAGAACTTTCATCATCTTGCAGAATATTACTCCAAGGGCTTGAATTTGTGCTTGCCTCCTGCTGAAGTCTCAGGGCCAAAAGACTTCACCACCAGCTCCCTCCTGAATTCCCTTGCTGGGGATTCTGTCTGCTGAGACCTGCGTGTCGCTGGGACCTGGAAGCGCGACGCAACGAGAAGAATCGTGTCGCCATCGTAGCTGTTGTCGTCGCATCGCCGGAGAAGCGTGTCGCTGCCGCAGAGGCTGCCGCCGCATCACCAGAGAAGCGTGTCTTCATCAACAGCCGCTGAGTGTCGCATCACCGGAGAAGCGTGTCGCCACTGCAAGGGTCGCCATCGCATCACCGGAGAAGCGTGTCGCAGGGCCTGTCGCGGCTCCAAAGGTACAGAGTTCGCCGCACGGCCTTTGGCGTGCACGCATCGTCTTCACATTGTCGCATCAAGGGCGCCATCTTATCGCAACACAACCTGAGTGTCGCAACGCATCGCGGCACCATCTTGCGCATCGCAACCGGAACGCAGCACAAGAATCAACGCCTCTACTCCCCTCCGGTAAGGAACGGACGCATCCCCTACTCTGCGCAAGCATTGAGACGCGACGCATCGCATCCCCCGAAGTACGGAAACCGACGCATCTCCTTCCCTGCGAGCCTTTTGTTTATTTTGCGTTACGCACCCAGGTACTGTTTGTGAGAACTGTGTCGCATTTATCATCAACTTGAACTAAGTAACTTCACCATCTTTTAAGAGTATTTTGAGTACAGGATTGTGAATTTTTGTCGTTTGTGGTCTTGTGATAAGTCTATATAAAGAATACTTATTTTTATAAAACCTGTGTGGTGTCCATCTGTAGTGTTTTCACTGTATTACTGTATGTGTTCACAAATGCTTAACACACTGCCTCTTAGATAAGCCTGCCTGCTCGTGCCAAGCTACCAAGGGGGTGAGCAGGGGTTATCCAGGTGTGTAATCCCCTTTCCCTGACTTAGAAGCAAGTGTCCCTATTTGGACAAAGGTGTATACCATTGCCAACTAGAGACCCCCAGTTCTAACAATTTGATTCCAGCATTTAACAAGAAGTTAGTTGCAGCAGGTCCTCTCTCATGTAAGCTGACTTATCTAGTGGTCCAATGAAAAGTTAGCGAGACTTGGATGAGGATACATACTTACCTGGATACATTAGGTGGCCACTCTGATTCCAGAACTATTTAAACCATTATTGTTAAACTTACAGTTCCTTAGATATTTTCCAGGTTTCAAGTGAAATCAGTTTATTATATGAGTGCCCCAGATTCTTTTGGTATGCCAGTCACTGCAGAATCTTGAACTCATTCAGGAATTTATGAAATACTGGTTCCTTAAGTTGAGGTAGTCTAAGGAAGTCTGACATGGTTCCAAGTGCATATACAAAAGGGTATCCCAATAACCCCTTGAGACCTTCCTGATGATGGCCTAGCATAGTCACTTACTTAGAGACCGAAACTTTGATGCATACTCCCCGTCTAGTTCCACACATAATTAAGTTCCATTTTGCCAAGAACTTAAGCAACTCTTGAATATTTATGGACACAAATCTGTGCGAGAGCCAAGTAGGACACATATGCACCCTAGCATTGTGCGTGGCATTATTATTTTTCTTCTGGTCATATATGAGCATATGCTGCAATTGAACCCCTCATGAGTATTGAATTAACATGATGACTACATGATTAAAACTATTTGTTCTCACTCATACAAGTAAACTGCAAATCATTTTCTCATACATGATGATTGATTAAGCCTACATTGATTGCTATACTGGGGTTTAATTTCATCACCTTCCTCTCTAGGACTGCTACAGCTAAGTGTATGAGCAATTCGTTTTGGAGCAAGTGTTTCAAAAGTATGGTTCAAAATATGCTAGCTTTCTCTAGTGGGCCAAAGAACAATGACTTGTAGCCAGTTTGTTTTAGGACTGGTTACTCTGAAATGTCTCTGCTTCCACATGTCCATCAACCACTAAACCACCAGTGATCCTATTAACTAGACTCTAAGAATAATGACTTTGGACCAGTTTCCCTTTGCCAAAAAAGATACTTTCATTTTGTGGGTTGGAAATCACCGTTCTCGTGGGTTAGTGGGTATTTGGTTTAGGGAAAAATATTGGAAGCTTGGGCTAGATTACTTTTGGGAAATTGCTTTTGTACCCTACGGGCCGTATTATACATGCAGCGCATTTTCCTTCATTGCGTTGGGCGCACCTTTTAAAAGGAACGCCTGGCGAAATGAAGGAAAATGTGCTGCATTATGAAATATGCACTGCCCCCAGAGCAGCCGTGAACTCCGCCTGCCCTGGGGGCAGCGCATTCATGTGAAGAACGGAGCAACTGCTTTGAAGCCACTTCATGTTTTCACAGTGCAGGCGGCAACCCGCCTGCAATTTGAAGGGGAATAGAGATCCCCTTGCAGGCGGGTGCAGTGACTTACTGCACCCAACTGCAAGGGGATGTCTGTGGGGTCCATGGGACCCCCTTTCTCCCCTCCAGAGGGCTGCCATCAGTGCGCCTCATGAGAACTTCTTTGCCTCTGCGTCCGTGTCTGCAATACGGCGCAGGCGCAAACGCCTGTTGCGACCCTAGGTCACTTGTATAATACGGCCCCAGGAGTACTGGTAAATTAGGAAATATGGCATTTCTATCATAAAGCACAAGATTTGTTTGAAAACAAAATCTGCATAGCACATAATCTGTTGGTCATTAACGTGACTACACCATTTTCTCATTTTTCAAATAAAACTTATTATTTTTTTAAAATAATACTTATGGCTGCATCTCAAGTTTATTGAGAGCAATAATTGTGTTAGATTGTGCCTAAGTTATATTGCCACTAACATTTCCTGCTCAGGGGTGTGAGAAGTTGTGAAGTCTGATGTCTCGTAAAGCCATGTATAATTTTAAATAAGGGCAACTACACAAAGTGCAAAGCTATTGTGAGAAATTGGGTCGTTGGTTGTGGGAGTGAGCCCTTCTCAAGCAATCCTTAACAGGGTGAACTACAGAAAGTCACTTAATTAACCTGTGCTTAAAACTCTGGCAGCTTGGCATAAAAGCTGTCAGGCTTACTTAGAGGCAAACACAAATCAAGAAAAATCTGACAGCAATTTAAAACAGTAGAGTAAAATTGAATGGATTGACACCAAAATGATGAAAATTCTATCAGTAGAACCGGAGATATGCGATTTCAAAGACTTAAGATAAGTATAGCGTCTTAAAGCACAAAGAGCCACTCATGGTTATATGGTCCTGCGAGACTGTGTGAAAGTCACTAGGTCAGGCTGACCGCAAAGGAGCATGGGCTGGATGCATGGACTAGGTGTGCCCCACTGAAAAAGTTACCTTCTAAAGTCCAGCACTTAGAGTTCTGTTCACAGTGGATGAGGCCGCGAGGAGCAGGCAGAGTGTCATGGACAGTTGTCGCTGTAGAGTGAAGAGGAGGATGGGCATCGCAGACAGTCATCACTGTAGCGTGAAGAGCCTGTTGTGTTGTGTAGTTCCTATATTACCCATGCAGGACCTGCGCGTTTAGAGAACATATACTGCGGGCTTGGTGGCAGACTGACTCTGTGCACCCCCACCGTGTATGTTATCCTAGTTTTTGCATTAGCTAGCTCACAGTGCCACTAGTGTCTCCTCTTATTGGGGAGAGATTAGTTTCTGGCAACCTTAGAACATGACAACCCTGATCCCTCAGAATCGTGGAAACAATGTACTACCTCTAGCTTAGTCATTCGTGCTTACTCATTCTGTTTGTCTCAGAGAGGTACACAGAAGAAACAGTCGGGCGTGTTACAATAAGTATTTATTGCACAGTTGTTCTTCTCGTGTACAATATATGTGCTGCAGAAATCAGTAGGCAAAAGCAGAGATATATTATCAGCAGTATGATAAAAGCAAAGGGATAGAACAGTTCTACCATATTGCGATAATCATGAGTACATACATGAATATAAAAGCATTATGCAAGTGCGCGTACTCCTACGATGCCTACCTAGATGTACCTGTGTGTACCTAGCATATGTGTGTAGGTCTTAGAAGCTAGGAGCCAAGAATCCTCCTAGGATTTAGTCGAACCGCCATACCTGAATAGAGAGAGTGTGGGACCCCGTCCTGGTCTCGGGTTGGACACCCCGTCTGGGTTGTGTCAGACCACTGTCAGCTGGAGCAACTGCATGCAGGAGCCTCAGCGTCCCTGGTCAGTGTGTCAGCATGGAAGTTTCGGTTCCCTCTGTCTTGCCGGGGCAAGATGTGGTGTATTTATACCCTGAAGACACTGATCTTCGTGCAAGGTTTGTATTGGTCCTCCATTAGGCTTTAGGAAGACGTCAGGGGTGAACTCTGTACATACATATTATGCAGGTAGAATATTCTTAGAAAGTCATGCATAATTTATGAGTACAGTGTGGGCCTGTGTTTGGGAAAAACCCTGGTGCCTGCAAAACCACAAGGCAGATAACGTTCAGCCCTCAGAGCACGTTGTGTACTGGATGGGACCAATGTAGGTGAAATAGCATGCCTATATAAGGAATCATGACTATAATAGGACATGTATGGTTATAACCGTAATAGGGCATATGCGGCTGTGACCATAACAGGGCAAGTATGAATATGACCATATTAGGGTAAATATGAATACGGCTATTTTAGGGCATGTATAAACGAGCCTACATTAGGGTCTCTATACGGGATATAACACCCACTCCTCTTCCGAAAAGGATAATAATGACCATACTATAAAATCTGGACAATTTAAAATATTTTTAAAATCGGTAAAAACATGACTTTAAAAACTCGTTAAAAAAATATAAAAGTGTTAAAATTCAGCTATTTCCAGTTGCCACTTTTAAAAGCCAATCACTGTCTCTTCATAACGTTGTATCACTATAAGCGGGAGAAGGCCATGCGTTCTACAAGCGACAGTGTCAATTTGTAAGGAAAGTTCCAAATTTAGATCGTTTATTTTGAAACGAGCAAAAGCTGAATTCTTTACCAGGACGCGGTGAGCCAATTCGAGATTAAGCATCCGGGCTGGGAAGCACATCCATATCCAGCTGCAGTAGACAAATCCAACGCCTCGCATAGAACGTCAATCGCACATAGATGGAATGTAGCACTGCCATCAGTCGGAGCTGCAGCATCTGGTGCAGCAGTTGTAACCTGTGTGCCTGTGGAGGAGTCGCCTAACCCAGCAGGAGCAAACGGCACCTGTGGATTCTCAAGGAATGCGTTCATCAGAATCGGAAGCCGCTGGGGACAACGCAGAGCATGGGCCTTTATGGGGTCCAGCATTGCATCCATGTCCGGAGGCGCGTCTGATGGAAATGTTAGACATAAATCCAACGAGCAGTCTTCTCCGCAGAACAGGCAACGAAGAACAGGTAAGATACAGTCTACCCAGACTGGTCTAAACGATAGAAACCAGGAGGCATTGAGTTCTCGTAGGCAAGGCAAGCCCAGAAGTTGTACCATGCGCTCACGGTGCTTCCGTTCAAGGAGTGTGTTCAACAACCCTTCTGGAATTGGGCCATCCATTACGTAGCAGTAGTATTATAACCAGGATTCCAGCAATTAGGAAAAGGATGAGCGGGAATCCTCTAAATACGCTTCCCAATACGGAGTGTATAAAATTTGGGATTACTCCGAGGACTGTCTGAAAGGTGCTTAACAGTCCTGACCCTATGGACTTAAATAGGTGTACAATACCGCTCGTATCAGACATGTTGAAGATACGACTAACCATTTCTGCGAAATGAATGGGGCAGTTTGTATGTATGAGTGCCTGTATCTCAGTCGAGGTCCTTGCAACTTGAAGTTCATAGGATTCTCGAGCGGAGGTTAAGGGCACGGGTTGCTGTAAAAGCATGGCTTTCAATCTGCTCAGAGTATCAAATTGTATGAAAGAAACATTCAGCGAAGGCCATAGCGGCGCCTCCCTGACTGTGTTCAGTGGCGGAAACAATACTTGCATACATCAAGTAACCCTGGAGTTAACAGTTACCAGCTAGGCGACGCCCGGAAGCATCCCACAGCAACCTTGATTATTTAGCATTAAGTAACTCCCATTCGAGAGCAGCTGGAAAACCGGCGTGATCATGGCCGCTGGGGTCCCTGACATGTGACAAGACAGGTTCGCTACTGAACCGCTACAGGCTCCGTGCAGAGAAATATCTTGATACATGAGAGAACCGCTTAAAACGTTCTTGCAGTTTGTACCACTCAGATACACTTCTCGATCCCTATTCCGGCATCGGTATCTATATGGTAACTCCCAAGTTTCCTTGATGTATCCCTTACCCATTTCTTCATATCTGCCTGCCTGCCTTTGCTCAAGGCAATATTGAAACTGAAACGTAGTGACCGGTAGAGTGATTTGGCCATGGATTAACCATTCAGTTGATGGTGATTCGGCTACTGTAAATGGTAACCTTTCCAGCTACTCAGTACGCAGCATTGTGTATTTGGCTCCCCTTTGTGCCATTTCTGTCTGTTTATCAGTTAGATTGTATTCTGAAAACAGACACGTGCTGTTTATAAAACGCCAGGGCACATAGCCTGCACGCAAAGATTGTAGCGTCCAGCTCAACATCATAATAGAATGTAGCTGAGATTGCCTGTGTTGTAACAAGGCCAGATCTTTTTCTAGTATGTCGATCGCCAAAGACACAATGTTGCCTAAGGAGTAAATCCTGGAGGTCAAAGTTGTTAACCCATTATCCACTACAGCTAATGCTTTTTCTAAGTTAATACGGTCTATTTCCCGTATCCTCTCTGCGGCCTCTTGTTGGGATATTTTCCAGTTCTCATTATAGTAGGCATAAAGGCCTGCATATATGAAACGTTTCTGACGTTGTTTCCTGGGTCCTAGTAGAAAATCTCTAAGATCCATGTCAGGTGTTAGTAAGGTCAAGTGGTGCTCCACTTCTGTGAGTGTTGAGGTTTCTAGCCAATCAAGGTACAACTTCCCACACTATAGGATGTCACTACCCCCGGGTGTTGTCTCTGTACATAGCGTGGATCTGGCCTATGGATACTAAACCCTTCGGTTGTATTCATAAATCTCTGTTGACAGATGTTTGTGTCAATGGGCTAAACCAGCCATTCCGTCCAATCAGGATCTGATCTGTTGTACTGGAAAATGTCATCTAATTTCACCCCCTGTGAAGTCGAATTCTGCCCCCCTCCCATCTGTGATGGTGTTGGAAACCCCGGTGTGTTCATTTCCTTGCCTTTGGCTAATCCAAGACAGGATGTTTGTTGCACAGTTTTGTTCAGAAATAACATCTGCTGCGGAATGATGCATGCTCTAAAAAGTGCTTCTATTCCCTGGACTTGCCAGTCCCTAGAACCCCAGATTGATTTTGAATCTATCGTGTCTTTCCATAGGTCGAAACCCTGTTTAGACAACTGGTTCAGAAAGGATGCAGAGTAAATATGTTTGGTGTTTGTTAACATAATTTTCTGAGCTGGTGTTTTCGCCACCTTATAATAAAATGACTTTGGGTCGGATGTGTTAAACCCTGAGAAGTATGTGAATTTCTGTGCAAATGCTTGCAAACTACCTTTTGGAGGTGTTGGGCAGTGTTCCCACTGGTGGTACTCAAATAAATGTCTAGGTATTATAGATTTGTGTAAGAAATGATCACCAAATTGTTGGTAACAGTACAATGTATCATAGTCTGAAGTACCTTTTTAACATTTCATTGCTCGGAAATGCAGCAGTTGTTTCTAAATCAGACATCATAGCATTTACAGTTTCAGTGTTCCAATCATCAGAAAATGTACTGGAGATAATGACATCACTTAAAGAAATTTTAAATACATGTTTTAGCTTCAAAAGTTCAGTCGGACCGAATACATCATAATCAATTTTGTCCCATACTATACTGTCCGGTATAGGAACTGCAGTGATGTTTACTGAAGACAAGTCTCTTGGTTCACGATGTGAAGATTGGTGTGGTTTTAAAATCAAATTGACTCTTTGGGCTGTAGAGCTTTGCTGGAGGTATCGTCCATTAATAAGCATACTAAAAGTTATTATTAAACCCAGCCAGAAAATGAAAAATAAAATCCCAGTGATATACCATAGTTCTATCCAAGGTGACACCAGGTAAGTCTTTCTAAAAAGACCAAAAAGTCAGTGAGTTTTTGTTTGAGTGATTTTTTGGCTGGCGTCGTTTCCGGCTCGCTTGGGTCCAGTGAAAACATATCAAAGTTCATGAAATAGCCAGAAGCAGTTCGATCAATTGTTGGAATTGCCTCAGGATTTGTTGAAATCGGATTTAGCTCTTGACGAGGCATGTTGACGTAGATGTCTGTATTAGGTCTGATTGCAACTTGGTTGTTAAGTTTATTTTCTTCTTGTTGATATACTTCTTGTCGAAGTGGAACGAGTTCCATAGCATTGTTGCTTAGTCTTTCATTCCGTACAGGTGGCTCTTCAAACGTGATGAGTCTTTCTGTTTGAACTTCTTGGATTGTAGCGAGAGGAGGGCGTCTGCTACTTTGGAGTCCACAAGGCCTACTGTTTAGTATCGGCCACATAGTGTGGTTTGATTAAGTCAATTGAGACAAATCTTTTCTCCTTTTTTCCGGCAAGAGGTGGCAGAAGTACAGTTCTTGTGCCGTGGATTGCAAGGACCGGTAAAGGCGTTCTGTATGATGGCCCAAGTTCTTTCTTGTCAGCAATCTTCTCTCTGACCAGATCCCCGATCTTTGGGATCCAGATAGGTCTTGCCGTTACTGCCTTGACTTCCTCAGTGGTGGCCTGTTTCTGGAGCACGTTACTTTGTTGCGTCCTGGATTCATTTAGATCCTGTAAAACAGCTAAACGATCATGGATATCAAATGGTTTTTGATCCGCCAGTGCGCCTTCACAATCAAGATCAGGTACCCACATTCTCGTCCCAAATAGGACCTCGTAAGGAGTGACACCTCCTAGAGACCTTCTTGGCTGGTTGTTGAGCGCGCGCTGTACCCCATAAAGGTGATCGACCCATCTACCGCCCTTGCCTAATACCCTAGCTGTTAAAGATTGCTTTAAGTCTCGGTTTTTCCTCTCCACAACAGAATTTCCCTCGGGATGGTACGGAGAGGAGTACAGCAATTCTACGCCCATTCCTTCCTTGGCCTCTTTGTAAGCCCGAGAGCTAAACGCTGGACCACGGTCAGAATGTAACGTGCCAACTGCGTATGTGCCGATAAAGACTCGCAAATCTTTTATAACAGTTCGAGCGTCAGCCGAGCGCTGAGGCCAAACCCATAGGAATCTAGAGCAGGAATCCACTGCAACCATGATATATTTCTTGGACCCATCCGATTGTAGGGGTCCGCAGTGGTCCAAATACACACATGCGAGAGGTTTGTCTGATTTTAGTAATGGTGTCTGCGCTGGGCGTGTTACGGTGGAGCCTTTCATCTGCTGGCAGATGTCGCATTTCAAGACATAGTCTTTAGTCTGCTTTGTTAACCCCGGCCACCAGTAGCGCTGTTTCAGTAAAGAAATAGTCGCTGTAACGCCTGTGTGCGCAGAACCCAAACCCTCGTGTGCTGCTAAAATTAAGCTCTGCCTACGATCCATATTTGGTATTACTCTATCCCCCACTCCAGGAATCTGAGCATATGGAATGTTTTGTGTACCTAACTTGTAGGAGTACTTGAGTGGGAATTTCTTTGGTACTGCTGTGCTGCCTTTGCGTGAAGCAATGACAGCTACCATAATATCTCCGTCTACTCTCGTTTTTGAATGAGTGACTGCAGCTACTGCGGCTGTGTGAACAGCCCCTTTTGTGGCTTCATCAGCCAATGAATTCCCTTCAATGTGAACGCCATCACGCTGATGACTCAGTGTATGTATCACGTGAGCCCTTGGTAGTTCGTTTCTCAACTCCACTACCTGTTCCCATAGCATTTTATGCTTAATTGTGCCACCTTTTGCATCTTTGAACCCGTTTTGTTCCCAATGATGTAGATATTCATTGTAATACTGTACACAGTAAAAGGAATCACACACAATTAGTGTGGGGGATTCGTGATCCGTATTTATAAGTGCCAGTATCAGTGCTTTGAGTTCTGCCAACTGAGCCGTGCAGTCTCCTAGAGACTGTGTCTTAGTACAACTTGGATGGAACTTGCCATCACGCATGCGACCTTTAACGATTGCACACGCAGCGCTGTAAGCTTGCTTGCTGTGGCTGGTTGAGCAGATCCGTCAGTGTAAATAATATATTCATTCTGATCGAGAGGCAAAATTTCATTTGGTAGAGGATATTCTTGTTCATATTGTAGGAATGCTTGTGTTTTTAAACTTGGATCAAATCTGTATTCAACATCTGTTGCAGTAAGAGAATTAGCCCATTGTAGCCATCTTGGATGTAAGGCTTTAGCATTTGGAATGCTAGCTTTTGTAACAGCTTCTAAAGCTGGAACTGGGGTCACGACAATTATGCGTTTTCCCTGAGCCAGAGCTCTTTCTCTTGCTACAGCGGTCTGAACTGCTGTCAGAATTTTTTCTGTTGAAGTGAAACACATCTCTGCGTTTGTGTACAGGTGTGATTTGTATGCGATTGGTACAGTTTCACCTCATTAAAAGTTAAATAAGTGTACCCGCATTGACCCGCTATGACTCGGATCACCAAATTATGTGCGTTTACACGTGTCTGTAAATGTTTTGAAGCGATCATGTCTTCCTGTAGGGAATGCAGGATATTTGTATGTTGCTGTGTCCACTGTCTGACTGAAAAATCAGGTTTTATTAAGTCGTAGAAAGGTTTTACTCTTTCTGCGTAATCCAAAATGTATGTTCGACCAAAATTTAGGAATCCCAGAATCGATTGTAAATTCTTTAATGATTTTGGTGGTTGGAGCAGCGCGCACTTTTCTAAAAAGTTAGCTGCTAGGGTTTTTCCTTCACTTGACAGCTCGTATCCTAAAAACAGGACACTGAGGTGGGCAATTTTTGATTTTTTAAAGTTAAATTTGTAGCCCTCAGCGGTGAATCCCATAATAATGGTGCTCACCCTGGTCAAGTGCCTCGGTAAGTCATCGTCCGTCAGATAAATATCATCCACATAGGACAATGCTTCTTCATCCAAATTTTGGAGTAACTCTGTTACCCTTGCTGAGAACAACCCCGGGCTATTCTTATACCCTTGGGGGTGTCGACAAAATTGCCGCTGGGACCCTAATGCACTGAATGAAGTCAGATACCTGCTTTCAGGCGCTATATTTTGGCAGAAAAATCCATTTGAGATATCAAGTGTTGTTTTGTATTTTTGTCGCACAGTGTTATTCATTAATGCTGCACTGTGTGCATTTTGAACTGCAAATGTCTTTGTGCAAGTGTTTAAATGTCTGTAATCCAAAACTAGACGATATGTATTGTCAGGTTTGGCTACGGGGAACAAAGTATTGTTCATAGGTGAAGTGCAATTTTCTATCACCCCCTGGTATTCTAGTTGATCTGGAATCTCCCTGACTTGTTTTTTAGCTTCCTGCTTTATAGGGTATTGCCTTTGAGCATTTGGGGAAACTTTTAACGGGATCATGTGGTGGGTTGAATTCTCATCCAAACCAGCATGATTTTTGTACAATGCTGGAGCAAGGGCAACCGCCCACTCCTGCGCATATGCATGTTTAAGGTGTATGGGAACGAGGTCGGAAAAGGCTGGAAAAATTACAGTTTCTCCCCTAGGGCACTCCATGACGAATGCTGGTGGCCAGTCTTGCTCTGCTAATAGGATGTCATATCCAGATGACAGATTTTTCCAAAATAGACCTTTGAGTTTTCTGGGCTTGTCCCCCTCCATCCGGAGTGTTATCTCATGTAACTTATGTGGGACACTTACCCAAGTATCAGGTGTTTCCACCGTGATATACTCACTCAACTCCGCTGTCACCAGAAATTACTTCAGGTTCTGGCGAGCTATCGTTACTTCTGCCGCGCTGTCTAGAATCGTCAGAACCCATACCCCGTTCAGAAGCTGTGTCCTCAGAATTCTGGGCATGTCTGATCTTGAGACCTGCTACCTTCTTTTTTTTGAACTGAGTTTTTTGTTTTTGTTTATCCTCTTTTTTAGGTGCGTAGTCCGCAGCGTGTTGCGTGTCTCTGTACTTTGTACGCTCCTTTGATCGTCCTTCCCTCTCGGAGTTTCGTGATGAACCCTGAAAGGAATGAGAGGAACTAGTATCAGTATCCTGATACCTGTCAGGTTTTTTAATATTATCCCTATTCCTGAGGTTGTACCTCTTTTCAGAGGGCTCCTGTTGAGGAGACCTACCTCTGGACTGAGATCTTGTGTCTTTAGACTTTTGTTGTTTTTTATTTTCCCACTTCTTTTTAGAAGAAGTAGGTGTTTGCTTTGTAGTGTCCTTTTCAGGACTGCCCACCAGTTGTGGTTTTAATGCTTTCCCACCTAGACTGTCTCTGCCTAGTTCTGCATATGAGGTTTCAATTATTTTGGGTAGTTCGTGTTGTTGATCCTCTGGACCGAACTCCATTAGGCGTTGGCGGATTGCCACTGAAGCTGCTTCCCCCTTAATGTTAGCTAGTATTATGGCTGAGACCTGTTCAAAGTTGTTTAGCAACTTCATCCCTAAGTTAAGGGCAGGTTCTGCTCCGTACTCATTTTGTATCTGTCTCAATACGTCAGGTACTATTGCTATTGACGGGATACCATGTGTTTTGGTATATATGGCAGCAAAGACTGAACCCCAAGAGGTGCAATCCTCTAGCTGTGGTGTGATCCCCATGGGCAAGCAGATTGTTAGAATTCTGTGTTTATCACTGGTTGTAGTATTCGGGAATACTGCTTCAAGCTGAGTTAGTTTCTGAGCTATCCAGAATGGGATTTGTTTGCGTTTTGCCCATTACCGCGTGTAATGTTTGTGGAGTAATTTTATTAACTGTACTCTGGACTGGAGTATCTTGTGCTCCAGCTGGTGCAGGTTGAACTGTTAAAGTCCTCATCACGAATTGTGTGAGGTTTCTGTAGATTTTAATTAAATCTCTGTGTTGTACAAGAAATTCTGGCTGTGGCATTGTGCCAATGTCAGGATGTGGAGTGTATGCCGCTAATATGGGCCATGTGGCTCCTGCTCCTCCGAGTGGGCCTAATCTTGCTCTTCCTTGTACGTGGGGTAGGGCGCCTTTAAACCAGTAACTAT
This sequence comes from Calotriton arnoldi, assembly GCA_963921515.1. Classification (NCBI taxonomy): domain Eukaryota; kingdom Metazoa; phylum Chordata; class Amphibia; order Caudata; family Salamandridae; genus Calotriton; species Calotriton arnoldi. The sequence goes on along the minus strand of CAWUFW010007466.1, from coordinate 97,540 downwards.
GCTCCTGGTAAGTGAGCGGGTCCTTTACTTCCTCAAAAGGAGTATAGTCTGCTGGTGTTTCACCTTATAGGTAGTAGTGAAACACATTTGTAATTGCATTCGTTGCTTGGAATGTAACCCAAGAATAGAACACCTCTGTTTTATTAGATTTGTGTGCCTCAATCACGAAAATTACTGTACCACCCCTGGCTCATAAGCCATGTTCTAGAAGTTTTAGGGTGACTGCCCTTCTGAAATTTGGTGCAATTTGTATTGCCTCTTCAGGGTCTTCTTCTAAACCAAAGAGATTTGTTGCAACTCTCCCTATTGCGCTTGTTTCTTCCACCATTTTTAATTGGAAGAAGGGAAATTAAAGAGTTCTTAAAATAAGGTGTAAGTGCACAATTGTAGGAACCAAATGTCCTTCAAGCTTGAATAACCAACAGCCAATAAATAGTATTCTAATACTACTTAGCTGCGGCGGAGTTTGTGCCCACCTACTCCAGACGTCTCTGGGGTTTTGTGAGTAGGTTCTCTGAGAATAGCACGACTTAACTACTCAGATTCTACTGTTAAATAAGTACCCAACCAACGTTGGCGGCGCCATGTCGTGTAGTTCCTATATTACCCATGCAGGGCCTGCGCGTTTAGAGAACATATACTGCGGGCTTGGTGGCAGACTGACTCTGTGCACCCCCACCATGTATGTATTCCTAGTTTTTGCATTAGCTAGCTCACAGTGCCACTAGTGTCTCCTCTTATCGGGGAGAGATTAGTTTCTGGCAACCTTAGAACATGACAACCCTGATCCCTCAGAATCGTGGAAACAATGTACTACCTTTCGCTCAGTCATTCGTGCTTACTCATTCTGTTTGTCTCAGAGAGGTACACAGAAGAAACAGTCGGGCGTGTTACAATAAGTATTTATTGCACAGTTGTTCTTCTCGTGTACAATATATGTGTTGCAGAAATCAGCAGGCAAAAGCAGAGATATATTATCAGCAGTACGATAAAAGCAAAGGGATAGAACAGTTCTACCATATTGCGATAATCATGAGTACATACATGAATATAAAAGCATTATGCAAGTGCGCGTACTCCTACGATGCCTACCTAGATGTAGCTGTGTGTACCTAGCATATGTGTGTAGGTCTTAGAAGCTAAGAGCCAAGAATCCTCCTAGGATTTAGTCGAACCCACATACCTGAATAGAGAGAGTGTGGGACCCCGTCCTGGTCTCGGGTTGGACACCCCGTCTGGGTTGTGTCAGACCACTGTCAGCTGGAGTGACTGCATGCAGGAGCCTCAGCGTCCCTGGTCAGTGTGTCAGCATGGAAGTCTCAGTTCCCTCTGTCTTACCGGGGCAAGATGTGGTGTATTTATACCCTGAAGACACTGATCTTCGTGCAAGGTTTGTATTGGTCCTCCATTAGGCTTTAGGAAGACGTCAGGGGTGAACTCTGTACATACATATTATGCAGGTAGAATATTCTTAGAAAGTCATGCATAATTTATGAGTACAGTGTGGGCCTGTTTGGGAAAAACCCTGGCGCCTGCAAAACCACAAGGCAGATAACGTTCATCCCTGAGAGCACGTTGTGTACTGGATGGGACCAATGTAGGTGAAATAGCATGCCTATATAAGGAATCATGACTATAATAGGACATGTATGGTTATAACCGTAATAGGGCATATGCGGCTGTGACCATAATAGGGCAAGTACGAATATGACCATATTAGGGTAAATATGAATACGGCTATTTTAGGGCATGTATAAACGGGCCTACATTAGGGTCTCTATACGGGATATAACAGTTGGGAGTCGCGAACTGTTGCTGCAGTAGCTTCGTGGGGCTGCTCTAGCGTGAAATGGAGATCTCGAATTGTTGGTCATAGCTGGCGGTCGTGGTAGCAAGAATTCACCGGAACTTCGCATCGGCAGACAGCGTGGGCAGCAAGATCTTGGCAGGAACAGGCTCAATCCTCAGGAGCAAAGAGCCCAAAACTTCAGGACTTCTACTTTTGTTTTAGAAGGCGCTCCACTGATGCCACACGAAGGGTGCAGGACCTGAGGGGCACCTCTTGCAGATCAGGAACTCACTCCAGCAGAGGCCAGCAGTGCTCAGGCAGCTCTAGTTGCAGGTCCCGGCAGGTCCAGTTCAGCAGGTCAGCTATCCCCTTTCAGAGAGGTCTCTAGAGCTCGTTGTGCCCATATAGATCAGAACAGGTTAATTAGCTGACCCTTGGAGTCACTTCAGCCTGGAATGAAGGGTGCAGGTCCAGTCTTCCTTCTTAGACAGCAGGGCAGCCATCAAGCAGCAGGGTAGTATTCTGGCAGCAGGGCAGCGGTTCTTCTGTAGTGTACACAGATCCTGGAATATTCCAGATTGGATCTGAGGGTCCCTTTTTTATACCTGGTGCCCACTTTGAAGTGGAAGAAACTTCTGGTGTTTTCCCCCAGAGAAGTATCTGGAATTTCCTGCCACCCTGACCGGTCCCCAGGTTGTCTGGGTGCATAATAGGATAGTGTGAAGTCCTTTGTGTGTGAGCCAAGGCAGTGTCTTTGAAGTGCAAGTATGATAGGTGACAGCTCCGGACCCCCCTGGGCCAATCCTGCCAACACCCAAACCCTCTACTGTGTGGCTATCTGGTAGAAATACACAAAGACCAACTGCCAACTACACCTAGTCATGTGACCCAGGAACAGGTTGCAGGTACCAAATGGTTAGGGCAAAAAAATGCAAACATTCTAAAAGTGGCATTTTCAGAATTGTGATTTCAGAACCAACTTCACCAAATGTTACATTCCTACCCTAAAAGTTATCACTTATTAAATGTAATAAGGTAATGCTATGTTATCCTGTGGGAGAGGTAGGACTTGCAACAGTGAAAAATGAATTTGAGAGTTTTTCACTACCAAGACATGTAAAAGTTAAAAGTACATATCCAACTTTTTAAAGACAATGCATAGTGCCCTATGGGCTGTTTAGGGCCTACCCTATGGACGACCTATATGTTTTAAAAAGGAAGGTTTAGGCTAGGCAAAAGGTTTATTTTGCCAGGTCAAAATTGCAGTTTATAACTGCACACACAGGCTGCAATGGCAGGCCTGAGACATGTTTAAAAGGTTATTCGGTGGCACAATCAGCCCTGCAGGCCCATTGGTAGCATTTAATTTACAGGCCCTGGATACATGTAGTACCACTTTACTGGGGACTTATAAGTAAATTAAATGTTTCAATTTGGTATAAGCCAATTGTATCATGTTTAAAGGAGAGATCACAAGCATTTTAGCACTGGATAGCAGCGATAACGTGTGCAGTGTTCCAAAGCCAACAAAAATGAATTCAGTAGGGGTGAAGGCAAAAAGTTTGGGGGTGTCCCTGCAGAGTGGGCCAGGTCCAATGGCTACCCATAGCTTCTCATTCTCTTGTTTTCGCAATTAAAATATAGACGAATATCTAGGCCCTGATTACAAGTGCAGGGCTAAATTCCGATCCCAGTGCAAACACGTTTGCCCATGGATCAAAATTACGATTTGTGTGATATCTATCGCACCTTCTGAGTTTTCCCTGGATAAATTCCAGAAGGTCAAACATGGCAAAATTTATTGGGGCAAAACACCTGTAAAAAAACAAAATATGTGGCATTTGGTTTGTGAAATAGCGATTCCGCATGGTATGCCTCATTTTAAAGGGCGCAACCTGTAATCAGCAATAATTATCACACCTTTTAAGATCTGAACCCTGTGGTATCAGATTCTAAAAGGGCAATAATAATTGCCTTCTCAGCCCGGCACTCGTAATGAGGGCCTTAGTGATTATTCACATCCCATAAGGTAGAGAAAACAATGGTTTCTTTAATCTCTATTGCCTACCATATCAGATCACCAAATAACACAATTGAAAAGTTATTAGTGTTGGAATAAATTCAGAGAGGTCTGGAGTCAGGAGTGCCCTTAGACAAATCCAGACATATTATCAAAATACTGTACTCTAGGCCTTCTAAATGAATGTGAGAGGTTTTTTTATGTTGCTTTTGAAACAGACTATGAACCACTTTATTTTGAGAACTGAACTGTATTTAAATTTTAATGTCATCTTCCCAATTAATTCCTGCCCACCATCCTGTCTCCTTGTCTGGAGGAAGTTGCACCATTTGTACTCTAGTTTACTCTTCAAGAAGCTTACCTTGCTGGAAGGCACAAAGACAGTGATCAATTTTAGTAGGGGACATTTTTTCTAATGGCCCTCGCAATAAGAACAGTAAATAAGAAACAAATAATGATTGCAGGAGGATATCCTTAGCAATAATGTTCACCTTATGGACCATTGCACCATACATTTGTTATGATTTAAGAGATAACTTAGAGTTATACAAAAATTATTTCTGTAATTATATCTACAAGAATACAGCTAAGGTTTGAGTTCATCAATACTTCCTATCCACATATCCTCAACAAGGTATCATCGTTCAATATACGTATTAGTTCATGCAGTACAATGTTACATGTGACACTCTTTGCAAATGTTCTGCAGCTGACCCACTCAAATGCAATACCATTGGCATCACACAATTATTCAAATTCTAGTGATGCCATGTCTAAACTAATACACGATTTTTGAAAATTATATATGTACTAGTTGTAGAATACCCAATTTTACTATTTTGCTACAACCAGACGTGGAGTCTGGTTGTAGCAAAATAGTAAACTTGGGTATCCTACAACTTGTACATGTATAACTATATCAATAAGATTTTTATTGCTTACCCTAGAGAATATATTACTAGTCTTTGATGGGTTGATTTAAAAAAGATGGATACAGACAGCAACACATCTACTGCTGCAAGTGCATGGTGATTGTACGTAGATGTAAGATAGAATCTACATGGGTGAAAAACCAGCAAAATCTTGTTGGGGTTGAAAAAACACCTACATGACTCTGGAGAGCAATTGTTCCCTCTGCATATACTACAACCTGGCATGTGTGCTGAAGGTCCACTGTGACATAGAACATAACCCAGAGTGGGACTCTGTGGTCCTGTGAGACAATCCAGCAGATATTCCTTTACTGTGTGTCAGACTACACTCAGCTCACGGGGCCAAGGAAGACTGGCAGTGGCAGCAGCAACATATTGTAATGGCAAGACCTGCCTTTCTACCTGTTACCAGTAATAGAGAGCTTTCTACTGGCCTCTCCTGTTTTTAATTAGTCTATCGACCCCCTCCCCTGCAACTGGTTTCTTCACTCGACCCATTTGGGAAATGGCTGACATGTCTGTTTGCCCTATCTGTGTGATGTTTGTTGAGTGTTCATGCTGTATATTACTGTGGCAGCGAGGAATTTATTTTGATTCCTGCACATACATGGTACCTAAGATGGAGAGAGTCATGTGTAAATTGCAGGGCTCCACCCAAAGTTGAATGAATATTTTATTTATATGGTTATTCATATCCATTTGAAAAAAATCTTATAAAACCATGTTACAATACATAATATTTTCTTTTCCAGTTGGATTCCCAAAAACTTTAATTGAAACAAGAGTAGGCATGGGACACATTGAGTAACATTACAAGCCAAAGGCTGTAATTTAAATGGATCTGATCCAACTAATAACAATTATTTCTGTTGTACTATTCTTGGAACATTCACAGACAACAGTTACCAAACAGCATATAAAAATTTAACAAATCTGATCTTCAGCTGAGGTTGCTCCTGTATGCGATATTACAAGTAGGGGTGGGTGGAATGCGCTCAGTTTTACTCTGCGGAATTCCACTGTGTTACATCAAAACTCAGCAAAAATCTGCAGAGTTCCGCCCATCCTTAGTAATTAGCCCATGCATAGTTAAGCATATTGTACATTATTAATGTGGTCTCAGACTGTGATTAAAGCTTTCGACTATAGTGTTTTGTAATATTTTGGGCTCTCTTTCAGTGCTCGGGAATCCACTCCAGCAATTGAGGAGTAAAACTCTCCAGCCTTTGAGGTAAAGAAAAGCAAGCATTGCTCTAACAGTGACATCTCTAGGCTAGTTTACTTTACAATGAGCCTCCGAAGCAGTAAAGGGAAAAATAACTGTGAAGCATTTTGTAGCAGGCTATCTGTATTCTTTTGAAGAACAAGCAAAATCACATCGGAGTTCTAAACATTACAAATCAGCATAGCCCACTACATCAATCACGCAATTGGCTATTCATTGGATTTACAATCTGCGACACTTGTGCTGAGAGGATATCACTCCAATCAAAAAGGCTTGTGGGAGCAGCCTAGAAAAAAACATTGGCAGCCTTCATCTTTCCCTCTGTGAGGGCTTTGTTTCACATATAAAACAAGAACTGCAGACATAGCGCATTCTGCAGTGATAAAGGGGCATATTATCAAGGGCTGGCGATATAATTATCGCTGCTTTAGCGTCCGTTTTTGGGCGAAAAGCGGCGATAATTATATCGCAATATCATCAAGGACACGCTAGCGCGTGTTTCCTTGATGTAGAGCCCGTTTTCACAGCCTCGCCTCGCATCGCTAATGAGATGCAAAGAAGGCGTGGCTGTGAAAACAACACATGTTAATATCGCGAAGGCAGCTTCGCGATATTAACAAGGAGGAATACAGCGATAAAAAAATCGCGCTACCTCAGCTTTAACTCAGGAATTTAACGTCTGTTAAATTCCTGACTTACTCATACTTATCATGGGAGATGGATTCTGCTGATACGACCACAGGGTCGTATCAGCAAGGATATACGCCGTTTGCAGGGAACATCGCTGGAAAACCAGCGATGTTCCCTGCAAAACGGCGATTTCCCGCTATCGCTGGAATTCTTATCGCCCTGGAGTAACGCGTTGTTAATAACGCGCTACCAGGGCGATAAATTCCAGAGATAGACGGCGATGATTATCCTAGCGCTAAGCCGCTTTGCGATAATTATCGCCGTCCCTTGCTGATATGCCCCAAAGTTATCCGGAGTGCACATGGGGCGACAGCGGAGCAGAGTAGTGCGCTGCACGTTGCATGGGTAAAAGACTATCGTCAGTGCCCCACTAGTACATGCAGAGAGAAAGGGGAGGTCTCTGCTCACCAAGGTGCATAACCATCCCACGCTAGGCATTGACTAGGATGGGTGAGTGGTGCTACAACATAAGGAATCTGGGAGCTGCAGAAGTGCATTAGAAAATATTGCACTTGCAATAAGGCTTACAAGATATCTATCATGTTTGAGATGGAGCATCTGTCTTTCAAACTAAATCAGGTCCATTATTGACAATTTAAAGTTATCGACAAATTAGGCAATACAAGGGTTATCTAATGGAAAAACCCAGTATTCTTGAGCAATGTATGTGATAATGCAAATGATAAAGGAGTGCATAGTCTACAGTGTCAGAGTTTTATCGGACACTCCCACTCTTTTAAAGGTAATAAACGTCATATAAAATCTTAAATTCATTCCATCTTGCTTTCGTCAGCTGTAATAAAAGTATGCAAAATGTAGAATAACTGTGGTAGACCACATGTGAAGGAATGCCAAAACCCCACTTTTGACAGGGTGAATAAAGTATAAATAGACATGTCAGGGAAAAATATTTTTACTTGATAGAAAAAATAGTATTTTAGATTTTTTTTTAGCAAAATGTATAAAAACAATACTGAATCAACTGGTATAAGTTACGCCACTTGTCATTCTGGCCTATTAACATAAGTTACACATTTTTGTGAACTGTATGAGGATAAGAGCAAATCTTAAGTATATAGTAAGATTACTCTCAATGGCCTTATCATTTTTGTAAATTGCATTATCAGTCTTTAGTTAAATTTTCATAAGATTTCAAATAAATCACTCCCATAAATGTAAAGTATTTAAAACAAACACTTAAACATATTCAGTAAATTTATGCTGAGAATGTAAATATTGTAAAATATATATATAAAAAACGAATATTTTTATAAAGTAAAAAATGCAATGTAATAAATATTTTGAAAAAAAAGCACAATAAAAATTGATTTACACAATGAAATATTAAAACTACATAGTTTTAAATTACATGTATTCAAAATATCCTACAAACATTTGAGGATAATATGTAGCTAACTAACTCCAATCTAAAACTATAAAAAAGAAACAAATAAAAACAATTCAAACAAACCATTCTGACTAAAACCCTTCAAAATGATTAGAGGTCTAAAATGTATTATTCTATCTCCAATGTAGCAATCACTGGAGAATGTTGCATAATCTGTAGTGAGCGGACAGATTTACTAATCTAACTCCAGATGAACAATGATGAGGAAAGTGCGCACTTTGGAGAGGTGGGTTCAAATTTAGGGGCCCATTAGGATGGTGGTCGAAAAATCACCCCGACCGCCATGGAAGTGGAAAACAACCGCCCGCCAGCACCGGGGAGAAACCGGCGGCCAAATTAGGATCAACCGCCCAAAAACACCGACCGCGGTGGAACGGGGGAAAGAAAAAACGCCCGTAGCGGGCGGAGATGGCCAAAACACGTCCGCAGCAGACGGATCCACGGCGGAAAAACACCAACCCGCCGCAAGGATAGCGGAGACACCACACGTGAAATTAGGATATCCCCGATGGTCCCGCGGCACGTTCCGCTGTTTCCGACCGCTGCGGTCGCTAACAGTGATGAATGGGAGAGCATGCGGAAGAGCTGCAGCAAAGCCACTGCCACGGATGCTCAGTGACAAATTTGGTGGACGAATTAAAAAACCCACAATAAGGCCACAAAGTGCCCACACCAAAGTAGCCATGCCACCCAAAAACAAAAAACACACCCCAATGACACAACATTGCAAAAAAAATAAAAAAATACAAGGACAACCCACACAACACACCTGAGAGCACTCCCACATGTGGACCCACCCACATAGCAGAGCATAAAACCAGCCCCTTCCTTGACCACAATCCTCTGCACTACCCTACAACTGCAGGGCCCAACCCCTGAGAACAAAGGATAGGCAAAGCTACACACCATCACCACTCACACCATTCACAGCACCACCACCACTTCCACACCTGCACCCCTAACCCCTTTGCACATCACAGACCATACACATCACCACCACCACTTACACCCCTGCACCTATAACCCCTTTGCACATCACACACCATGTCAACACATAAAATGCCCAATTTCACAGAGAGTGAGTTGAAGGTTATGGTAGATGAGATAGTCAGAGTGGAACCACAACTGTTTGGTAGCCTGGTCCAACAGACACCATTATCCACAAGGAATCAAATGTGGGCAAGGATAGTCCAGAAGGTCAATGCAGTAGGGACCATCCCAAGATCCAGAAAGGAAATCATGAAGCGGTGGCATGAATTGAAGAGGGTTCTCAAAGAGAGGAGGACCAAGAACCGTGAGCTGGCTGACAGGACTGGCGGTGGCACTCCCATACCACAAAAACCATTCACCCCATGGGAGGAGAAGGTGCTTGCCATACTGCATCCAGAGAGTCTCACAGGAGTACCCGGGGGAGTGGAGGCTGGTAAGTGCAAACAAATGACTACCACCACACTGCTATGTACTGCCTTGCACAACTACAAAGCTACACCTCCTAGGACCAATTCCATTCATCTGCACCACACACTCACAAAAACATGTCTCATAGATCCAACATTCACCCCCTCCCAATCACCACCAATGTAGCTAGCAACATTACTATGGGTGCATGTGCACAGGCAGCCAGCACTGCAACTCCCACCAGGCCCCCTTGTCCCACACCTCAGCAAGATGGAGCACTCCCCCACCCCACCCAGAAGCATGTGTCAGCCATTACATCACCACCATCAAAGTAACAGGTAGGTAGCCATCTTGCCATGGAGGGCTGTTTGTGGGAGGGAGGCCTGTACTACTACTCCCACCATGCCCCCTGTCCCACACCTCAGCAGGATGGAGCACTCCCCCGCCCCACCCAGAAGCATGTGTCAGCCATTACATCACCACCATCAAAGTAACAGGTAGGTAGCCATCTTGCCATGGAGGGCTGTTTGGGGGAGGGAGGCCTGTAATACTACTCCCACCATGCCCCCTGTCCCACACCTCAGCAGGATGGAGCACTCCCCTACCCCACCCAGAAGCATGTGTCAGCCATTACATCACCACCATCAAAGTAACAGGTGGGTAGCCATCTTGCCATGGAGGGCTGTTTGGGGGAGGGAGGCCTGTACTACTACTCCCACCATGCCCCCTGTCCCACACCTCTGCAAGATGGAGCACTCCCCCACCCCACCCAAAAGCATGTGTCAGCCATTACATCACCACCATCAAAGTAACAGGTAGGTAGCCATCTTGTCATGGAGGGCTGTGTGGGGGAGGGAGGCCTGTACAACTACTCCCTCCATGCCCCCTGTCCCACACCTCAGCAGGATGGAGCACCCCCCACCCCACCCAGAAGCATGTGTCAGCCATTACATCACCACCATCAAAGTAACAGGTAGGTAGCCATCTTGCCATGGAGGGCTGTTTGGGGGAGGGAGGCCTGTACTATTACTCCCACCATGCCCCCTGTCCCACACCTCAGCAGGATGGAGCACTCCCCCACCCCACCCAGAAGCATGTGTCAGCCATTACATCACCACCATCAAAGTAACAGGTAGGTAGCCATCTTGCCATGGAGGGCTGTTTAGGGGAGGGAGGCCTGTACTACTTCTCCCACCATGCCCCCTGTCCCACACCTCAGCAAGATGGAGCACTCCCCCACCCCACACAGAAGCATGTGTCAGCCATTACATCACCACCATCAAAGTAACAGGTAGGTAGCCATCTTGCCATGGAGGGCTGTTTAGGGGAGGGAGGCCTGTACTACTACTCCCACCATGCCCCCTGTCCCACACCTCAGCAGGATGGAGCACTCCACAACCCCACCCGGAAGCATGTGTCAGCCATTACATCCCCAACAAACAAACTTACAGGTAGGTAGCCATCTTGCCATGGAGGGCTGTTTGTGGGAGGGAGGCCTGTACTACTACTCCCACCATGCCCCCTGTCCCACACCTCAGCAGGATGGAGCACTCCCCCACCCCACCCAGAAGCATGTGTCAGCCATTACATCACCACCATCAAAGTAACAGGTAGGTAGCCTGGGGGAGGTAGCTTGGGGGAGGGAGGCCTGTACTACTACTCCCACCATGCACCCCTGTCCCACAGTCCAACAAGATGGATCTCCCCATACCACCCAGATGCATGTGGCATATAATGGATCACTTCAAATAAACTAACAGCTAGCTAGACATATTATTCTGTCTTGTGCCACCACTGAGCAGGATGCAAGCCTCCACCACGCACACACAGATGTGTCACAAAACAAAGACAAATGCTAACACACAACAGGTAAGTAGGCAGTACGTGCACCTAGCCATTCGACACAAAAAGAATGGTGCCATATGACAACACCAGTCCTCTCAATGCACAAATATGCACACCAATCATATTGCCATGCACAGTGTGCACACAGCTAAGCAAAGGAAACTGTCACAGCAACCAAAGTGTGACACACCAATGCACATCTAGAGGAAAGACTGGGAACAATCATGCACAGCAATGAATGACAGGTTCAGTGCCATGGGGCCAGAGTAACAAGGACCATATGAAAAGTAAGAAAGCATGGTATGTGGTGCCAATCCAGATATGCACATGACAAGACAAAGGTATGCAGGAGATGACAATGGCCAGGACATGCCCAGATGTGACGGCTGACAGGTCATAAAAATCTACAAACTGTCCGCACAAAAATCATATTTTGAGCAAGGCCCTAGATGTCAACATGTCCCTGTAATCACAAATTATGCACGTGGTGCATGGTATATATTGACACCTCACACCATGGACAAGAAATGCATGTACCACCGCAGCATGTCAGGAGGCACAGTAGTGCACATAGGAAACAATGTGATGATCAGTCAACTGTGTAGTGTACTAACAGTGAATGACACACAGCTAACACAAAGCTTGCGGGGTGCACCCCAATGACCATTTCCCATCTGACCCACAGGTGACCAAGAATTGACTGCAGAGGACGACACCAGCAACCTGCAGGGCCAGTCTCCCCCTCCCCCCCTTCCCCCCCGGAACATCGACTCTCGGATGTTGACTCCCAGGAATCTTTGGACGAGGAGACTGAGGCCGGCCCATCTGGTGTTCCAGGGTGCAACAGGTCTCAGGACCCCATCGTCCCCCCCACCACACCTGCAGCTACAACAACCAATCTGCAGGCCCCTGCTGTTACGTCCGGTGCGTCCTCTACCACCACCACAACCACCAGTGGTGCCTGCAACACCCTCCCTGTCCCACAGGATGACCACCCCACCCCACCAACTGAGGAGGGCAGGGAGAGGATGTGTGGTCCAACAGTGGAGAGGCAACAGGTCCGTGGCAGCAGTGCAGGTGGAAGGGGCAGGGTCACCCACACACGATCACAGCCTGGGACCGAATCCCTGGACCACATCCACAGAGTCCTTGGGGCATATAAACGGGCCCAGGGACAAACGGCCCGGTCCGAACAAGATTCACGTGAGCTCCTCCTGCTGATGAGGTCCATGGACACCCGCATGGGACAAATTGTGGGCCTCTTGGGCCAGCTAGTGGCGGTACTGAGGGACAGGCCTGCGCCACAAACAACACCTCCCCCTCCCACTGGTGGTCTGCAGGCTGACAGTTCACCATCCTCCCCTGCGGCCACAGAGAGGGGTGAGTGCTCAGACCCCACTGGCCCTACAGCAGAGGCCCCCCCCTGCCAAGCGGAGAAGTGGCCGTCCGAAGAAAACCCTGGGAGTATCTGTTGGCAAAGCAGCTGCCAAACACCAGTCACGCAGCCAGCCATGATGGCAACCCTCTTCACCACTGCATTGACTTTTTGGACTGTCCTTCCCCACACTGCCTTGTGAATGGTATCTGTCTGTTGGACTGGGTCATCACACCTATGTGGTGACCACTCGATTATCTCATTTACCATAACTGTCAACTCACTGCTCCACTAATCACCTCACTGTAAATGTACCCCCCCTCACATGTCACCTTTGTAAATAAACAAATCCTTACACACATGTTGTTGTACCTGCTCCGTCTTTATTCCAGGATGTACAATTTTCACCATGAATACAATGTACCAGGGGACGGAGTGTATGTAGGCAAGGAGAGGTCGAAGGCACCTAGGAAAATACAACAGAACAACATTCACTAGTCTGGGTGTGGCATCACAGACATCACACAACACTTCACAACAAGAACAACCCACATGCACACATAACAATGGGCAACAAGTGCCAACATACACATCCTGTAGATGTTAATAAATGAACTGTATAGGAAACAAATAAGAGAGGTAGGTTATATATATATATATATATATATATATATATATATATATATATATATATATATATATATATATATATATATATATATGTATATATTATCTACTGGCGGTCGCCAGTAGATAGTTATAGTTAAAACCTATTATCCATAGGAAATCCGCGACATTCTATTTGAAATAACGTTGGAGCCGGTTGACGAATCTTCGCGAAAGTTTCCAACTTGTTGGGGCGCTCCGGTCCGCTCCTATCCTGAAAGTCTCGGGGTGATACGTCAAGCGGGGGCCGAGAAAAGGGGGTCCCAAACGCGTTTTCCCCATTCATTTTTCCATAGGAACCTTTAGTCGCAGCTACAGCCCGAACTGCTGAACGGAATTACACCAAATTTGGCAAAGAGGTAGCCCTTGGTTCAGTGTCGTGCCTTTTGCTTAAATGGTGTAAATCCGTTCAGTAGTTCCTGAGAAAATCAAAAGTAAAGTCACATATATATCTGGGCGGAGCCTAACCACACATGTCATCGTGAGATCTGATTGGCTGTCAGCACTTCATCCTGGAATTGCTGGCAGCCATCTTGGGACCAATATAAATGATAGTACCTCATTGAAATGCATTGTAGTGAATAGAAGATTTTGAGGGTCACCAAAAGGAGAACTATAAAGGGTGATAACAGGCTTTAGTTACATTAGAATTTATTTGTTGATGGTACCATACTAATTTCAGGAATTGTGGTGTATTCTAAGGTGATTTTACCATGTGAAAAACCTTCTGCTGGGATATCATGAATCATGTTTGAGAGAACACTATTTTCTCATGCTTGTCCCATGGAGGTTTGGAAGGTGCTCCAGAAGCTAAAATGAGAGCATATTTTCTGTAAATTCACATTATCTTTCTCAGTCATGTGAGAATGAAGTCTGACATTCTCAGTAAAACATGTACATCCAACAATGGCAGAGACTGTCAGTTGATTCCTTTGTGTTCTACTGCAGCTTCCCAGAGTGTTCTAAAGAACAACTAGAGTGCTAACAGCCTTACTTATGACAAAAGTATGGCACACCTGAAGCCATCTTGATTGGAATAAACTGGTAACACTTAAACAATTTAATTTAAAAAGGAACAAAATGATGGGGTTCATTTTGTCATAGAAATTATGGTTAGTGCTGTAGAAAGAAAAATTAGGACATGTTTCAAGTGTGATCTCAAATATCTTCCTGTTATATTTCAACAGGAGCAGCCTGCCAGTTGATGCCTTTGTGTTCTACTGCAGCTTCCCAGAGTGTTCTAAAGAACAACTAGAGCGCTAACAGCCTTACTTATGACAAAAGTATGGCACACCTGAAGCCATCTTGATTGGAATAAACCAGTAACACTTAAAACATTTAATTTAAAAAGGAACAAAATGAGGGGTTCTTTTTGAAATAGAAATTATGGTTAGTGCTGCAGAAAGAAAAATTAGGGCATGTTTTAAGTGAGATCTCAAATCCTCTTCTATTTCATTAGAAAATTCTGACATGCAGACTGAAACAATCACTTTCAATACCAGCAGCAGACTACCAGTTAACTCCCTGGTGAGCAGTAGCTTTACTCCAGTGATCTAATGAGCAACTAGAGTGCTAACATTCTGAATTTATGGCAGATGTGAGACATCTGAATGCCTTCTTGATGGAATCAAAGTAAAAAACTGAAAGCATTTCCTACTGAGGAGACTGCAGTAAATGAAGAAATTAGGAAACTTCATAACAAAGAAGTCTTCCAAGATGGCCACCAGTGAAAAAAGAGCCCAAATGTAGCACAAATATTACCCAGATGTAGCCCACATATAGCCCAATGACAAAAGTGTGCAAAACACTTTTTATTTTTAGTTTTTTGCAGTTTTATGTAGTGCAGACTGGTCAGGTATTGGAGCATTGCATCTTAAAACATGACCCCCTACACTACAAAAACACCACTGCACTACCTTAAACCCTAAAACACTACCCCCACCACGACCCCTACACTACACAAGCACCACTGCACTATCCTAAACCCTAAAACACTACCCCCAGCACGACCCCCTACACTACCCAAACACCACTGCACTAACCTAAATCCTAAAACACTACCACCAGCACGACCCCCTACACTACCCAAATACCACTGCACTATCCTAAACCCTGAAACACTACCCCAGCATGACCCCCTACACTGCCCGAACACCACTGCACTGCCCTAAACCCTGAAACACTACCCCCAGCATGACCCCCTACACTGCCCGAACACCACTGCTCTGCCCAAAACCCTGAAACACCAGCCCCAGCACGACCCCCTACACTGCCCGAACACCACTGCACTGCCCTAAACCCTGAAACACCAGCCCCTGCACGACCCCCTACACTGCCCGAACACCACTGCACTGCCCTAAACCCTGAAACATCACCCCCAGCACGACCCCCTACACTGCCCGAGCACCACTGCACTGCCTTAAACCCTGAAACACCAGCCCCAGCACTGACCCCTACACTGCCCGACCACCACTGCACTGCCCTAAACCCTGAAACACCAGCCCCAGCACGCCCCCTACACTGCCCGAACACCACTGCACTGCCCTAAACCATGAAACACCAGCCTCAGCACGACCCCCTACACTGCCTGAACACCACTGCACTGCCCTGAACCCTGAAACACCAGCCCCAGCACAACACCCTACACTGCCCGAACACCACTGCACTGCCCTAAACCCTGAAACACCACCCCGTGCATGACCCCTACACTGCCCGAACACCACTGCACTGCCCTAAACCCTGAAACACCACCCCCAGCGCGACCCCCTACACTGCCCGAACACCACTGCACTAAACCCTGAAACACCACCCCTGCACAACCCCCTACACTGCTCGAACACTACTGCACTGCCCTAAACCCAGAAACACCATCCCCAGCACGACCCCTATACTGCACCGAACACCACTGCACTGCCCTAAACCCTGAAACACTACCCCCAGCAAGACCCCCTACACTGCCCGAACACCACTGCACTGCCCTAAACCCTGAAACATCACCCCCAGCAAGACCCCTACAATGCCCGAACACCACTGCCCTAAACCCTGAAACACCACCCCCAGCAAGACCCCCTACACTGCCCAAACACCACTGCACTGCCCTAAACCCTGAAACACCAGCCCCAGCACGACCCCTACACTGCCCGAACACCACTGCACTGCCCTAAACCCTGAAACACCACCCCCTGCACGACCCCCTACACTGCCCGAACACCACTGTACTGCCCTAAACCCTGAAACCCCACCCCCAGCATGACCCCCTACACTGCCAGAACACTGCACTGCCCTAAACCCTAAAACACCACCCCTGCATGACCCCCTACACTGCCCGAACACTACTGCACTGCCCTAAACCCTGAAACACCACCCCCAGCACGACCCCCTACACTGCACGAACACCACTGCACCGCCCTAAACCCTGAAACACTACCCCCAGCAAGACCCCCTACACTGCCCGAACACCACTGCACTGCCCTAAACCCTGAAACATCACCCCCAGCAAGACCCCCTACACTGCCCGAACACCACTGCCCTAAACCCTGAAACACCACCCCCAGCAAGACCCCCTACACTGCCCGAACACCACTGCACTGCCCTAAACCCTGAAACACCACCCCCAGCAAGACCCCTACACTGCCCGAACACCACTGCACTACCCTGAAACACCACCCCCAGCACGACCTCCTACACTGCCCCGAACACCACTGCTCTGCCCAAAACCCTGAAACACCAGCCCCAGCACGACCCCTACACTGCCCGAACACCACTGCACTGCCCTAAACCCTGAAACACCAGCCCCAGCACGACCCCCTACACTGCCCGAACACCACTGCACTGCCCTAAACCCTGAAACACCACCCTCAGCACAACCCCCTACACTGCCCGAACACCACTGCACTGCCCTAAACCCTGAAACACCAGCCCCAGCACGACCCCATATACTGCCCGCACACCACTGCACTGCCCTAAACCCTGAAACACCAGCCCCAGCACAACCCCGTACACTGCCCGAACACGACTGCACTGCCCTAAACCCTGAAACACCAGCCCCAGCACGACCGCCTACACTGCCCGAAAGCTACTGCACTGCCCTAAACCCTGAAACACCACCCCCAGCAAGACTACCTACACTGGCCGAGCACCACTGCACTGCCCTAAACCTTGAAACACCACCCCTGCACGACCCCCTACACTGCCCGAACACCACTGCACTGCCCTATACCCTGAAACACCACCCCAGCACGACCCCCTACACTGCCCGAACACCACTGCACTAAACCCTGAAACACCACCCCTGCAAGACCCCCTACACTGCCGGAACACCACTGCACTGCCCTAAACCCTGAAACACCACCCCAGCACGACCCCTACACTGCCCTAACACCACTGCACTGCCCTAAACCCTGAAACATCACCCCCAGCACAACCCCCTACACTGCCTGAGCACCATTGCTCTGCCCTAAACCCTGAAACACTAGCCCCAGCACGACCCCTACACTGCCCGAACACCACTGCATTGCCCTAAACCCTGAAACACCACCCCCAGCACGACCCCTACACTGCCCAAACACCACTGCACTGCCCTAAACCCTGAAACACCAGCCCCAGCAAGACCCCCTACCCTGCCCGAACACCACTACACTGCCCTAAACCCTGAAACACCAGCCCCAGCATGACCCCTACACTGCCCGAACACCACTGCACTGCCCTAAACCCTGAAACACCAGCCCCAGCACGACCCCCTACACTGCCCGAACACCACTGCACTGCCCTAAACCCTGAAACACCAGCCCCAGCACGACCCCCTACACTGCCCGAACACCACTGCACTGCCCTAAACCCTGAAACACCAGCCCCAGCACCACCCCCTACAATGCCCGAACACCACTGTACTGCCCTAAACCCTGAAACACCCCCCCCTGCACCGCCCCCTAAACTGCCCGAACACCACTGCACTGCCCTAAACCCTGAAACACCACCCCTGCACGACCCCTACACTGCCCGAACACCACTGCACTGCCCTAAACCCTGAAACACCACCCCCTGCACCACCCCTACACTGCCCGAACACCACTGCACTGCCCTAAACCCTGAAACACCACCCCTGCACCGCCCCTACACTGCCCGAACACCACTGCACTGCCCTAAACCCTGAAACACCACCCCCAGCATGACCCCCTTTACTGCTCGAACACCACTGCACTGCCCCAAACCCTGAAACACCACCCCCAGCATGACCCCCTACACTACCCGAACACCACTGCCCTAAACCCTGAAACACCACCCCTGCACGACCCCCTACACTGCCCGAACACCACTGCACTGCCCTAAACCCTGAAACACCACCCCCAGCACGACCCCCTACACTGCCCGAACACCACTGCACTGCCCTAAACCCTAGAACACTACCCCCAGCATGACCCCCTACACTACCCGAACACCACTGCACTACCCTAAACCCTAAAATACTCCCCCCAGCACGACCCCTACACTACCCGAACACGACTGCACTGCCCTAAACCCTAAAACACTCCCCCAGCACGACCCCTACACTACCCGAACACCACTGCACTGCCCTAAACCCTAAAACACTCCCCCAGCATGACCCCTACACTACCTAAACACCACTGCACTGCCCTAAACCCTAAAACACTACCCCCGCATGACCCCTACACTACCCAAATACCAATGCACTACCCTAATCCCTAAAACACTACCCCCGCACAACCCCTACACTACCCAAAGACCACTGCACTACCCTAAACTCTAAAACAATACCCCCGCACGACTCCCTACACTACCCAAAGACCACTGCACTACCCTAAACCCTAGAACACGACCTCCTACACTACACAAACACCACTGCACTACCCTAAACCCTAAAAACTACCCCCAGCACGAACCCCTACACTACCCAAACACCACTGCACTACCCTAAACCATAAAACACTACCCCCAGCAGTACCCCCTACGCTACCCAAACACCACTGCACTACCCTAAACCCTAAAACACTACCCCCAGCAGTACCCCTACACTACCCAAACACCATTGCACTACCCTAAACCCTAAAACACTACCCCCAGCAGTATCCCCTACACTACCCAAACACCACTGCACTACCTAAACCCTAAAACCCTAAAACACTAACCCCAGCACGACCCCCTACACTACCCAAACACCACTGTACTACCCTAAACCCTAAAACACTCCCCCAGCACGACTCCCTACACTACCCAAACACCACTGCACTACCCTAAACCCTAAATCTACCCCCAGCATGACCCCCTACACTACACAAACACCACTGCACTACCCTAAACCCTAAAACACTACCCCCAGCACGACCCTCTTCACTACCTAAACACAACTGCACAATTTGTTACAGGCGTTGCAACGCAGGGCTGTGGTGCTTACTGGAAGTACCTGGTGGGCTGGTTGGGCCCCAGGGACTCTCAGGATTCAAGGTGACCTAATCCCCCACCTTAAAACGCGCCACGGGGCGCGTTTCCACAGTGGTGAAGGGAGGGGGCGGGGCCTCAGGTGACATGTGCGCAAACACGCCCTGTTGTGCGTTTTAAGTTGGGGAGTTAATTCCCTTTGAATCCTGGGGGCCAACTAGCCCACCAGGTACCTTCAGTAAGCACAACAGAGGTGCGTTGCAGAGAGGTGAAAAAGGTGCGTGGCCTCGGAACGCCTCTCTGCAACTCAGCTCTGTGGTCCTAACTGTAGGTACCTGGGGGGCTAGTTGGGCCCCAGGGACCCTCAGGATTCAAGGGGACTTAATCCCGCAAATTAAAACGCGCCACGGGGCGCGTTTGCACACATGTCACCTCAGGCCCCCTCCCTTCACCACTGTGCAAACGCGCACTGGCTCTGGTTAGTCAGAGTCAGTTACCACCAGTACCCGTCTGAAAAAGTTGTGTGCACAGGATGATTTTGCAACAAGGCCTCTTTCTGCTCCTCTGTTGGTTCTTTCTGCACATCTTTTGCTTCTTTCTGTGCGTTTTTCTTCTTTCTTCACATGTCCTACTTCTGTTGGCATAGTTAGAAACTAGCATTTCAAAAACCTTTGAAATTCACTTAAAAATCATAGTTTTCAGGCACGTTATAGTTAGAAATTAGCATTTAAAAAACCTTTGAAATTCACTGAAAAACCATAGGTTTCAGGCACGTTATAGTTAGAAATTAGCATTTAAAAAACCTTTGAAATTCACTGAAAAAACAATAGGTTTCAGGCACGTTATAGTTAGAAATTAGCATTTAAAAAACCTTTGAAATTCACTGAAAAAACCATAGGTTTCAGACACGTTATAGTTAGAAATTAGCATTTAAAAACCTTTGAAATTCACTGAAAAACCTTAGGTTTTAGGGACAGTTATAGTTAGTTGGACATTGCACTCGTACAAAACCCGTGAAATTCCCCTGTTATAGTTAGTTCAGCTAACTATAACTCGCGCCCCGCAATGCACTGCTGATGACGTCACATATTACATCACTCATGACATGGTCAGTGACATCACTGATGACATCACTGATGACATCTCAAATGACATCACTGATGACATCATCCATGTGATAATTTCATGCATCTTCTCACACCCTAATATAACTTTTGATACACCCACTCTAAATTACAGACTGCCATTCTCAAAACCATAGACACTCCAACACCAAAAACTACATACCCACTCACTGATTCTTAGGTCTACACACACATCCACTCACTCACCTGTACAGTAACTCATACTTACAGTCACTCAGTACAGGACTATCATATGCACTCATACACCTATATAAACACTCACACACCGCCACTCATCCATAGAGGTACTCACACACCTAGTCAGTCATGCAAAAATTCATCACACACCCATTTACTCACCTATACAGTTATACACACACCATCTCACTTACTCATACAAATACTAGCACATTCTTACGCTCTTATACAATAACTGATACAAGCACACACGCATCCATACAGCCACTCTCACAATAACACACTCTCACTTATAGCCATTTAAATACTCTAACACACATATATACTGCCTTTTACATATGTAGTTACTCGCACATGTACCACTGAGATATACATTCACTCACTAACACACCCATACACACACTCACCCACCCAAGCAGTCCATCACAGATGCACTCTTGAAATCATGCACCCAGTGAATCACCCACTCACACATCTATGTATAGAGTCACACACACCCCACCCACACAAACACTCAGGCAGCCATACAGATACTCAGAGAACCAATCAATAACCCATATAGACACTCATGTAGCTATTCGCAAATCCATGCATCCACTTACACACCAACAAACAGACGGATACAGACATTCACACAGTTTAGTCACTAACCCATGCATTCAGTAAGATACGTTTAATCACTCACTTGTAGAGTCAGTCACTCACGTACTAAATCATCCATTCAGACACTTATACACCCACTCATTCTTCAATACGCCTTTCCCTATATATATTAAACATATTTAAACTTTACAGAAACACACAGTCACTGGATGATGTCATCAGTGATGTCATTTGAGATGTCATCAGTGATGTCATCAGTGATGTCATCAGTGATGTCACTGACCATGTCATGAGTGATGTAATATGTGACGTCATCAGCAGTGCATTGCGGGGCGCGAGTTATAGTTAGCTGAACTAACTATAACAGGGGAATTTCACGGGTTTTGTACGAGTGCAATGTCCAACTAACTATAACTGTCCCTAAAACCTAAGGTTTTTTCAGTGAATATATATATATATATGGAGTACTCCTAATCCCCATAAGGTAATGATAAATAAACAACAGAAGGAGTCTACCCTCAAGGTTAGAGAAGTCTGTTCGTTCAGCACAGAGGATGCGCAAAGAAATAAAATCCTTTCTAAAAAGACCCCTCACTCACCAACCTAGTTGGTGACATGCTTCATCATTGGGGTCCCACCCGAATAGCCGAATGCTACCCGGGTGTGCTACGACACCTGATTACAGTGGAGCGGGTTGGTTTGAACAGCAGTGGTGGTGTAAAGTGAGTGCAGGAAGGTGGTGAATATTAAAAATTGTCAAAGTTTAACTCCCTACAGGAATTTAATATGGAGTAACTCGACAAATATTAAAAACAGTGGGAGACACTAGACAGGCTAAATTGACATGTAGTGTCTAAGTGAAAAGAAAAGTGATGGTCTACATGTTTCAACCTGTAGTGGGATTACCAGGTTTTCTTCAGGACCGGTAATGGCCCGGGTGGTCTACACGCTCTAAGGTGTACCCAACCCAGGGACCATAGAAAATGCCATACTAGTATTACTCACTGTATTGCGTCCCCTCATCAAATCATGTAAGGAGAAATTAGAGGCTTGAATCGGCCGTGCCCCATGGGAACTGGGGGAAGGCGCTGGCTCTTAGTCAAACATTGGCTCCGGGGAGCCGTGCGGGACAACCAAGTAGGTGCGGACACAGGTGGCATGGTTTGATGAATGTTTGACTAAGAGCCAGCGCCTTCCCCCGGTTCCCATGGGGCACGGCCGATTCAAGCCTCTAATTTCTCCTTACATGATTTGATGAGGGGACGCAATACAGTGAGTAATAAAAGTATGGCATTTTCTATGGTCCCTGGGTTGGGTACACCTTAGAGCGTGTAGACCACCCGGGCCATTACCGGTCCTGAAGAAAACCTGGTAATCCCACTACAGGTTGAAACATGTAGACCATCACTTTTCTTTTCACTTAGACACTACAGGTCAATTTAGCCTGTCTAGTGTTTCACACTGTTTTTAATATTTGCCGAGTTACTCCATATTAAATTCCTGTAGGGAGTTAAACTTTGACAATTTTTAATATTCACCACCTTCCTGCACTCACTTTACACCACCACTGCTGTTCAAACCAACCCGCTCCACTGTAATCAGGTGTCGTAGCACACCCGGGTAGCATTCGGCTATTCGGGTGGGACCCCAATGATGAAGCATGTCACCAACTAGGTTGGTGAGTGAGGGGTCTTTTTGGAAAGGATTTTATTTCTTTGCACATCCTCTGTGCTGAATGAACAGACTTCCATAAATGAACTGTCCCATGAACATTGACAGCAAACACTGAGTCTACAACTGGCTGCTGTCACAAATCTCACTTACACCTTCACAACAACAGCAACATCATCAGACAATGGGTACGTTGTACATTGTCTCCCACCTTCAAGTGAAGTAGCAGGTGATGAGCTGTTGACGCAGGTCAACACCTTCCTCCTCTCCACTGTCCTCATCACTGGACACGGGTTGGTTTGCAGGCGGGGGCCTTGGCTGCTCATCATCATCCAGGAGCAGGGGAATCTCCTTGTGAATGGCTAGGTTGTGGAGCATGCAGCATGCCACTACAATCTGACACACCTTCCTGGGCAAGTACATCAGTGCCCCTCCGGTCTTGTCCAGGCAGTGGAAACGTGACTTCAGCAGTCCAAAGGTACGCTCCACCACACGACGTGTCCTCCCATGGGCATTATTATAGCGGACATCAGCTGGTGTCCTGGGATTCCGCAGTGGGCTCAGCAACCAAGGATGGTTGGGATATGCAGAGTCACCTATGTGTGACAAACACAAAGAAACATTGCAATGTCACTGATGCAGAGGACAGCAGGTCACACACACAGCACGCCAAATGACTAGGCATACTCACCCACAATCCATGCACGCTCAGGAAGCAGATTGGCCATCAGCTGGGGTACAATGCTGCCACGCAGGATGTATGAGTCATGGGCCGAGCCTGGAAATTTTGCACACACGTGTGAGATGATCATATCTGCCAGGCATACCACTTGCACATTTATGGGGTGGTAATGTTTACGATTCCTGTAGATGTGCTCACGTGCCTGTGGTGGCACTAGCCCAACATGGGTGCAATCAATGGCACCAACAACATGGGGGATGTGTCTGAGGGGATAGAAATCTCCCTTTACAGCTGCCAATTCTGTCCCTCTGGGGAAATGGATATATCTGTCCTTGTAGATCATCATAGCTGACAGAACATCACGCAGCACCATGTTGAACATGGGTTGTGACATCCCACCTGCCTCGGCCACTGTGTTCTGGAATGATCCAGTGGCAAAAAAATGCTGTGCCGCCATCACCTTATACGTTGGGGTGAAAGCTGTTGGATATGTTCTGCGAGGCTGTAGGTGGGGCTCCAACAAATCACAAAGGGTCTTTAGGGTGGCTCGAACCAGACGGCTTTTCCGGATGATCGCCTCATCCTCCATGTCTGCCAGCATTGTCAAGTGACGATGCAGATTTGGTCTCCTCCTAGTTGAGATGAGAGTGGACACATTGTAATCCAATACATCATGGGATGTGCACAGCATCTCACATCATGGCTGACACAACGCCAACAAAGAATGTCATATGAATTGAGTCACAGACCAGCTGACATGTAGGGACCCCTTCAACTACACAAATCACACACTTGTCTAATTACACACAGCAAGTCCCCCAAACAACACCTCGGGCAAAGTGAATGGACATTGGGATATGGCCACATTCCCCATGGGCACGCCTGGGAGTCTGTCATCCTGCACATGTGTGACAAGGCAACCCCACGGTATCCTACCTAGCTGCTGTACATGACACACATTCAGGCGTCAATTGAACCTGGCACACCTCAACAACACAATGACCACAGTCTGGGCATCAATGACAAGTGTGTGCATGATCTAACATGAGAGGACATGCTAAAACAAACATCATCAATTGAGACAAACATTGCTGTGATTGACAATTCACATCAACACATTGACATGTGTACACATTGTATTGTCCATACCAACACTGTCCTGTAGTGTAGTGTAGTGTAGTGTACTGTAGGTGAGGTAGTGAGAGACAAGTGATGCCCAAATGGCGGTTGGCATGCTCCGCCACCCAAATCGCGTAAACTACCGCCTGGCCCCAGCGGTGTGTGTGCAACACTCCCCAATGCACAGGTGCGGTACTGATAGCCCCAGAGACATGCCCAAATGGCCGTTGGCATGCTCCGCCACCCAAATCGCGGTGCCTCATGTGTGTCTATGGCACCCAAATTGTGGAAACTACCGCCTGGCCCCAGCGGTGTGTGTGCAACACTCCCCAATGCACAGGTGCGGTACTGATAGCCCCAGAGACATGCCCAAATGGCGGTTGGCATGCTCCGCCACCCAAATCGCGGTGCCTCATGTGTATCTATGGTACCCAAATTGTGGAAACTACCGCCTGGCCCCAGCGGTGTGTCAACGCCATGGTCCATGCTATTACAGCCAATGGGCTCCGCGATCGCGGAAGCTTGATACAATTTTGAAAATAGCTGTAGGCGTGCTACACCACTGCGGTGCCGGTCATTGGATGCAATCAAAAGATGCACCACCGCAGTAGCGCCCGCCTTGCCCCTGCGGTGTGTCACCGCCATGGTCCATGCCATTACAGCCAATGGGCTCCGCGATCGCGGAAGCTTGATGCAATTTTGAAAATAGCGGTAGGCGTGCTACTCCACCGCGGTGCCGGTCATTGGATGCAATCAAAAGATGCACCACCGCGGTAGCGCCCGCCTTGCCCCTGCTGTGTGTCACCGCCATGGTCCACGCCATTACAGCCAATGGGCTCCGCGATCGCGGAAGCTTGATGCAATTTTGAAAATAGCGGTAGGCATGCTACACCACCGCGGTGCCAGTCATTGGATGCATTTGTAAAAGGCTGACCTGGTACACCAATTGCAGCAGCCCAGGACTACTGGAACGACACCAGGGGGCTATATATGTGTGGGAGAGTGCCCCACATTTCCACTGCTCACAGAGCCTGCTGCCTCCAGGGACTGCTGCCTGAGACCCTCACCTGCTGCTGCCTCCAGGGACTGCTGCCTGAGACCCTCACCTGCTGCTGCCTCCAGGGACTGCTGCCTGAGACCCTCACCTGCTGCTGCCTCCAGGGACTGCTGCCTGAGACCCTCACCTGCTGCTGCCTCCAGGGACTGCTGCCTGAGACCCTCACCTGCTGCTGCCTCCAGGGACTGCTGCCTGGGACCCTCACCTGCTGCTGCCTCCAGGGACTGCTGCCTGAGACCCTCAACTGCTGCTGCCGCTGCTGTCTCTAACCAACAGTGATGTCAAGGACAGATAAGATCTGTGCCAGTCCCTTCACAGGCGAGGAGCTTGAGGTCCTGGTGGACGAGATGCTCACACAGTACCCAAGGCTATATGGTGCCCCAAATGTCGTGGTAAGTCTTCCACAGTGGGTGTGAGAGTGCAGGGGGGGCACACATGTAGTCGGTCTGATGCAGTATGTGCATGTGAGTGTGGGTTTGTGTCATGCATTGCCTAACTTGCATTCCATTGGGTGAAGGGGTGTGTACCCTACTCCACAAGTCTCCCTGCCTGCACATCAAGATTGGAGGGAGATGTCTTGTCTTGTCAGCCATACAGTGAAGCAGCAAGTTGGTAATGGAGGATTCAGGACAGTGATTGCTAATGTGCATGTCTTTGCGGTTCCCTGTTGTCCATCTCAGTGTGAGCCCACCTGGCCTGCACAGTCACCGCCCAATCCAACAAGAACACATCACTGACTGTACAGAGTGTAACATGTTCATTTTCAAATTTGACTCTCCATCAATGTGCCATGTCAACCCTGTAGATTGCACACGACTGCCATTGTGAGAAGGGTGTGGGTTTGTGAGATCATGTCCCTCAATGTGACATACATGACACAGTGGGCTACTCACAGTGCATGTTCGTTGACGCCTGCGCATTGTCGGACACAGTGGGTCTCGCCACATACACATGTTGTTTTGTGACGTATGTCTTGCTCTACCTAAAAATGGATAGTAGATGTGGCAGAGTACACATGGTTCTGTTTTGGCATCCTGCTTGTACATGAGATGTGCAGGTAGTGTGTCCCCCCTCACACATGCATGCATTTACATGTGATTCTCACATGCAGATGTACCATGTGAAAAGCATTCCTGTCTCTGCATGTGAGATATGTGGATTTGTGATGAATCTGTATCATGCTACTGTCCTGAGTGATTTTGTCACATGACACTGTGTCACTGATGTTTGCCCCCTCTTGTCTCCCATGCCTGCAGCTAAAGGTACACCAGCGTAAGGCCGTGTGGAGGGGCATTGCGAACAAGGTGCGTGCTCTGGGAGTATCAAACCAACGGCGCGCCCACTGCCACAAGAGGTGGGACGACATCTCACGGCTGGCAAAGAACGTTGCGGAGATGATACTGGGGCTGATCCCTCACACTGGTCGGATGGCATGGCGCAGCATGACACCACTAATGTGCCGCATCTTGGCCGTGACTCACCCTGAGCTGGATGCACGATTGAAGGAGCATCAGCAGGCAATTAGGGGTGAGTGTACTGGGAAGGGTGACTATGGCTGTGTGTGGCTGCATGTGTGCACAGCATGTGCCAGCGCTGGGCGATGTGATGTTGGTAGTGTGATGCAGTGGCCTGTGAGTGTAAGCTTGTACCTGTGCTGGGTGCAGCTGTCATGCATGTGTCCTACCTGCACTTAATAATGGGAAACGGGTATGGGGCATTTCAATGGCATTGTGGTTGGTGTGAGACAGGTATGAGCTATCTGTGTTGCTGTTGTAAAGGAGCCACATGCAGGATGTTGTGCTGTGGCAGGATGTTGTGCTGTGTGGTCATCACATTGCTCACTTTGTCCTGGTTTGATTGTGCACACACACTGTTGTGATGACAGAGGTGGGTTTGAACGATGTAATTGCACAGGGTGGCGTGCAACATGTAGATCTAGACATCTTAATGGTTGTTTGTATTGCATGTTTGTTCTGTTGCTGCCACTGCACTAACCCTACATCTCTCTCTCTCATGCAGCATCTCCCATGGTCACGGAGGGACAGGGGATGGACACCAGTGGTGGGGAAACTAGCACAACAGCTGCAGAGGAGCCCTGTGAGACAGATGTGACCAGCGCCATGGAGGGGGACAGGAGTCTGCTGGAGGAATCACAGCCCGAGACGCAAAGTACTACGTCATCTGATGCCAGCGGTGACGCAGACATGTTGGCGGGCACAGGGAGCAGGGAACTCTGCATCATCTTCCACCACACAGCGTACAGTGCCCCCCTCCCAGCCACTTCCTCTGGTGCTGCCCGTGTTCGCAACGCTAAGAGGGAAGGGTGTCCTTCACCCCCGGCACCGCAGCCCCTGCCCCGGTCCCCCTGCTGCCATCAGTGCTGAGTCTGTGGACCTTTTGCGCCAGCTGTGTATAGGCCAGACAGCTCTCCTCAATGCATTCATGGACCTCGACAGTAAATTGGCTCAGGTGGTTGCATTCATTGAGGGCATACATTCAGACGTGGGTGGGCTGCACCGGACTGTCCAGTCATTGTCCACTGCAGTGACATCAGCCCTTCAACTGGCAGAATCTGGGAGTCCAGCGAAAGTCCCTTTGTCCACACCCATGCCAGTGGCCACGTCGGACGACAGTGACCACGCTCCACAGACCTCTAAGTCACGATACGGCACACGTAGCACACAGCAGCAACAGAAGCCCAAGCGGTCCAGGCCACAGAACCATCCCCACAGATGACCAAAGCCACCCCAGTGCACACAGACAAGAGCCCATCAGGCAACACCAGGGGACAAAGAGCCAAGAAGCAGGTGTCAGGGTCACGTGCCTCAGGGCCATCCCCAGCCAAGGACTCTCCTGTCCCGAAAACGTCTCCCAAAACCAAACATACAATTTCCATGCCCACTGAGAAGGTGGTGAGTGCCAAGGGTAGGCATAAGAAGGGCTGCAAGTCCGATTCACCCACTACCTCGACTCCCATTGCAAGCCCATTGAAGCAGGGAATGGAGGGCACTGTGGGGGGACCACCTGGTAGGCAGGGTATGGAGGGGCAAAGCCAGGGCCATGCAAAGCGTTGCGCAGGTTCAAGCACGTCACCAGAGGGAGGGCCTCCGTCTGCACCTGCTGCAGCCTTGGTGTTGAGTGAGCCTGATGTGTTCACGCCACTTCCCATTGTTCCCAAGACAGGGAAGCCATTGCGACTCCCCAAGAAGTGGAAAGGCACCCCTCCACAATCTCCCATCCAAACTGTGTCTCACGTCTGCATGACTCCACCTCCACGTGCCACTACACCACCTGGTCCAAGCAGCCCTCCGTTTTGCCAAGACACTGATAGGTATACCTCAGCTGTGCCTCCCTCTCCCCAGTCAAGTGCTCCAACTGTGCCCGACACACAGCCAGCTCCCAGTACGACTGACAGCCAAGTCTGAGTGTTGGTTGACCTCACACGCCTGTCTCTCACACAGCATGGCCTGTGCTGCACATCGTGACACCCCAGACTGTGTTGCTGACCATGGTTAGGGTACAGTTGCACACATTCCCTGTGCATCTTCTCATGGACTCACTCTGCACTTTGTCCTGCCCACTGGCCTTGCCGTTCACTGCTGTGTGCCCCCTGCCTGTGCAGCTTCTCATGGACTCACTCTGCACTTTGTCCTGCCCACTGGCCTTTTCGTTCACTTCTGTGTGCCCCCTGCCTGTGCAGCTTCTCATGGACTCACTCTGCACCTTGGACTGGCCACTGGCCTTGCTGTTTTGCCCCTGCCTGTGCAGCTTCTCATGGACATGCTCTGCACCTCGGACTGGCCACTGGCCTTGCTGTTTTGCCCCTGCCTGTGCAGCTTCTCATGGACTCACTCTGCACCTTGGACTGGCCACTGGCATTGCTGTTTTGCCCCTGCCTGTGCAGCTTCTCATGGACATGCCCTGCATTTTGTGCCTTGCTATTATCTACTCTTGTTGCCTATCTGTGCAATTTGTGAATAAAGACAGTTGATCCTGTTGTCTGTTTTGTCAGTGTCCTTACTGAATAAAGGGGCATATTAGCAAGACTGGCGATAATGGGCTTGCTAATATGCGTTATAGAAGCCCAAGTTAGATGTCCTGCACATCTAACCTGGGCTTCTATTGGAATTCTATAACGCATATTAGCAAGACCATTATCGCCGTTTTAGCGGCAGTTTCCTGCCGCTAAAACGGCGATAATTTTATCGCCAGTCTTGCTAATATGCCCCATAGTTCTCTTGCTGTGTGTATATGGTTTACTGTGCCACATGCTGTGTGTGCCACTTCAACCTTGCCAATGTCTTAGCTCACTTACTCTATTTTTGGCAGGGGTGACGGACTTCAGTTCTTCCTGACCCTGATACTTGTGTGGGCAATGTTGTAGATTTAAGGTGTAATGCAGTTGTCATTGTCATTGTTAGTTCATGTTGGCTGTGTTGTACACATGTCAAGTTGTGGTGCACTGCCAGCTCAGAATGGGATTCTGTCCAGAGGATTGCAGGCATGCTGGCCAGGCTCATCATGTATGTGTGTTCTTATTTTATGTGTGCCCAGTAGTGTATGTGTGTGATCATCTTGTGATGGGCAGTCATCCTAGTCCCATGGGTTTCTTTCAATGTGTGCTCTTGGGTGGTCAAGAAGTGTGCAGTGTGAAGGTCTTGACTTTGTCTGGAGTGTTGATGTGTGTGTGCCCCTGCATTGTCAACTACACACATGTTTCACCCAGGATGTGTGTGCCTGTTGTTTGGATTGTTTATCCCTGTGGATGTGGTTCTATGCACATGTGTGAGTTGTATGTTGTGCAGTGTGCAGTGTGTTGGTGTGTCCATGCAATTGTGGCTGACTCCTACTTGTTATTTCTGTCACTTGTGAGTATGCAGTGTGTGTGTCTGTCAAGTCAGTGTTGTGTTTTGTTGATCATCCATCTGTCTTGTTACTGTTTGTGGAGACAGTGCAGACCTGCTGATCCACACTGCCATTGTGGTTGTGTTTTCTCATGCATTGCTGTCACATGGTGCCTGTTTGCCTCCAGTATGTGATGTTGTGTGTGGTGTCTTGCCATCCCCTATCTGTGCTTGGGATGCCTACCCATTGTGAGTCTGCACTCCCTCTATTTGTGTATGGTACACTCCTGCCATGGCACTTCACTTGGATGTCAGCTGTCCCCTTTTTTTACATATGTGTGTGCCTCCCCATCACTTGATATGTGACACTGTGCTTTGTGGTGCAGTTCTTTGGACAGTGGCAATGTGCCACTCAGGACATTTCCCCAATAGGTTCTGTGTGAGGTTCTTGGGCTGTTTGTCAGTCATGTTTGCTCATATGCACTTCAACTGTGTGTGCTGCCCAGTCCCCTGGTCAAGTTGTTTCCACCTTTCTGTGCCAGACTTGTGCATCTGTTGGTGTTGTGTTGCATGTATGTGTGTTTGCTGTGGTACTGCTTCACTTCCTGTGTGTGATGTTGTCTTTGTGCTGTGCTGATTGGTGTTGTGCGGGTTCATGTTGTGTCACTCATTTCTGTGTGGGGCTGGTATGCTTGTTGACCAGACACTGCTTGTTGTGCATGCAGTGCTGTGGGGGTATGTTGCCTTGTCATTGTCTGGTGTGCATCCACTGATGTCCTGCTGTGTTTGGTATGTGTTTTTTTTGGCTGTGCATCTGTTGTTTGTTTGCTGTGGCTGTGTTTATCTGTGATGGTACACTTCTTGTCTGTGTTGTGGTATGTTGTCTGTGCATTGTTCCTGACGGATGGGGTTGTGCACTCCTGTTGTGTCTGTGCTCCCATTGCCTTTCCACATTTTTGCTGCACAGGGCATGTCTGTTCTTGTTGTGGTTCTGTGTGTGGTTCTGTTGGGTTATGTGTTTGTCTGTTGTTTTTGTGCAGACATTGGTTCTGGCATCCCTGTGTGTATGTGATGTTTGTGGCTACCCCCAGGGAGTGTGATTGTTTGTCTGTGTATTGCATGGACATTATTGCCACCCTTCTGTTTGTTTAACACTGGTGTTGTGTGCGGCAGATGTGAGGGGGGGTATGTGTGTGAATTCCTACTAGTGTTTGACAGTCATGGAGTGTGTCAATGGTCCCTGTGTGTTGTGCTGCTGGAGTACTCCTGTGAAGTATTTGTGTACATATGTGTGGCTGTTCACAGTTTGACTTCAGGGCCTTCCTTTCATCCTTGTGCCTATACATGTGTTGCCTTGCTGTCTCCCAGGGTTGTTGCACTGTGCTGTCTGTGGTTTGACTTCAATCACTATGCCAGCCAAGTGTGATTTGATGGGCTGAGGGTGTTGTTCTATATTCCTTGTCTTGCATGTGCTGTACACATGCTTGGTGGTTGTCTCCTTGGCCTTCCATTTGTGTGCAGCTCACTTTGGCTTTCCTGTTTTGTGTGCTCCATTGCTGGTGGCATGTGGTCTGTGTATGTGTCTGTGTGTCAGTGTGGGGTATGTGTGTGTGACTTGGCAGGCTGTGTGTCCAGTGAGATGTTTGTTCCTTGTATGTGTGTGTGTTCATTTGGTGCTTGTACTGAGTTTACTTGCCATGGGTGTGGTGTTGTTGTGGTGTGTGTGTAGCCCAGGCCCTGTGCTTCTGTGCTGTGTGTTCCTGTGCAGCCACTCCTGCTGTGGCTGTGTCCCTATTTGTTTTGTGTGTGGTGCAGGGTGTGGTGTCACCTGGCTTGTTGTTGTGCATGGGGGTGCACGGGGGGCACATGGCATGTCCCTTCAGTGGGGGGCTAGTGTGTGGGGGGTGGAGTTGTGGCCCTGTGGTCTTTGTGCCCTGCCCATGCCTGGCACTGGCCCAGCCTTCTGAATTGTGCGCATGTATTCCCTTGTCTTCACCGCTGCGGTGACGTGGCTGTGACATTGCTGCACGATCGCGATCAATGTGTGACCTGGATGCGGAGGGGTGTATTGGTGGCAGGTGGGTCATGTGTGTGTTCACTTGGGGATGTGTTCCTGTCCCCACCAGGGTATCTGATGTGGTTAGGGACCCTGTGCCAGTCCATGGGTTGTGTTTTGTGGTTGTGTGTGGGGTTGTGTTATTGCGTACCTGCGGCGGCGTCCGCAGCGGTCCATGATTTGCTGGTGATGTATCAGGCACAGCACCTGGAAAACATGTAGGGCTGGGTCCATAGCGGTCGTGTCCGGGCGGTGTGAACCGGGACTCTGGTTTCGCGCTCCGCTGTCGAGCTTCCGCCGTCTAGGATTGGGCGGTTTCTCCGCTGCAGTGCGACTGGTTGTTTGGAGCATCCTAATTTGTGGACCGGAGCGGACGTCATTCCGCACGGCGGTGTGTCTCCATTGGCTCCCACCGCCGCGGTTGCGGGCGCACTTTGATGGCGGTTCGCGTCGCACAGCGGCGGACGGGAATTGGGCTATCTTTGGCCATTCTAATATGGCGAGCGTGAGGTCCACTGCTCGCGGGCGGAAAAATGCATTTTTCCGCACCGCCAGCCCCGGGGTGGTGCCTCCGCCCGCTATTCTAATAGACCCCTTAGTTTAACACACATTATTTCATAAAGATAAATAAATCAAATTAAAAATTTCAAATTTAAATATAATCTCAAAAATTGTAAATATATCAGAATTGCTGAAAAGTGTATTTTATTTTAATAAATAAATAAAAATGAAACTAAACTGCATTTCTGAACTAACCCCTCTCGACAAAACACACCAACACAAACAAAACATATTAAAAACCTTTTCATGGGTATGTTATTTAATTTGAACTTTTATTCAAATCAACATAAAACACACTCAACCATAAAACAC
This sequence comes from Calotriton arnoldi, assembly GCA_963921515.1. Lineage (NCBI taxonomy): Eukaryota > Metazoa > Chordata > Amphibia > Caudata > Salamandridae > Calotriton > Calotriton arnoldi. The sequence goes on along the minus strand of CAWUFW010007466.1, from coordinate 63,569 downwards.
CCCACAAACCAAAAATAAAATTATAAAATAATAATAATAATAGTATCAAAACCAACATTTATCTGTTTAAAATATTTAATAAGTAGAAATATTTAATATGCACATAAAGATATGCCCTTACTTACATAGAACCCAATTCACCACTCAATTAATAAAATATACTTAAAGTTATAGTCTACAAAAACATATATACAAAAATTTTTATCAATTAAATATATTTTAACATGTAGATAAAATCTGTTAACCCCTTGACCGCGATCGGAATTCCGCTCGTGTGCTGGACATTCCGATCGCGGTTGGGGTCGTGACGAGCTCAGCTCGTCATGCGCACAGCGCAACCGCGCAGCATGACGAGCTGAGCTCGTCACGAGCACCGAAGGGGTTAAAATACCATAATTAATGCATGAATAAATCATTACCAATTTAAATGTATTTTACAAAAGCTCTGTTTAGCCGGTACCTGAATGAACCCCAGAATCCAAAATTAAAATGTAAAATATATTAAACAAATTAAACTGTATTAAGCATGAAATAAATAACAATTAAAAAAATTATCACTAAACATAAATAATAAATATAAAACTTAAAATTGAATGAACAATTAAAAATATTATTAAAGGTGTATACAAATAAATAAGAACTAAAAATATCAAATCCATCAATAAAAATTAATTTATAAATAACTTAAAAAAACCCTACTCACCAAATCTGCAACAAACCCAACAACCCCGAAAGAAATGATCCAATACTTTAGTGTTTTTTTTTCATGTTTTATTAGGTTTTCAGATAGAACAGTAATATGCATATATGGCGGGACCACTCATGAGATGTATAAACATTATCAGAACATACTATAGAATGGATGTGTAACTATAAATGCATTGAGGATAATAAATGAGTCCCATTATCTATTTAACTCACTGGTACAGATATAAAAGTAAACCCCAAAAAAGTAGAGAGATAGAGAAAAAGAGGGTTTAGTGGAGAAGAATGAGGAGGCAGAGTAGTAGATGAGAAAGAGAGGAAAAGGTAGAAGGGAATGGGAGCAATGAGGGCCAGTTAATTATACCTTTAGCTGGACTGGCCTTCTATACACAAGAATAAAATAGACGGGTAAAGTGAATTATCTCCAATATGTCAAGCAGTGGATTTAATTAATATCAAGACGCTTTTAATTGGAGATATATTTATCGAAACTCCCCAGATTTTATATTTGTTTATGCTATGGATTCTGAGATATGTAGTTAGGGAGTTAACAGTGCCTCTTGTAAATTGGGTCCAGGCCCACCATGAGTGTGCTGAGAGCGGATTGAGCTATTTCCATTCTGTAAGTATAGCTTCAGTGGTGGCTGGTGACATTTGAAAGTGGTGAGGCGTAAAAATATTGTCATACTGCACTTTGGCGAGCGAGCGTAGCGGCAGTCAGGCTCAACCTACGGGGGTTCGGGGGAGTTCTCCCCTGAGAAAATTTTGAAAAAAGAGTGGACAAATGGTGCATTTTCCAGCAATTATTTCTATGACACAACCGCGATGCAAAGGGAAAAGTAAAGAACCATGCTTACAACGAAAGTCAACCCGAAATCCACCCCCTTCCCCACGCGTGGAGATTACAAGATTAGGTCGATGGCTCCCTTCGGTTTATTGGAGTTCAGCGAGTGGAGGAGAAGGTGTCAATAAATTGTCCCTTTACATTATTAAGCCAAAACAACCACCAGACACACCAGCATATCATAATACTCTTAGATTTGCAAAACAATTACGATCTCTTCACGTTTTCGAAGTCGCCGCTCCCAATTGGAGCAGAGAAGGGGAGAAGTAAAGTGCCCATCAACTGAACCTGTCTAGACACCACTTTACATATAAACACACATGAACGTGGCAGGAATCTACTGAAAAGACCACCAGGGTGAACCCACAAAATAGCAAGTTGAGTGTCAGCTTGACACAGATGTCATATTTTAAAGAGTAAACTACGGCTCGTGTACCCTAAACTTGAGGGCCCTCACCCTCATGGCTCATCGTGCCGTCTTAAAGGCTGTTACCCAAAAGGTACAAACCCTCATTCCACTGGGCAAGCTGAAAGACAAACACCCCATTCTCTACACACAACAAGCGATGACCACCTTGTATCCCCAGAGAGGCAGGAACCTTCATTCACCATGCGCAATAAAAGGTAGAAACACCCGTTCACCATGCGCAATGAAAAACCAAAACACTCACTCACCTGCACACTGAAAGCCAAAGACCCGTGAAGCCCGAGTTTGCCCTCTTTCCCTCCATTATGCTCCCTGAGAGTCAGGAGCACTTATTTATATTCATTCGCAAAGACAAAGATCCTGCGTGCACATTCACTGTGCACTCTGAAAGACGGATAAACTCTGCACCCAGAAAGGCAGTCACTTTCACGCACTCTCATTTACTATGTGCCTCACTGTGCGCCCTGACTTGCATGCATCCTGATTTTATTGTGTACAATCATAAGCAGATACCCTCATTTAATGTGCACCCTGACATGCGGCGCCTTCATTCCCCGTGCACCCTGAAACAGAGGCTAACTGATTTACTGTGTACCCTGAGAGGCAGACCACTGGTTTACTCTGCACCCTGAAAGTCTGGCACCTTCTTCCACAAGCTCCATCATGCAAGGTGCCCCCTATGAGGCTGACACTTTCTCTCACTATGGTCCCTGAAAGGCAAAAATCCATGCATCCTGTCTGCTAGTGATAACAGAACACCCCATCCAACAAGTATTCTGTTAATACTCCGAATGTGATGTGTGTCTACGTGTCGTGATGTACGACTGATGAAGTCACACGCACAACGCTGAGCGCAAACGCAGCACTTTAAAAATAATACATTTTGAAAACACCGATTAAAACAGCATCATTTTCTCCCGCTCCAAATGTATCGTTTCCGCTCCTCATTTACACCGTCACATAAACCAAGGAAATCGTCCGCCATAACTGAAAGATATTGTGCAAGCAAACAGGATTCTCACTCAGCCGCGGCCGGCATGCTCGTGGGAAGTGGGGTGCGGGGGGGATAAAAAAACATACCTTACCGCCGGGTACTGTGCCGCCTCCGCTCCCGGCCGGTGTACCAGGTCCGCATGTTCCTGCTGCTTTCCTGCAGGAACAGGAAGCAGCCAGCAGGCAGCCTCCCTCCCCTCCCCTCCCCTCCCCTACCTTAAGCCAATCACAACACTGCAATGGCAGCGTTGTGATTGGTGAGGGGCAGCGGAGAGCGCCCCAGCCGGGCCATTTTCTCTATGTAGGGTGCATGCAGCAGCCTACATAGAGAAAAAGGGAGAGTGCGCATGGCTGAGTTGGTTGGCCCTGGGGCCGACCAAACAGTCAGTAACCACAACAGTGGCCAAAGCCACTCCCCCCTGCCCTTGAGCAGGACCGCCCACCCGCCCGCCCGCCCCCAACCAGGCACTCCAGACACTTCTGCTTTCTCGCAGTGCGAGAAGCAGAAACCTAACCACTTAACCGCGGCGGCAATTCCGCTGCGGTGCGGCGGTTTAGCGCAGTGGGCGGGGCCGTGTCGGCCAACGGACGTGCGTAGCACTACGGAGGTAGTGCTGCGACGGCCGTTGGCTGACGGGCGCAGCGAAGGGGATAAAATGGTAGTTTTACCATTTTATGTTTCTGCCTTCTCGCACTGCGAGAAAGCAGTGGGGCAACGCCCCCACGCCCCTATAGAGGAGCCGCCCCTGCATAGCTTTAGGACCAATCGTTATGAGGGTCTCAGGTAGGAGGATTTTTTCTTTGTAGAGGTTCTGTGCAATTTCTGGAGGAGCTTTTTCGTTATTAAAAAATAGCTTGCAAAAATTCACAATAACATAAATCATGAAATAAAAATAAAAATAAAATGCAATACAATAAAACAATAAGAACAATATTAGTGCAAAGTATATTTTACCCTTTTATATTTTTGTACAAAAAGTAAAAATGATACATTCAGCTTCAATATTTTTGTTCACGATATTTTTGTAGTAAAAATATTTTGAACACAATATCATGGTCAATTGCTCTTGTTGTGTCGATCAACTGCCCAACTCAATAAGAGATACATTTGATTGATATATATACGACTTTTTAAATGAAGCATGTCTCATCGTTGCACCCGAATGCTCATGTTTGGGAAATCTAATAAAGTTTGTAAATAGGCAAGACACAGGTTGTGTCTGCTATGTCTGGAAACATTTTACAAATGCTGCTTGCTGTAAGAATATTTGTTTAAGCAGACCAGATTCTATGAGCATCTGGGCCTGTGAAATGAAAATCAGTAATCGGTATAACCTTCAATCAATGTTAAACTAAGCTACATCAAGAAGCCTACCAAATGTTTCCAAAGTCACCTCGGACCCATAGATCAATGATGGTAAGATGTTGCATTTTACTTCTCGCACGAAAGGTTTAATGAAAGGCTGGTTAATTTCTTTGCCAATGTGTTAAAAGCAAAACCAAGAAAATGCACCTTTGACCTTAATGAGGAGAGATGATGACAGAAACATGGTTTCCTTCTAAAAAGGATGTCCAAAATACTTATAAGTGGGCACATATTCAATGTTCTCTCCAGTAACTGTAACTTGCACCCTAAGGTGCCTATAATTCGCACCCTGGCCATGCACAGCTAATTACCCCACATTTTACATCAGTCATTTTTTTTTGTTTTATTGTTTTTGTTGTCTCAACACTAAACAAAACAGATGTACACTGAAAGGTATAGTGCATCACGTCTCTTGGTTACAGTCATTACACACATGTGACACAGAGCATGGCGTTACAACCTTGGTGCTCAAGTTCCGTGTGTGGTAAAGCGACTTGTGACTCATCAGTCAATGAATTCTGATATTTTGCGTATTATCAGTCACTGGTGGAATGTTTCCCTATTGACGGGTGTGTGCGTACCATTACTGGGATTGTTAACTTTGGAGGCAGGAGGTAAAATCAAGGACAACTAAAAATTAACTGGGGTGGGGTTAAACTTGGCGTGGCACTTCTAATCAGTTAAAGTAGTATTCCCTGGACCTCGACACTGGTTGGCGTGAATATACTACCGCTTTGCAGCGTGCAGGCTCTGCTTATTGTGTGCTCAGTGGCTATCTGTCTGGGCGCATCTGTTTTGTTGTTTTATACTTGAGAGGTCATCTTGGTGCATGCACAGGTTCTATATTAGGGTGTGTCTGTCACCATCTCAGTTGCGATCTCAGGGGCCTCGTCCCTATCTGTCAGCTCTTGTAAAATTGTGTCCCAGTGCGCAGCGATGGAATTTTGCGCAGTCTCAGCGTGTCTTCCCTACGCAGCGCTACACTTTCTGCCTTGGCCCACACTTGTAATGAGCGCTTCCAAGCAAGGGTAGCTGGGGGTTCAGAGGAGCGCCATCTTTAAGTGATCAGTCGTTTTGCTACAATTAACCCCAATGCGATAAACCGGGAGGTAAGTCTTAGGTTTTTGGTGTTAGTATAGGGGTGCAGTAGACAAGTCTCCCAGCTCAGGGGTATCGAACGATCTGTATAGCGACTCAGTGAGGACACCACTGATTCCCAATACTCCCTCAAACGTGGGCAGCTCCACGCCATGTGTAACAAGTCCGCTCCGGCAGTGTGACAGTGTGGGCAGGCAGCGTCTGCATTGTTATAGAATTTATTGATTTTCACTGAAGTGAGATATGCCATTTGAGTAATGAAATATTGTGTTATGCTAAAACTCATATTTCGCGGAACACTGTTTAGCCCCTCCAGTACCCTGCTCCATTTAGCGTCCATGAAGGGATGCTGTAGATCCCCTTCCCAACTCGTCTGTAGGGGAAGTAACGTAGTCGCTGTGTGGTGCCTGAGAGAGGTGGTGAACCACTTGATCAGGTGGCGTCCCCGTCCCATGATGTGTAAATTCTGGACAGTTAAGTGTATTGGGGGCTCTCTTGACATGTCACCCCAGTGTTTATGTAATGTGGTTATGATTGGTTATGATTGTTCGGTGTATGAGGAATTGCTCCGGTCGGATTCCATTTCTTTCTGCCATGAAGGCAAATGACACCAGGTTGCCTTTGTGATATAGATCCCCAATGTCCTGGATTCCGCCCTCTGTTAGGTGTCATAGTTCGCGAGTTGTGATGGATGTGCTGCCCCTGGGTGTGCCTAATAGTGGAAGTGCGGGGCGTACGGTTTTGTGTTTCGAATGATCAACAGGCTTCTGCAGTAGCATCTGTACATTACGTTGAGCAATAACTGTGGCTGGGATTTCTGCTTATTGCATGGGTGAAATATTGAAAGAAGGGCCTGATGGATCAGGGGCATGTTGCTGTGTCTGATAATTGACACTCAGAGAGCCACCAGGTCACCCATTGCAGTTGGGCTGCAAGGTAGTATTGTTCTAAGTTAGGAAGTGCAAGCCCACCCTGGTTTGTCGGCAGGTATAGTTCCGGAGAGCGACTCTATTACGGGAGGCCCCCCAGATGAGTCCTCTCACCACTCCTTCCAGGGTTCTGAAGAAAGCTGGTAGGATGTACAGAGGAAGGTTGGCAAAGAAGTATAGGAGTCGTTGTAAGACTACCATTTTAACCAAGGCTATACGACCCATAGTTGCTAGAGGAAGTGCTCTCCAGAATGTGATTTGTGAGTGAATTGAGGCCATTGCCCGGTTCAGGTTACCTTCGAGCAAGTCATCTTGCCGGTGGTATATACGGATCCCTACGTATCGGAAGGTGTGTGTTTTGCCACTCATTGATAGTGTTAGTGAGCATGTAGTGTGGATTGGAACATGTGTTATTGAATGGGTAAAGACAGGACTTGGTTGCGTTTATTTCCAGCCCGGACAGGGCAGCAAATTCCCCCAGAATGCTTTCCACCTCTCCTGGGATTGAATGTACATCTTTAAGGTATAGGAGGAGATCATCTGCATATAGAGAGATAATGTGCCACTCGAAACATTGCTACCAGCGGCTTCACGGCAAGCGAGAACAGTAATAGGGATAATTGGCACCCTTGCCTGGTACCCCGCCGCACTCTAACTGGGGCAGAGATATATGGACCTGTCTGTACCCTCATCACTGGATCTTTATATAGAAGCCAAACTATTTTAATGAAAGTTTCTCCGAGCCCATAAAGTGGCAGCACTGCAAATAGAAAGTCCCATTCGAGGGTATCGAAGGCCTTCTCTAGATCTAGGATCAGACAGCCTGCGCAAGGCCATCGGTCCGGTGCAGTCTTAATGACTCTAAAAAAACGTCAGAGGTTCCAGGAGGTGCTTCGCTTTGGGACGAAACCATTCTTGTCTTTATGCACCAGCGATTGGACTAGTGGTGCTAGCCGGTCCACTAGGAGCTTCGCTAGGATTTTCTAATCAGTGTTTAATAAAGCCAGAGGCCTGTATGAGCTCATCTCTATGTGGTCTCTATCAGGTTTGGGGAGTTAAACCAGCCGCACTTCGTTCATTGATTTTGGGAGGGTGGCGTCTTCCATAGTGGCGACATAGATCGCCTGGAGGTGTGGCACCAGTGTTGCCGCATACATTTTGTAGAATTCTGTTGGGAGCCTGTCTAGGCCTGGGGCTTTCCCTGTTGACAGCGCCGCTATGAACCCTTCAATCTCATCTTGCTCAATCGCAGCACTTAGTGCTTTGCTCTGTTCTGGTGTTATAGTGGGCAGGCGTATCGTGGACAAGAATGCTCTCGTTCTTTCCTGGTCTTGTGGGGTGGTGGATTTGTAGAGAACCAAATAGGGTTTTGTCATCTTGGCATGTATTTCGTGTTGGGTATACACTGTAGGGCCTACTGTAGGGCGTATAGCATGTATGGGGTGTTGAGGCTGTTCCTGAGGCAAAAGCTACACCAGCAGTCTCCCAGGTCTGTCTGGTGTCACGTGCATGCATGCATGCTGAGTGCGCTGTGTAGTTTAAGCAACGCAGTCGCTCTAACAGTTCTATATGTTCACTGCACTTCCTATGTAGCTGTTGCGAGTCTCCTGCCCCTGATGCCACTTGAGTTTCACAGGGTAAGATCTCCTGTTCTATCTTCCCTATCTCTAGGGTTAGTTGTCTACGAATGTTCCAGATTAGTCCCATGCTATGCCCTCTAATAGCCTCTTTAAATGACTCCCATTTGATTGATTTGCTATGCGTAGTGCCAGTGTTAATTTTGAAATATTCTGTTGCGGCTGTTCCCAGAGAGGTCCAAAATGCTGAGTCATCCAGTGCAGCCGGTTGGAGACGCCAAGTGAGGACTGGAGGTTGGCCAGCCTCCCAGCTCAGCTGCATCAATTGGGGATTGTGGTCGGAGTGTGTTCAGCCAAGATAGTGGTAAAAGTGGTAAAAGTGAGGGAGAGCTCACAATCCGATCCAGTCTCACATGCAGATTGTGTACGTGGGAGTAAAAATAATATATGCAGGCGTCTGGTTTGCGGGCATGCCAAACATCTGTAAAGGACCAGTGTGCCAGCCAAGTGTTCAGGGCTAATGTGTTTGAGAAGGCTGTTGTGCATGTCAAGGGAGGGAAGGAACAGTCCAGGACAGTGTCCAGCACTGAATTAAAGTCCCCTCCCAGCAGCCATGGGATATCACTCCAGGGCACAAGCGCTTTTGTGAGGGAACGCAGAAAGGTGGACTGGTCCACATTTGGGGCATATATGGACATACCTGCCATCTGGGTCCGCCCTCACCTCCTCTGCTGCAAAAGGGGTCCCCGCCCTGACCAATATTAGTGACCCCCTGGCTTGAGTGGAGAAATTGGTGCTGAACACTTGCTCTCACCAGTGTTCATGGAGTCGGGTGGCCTCTGACTGTGTTATGTGTGTCTCTTGTAATAGTGCTATGTTGGTAGCCCTGCACTGTAGGTATGAGTATATAGAGTATTGCCTGGCTCGGGTATGGATGCCTCTCACGTTCCAGGTGATAACGTTAATTTGTGTCATACAGTTCGATTATGCATCCGCTTGCTGTGTCTTAGATGCAGATAGCCTGCCGTCGTATTAGGGATGCGGCTGATTGAGTGTACGAGTTCCAGGTAATGTTTGCTGTGGTGTAAGGTGCATAAATAAAAATAGGAGGGATTGAACAGTAAAACATGTATAACATTATCAGAGCAGGTCCCAAATGAGTACCCTCCTAAACTGTGTTGCATACTACTTCCAACAATGTCAATTCGATATAGGGCTGGTTCGTGCAGTGGCGGTGGTCCCTGTGTGCCTTTGTGGTGTGGCATTCGTGGAGTCCCACACACAGGCCAGCGGGCTCTGGTAATCACTTAATGTTTTCGTGATGCTGCAGCATGGCGCAACAGCATAGTTATCCCTAGGTGTTTCGCGAATCACCCTGATCAGATTGTGTCCTTTGGGTGGAGAGGTCTGGCCTCGACAGCACCATTGACTGGCGTGGGGGAGTGGGTGGTATTAAGGTGGATTGGCGATCTACCAGGGCTAGATGATGTTGTCAGAGGTTTGTGGTGTCACCTCTGGGAGATTTGGCGAATCATCCCCTCGGGCAACGAGTGAGTGAGATCCTCTTTGTTCATGGACTGAATGGATTCTGTGTCTGGATCTGAACCACGTGGTTGGTCGCCAATCGTCGCAGCCATCTGTAGTACCTTTCGGCACTCTGTGATATTTTGTTCCAAATTAGGGAGCGTGATCTGTGTGGCCGGTTGGGTCGTTTCCTTGTGCTTGTTGCGTTTCCGGTTGTTCCTGTCAAGGCGTGTTCTCGTCTGAGCATCAGATGCCATGTGTTCCGGCGCCAGTCCCAGGCCCTCTAGCCAGCCCCAGGCTTCCGCAGGAGAGTCGAAGAAATGCATGGTGCTTTTTGCCACTACTTGGAGTCGGGCTGGAAACAGAAGTGAATAGCACAGCTCTAGATCTCAGAGGTGCCTCCTCACTGGTTGAAAGGATCCCCTACGCCTCTGCACTTGGGCAGTGTAGTCTGGGAACAGCATGATGTGTGCATTGAGTACTGATATTTCTGGCGATTTCCGATTCTTTTAGTATAGCGTCTCTGTCCCTAAAGTTCAGCAGCCTAATCAGGAAGGGCCTGGGGCTTGCGCCAGGAGGAGGCCTATGGGATGGCACCCTGTGCGCCCAGTCCACCACAAATTGAGAGGATTGCAAATTCTCTGGCAGTAGTTCTCGTATCCAAAGCTCTGTGTAGGACACCGGGTCCTGGCCTTCGACATCCTCCAGCAACCCCACCACATGGACATTATTGCGCCTTGACCGGCCCTCGGCATCCTCTAGCCTCTCCTCCAAGGTTTGGACCCTGGCCGTAAAGGTGAGCAGTGTAGCGGTGTTTGAGCTAGTGGTGGGGCGGAGTTCCGCAAGTGCAGTTTTGTGTGCTTGCACCTTGTCTGTTAACTTACGATGGTCCACGTGTAATAATGTAAACTCTGTGGCGACCTTGTCTATTTTCACTTCTAGAGAGGAGCGGGTTTGTTCAAGTGATGTGCCAAGTTTCTTCACTGCGTTCAGAACTGTATCCATTTTTGCAGCTAATGACTGGTGTAGGTATTCTGCATTCTGGGCTGCGTGTGCCTGGGGTGGTCCATCTGAATCTGAGCAGGTTGATAGTTGCGGAGCGTTGGATTGTAGTCGACCCATGGCTAGCTGTTGAGTTGTAGGCATAAGTTTACCTAGTCTTGGGTCACTGATGCAGAGAGCGTAAAGAGGGGTACAATGCGTCATGAGTGGTGCGGGAACACAGTTCGTGTGTCCGTCTCTCCGGTCCTGAGGGGAAGTCTTGGTGTGTGCACGTATCTCATGGGGAGACCGGTGGGGGAAAGACCAGTGTTCACCTTTGGCCTCTGCAGTTCTGTTCTATGTGCTGGACACTAGGACAGTAGACGGCCAAACACAAGTTATGGCCTTCAGTCCAGAATAGCTGTGGTCCGTCGACCTTTCGCCTTCCCCTCAAGCCCAGATGCCACCCAAGTGGGGGAGGCCTTTATGTAGTGTCTCATTCGGGCCCAGATCAATATCAATGTCGATAGTCCGACTCTTCAGGCCTCCCTCTTTGTTACTTTCCCCCTCTCCTTTTCTTTTTGATTTTCCTTTTCCTTTGTTTTTTTTAGTTTGTTCCCCCCTTTGTTTTGCTCTTATTTTCTTGTTCTCGTCTTATGCCGCCCGATGGTATTGCCTTGTTTTAAAAGTGCAGCATTTGCCCTCGGCTAGTGATAGTGTCGCAGTTCCAGTAGTAGAGACGATTCCTCTAATGGCCGCGCTGGTTTTGACTGTGTCACTGTGGGAGGGTAAATCGGCTATGCTAGGGCCGACTATCACTAAGGGGGACTATGGTGGGCTTGGCTATATGGGGATTGTTCCAGGGGCCTGCAGGCCCAGCAAGGTTAGCAGTAACTGGTGCAGAGGCAAGAAGGAGTGGGGCAGACCTTTCGCGCACACTTGCACTCCTTCAGGCCTGGGCCCGATACGACCCCCGGGCTGTCTTCAGCGCGTTTCTCTCGCCTCCCCGCTCCTTACCTCCCGTTTCAGCAGCTGCCAGAGCCTTCCCGCCGAGCCACGGAGGGTTGTGATGCCTCCGATCCCAACCCGTTCACCGAATGACCTCAGTGGGCGAAGACCATGTAGCCGTTCCCACTTCAGGAGAGGCCCATCACATCTCCAGATCGCTGCCACACCCGGTCTTCATGTTGCACTGCCGAAGCGTGGCTGGTCATCTCAGGCCGCTCCAGTCCCTACTCCGTGGCCTCTCCACTGCAGCAGGTGGTGCTGCTGCGCTGGGCCCCTCCACTGCTCGTGTGCTCTCACCGCCGCCTGTTTAGTATGCGGCTGCAAAAGACCAGGGGAGCCCTGCATCAGCAGGCGCCGTCAGCCACCCGGGGAGCCCGCCTCCATGCAGCCCGTGGTTCTTCCTCCGCGCTCGACAGGCCACGGCTTCGCCGTTCTGTTTTCTCAGCGTCAGCTGGGCTCAATGCAAGCAGGGGATGTTTCACTCACTGGCTGTGTGTGGATGATTCCCTCTTTTCGGTGATTTTACAGGATAATAAGGGCAGACAGCGGAGTGGTATTAAATTGCGTACGCCATCTTGGCCGCATGGCCACGCCCCCACATTTTACATCAGTCATGACATGTTCTATAACATCATTTAAAACATCACTGTAACATTTGAAATAACATCATTGATGAGAAGACTGTGCATGGCAGGGGCAAAAGTTATTTTACCTCAGGGCACGGGGCACAAGTACAGTTATTAGAGATAACTATAACTGGTGAATTGCAGCGTTTTTTAAAATTTAAAATGTTACATAGTAACTGAGATTTTCACCTAAATGTAACGTCACTTTAACCTTTGTTTTTTCAGTGAATATATAACCAAAGGTTAAAGCTTATGACCTGATTATGACTTTGGCGCAGCGGCACCAGCCAATGCCACATTTGCAGTGCCAAAGCCGCGCAAGCACCGCTGACCATATTACGAGTTGCAAATGTGCAACACGTAATACGGTCAGTGGTCCTGTGGCCATTCCCATGGCAGTCCCTTGAAAACAGGCACCGCAATGGGAACGGCCAAAAAGTTCCAGCATGGAATGGATGGTGACGTCCATGCCGTGCTGGAACTGGGGAAAATACAGACAGGGGGGCACATGTTGTGCCCCCAGAATGTATCCCCATGGCGTGGAGGACATGGGGGCCCTGTAGGGCCCCCTTCGTACTTGCAACACCAGCTTTTTCTTGGCAGGGCTCCTCCATGAAAAGGCCGGCGGTGCAAGAAATCAAAATATGCTGAGCGGGACTGCACCCGTCCCTGCTCAGCACAATGCGTTGTGGCACTCCTGCACCACCGCCAGGGAACAGTCGTTGGTCCACTGCCGATACGACTTTGTAAGTCATAATCAGCAATATGGTGGACCACCACTCCTGCACCACCGTGAGTTTGGCGGTCTCAAGACCGCCAGATTCGCAATCAGGCCTTTAGTTATAGTTAAGAAAATTTAGTTTCCCTATAAAAACCAAATTAAAACTGCATAAACTTTAAAAATTCAAAAGATATAGTCCTAACTTTCATTTAGCCACCACCTTCAAATTATATAAAAATACATATTTTTATACACACATGATGAGCAGTCTTTATGATTCCCCTTTGTAGGTGGCACCACGACTTTTATCTGTAGCCCTTGTGTGTCCCACCCTAAAATCGTTTCTAGAGATGTCACTGATGGACATTAAACCTGGACCTTACTTCCTAAACGATGAATTACAATAGGTCACACTTTCAGTCATCACAGGACATGGGCAAGATAGGGAATGGAAGAACTCGGTAAGACAATATATTATCTTGCTCCCTTCCCTTCTGGTTTACAACTATACATCATGTTGCACGTCTAGTGGTATTGCCAAATAAAAAACCTTATCTCTTGTCTTGCATGCCCTATAACCAGGATAGGATTGCCCTGTATGGCAATCAGGCAGTGCCAAACAGTCTGATCTTAGAGATCAGTGTGTGGGCCGGTTCCTTTGGTTGTTTTTCGGCCTGTTTTAAGGTGAGTTGGGCGGTCAGGATTTTACTGTTGATTTCCCTGATATTAGAGCAAACATTGCCTGCTGCATGCTCAATTCCATACAGTCTACTTTCCTCCAGGCAAAACACTTATACGGCGTATAAGTCCCTCAATTTGAAAAAAATTGGCTACCCTTCTAGCTATCTAATTTACTAATGGGGGCTTCCTTTAATTTGATGCTGGGCCTATTTTCTGTCTCAGTCTGACCTTGCCTATACCTTACACACATACCCTAATGTCAGTAAAAAGACTCCTGACCAATGTCGCTGCTATAGTTGCACTCTGCAAGCCATCCTCTGTGTTTCGAGCCCTGGTTTTAGAAAGCACCACGGATCTACACATGCTCGCAATATAATTTGAACCGCATCCTTCAATCCAGAGTTTACAAGTTGCACCTGATATGCAAACACATCTCTCCCAAAACTATTCCGGAGAGTCAAACAAACCAAACCAATGTTACAGAGGGAAAAACAAAAAATATGCAGACTAGCCCAGAGAGAGTGTTCCCTCTGAATATCGAACCAAAAGTATTGATGGGACAGAATACTGACAATAAGATATCGACAGGTAATTCTAGATTTTCTATGTCAAATTCAACATTTATGTACCAACGGGGTACATATATTGTTACGGTACGTAGATGTGGAGTTATGACTAGTACATCTGTACTTCCCTATATGCACTTACCTTTAGATAACTTGTCCTTCGATAGTCTTTCCTCGATATTAGTATGCCTCGATATTGTTGGTGGTAATATTCAGTAGTACGGTCACAGAGAGGCGAGCTATGAATAGCCATTCTGAAAAAAAGAAATGTATAATGTCCACTTACGCCACCCACATTGCCTCGGAGACAGGAACCTTTAACTAAAAAAGCGATCTAAGCCAACAATTTACCTGGGAGCAATGAAAATCCCTAAGATGCTTTTTATCACCATTCTCTATTTTGTATTGACAGGTCTCTATTTCTCTTCCTTGATGCTTACTTCAGCGATTAACTCAGTCCTGTAGAAACAGGACCAGAATATCAGAGTAACTCAAGCCTCCATCATCAGGTCTCAGGTATGACAGTAAATCCATAGTCAGCTGCGTGAACCCCCGAGGCCAAACAACTCCTTCTGACAGTCCAAAAAACTGGAACCTGCTCGTTTTCTCACTCTCTCTTTGTTCAACATCCAAAATGCGAGCCAGAAATCCTGTATTAGCTTCATACTATCGGGCGTTTTTATCTGGGATCATTTTCCAATCTGTAATAGCTGCCGAAATTGCATGTTTCGTCTCTGTGACTGACAAGGCTGAGGATGATCTGTTTCAATCTCCAAATTGATTTAGCCTCTCCCTAAATTCTAGAAAGTAAATATGAGGTGTTAATCAGCTCTTCAGAGATGTCATCATTCTTGTTTTTCAGTGAGTGATGCGCCTCAATTCAAAAGCGTGATAGCAGAAAGTAAATTCATAGTGATCTTGCTAGAATGCTTATTTCAGAATATTTCATTGAAGTAAAAAAAATGCGTGTGATGTTTCTGAAAGCTTACTTTACGTGGTAAGCACAGAAAAGAATGGAAAGCATTCAATGGAACAACCCTGCAATATTACAGAATGATTTTGGTGGCTGAACATTTTAGGAATTGAGAAAAACTAAAAAATGAAAACATTGATACAGTTTGTTGTTACTGATCAATATTTTTAGATATTCGAAAACTGAAAAATTCAGCAATGAAAACGATGATTCCATGCTACAATTTCTCTTTTGAATATTTAAGAATTGGTGTATTTTGGCTAGTTCTAGTGTAACGATCTGATCTATTAATGGTGCCAAAAAGCCCTTGCCTTTAATACTTTTAACACCACTAACATTCATGGGTTTTTCCATTAGTTTGCACAAGCCGTTCATTCAGGGATCAATCTTGGAAACGTAATTAGTGTTACAAAGTAATAAAGTGTGAAATTTTCTATCATCTTACTATCTAAATTCAAATTAAAGTTAAAAAAGGCTCACAATGAATTGGAACATTCTTGTATGGTGACATATGTCAATTATGGATATCAAATGTTCATAATCACGTGGGACTTGATTCATAAAGGTAAGTTTACACATTTATGTAAATTTTCTATTTTTTTTGTTAACACACTACGGGGCATATTCACAAGAAATGGCGATAACTATCGCTAACGCTTGTTAGCGGCAGTTTTGTTATCGCCGCCTAACCCTGAAAACTATCGCCATGTTAGCGGCGTATTACCAAGCCGCCGCTACATGGCGATAGTATCAGGGTCAGGCGGTGAAAACTGACGCTAACATTAGCGCAATAGGAATTCCGGCGTTAGCGGGCGAAATCCAGCGATAGGCCCATTAGCGGCAAGAAAACTCACGTTAGTCAGCCAAACGTGAGCTTTCTTGCCTCTAATGCAAAAAATAGCCTATCAGTCAACCCCCAATAGAAAATAGGCATAAAAAACAATAACATGCAGAATAGAGCAGCCAGGGCCAAGTGCAGCACACATCAACAACCCCTGCATGCCAGCCAACATCCAGGATGACCAGGATGACCAGGATGTCCAGGATGTGAGCCTTGATGCCTCGCTGGACCTGCGTCTGGAGCCTGGATGCCTTGCTGGACCTGCGTCTGGAGCCTGGATGACTTGCTGGACCTGCACCTGGAGCCTGGATGCCTTGCTGGACCTGCGTCTGGAGCCTGGATGCCTTGCGGGACCTGAGTCTGGAGCCTGGATGCCTTGCTGGACCTGTGTCTGGAGCCTGGATGCCTTGCCGGACCTGCGCCTGGAGCCTGGAGTGGGATGTGGAGGAGCTGTGGAATCGATGGGCCGTGGCGGTAGACATTGAGGCGTGATGATCGCCCGTACCTGCTGGTGAAGTCTGTCAGGTTGCATGGAGACACGTTGCTGACCTGTGTGAGAAGACTATCTTGCGACCGTTGGAGCTGTCAATGGTAGAGGCGCTCCTGCGCACAAATGTGGTGAGTTCCGCATCGCATACTACGATCCACCACTACACCGGGGTGCACGAAGGGGATTACCAATGCTGTGTGCCGTCTCCCTGCATCACAGGCCCCATGATGTTGGACTGGCCGTATGCTGTGGAGGGTGAGGCCCCTGTGCTATGCCGAACTTGTGTGGCGTGAGCGCTGCAACTTCATGCCTAAGGGGGCCGTGCTGCGTCAACTGCATCTGGAGGTCCACCAGCGGACTATGCGGCGACTGCTGTACCCAGCCTAGTGAAATCACACCGGGCTGAGGCTCCTGCTGGCTGAGTCACAGATTTGGAGAGAGTGCAGTGGAGTGCGCTACGGTGTCAATGTCCAGGTAAGGAGAAGGTGGGACGCGTAGTGCTGGAGGGCCGGGGGGCGAGTTGCTCCGGCCTATCACACGTAGATGGCGCACCCCCAGTGGCGGCACTACCGCAATGGTGGAAGAGCGTTGCCCCACTGCCTCAAGCAGTGCAGAAGAGGAACAATCATCACATGAAGATAACTCAATCAATCAATCAGGGGAATTGTAAGCGCGCTACTCACCCCTGAGGGTCTCAAGGCGCGGAGGGGGGGGACCGCAGATCTGTTAGCCGAAGAGCCATGTCTTGAGGGTCTTCCTGAAGGTGTTCAGGGAGGGGGTGCGTCTGATGTCTGCCAGCCACTCGTTCCAGGTCTTGGCTGCAATGTGGGAGAAGGATGTTCCGCCTGCTCTGGCTCTGTGGATGCGCGGGGTTTCAGCCAGTGCGAGGTTGGAAGATCGGAGGTTTCTTTTGGGTACGTGGAAGTCGATTCTGTCGTTGAACGTTGAGGTATTTGGGTCCATTGTTGTGTAGGCATTTGTAGGCGTGAGTGAGGACTTAGAAGGTGACTCTTTTCTCCACGGGGATCCAGTGGAGTCTTCGTAGGTGTTGGCTGATGTGTTCATGCCGGGGGATGCTGAGGACGAGACTGGCGGCGGTGTTCTGTAATGTCTGGAGTTTGCGGAGTAGGGACTTGTTAATGCCGGAGTAGAGTGCGTTTCCATAGTCCAGTCTGCTGGTGATGAGTGCATGGGTGACTGTCTTCCTTGACTCCGGGGGATCCACTGGAAGGTCTTGCGGAGGATGCAGAGGGTGTTGAAGCAGCTGGAGGTGACGGCATTGACCTGTCGGTTCATGGTGAGGGATGAGTTGAGTACGAGGCCGAGGTTTTTGGCATGGTCCGAGGGGGTAGGTGGGCTTCCGAGGGGGGTCGGCCACCAGGTGTTGTCCCATGCTGAAGGGGTGGCTCCAAGGACGAGGACTTTGGTCTTCTCGGTGTTGAGCTTCAGGCAGCTGTCGGTCATCCTGACTGCGACATCTTGCATACCCTTCTGGAAGTTGAGTCTGGCGGTGGTGGGGTCTTTGGTGAGGGAGAGGATAAGCTGGGTGTCATCAGCGTAGGATACGATGTTGAGGCCCTGTTGTCGGACGATGGTGGGGAGGGGGGCAATGTAGATGTTGAAGAGGGTCGGGCTCAGAGATGACCCCTGTGGGACTCCGCCGGTGATTTACGTGGGATCGGAGAGGAAGGGTAGCAGTCTGATCCTTTGGCTTCTTCCGGTGAGGACTGATTGGATCCAGTCTAGGGCTGTTCCTTGTATGCCGGCGTTGTGTAGTCTGACAACTAGTGTGCGGTGGGAGACGGTGTCGAAGGCAGCTGAAAGGTCGAGTAGGATGAGGCCTGCAGAGTGGCCTTGGTCCAGGAGGGTGCGGATGTCATCTGTGGCGGCGAGTAGGGCCACGTGGTGTTTGTGCACGGAGCGCACGTTGAGGAGGATGCATCTTAGGGTGTCGCTGGTGCTGGCGTCGGATGTGTTGGAGGCCGGGGTGGTGGTTAAGGTCTGGCGGCAGTGGAGGCAGGATAACTGGCCGTGGGTCGTGTTTGGCGAGGCCTGTTGACAGTCTCTGAGTTTTCCGGGGATGAGTGCGTGGAGGGTGGCTGTGCTGTAGCAGTGGGTGGCTCGAGATCCAGGGTTCCTGGCTCTGGTCGTGGTCGGGTCGCTGACGGGCTTGCCTTAGGCGCACCCGATGCGTGCTACTGCGCAACGGCCACCATTAAGTAGAGGGGAGGAAAGATCAGCTGGGAGGCGAGAACGGGCAAGGACAGGGGGGCAGGGCTGCAGGGGCAACAGCGGCGGAAAGTGGGAAGCGCGGGCTCAGAGAAGCCAAAAAAACAGATTCAAAAGGGAGAAACAAGGGATAACTGACTGATGTAATCATGCTATGTATCCTCAGGGGGTGGGAGGGTGGGTAGGACTGCTCCAAACAGGGAGCAGGGCATGGACGGATTGGCATGCCCACTCAAGTGCGCAATGACTGTTTGGCCGGCCCACTCAGTCCACCCAAAGCTGTCATGCGCACTTCCCTGTTCGCAATGCAGGCTGCATTACAGCCTGCATGGAGAACATGCCCACCCCGCCGGCCCCTGGCTGCATGACTTGTCCCGTTGCCAATTACCAATCCCACCGCCGCATCGCAGCATTGTGATTGACTCAGGGGAGGGAGCCTGACTGCCTACTTCCTTTTCCTGGAAGCAGACGCAGGAGAGCAGGAGCTACGAAGATACTGGACCCGGCTTCGAGGTAAGACTTCCCTCATTGAAATATTTACAACACCCGTTCACACACACATCCCCGCGTACACATCCTATCCAGTATTCTTTCCGGCGTTTACCACCTCACAGCTGTCCCGCCCCCCCCCAGCACTTCTCAATGGCGGCCGTTGTGCGCACATGCACAGCGGGCGTACAACTCGTGTGCCAAAGGCACATACGTAGTTACGACGCATGACATAACATTGCATTCCATTCCAATGCATACTAATACTAGGCACATTGCAACAGTAGGGTAGGTGTTGCATAGCGGAGACATAAATATCACTATTCCCACGTCAGTGAGTGCAACCCAAAACTAACCTTTGCACCCCAAACCCAACCGTGAACCCTGGAATTCCTTTTTGAGCCCCCAAAACACACCCCAAATTTCATATTTTACCCCCAAAACACACCCCAAATTTCATATTTTACCCCCAAAACACACCCCAAATTTCATATTTTACCCCAAAAACACACCCCAATTTTCATATTTTACCCCAAAACCCCCCCCAATTTTCATATTTTACCCAAAATGCACAGCCCAATTTTCATGTTTTACCCCAAGACACACCCAATCTTCTTATTTTACATCCGAAACCCATACCCACCCGAAAAACTTTAAATTACCCCATTACTGACCTCACAATGCGTTGTAATCAAATGCGATGTAAAGGCACCTGCTTTGTCGGAGTTGCGTTGTTAACGATGTACTGCCTGCATTGTAATGGCCGTCTCCCGTGCCAAAGGCAACCCATAGGCTACGCCGTTTGCGTCCGTCTGGCCCTGGACCGCGCTCAGCACCAAGGAGCCTTCCTCTTGGACACTCCACCGCTACGACGCCAGCACCCTCCTCGCCATCAACCCTGGACGCCACCTCGCCTGCCAGGACCAACCTCTGCCATCGCCATCGCCATGACTGACGTCTGCAGTATCACCCGCAAGGAGCACCCCGGCCATCAAGGAGGAGGCATTGCCATCAACTACAGAAGCAGACTCCGACTGACCACGCACTCTAATGACCCAAGGGTGACCATGGGCCAGCTGAACTCCCAGATCCGGACCAAGCCTAAGCACATCCACTGCGGCACCCTCATGTGCAGGCCCCACATTCTCCAATACCATTGTAGACCTCATTGCACCCCAGGGTATCCCATCCACCGATGACATCCTACTCGGTGAACTCAAGTTCCACCTGGACAACCCCAGTGACCAGGACACCACCCCCTCCTGGGGAAGGTCCCCTACATCAGACGCAAGCAGCAAGTCACCTCAACATGCCACATGGCAGGACGCACGGTCGAGCACGTCACCTCCACCAGCGGGAACTTCAACTACAGCCACAACACCGGACTCTCCTGGACTGACCATCATTGGTAACATCACGTCTTCACCTTGCCCACCGGACGCCACCGCCATCATCGCACCCCCTCGCAGCTGGGAAGAACGTATCGTCAACTCCCTCCGCACCAACACTCCACCAATGCTTCCAAACGATGACACCGCAGCGCGCAACCACCACCGATGGATCTCCTACAGCGCCGACATTCGGGCACCCCTCATGAACGGCACTGCGTCAGTACCTTCCGCCTGCCTAACGGCAGGCGTGAGGGTGACGCAGTGCCACAGGGTTAGGCTGGCCCCATTCATTGTTGGAGTTGCGTCATGGTTGTGACACGACTGCAGCAATGCGTGTCTTTAGCGCAGACAGATACGTCAGGATTCCTGACGTATCTGTCATTACTTGCGTCATGGAGCGCTGTCCACTGACTACAGCGCATCCATGCTGTCGCAAGAAGGGCGCAGTGAGAAGTGTTGCAACGCTGTCTTGTCACAGCGCTGCAACACTTTTCATGACTGGGGCCCAGGAATGCGCACTATCTTATTGATGGTGTGCACTCCTGCACTGTAGTTTTGTCGCAGGGCAGCGCAGCAACATTGCTTGCAGCGCTGTCCAGCTCCAAAACCTGTAGGGATGTGGCTCAAAGTGTTATCCCCATTTTTAAGACCAGCTATTTTCTGGTCTTAAGTCCCAGCAGCTAACGGGCCTTAGCGGCTGTTTTCTTAACGTATCGCCAGTCCGGGCGATCATTGAGAATATCGCGAAGTGGGGTTAGCGTGCGTTTTAACACGGGAATGCCTACATTGCATATGATTAGCGTTAGTTGTCGCTAACATCGCTGGCGATGTTATTAGCGGCCGCTATCGCCAGGAAGCTGTCGCTAATGGCTGTGAGCGACAGCTTGTGAATACGGCGATAGAAATATCGCGGCTTTAGAGGCAGAAAAGTGCAGCTAACGCGGCGATATCGCCTTGTGAATATGCCCCTACGAGTTAATAGCAACCGTATTGCTGTTACACTGTACTTTGATTTATCCCTTTTTTATTATTTACCGACTTTATATTGAGTATTTACAGAGACATAATGAATTTCTTTATATTTTTCTGCTCAATAAAAAAAAAAAGAGTTAATAGCAACGTTACGACTACGGAGATTCCAAAGTCGGGGCAGAGAATTCCGCACATAAAAAAATAAGATAGGCCTGTCTTTTTCTGTGCGGAGTTCTGCGGCCCGACTACGAAGTCTCTGCAGTCGTAAAGTTACTATTAACTCGTATTTTTTTAATTAAAAAAATAGTAAGCTTGCACAAAAGTGTAAGCTTACCTTTGTGAATCAGGCATATTATGTTTTCTGCGGGTGAAAAAAGGGGCTCTGTCTATACGTACTTACCTTCACCATATTGTTGTAGTAAATATTTTGACAAGACAATATTTAAAACTTGATATTATGACATACGTATGCTTTTTCGTTTGTTTTCAGCCGTTCTTCGACCATAGGTCCAAATAAATGTTTTTCTGTGGAAGGAATATCATTTGCATTTGCCAACTCTTCTTAATCCTTAAATCCAGAGATACATAACCAAGGACTTGCTGTGCAACAATGAGAAAAGGAAATAAGACAGTAAAAGCAATAGAAGCAAGTATTGCAAACATTTTGTTCCTTTTGGAGAAGAGCTTCATCTGACAGGAGAGTACATGATGGGCATCCCAATAGCACATTGCCTCATAAAAATCCACTGGAAGTTCCTTTTAAAAACAGGCATAGCGGCAAACCAAGAAAAACAGTCAAAGCTTTAGAGGTAGAGGAAAAATGAGAGATTTATGTTATAGACCTGGACCTCCCTGCCAGTAAGTGACATTCGCATACCATGCCACAACATATAACACAAGTAGGGGCAAAATATAGGACTACCTAAAAAGTGGCAGTACATAAGTGCAGACAAGTGGGTGTTTAATGCGATAAAATTTGAATAATACATTGAATTCATAAGAACACCATCTCACAATAAAACTAAGCCTTGGCGGAGTTCGGGGAGTTTAACTCCGCGGAACTCCACAAAGTGGCAGAAAAACTCTGACGCACTCCGATTCAATACCAAAGTTCCTCTCCTTTTCCACAGGGGATGGCTGCTACATTTTGGTTTGGGTGAGCTGGCACTCAGGGAACCCTTCCAACCCTGGGCCTTTCTGAAACCTAGACACCCAATGGAATCAAGAATGGTGTGGCTTGCTTGGATCCCAGCATGCTTTATGACTTGCATGCCCTACAATCATTAATTTATGGGTCAAATATTCTAGATTTATGTGACAGAAATCTTGAGACCTTACAGCCAAAGGCTGAAGTCTTAACACTACATTCCCATGCTTCTCTCAATAAAAAGGTGTCCCTCTCCATGTTGGATGGACCTAACTTATAGCAGATCAACTGACCAAAATTGTACTGATGTGAACAGCTCATTGACACTAAATTTACTACAAATACTCTAAGTTTTGATTGGTTCCTGTCCCAGGTAATAGACCCACCCACAAAGTGGGGGCCTGTTTTTATGGTGTGAAGCTTGGGAATGCTGGGGAAAGGACTTTTGTCAATTTCCGCAGATAACAAAACTTTCTTGTACAGAAACATGAGAAAATTCTGTAAATTTAGCCAAAGCTACATGCCCCCTCCCTATTGATGATGTGGCTGGGCCCTGGGGGATGGGGTGCCAGGGGCCAATATTGAACCAGGCCGAGGATCTGCATGCCCCCCTCCCCCTTCAGACAATGGCAAGGCCCCAGGAGATGAGAGCCCCTTGGGGCAAAATTGGCCCAGGAGAGGTTCATGGCCCTTTCCCAATTATGCATGCGGGGGGTTGGGCACCAGGCCTTCTGGCCAACCCCCCGCCGCACATGGCAAAAGGCCATACGCAGTATGGGGTTTGCTGCATGCTTGGGGTTGCCTGCATGCAGTGGGTTGGGCGTAGGGCCTTCACCATGCACTGCTAATTACTCCACATTACATCACTCATGATATCTTCTATGACATCATTGATAATGTTAGTGCAACATTTGCTGCAAGATTATTGATGACAAAACTGTGCATTGCGGGGGTGCGAGTTAAAGTTATCTTAGGGCACGAGTTATAGTTTCTTGACATAACTCTAACTATAACTGCTGAATTTCTATGGTTTTGTGTGTGTAAATTCTGAACCTAACTATAATGTCCCTGTAATCTTTGCTTTTTTGGTGAATATATATATATATATATCCGTAACAATACCTCTTCACCTCCGAAACAGGCACCGACACACTGGATGAATTTTAGGATTTATTTAAACAGAGAAAGGCTCCTGACGCGTTGCAGTGGCAGCTACCACCTGTTCACATATAAATATATATATATATATATATATATATATATATATATATATATATATATATGTATTTTACAGTGGCTGTTGCCACTGGGTAGTTATAGTTAGGTCTGCGTTTCCACAGGCAATACCTTTTTTGTTTTGCTAATAATTTTGGCGCCGAATCTTCACAAAACTTGCCGAAAAAAGGTGCTCTTTTTTTCCTGGTTTGTGCATGGAAAGTTTCGTCTCCATGCATTTTCATTACACTTTTTTGAACAGCACTACCACATAAACTGCTGAACGGAATTCCACCAAACTTGGCAGGAAACTAGATCCTGCTTCAGAAAGTGTGCTTTCGATGATTTGGTGTAAATCCATTCAACAATTTTTGACAATTTAACATTCAACATACATTCAAGTTTATTTATATATCTTGAATGTTTAATTTAAGGTATTCTCGTGAAAGTCGCTCAAACCCAGCTTAAAAAAATTGAGCGTTCTGAGTGGCCTAGGGGGCTTCTATTCCCTTGGGCCTTCTCGCTCCCGTGGTAGTGCATTCTTGTGGGAGCTAGTGCTCTGATTGGCTGGCTACAACATGAATGAAAATGTTGTGCCATAATGGGACTAGTCTCTAGTTTTGAAAATAGTTAAAAAAAAGATATACGGAGGCCGGGGTAAAAATTTAAAAACAAAATCGAGGTTTTTGTTGTAATCCTGTAGTCATGGCAGGATAAAAATACTGCAGCCGGCGCGCGCCATATACATCAACGGAGAGGGAAGTATAGTGGCTCCCCTATGTGAGCCTCTTCGAGGCCCCAGGGACTCCACCCATCTTAGGCCAAGGGAGGGTCATAGTACGGGAGGGCCACAGGGACCTCATTCCTGGGTCACGGTGCAATATATATATAATGTGCAATGAATATAGCATTACAGAGAATAAAATATATCGTATAAAGTAACAGTGCATATAAGGAAACATTAATAAAAGAAATATGATTTTTAGTGTACTCGTACTTAGTCTTATACAAGTAAGATTTAATATAGGGTGAAGGATATATTAAGTACAAAAATCCGTTAATTCAAGAGAATATTAATACAAGAAAATGTACAAGCATGTATTAATGTTGAGGCAACCATACCAGCAAAGGTTCACCATTTCCCTGATGCCATCACACCCGATAACATAATGCCATCACAAAAGCTGCCAGAACAACTTAGAATACATATTTGGGCGAGCAAAGATTTGGAAGTATTTTGAACGCGATAAACACTTGAGAAAAGACAAAATTCCATTGTTGCGTTCCTCCTTACCTTGTTCTATTTTTTGTGTTATGTTACAAGTTGACTTGTAATGAGTCTTAAACTCTGTCAAAGCAGAGTTATTCTTCAACAAGCTGGACCTATTCCAAAACAGAACATAAATCTCATATCTGGCAGAATGTGTTAGGCCATATCAAATATGAAAACAACATTCGGAACAGAGACCGCTCTAGGGCTTTACAATGAGTCATGGATTCAATTCCCCTCTTAGTTTCAGGCTCCTAAACATTGATCTGAGCAGGAGTAATTTTAGTAACATTTTAAATTGCATTGCCCAAGGTTTCTTTAAAATAGAAGTGTTTTCTCCACGTTTGTGATCATTTGCATCATTTAAAGTGACTAGTTCCCTGGAGGTTTCTTGGCGCTATGCCAGAGATGGAGGAATCGCAGCATGACCCAGCTTGACACTGAGAGCTAGCGGCCTGATGCACAAAGCCTTTTGCAGCAGAAAATATTGCAGTTCGCAAAATCACAGGCATTTCAGGTTCAAAACGGCAATTTGGAAAGTAATAAAGGTACTCTGCGAGTTGGAAACATCTTCCTGACTTGAAATGGGTACTTTGCAACTCATTCAGTTTTGGAAGGTGAAGAATGCAAGAAAGAGGCGTCGCCTAACTTCTTCAGTGAATTGCGACCGGAAATGAGGTTGCAAGCTACTCACTCGATATTCACACACCTACAAGATTTCGGCTCAATTCACAAAGTGGAGGTTGGTCTTGAAGGTCAACTTCCACTTTGTCAATGTTTCTAACAGCTTTGAGTCAAGCAGAGATTAATCTGAGAGACCGCTCTATGGGCCACATGTACGAAAGTTTGAAATAGCGAGTTCCTAATTGCGAATACCTGCAAATCACAATTAGGAAATCGCAAATTCAAATGTATGAAACTCTTTTGAGTTTCATTTGAGATTCCCAGTGGGTCGCAAATTGCCCCCCCTGGGAGTCAGATGGAGCAATAGCCCCTTATCTGCCCCCCGGGGAGGGCAGAAAGCCCAGTAGGCACCAGGGATTTTTTTTTCCAAAGTTTGGGGCGGGGGCTGACCGGAATGAGCATGCCAATGCCCCCACCCCCCAAAAAAATACCACAGTCTTTCTGTCTGCCCCCCATGGGGGCAGAAAGCCCACATGGTATCAGGGATTTTTTAAATAAACTTAGGGGTGGGGGCTGCCCAGAATTTTCATGCCAATACCCCCATCCCCCCAAAAAAATGCTACAGTCTTTCTGCCCCCCCGGGAGGCATATGGGGCAATAGCCCCTTATCTGCCCCCCCAGGGGGCAGAAAGCCCCCTAGGCACCAGGGATTTAATTCCCACAAAGTTTGGAGTGGGGGCTGCCCAGAATGGGCATGCCAATGCCCCCACCCCCCCAAAAATGGCACAGTCTTTATGCCCCCCAGGAGGCAGATGGGGCAGTAGCCCCTGATCTGCCCCCTGGGGGGGCGGAAAGCCCACATGGCACCAGGGATTTTTGTTATATACATAGGGGTGGGGGCTGCCCAGGATGCGCATACCAATGCACCCACCCCGAAAAAAATTGCCACAGTCTTTCTGCCCCCCTGGGAGGCAGACAGGGGCAAAAGCCCCTTATCTGCCTCCCGGGGGGGGGGGCAGAAAGCCCAATAAGCACCAGGGAATATATATTTTTTTATTCAGGGGTGTGGGCAGCCCATAACGGGCATGCCAATGCCCCCAACACCCCCAAAAAATGCCACAGTTCTTCGGCCCCCCCAGGAGATAGATGGGGCAGTAGCCCACTAGGCGTCAGCAATTACACTGGCTTTTCTTATGCATGGGGGCTGCCCAGAATGGCATACCAATGCCCCCACCCCCCAAACAAATAGCCACAGTCCTTCTGCCCCCCTTGGGGGCATATTGGGGCAAACCCACCTGTGTGGTAGGACAAACCCCCCGCTGTGGGGTAGGACATTTGTGCCGGCACGGTGATTCCACGCAAAAACATGTGGAAAATGTGTTTTTTTTCAGCTAAATTTGAGGTTTGCAGGGTATTCTGGGTAGGAAAACGTTGGGGATCCACGCAAGCCATACCTTGCTGGACTCCCCTGGGTGTCTAGTTTTCAGAAATATATGGGTTTTGTAGGTTTCCCAAGATGGCTGCCGAGCCCGGGGCCAAAAACCCAGTTGATCCCCCTTGCAAAACCAGGTTGTTTTGTGATAGGTAATTTTGATGTCTCCTCAATACGTTTTGGGCCCTTGCCTGTCGAGGGTACTTGACCCACCCACGCGAGTGAGGTACCATTTTTATCGGGAGGCCTGGGGGAACGCTGGGTGGTAGAAAATTTGTGGATCCATGGAGATTCCAGAACTTTCCCACACAGAAATTTAAGAAAAAAGTGTTTTTTTCTGCTAAATTTGAGGTTTGCAGGGGATTCTGGGTAGGAAAACGTTGGGCGGTCCACACAAGCCATACCTCGCTGGACTACCCCCGGTGTCTATTTTTCAGAAATGTGTGGGTTTGGTAGGTTTGCCTAGATGGCTGCCGACCCCAGGACCAAAAACGCAGATGCCCCCTATGTATCCGAAAACAACCTGGTTTTGCAAGGGGGGTCACATGAGTTTTTGGTCCCAGGCTTGGCAGCCATCTAGGGAAACCTGCCAAATCCACACATTTCTGAAAACTAGAGACTCGGGGCGTCCAGGGAGGCATGGCTTGCGTGGATCCCCCAATGTTTCCCTACCCAGAATCCCCTGCAAACCTCAAATTTTAATGAAAAAATAATTTTTTCTCAAATTTCTGTGTGGGAAAGTTGTAGGATCACCCGGCTGACACAAATTTCCTACCACCCAGCATTCCCCCAGGTCTCCCGATAAAAATGGTACCTCACTCGTGTGGGTTGGTCAGTCCCTGCGGCAGGCAAGGGCCCAAAACTTATTGCGGAGACATCAAAATTACCTATCACAAAACAATCTGCTTTTGCAAGGGGGGTCACATGAGTTTTTGGTCCCGGGCTTGACGGCCATCTAGGGAAACCTACCAAACGCACACATTTCTGAAAACTAGAGACCCAGGGGAGTCCAGGGAGGTAAAGCTTGCGTGGATCCCCCAACATTTCCCTGCCCAGAATCCCCTACAAACCTCAAATTTTGCTGAAAAAAATCAAAGTTTTCTCAAATTTCTGTGTGGGAAAGTTGTGTGATTACCGGGCTGACACAAATTTTCTACAACCCAGCGTTCCCTCAGGTCTCCCGATAAAAATGGTATCTCACTCGTGTGGGTGGGTCAAGTTCCCTCGACAGGCAAGGACCCAAAACGTATCGTGGAGACTTGAAAATTACCTACCTATCATAAAATGATCTGCTTTTGAAAGGGGGGTCACATGAGTTTTTGGTCCCGGGTTTGGCGGCCATCTAGGGAAACCTACCAAACCCACACATTTCTGAAAACTAGACACCCGGGGGAGTCCAGCGAGGTATGGCTTGCATGGATCCCCCAATGTTTCCCTACCCAGAATCCCCTGCAAACCTCAAATTTAGCTGAAAAAATCATTTTTTTCTCAAATTTGTGTGTGGGAAAGTTCTGGAATCTGCATGGATCCACAAATTTCCTACCACCCAGCATTCCCCCATGTCCCCTGATAAAAATGGTACCTCACTCGCATGGGTGAGTCAAGTACCCGCAACAGGCAAGGGCCAAAAGGTATTGAGGGGACCTCAAAGTTACCTATCACAAAACAACCTGGTTTTGCAAGGGGGGGTCACCTGGGTTTTTGGCCCCGGGCTCGGCGGCCATCTTGGGAAACTACCAAACCCACACATTTCTGAAAACTAGACTCCCGGGGGAGTCCAGCGAGGTATAGCTTGCGTGGATCCCCCAACGCCTTCCTACCCAGAATCCCCTGCGAACCTCACATTCAGCTGAAAAAAATCACTTTTTTCTCAAATTTCTGTGTGGGAAAGTTCTGGAATCTGCATGGATCCACAGATTTCCTACCACCCAGCATTCCTCCAGGTCTCCCGATAAAAATGGTACCTCACTCGCGTGGGTGGGTCAAGTACCCGCGACAGGCAAGGGCCCAAAACGTATTGAGGAGACATCAAAATTACCTATTACAAAACAACCTGGTTTTGCAAGGGGGGTCACCTGGGTTTTTGGCCCCGGGCTCGGCGGCCATCTTGGGAAACTACAAAACCCATACATTTCTCAAAACTAGACACCTGGAGGAGTCCAGTGAGGTGTGGCTCGTGTGGATCCCCTAACGTTTTCCTACCCACAATCTCCTGCAAACCTCAAATTTAGCTGAAAAAAACAAACTTTCCACATATTTATGCGTGGAATGACCGTGCCGGCACAAATGTCCTACCCCACAGTGTTCCCCTCAGTCTCCCAAGTAAAATGATACCTCAGTTGTGTGGGTGTCCAATGCAGAATTGGCTAAAAACTTAATTTTTAAAAAATGAAGTGCTTAGAATTCTTGGTGCTATACCCTTAATCCCTATGTTTTTGGCTCTTCCCAGTCACAGGCCCTTGCCCCACCCACACAAGTGAGGAATCATTTTACTCGGGAGACTGAGGGGAATGCTGTGGGGTAGGACATTTGTGCCGGCACAGTGATTCCAAACAAAAATATGTGGAAAATGTGATTTTTTCAGCTAAATTTGAGGTTTGCAGGGATTCTGGGTAGGAAAACTTTGGGGATCCACGCAAGCCATACCTCGCTGGACTCCCCGGGTGTCTAGTTTTCAGAAATGTGTGGGTTTGGTAGTTTCCCAAGATGGCCGCCAAGGCCGGGGCCAAAAACCCAGGTGACCCCCCTTGCAAAACCAGGTTGTTTTCTGATAGGTAATTTTGATATCTCCTCTATACGTTATGGGCCCTTGCCTGTCGCGGGTACTTGACCCACCCATGCGCGTGAGGTACCATTTTTATCGGGAGACCTGAGGGAATGCTGGGTGGTAGGAAATTTGTGGATCCATGCAGATTCCAGTACTTTCCCACACAGAAATTTAAGAAAAAAGTGATTTTGTTAGCTAAATTTGAGGTTTGCAGGGGATTCTGGGTAGGAAAATGTTGGGGGGTCCATGCAAGCCATACCTCGCTGGACTGCCCCCGGTGTCTATTTTTCAGAAATGTGTTGATTTTGTAGGTTTGCCTAGATGGCTGCCGACTCCGGGACCAAAAACGCAGATGCCCCCTATGTATCCGAAAACGACCTGGTTTCGCAAGGGGGGTCACATGAGTTTTTGGTCCCGGGCTTGGCGGCCGTCTAGGGAAACCTACCAAACCCACACATTTCTGAGAACTAGAGACCTGGGGGAGTCCAGAGAGGTATGGCTTGTGTGGATCCCCCAACGTTTCCCTACCCAGAATCCCCTGCAAACCTCAAATTTTTATGAAAAAATCAAATTTGTCTCAAATTTCTGTGTGGGAAAGTTGTAGGATCAACGGGTTGACACACATTTCCTACCACCCAGCATTCCCCCAGGTCTCCCGCTAAAAATTGTACCTCACTCGTGTGGGTGGGCCAAGTACCTGCGACAGACAAGGGCCAAAAACGTATTGAGGAGACATCAAAATTACCTATCACAAAACAAGAGGGTTTTGCAAGGGGGGTCACCTGGGTTTTTGGCCCCGGGTTTGGCGGCCATCTTGGGAAACTTCCAAACCCACACATTTCTGAAAACTAGATACCCAGGGGAGTCCAGCGAGGTATGGCTTACGTGGATCCCCCAACGTTTTCCTACAGAGAATCCCCTGCAAACCTCAAATTTAGCTGAAAAGAACACATTTTCCACATATTTTTGTTTGGAATTACCGTGCCGTCACAAATGTCCTACCCTACAGCGTTCTCCTCAGTCTCCATAGTGAAATGATACCTCACTTGAGTGGGTGGGGGAAGGGCCTGTGACTGGGAAGAGCCAAAAACATAGGGACTAAGGGTATAGCACCGAGAATTCTAAGCGCTACATTTTTTTTAAATTAAATTTTTAGCCAATTCTGCGTTAAGCACCCACACAAGTGAGGTATCATTTTACATGGGAATGTGAGGGGAACGCTGTGCGGTAGGACATTTGTGCTGGCACAGTGATTAAAAAAAAATATGTGGAAAATGTGTTTTTTTCAGCTAAATTTGAGGTTTGCAGGGGATTCAGGATAGGAAAACGTTGGGGGATCCAAGCAAGTCATACCTCGCTGGACTCCCCCGGGTGTCTAGTTTTCAGAAATGTGTGGGTTTGGTAGGTTTCCCAAGATGCCCGCCAAGCCCGTGGCCAAAAACCCAGGTGACCGC
The DNA here is from genome assembly GCA_963921515.1 of Calotriton arnoldi. Lineage (NCBI taxonomy): Eukaryota > Metazoa > Chordata > Amphibia > Caudata > Salamandridae > Calotriton > Calotriton arnoldi. The sequence continues at coordinate 32,229 of CAWUFW010007466.1, read as the reverse complement.
CCTTGCAAAACCAGGTTGTTTTGTGATAGGTAATTTTGATGTCTCCTCAATATGTTTTGGGCCCTTGCCTGTCGCGGGTACTTGACCCACGCACGCGACTGAGGTACCATTTTTATTGGGAGACCTGGGGGAACGCTTTGTGGTGGGAAATTTGTGGATCCACGCAGATTCCAGAACTTTCCATCACAGAAATGTGAGGAAAATGTGGTTTTTTTGACAAAGTTTGAGGTGTGCAAGGGATTCTGGGTAACAGAACCTGGTGAGAGCCAGATAAGTCACCCCATCCTGTATTCCCCTGGGTGTCTAGTATTCAAAAATGTATAGGTTTGCTAGGTTTCCCTTGGTGCAGGCAGAGCTAGGGTTCAAAATCTACTGCTAGGCCCTTTGCGAAAAAAAGGGTCCGTTTTCACTGTGAAAATGTGGTGTGTCCATGTTGCATTTGGGCCGTTTCCTGTCACGGGCACTAGGCCTACCCACACAAGTGAGGTACCATTTTTCTCGGAAGACTTTGGGAAATGCGGGGTGGGTGGAATTTTGTGGATCCAAGCAGATTCCAGAACTTTCCATCACAGAAATGTGAGGGAAATTTGTTCTTTTGGACAGTTTGATGTTTGCAAGGGATTCTAGATAACACAACCTGGTGAGAGCCAGACAAGTCACCCCATCCAAGATTCCCCTGGGTGTCTAGTTTTCAAAAATGCACAGGTTTGCTAGGTTTCCCTAGGTGTTGGCAGAGTTAGGGTTCAAAATCTACAGCTAGGTACTTTGCAAAAAAAGGGTCAGTTTTCACTGTGAAAATGTGGTGTGTCCACATCGTGTTTTGGGCCGTTTCCTGTCACGGGCACTAGGCCTACCCACACAAGTGAGGTACCATTTTTCTCAAAAGACTTTGGGGAATGCGGGGTGGGTGGAATTCTGTGGATCCACACAGATTCCAGAACTTTCCACCACAGAAATGTGAGTAAAATGTGTGTTTTTTTTTTTAAAGTTTGAGGTTTGCAAGGGATTCTGGGTAACAGAACCTGGTGATAGCCAGACAAGTCACCCCATCCTGGATTCCCCTGGGTGTCCTGTTTTAAAAAATGTGTAGGTTTGCTAGGTTTCCCTAGGTGCTGGAAGAGCTAGGGTTCAAAATCTAAAGCTAGGCACTTTGCAAAAAAAGGGTCAGTTTTCACTGTGAAAATGTGGTGTGTCCACGTTGTGTTTTGGGCCGTTTCCTGTCTTGGGCACTAGGCCTACCCACACAAGTGAGGTACCATTTTTCTCGGAAGACTTTGGGGAATGCGGGGGTCATGGAATTTTGTGGATCCTCGCAGATTCCAGAACTTTCCACCACAGAAATGTGAGGAAAATGTGTTTTTTTTTTAACAAAGTTTGAGGTTTGCAAGGGATTCTGGGTAACAGAATCTGGTGACAGCCAGAAAAGTCACCCCATCCAGGATTCCCCTGGGTGTCTAGTTTTCAAAAATGTACTGGCTTTCTAGGTTTCCCTAGGTGCCGGCAGAGCTAGGGTTCAAAATCTACAGCTAGGCACTTTGCAAAAAAAGGGTCAGTTTTCACTGTGAAAATGTGGTGTGTCCACGTTGTGTTTTGGGCCGTTTCCTGTCGCTGGCTCTAGGCCTACCCACACAAGTGAGGTACCATTTTTCTCGGAAGACTTTGGGAAATGCGGGGTGGGTGGAATTTTGTGGATCCACGCAGATTCCAGAACTTTCCACCACAGAAATGTGAGGAAAATGTTTTTTTTTTATAAAGTTTGAGGTTTGCAAGGGATTCTGAGTAACAGAACCTGGTGAGAGCCAGACAAGTCACCCCATCCTGGATTTCCCTGGGTGTCTAGTTTTGAAAAATGTATAGGTTTGCTAGGTTTCCCTAGGTGACGACAGAGGTAGGGTTCAAAATCTACAGCTAGGCACTTTGCAAAAAAAGGGTCAGTTTTCACTGTGAAAATGTGGTGTGTCCACATTGCGTTTTGAGCCGTTTCCTGTCGCGGGCACTACATCTACCCACACAAGTGAGGTACCATTTTTATCGGGAGACTTAGGGGAACACAGAATTGTAGAGCAACTGTTATTACCTATTGACTTTTAATGCATTTCTGCCTTCCAAATGTAAGACAATGTGTAAAAAAGAAGTCACTTTGAAAAATGTCCTACAATTCACATGCTGGTATGGGTACCCACAATTTCGGAGATGTGCAAATAGCTACTGTTTCGAAACTCTATATTTTGTTTCAATTTTAGAAATACATAGGTGTCTTTTGTACCGGTTTTTCCCTGTTTATATTTTCCCAAATGAATTGCTATATACCTGGTACACAATAAAAAACCATTGCAAGACGCTGTTCAGTTATTGGCTCTGGGTTCCTCGAGTTCTTGGTGAACCTACAAGTCCTATATATCCGCACAACTAGAAGGGTCCAACGGATGTAACGGTATATTGTTTTAAAAATCTGTCATACTTAGAAGAAGTTACAGGTGAAAACGTTGGCACAAATGGCTGTTTTTTGTAACTCATTTTCAATTTTTCCTATTTTCAACTGTTAGTTTCTATAAGAAAACCTTAAAGGATCTACACAAATGACCCCTTGCTGAATTCAAAATTGTGTCTACTTTTCACAAATGTATAGCTTTTCAGGATCCATCATTGCTTTCATACCCATTTTTACCATTAACTGGAAGGAGGTTGAAAGCACAAAAAATAGCAAAAATAGGCTTTGTCCCAGTAAAATGCCAAAACTGTGTAAAAAATGTTGGTTTTCTGACAGAAGTCTGTCAGTCCCTGAAAGCTGGGAAGATGGTGATTTCAGAACCAGAAACCCTTTGTTGATACTATTTGCAGGGAAAAAAACAGACACTTTCATTTGCAGCCCTTTTTTCCAATTTTTCCCCAAAAAACCAAAATGTAGCTGTATTTTGGCTAATTTCTGGGTCCCTTCGAGGGGAATCAAAAAACCCTGGGTACCTTTAAAATCCCCATTGTGTTGGAAGAAAAGGACGCAAATTTGGCATGGATACCTTCTGTGGTCAAAAAGGTACAGGGGCCTAAGCGCGAACTACCCCAAATAGCCCAAAAAAGGCTTAGCACAGGGAGGGAAAAGGCCTAGCAGCGAAGGGGTTAAATGCAGCCCGTTTTCGTTATAGGAAAATGGGATGTTTTAAAAACAAAAATGAAAAGTCTTCTTTTCATTTTACAAGAGTAGGCAGTGGTCTGGGGGATCGCTGCCTACTCTTCAAAAATGCTTTTACAAACATTCACAAAGGGGAAGGGGTCCCGTGGGGACCCCGTCCCAGTTGCGAATAAGTTATCATCAAATTGAATTTGGTGGTAAAATGCAAATGTTTATTGCCCGCATTTCAGTCTCAAAACATTCATACATACTACTGCGATTCGGTATTAGAAAGGGACGCCCTCAACATGCCCATTCCTAATACCGAATCACAATTCCAAACTGAATCTCTATTTGGGTTTGCTACATGCCAAAATGCATTTTTGCGTTCGCAAATGTCCCGATTCTGCGAATCGGACTATTTGTGACGTAAAAAAAGCTTTGTACATGTGGCCCTATGTTCTTTCAAAAGCCATTTGCCTAATGCCTATTTTAATTTTTTTAAATTGCATCTCTTGTCCCTTTGGAGGACAGACCTGGAAATAAAAAAATACACATTCTGCAAAAGCAAATGCGGGGACACAGGTCTATGGTGTCTTGTCAGCCTCCATAATCTGATTTCACAGTCTGTTCGGTGGGGTTTATAAACAGGATCTTGCCTCATTAAATTAACAAGCAAGAATCCAGCCGAATAGTCTTTTAGCACTGCAACGGATTTGTACACCCGTCTCAGCATAAAAAATACCTGGTGTCACAAAGCAGTTGGCGTGAAAACATACCAAATACTATGAGATCTGAATTTTAGTACATTAGGCTCCAAGTGTTGATTACGGTATGAAACCTCAGGTGCTTCTTTCGGAGCAAGGAGAAACTCATTTTCTGGGAAGCGTGCAGAAAAATGTTCCTCCCCCAACACCCTTACTCCCTTGAAACTTGGGGTAGTTAGATTATGGTCTCAGTGGATGGCATAATCATAAATGTAATATCGAAATTTGGCAAAAAAGAAAACAGGACTAATGATGTCCGGCCAAGACAAATGCTCTATTACTTACCGGTAATCTTCATTACTCCGGGTCCCGATGTTCTCGTCCCATTCATTACAAAGTGGAGATAATCATCTCCCGACATAAAAAAAGAACAGAGGAATGCTGGGACCCTTTCCCCAGCCGCTCCACTGGGAGTACATAAGCAGCACCTACCCAGCATTCCGCATGAACTACCAAGCCCACAACAGGAAGGCCGGCCGATCTGGGAGGAAGGGCGAGGCGTAATGAATGGGACGAGGACAAAGGGACCCGGAGTTATGAAGATTACCGGTAAGTAATAGAGCATTACCCCCAGGTCCCTCCTGTCCTCGTCCCATTCATTACAAAGTGGAGAATAACAAAGCAGAAAACCTGGCCTTCCAAAACCCCAAGCACACTCCGGAAACCACACCAAAGGCAGCAACCAAAGGGAGCAAAGGGGAACCGTAGGAAACAACAGGCAGAGCACACAGACAGAAAAGCATCCCACCAAAGCAGGGACGCTCCCCCCAAAACCAATGGGAGACGGCCAAGGAAGAGGACACCCAAAGAGGGCAACCAGCATACACCAGGAGCACCCCCCCAAACGAACAAGATAGGGGGAGAACACGCCAAACCAAAAAAAAAACAACAGAGGCCGCCCACAACGAAAGGACAGTGAGGAGGCTACAAAAAGAAGAAGACCCCAGCGGCCCAACCAGCCAGCAAGCCAGAATAGGCCCCCAGGGACACAACCAAGGACCGGAAGCCGGAACCAAGGAAAACAGAAGGCGACAGAGACAGCAAGGAGGCTGCCAACCAGAAAAATGGGAAACAGAGCACCCAGGCCAACCCAAGGGAAACCCCAACCCGCCAAGCGGAGGGGAGCACGCCAAAAAGGTGACCAGGCAAAAAAGGAAGCCGACAAGGAGGCTCCCCAAAGAGACTTCAAAGGCAAAGCCCCAGAAGGGAAACAGGCTCCAAAGCATCCAACACTCCGGAACCCAGCGGACCAGAGAAGACAAAGCCTCAAGAGGACACGACCAAGGGCGCCAACCGGATAAAAGGGCTGACAAGCCCAGCACAACCCGGCAGGCACACAGGACCTGGCAACAGCACAGACACGGAGTGACCCCAGCAAGAACAGAAGGGAAGCCCAGACAGCTGAACGGACACACAAGCAACCCCAAAAAGAAGAGGGGAAGAGAGGAAGGCCCCACAGCCCCCGATGCAACCGGGCAGGAAGGACAAAAAGGCCAACCAGAGGACAAACCCCAACACCACCGGACAGCCACAGGGAGAGAACAAAAAGGAAAGAGGGAAGGGCCAAGCAACAGGGCAAAGGCCCAAACCCAAGGACCACCCAAGGGCAGGACCACCTAGACCAAACCAGGAAGGGAGGATGCACCGGCGAGGCACCAGCCCCCCCCAATCAGAACGAATCAGCCCCCAGCAAGCCCAGAAGGCAAAGCCCACGAAACTCCACATAGGAGGACCAGGCCCTAGGAAAGAAAGGCCAGTACCAACCACTAGAGCCGCCAACCGCCAACCACCAAGCACCCAGCCAGGGAGGTGGAGCTAAAGCGAGAGCCCAGAAACAGTCCAAGAGCCAGCCAAGGCCAAGACACACACAAGAAGCAAGGGAAACAGGAACACAACCCCGGAACGCTGTCCCACAAGGCCCACAGAGCCAGAAGGGAGCAGGCCCGAGCACCCATCAGAAAACCAGACACTGAAAGACCAACCAGGAGGAACAGAAACCCAGAAGGCCAAACGTCCCACAGGGAACAAGTCCCCAAACCGAACCAGGGCCCAACACGAAATGCCAGAGCATCAAGGGCTGGCGAGGACAACCCACAAGGCCACAAAGACCAGAGCAAACAGAAACAACAGAAGAGCAAGTCAGCCAGAGATGTCCCCCGCCAAAGAGACCAGGCAGACAACCGTCCAAACAACAGACAGGCCAGCAAAGTACAGAGAACCAACAACCCGTAACCCGCACAGGCCCGGAAGGGACGGGACAGGGCCAACGGCCACAAACCTGAAACCCCCAACCCTCGAGGGGAGACAACGAACCCCCAAAACCAGCCAAGCCAGAGAGGCAACAAAAGCCAGGGTGGAAGCCAAGCAGACCGCCCAGGCCCACAAACTCCATGGCCCAACAGACACCAAGAGAGGGCCGGAGCAGGGGAGAAACCCCACCAAGGCAACAGAGCACCAAGCAGATGGGAAGCCCGGGCCGAAGCCAAGCAACCCGCCCGAACAGAAGGACCCGGCGGCCCAACTCACACCCGGGGAAGGCCCAAAACGAGGAAGGCCCCAGCAGGGCACAGGCATAACAAAGGCCAGAGAAGGCTAGAGCAGCCAGAGGCACAAGACCCCCACCCCCCAAACCACAGCAGCAAGCCCTGGGAAACAAGCAGCCAGGCAGCCAAAAGGGATAGACAAACACCCTTCGACCGCATCCCCGTCAGAGGGAGGGGGGGAACAGAATGACAGACACCGCCAATGAGAGCGGGCCAGGAAAAAGGGGGGGCCACGCAGGGAAAACAGGAGCGGCCACCCAGGCAAAAGACCGGTGCAGCCAGAAAGGAGGGCCAAGGCCACAAGGGGCAGGACCAATCCACCCCTGCAAGGACCAGGACACAACTGCAGAGGGAACAGCCACCCACAGGCGGAGACCATGCCAACCAGAGACCACAGCTGGGCCAGAAGCCCAATCCCATAAAGAGCAACATAGAGCAAGGAGACAACGTGGAATGGCAGCAGGCCCAGGAGACTCCCAGCCAGGAAACCACCAGGCCCGACCCGCTGAACGCCAGAGGGCAGATGAGAACAGTCGGCAGCAGAGGCCCAGAGCCCCCGGACCACCCAGGCCGGCACAAGCAGGCCACCAACTAGCATCGACCCACCAAAAAGTGCTGAGCCCAGAGCAGACCAGGGTCCAACAGGGAAACCCAGCCGGAGGCATGGAGGGTGCAACGAAGAAAAACACACCCAAAGGCGCCACAGCAGGAAGATCAAACACCGCAGCCAGCAGCAACCCATGCAGACACGCAAACAGGGAAGGACCAGACCCAACCCAGTACAACACCCAGGAACCAGGTAAGAACAGGGGGCGGACAAGGCAGAAAGGACGCAGCCCAAAACCAGACAAAAAGAAGGGCTAGAGACCCAAGTACAGACCAACAGCCCCGCTGACCGGAACCCTAGAACCACACCACCCGTCACCCGCGCCGTACCCGCCAGAGAGCAACAGCCCCAGGCAGCCAACACGAACACCAAAAGCAACAGGCAAGAGCAGGGCCCAACAGGGCGCAGGGGCACAACCCCACATTCCCCAGAAAGTCAGGCAGGCACCCCAAGAGCAACAGGGAGGACCAAGGACCCCACAAGGGGAAACGTGGCACAGGAGCAGCAAGGGAAGCGCCCAGGCGAGGAACCCGGACACACAGGAGGACGAGCCCGGAACCTGTATCGCCAGCCCCAAAGGCAAGACAGAAGACGCCAACCGCTACAGCACCCGGCTGGCCCAGGAGGACTCCCAATCAGAACAGGCACAGCCAGCCAACCAGCATCGGAGAAAAACTGCCAAAACTGCCACGCGGCACGCACCCGGGGGAGGCAGGCCCGCAGACACAGAACAAGGCCCCCTCTAGTCCCACGAAGAGACGAACAGCACGCAGAAGGAGCACAGAGGCAACACGAGAGGCGTAACAGAGCAGCGCAGAAGCCAGCAACAGCACATGGAGCAAACCAGGCAAAGGTGAAAACAGCCAACGCCACGCGGAACACACCGGGGGACCGGGAAACAGAAACAAGGGATCCCCCAGGCAGCCCAAGGCTCACTGCCAGGACCCACGCTAGGGAAGGGAAGACAGCACTGTGGCCGAAGCACCCAGACATCCCAGCCAACAGCACCTGGTATTCCCAGGCAGTCTCCCATCCAGGTACCAACCAGGCCCGACCCTGCTTAACTCCTGAGAATAGACAAGATCAGGTGCATTCAGGGTGGGATTGACCCCAGGCAAGAGGCAACCAGAGGAAGAGGGGGTCCAACAAGCAGCAAACAGAAGGAAAAACAGAGCGTGATGAAAATGGAGCCCCAGAAAGCACCACCACCCACCCAAGCTACCAAAAAGTCGGGAGCAGTACCAGCACAGAGCAGCAGCCAGCAGACAGCACACGGAGGAAGCAGACACCGCCAGACCATGCGGCACTCACCCAGGGGAGGGCCGGGAGCCAGGACAAGGCCCCCCTTCCCCCTACAGCCAGCCCAAGGAGTAGAACCAGGAACCATGCCAGGGCAGGAGGAAGCAGTTCCACCGGCATGACGCAAAAGCACAGCAAGAAGCCCCAATGAAGAAGGAAGAAAAAAGAGACTGCTACGCCGCATCCACCCTGGGGGTGGGCAGCAGACAGGATCAAGGACCAACCCCCACCGCCAGCCAACCCAAGACGCCCGACCACCATCCACGCCAAGGCAGGAGGGAAGCAGCGAGACAGGCATGCGGCAAACCAGCATGGAGCCCCAAATGCCCAGAAACACAGAGACACTTCACAGTCCCAGAAACACAGAGACACTGCTACGCTGTACTCACCGTGGGGGCGGGAGACAGGAAAAAGGCACCCCCCTCCAGCACCAGCCAGCCCAAGGCTCCCGCCAGATAGGATCATCACTGTGCAGGAAGGCAGAGGAACCAGCAATCGTGGTGCGTCTTCCACCCGGTCAGGCCATAGGAAGACGCGCTCAGCAACCCGGAAGGAACCGGGAGGCTGGCGCACCAGCTGCAAGAGCATGCAAGAGCAGGTTGGTAACGACCAAGCCTCCCAGAAAGCCCGGCAGGCTGGAAGGCAGACCAGCAGATTCCCCGCCCACAAAGCCAGGCAGCTGGACGGGGAGAGGAAGAAGAAACGCCACTCCAGCCCAGCAGGAGCAGCATCAGCACCTCGTCCCAATTCTGTCGTCAGACAGAAAAAAAGAACAGGCAGAATGCTGGGTAGGTACTGCTTATGTACTCCCAGTGGCAGGGGCTGGGGTTAGGGTCCCAGCATTCCTCTGTTCTTTTTTTCTGTAGGGAGATGATTATCTTCACTTTGTAATGAATGGGACGAGGACAGGAGGGACCTGGGGGTAATGCTGTTTACAAATTTCAATATATATATAACGTAAACAAATCCCGGATACAAATCAATCACTTTCTTTATATACGAGGGTGTGTGTTAGTCTGAGGGTCTAATTCCATAATGCGATAAATACCACACATCATTTTTTAACTCATATCCAGCGTGATGTCATAAAATCAGTTTTACAAAAGCATGTCATATACGTTACTTTACTTTGATTTTCTACCAAAAATATTACATATTGTACAGTGATCCATCACATTTTACACAGTTAACAACTATAGTGATACAGATAATTAAGAGCACAACAAAGTGGGCCCAATTTGCAAATATTAAAATATAGACGTGTATATTTAGCCACTTGTATGTTTACTAGTGCGCGTAGGTGTAACTCTCCACTTTTATATACTGCTAACTTTTTCTAATTGGAGATTTATACCTAGGTGTCGACTTATTTGTCTCCATCCCTGAAATGAGGGAGTGGAGCTTTCTACGGTTGTATTACGATCATAAAGTTACTACTTGGTAGATGTATCTGTCACTGGGTTGGAGAGCTCCGCCACAGAGATGTGACACTCCCTATGGGAAAGTATAGGCAAATTTAATAATGTTTATTATTTAAAAAATATATAATTTTACAGCACAATAACTCCTCAAATTATATGTCTATTATGTAATAAAATGAAACATATTAAATATATGTATACATATTATTTTTAACAATTTTTAAACAATAATATAAAAAATACTCACCCTCCCTAACATTTTTATTTTTATTTAACCCTTTCGCTGCTAGGCCTTCCACCCCCGCCCCCCCACCCCACCCCAGGGCTAAGCCTTTTTGTGGCTATTTGGGGTAGTTTGCAAGTAGGCCACTGTAACTTTTTGTCCACATAAGGTATCCACGCCAAATTTGCGGCCCTTTCTTCCAACATCATGGGGATTTCAAAGGTACCCAGGGATTTCCCTGGAAGGGGCCCAGAAATTAGCTAAAATACAGCAAATGTTTGTGTTTTTTGGGAAAAATGTGGAAAAAGTGCTGCAGAAGAAAGCATCTGTTTTTTTTCCCTGCAAATGGTATCAACAAAGAGTGTGTGGTTCTGAAACCACCATCTTCCCAGCTTTCAGGGACATGCAGACGTTTGTCAGAAAATCAAACTTTTCTACACAGTTTTGGCATTTTACTGGGACGTAGCCTATTTTTGCTACTTTTTGTGCTTTCAACCTCCTTCCAGTTAGTGGTAGAAATGGGTATGAAAGCAATAATGGATCCCGGAAAGCTATACATTTCTGAAAAATAGACAAAATTCTGAATTCAGCAAGGGGTCATTTGTGTAGATCTTTCAAGGTTTGTTTATAGAAACTAACAGTTGAATGTAGGGAATATTGAAAATGTTTTGAAAAAAACAGCCATTTGTGCCAACGTTTTCACCTATAACTTAGTATGACAGACTTTTGAAAGCAATATACCATTACATCCGCTGGACCATTCTGGTTGTGGGGATATATAGGACTTGTAGGTTCACCAAGAACCAGAGGAACCCACACGAGTGTGGTACCATTTCTATCGGGAAACTTGGGGGAACGCTGGGTGGTAGGAAATTTGTGTCAACCTGGTGATCCCACAACTTTCCCATACAGAAATTTGAGAAAAATTTGATTTCTTTCAGCTAAATTTGAGGTTTGCAGGTTATTCTGGGTAGGGAAATGTTGGAAGCATACCTCCCTGGACTCCACTGTTGTCTAGTTTTCAGAAATGTGTGGGTTTGGTATGTTTCCCTAGATGGCCGCCGAGCACAGGGCCAAAAACTCAGGTGCACCCCCTTGCAAAACCAGGTTGTTTTGTGATAGGTCATTTTGATGTCTCCACAATACATTTTGGGCACTTGTGTGTCGCAGGTATTTGGCCCACCCACACGAGTGAGGTACCATTTTTATCGGGAGACCTGAGGGAAAGCTGGGTGGTAGGAAACTTATGTCAGCCCGGTGATCCCACAACCTTCCTACACAGAAATGTGAGAAAAATTTGATTTTGTCAGCTAAATTTGAGGTTTGCAGGGGATTCTTGGGGTGTCCATGCAACCCATACTTCCCTGGACTCCCCAGGGTGTCTAGTTTTCAGAAATGTGTGGGTTTGGTAGATTTCCCTAAATGGCCGCCGAACCCAGGGCCAAAAACCCAGGTGCCCCCCCTTTGCAAAACCAGGTCGTTTTGTGATAGGTAATTTTGATGTCTCCACAATATGTTTTGGGCCCTTTCCTGTCACGGGCACTTGGCCCACCCACACGAGTGAGGTACCATTCTTTTTGGGAGACCTGGGGGAATACTGGGTGGTAGGAAATTTGTGTCATCCCTGTGATCCCACAACTTTCCCACAGAGAAATTTGAGAAAAATTTGATTTTTTTCAGCTAGTCTTGAGGTTTCCAGGGGATTCTGGGTAGGAAAACGTTGGGGGGTCCGCGCAACCCATACCTCCCTGGACTCCCAAGGGTGTCTAGTTTTCAGAAATGTGTGGGATTGATAGATTTCCCTAGAAGGCTGCTGAGCCCCGGGCCAAAAACCCAGGTGCCCCCCTTGCAAAACCAGGTTGTTTCGTGATAGGTAATTTTGATCTCTCCAAAATACGTTTTGGGCCCTTGCCTGTCGCGAGTACTTGGCCCACCCACACTAGTAAGGTACCATTTTTATCGAGAGATCTGGTGGAACACTGGGTGGTAGGAAATTTGTGTCAGCCCGGTGATCCCACAACCTTCCCACACAGAAATTTAAGAAAAATTTGATTTTTTCAGCTAAATTTGAGGTTTGCAGCGGATTCTGGGTAGGAAAACGTTGGGGGGTCTATGCAACCCATACTTTCCTGGACTCCCCAGGGTGTCTAGTTTTCAAAAATGTGTGGGTTTGGTAGGTTTGCTTAGATGGCCGCCGAACCCGGGGCCAAAAATCCAGGTGCCCTCCCTTGCAAAACCAGGTCGTTTTGCGATAGTTAATTTGTGTCGCAGGTATTTGGCCCACCCACACGAGTGAGGTACCATTTTTATCGGGAGACCTGAGGGAAAGCTGGGTGGTAGGAAACTTATGTCAGCCCGGTGATCCCACAACCTTCCTACACAGAAATGTGAGAAAAATTTGATTTTGTCAGCTAAATTTGAGATTTGCAGGGGATTCTTGGTGTGTCCATGCAACCCATACTTCCCTGGACTATCCAGGGTGTCTAGTTTTCAGAAATGTGTGGGTTTGGTAGATTTCCCTAGATGGCCGCCGAACCCAGGGCCAAAAACCCAGGTGCCCCCCCTTTGCAAAACCAGGTCGTTTTGTGATAGTTAATTTGATGTCTCCACAATACGTTTTGGGCCCTTGCATGTGGCGGGCACTTGGCCCACCCACACGAGTGAGGTACCATTATTTTCAGGATACCTGGGGAACACAGGGGGGTAGGAAATTTGTGTCAGCCCAGTGATCCCACAACTTTCCCACACAGAAATTTGAGAAAAATTTGATTTTTTCAGCTAAATTTGAGGTTTGCAGGGGATTCTGGGTAGGAAAACTTTGGGGGTTCCACGCAACCCATACCTACCTCGACTCGCCAAGGTGTCTAGTTTTCAGAAATGTGTGTATTTTGTAGGTTTCCTTAGATGGCCGCCGAGCCCGGGGCCAAATACCCAGGTGACCCCCTTGCAAAACCAGGTCGTTTTATAATAGCTAATTTTGAAGTCTCCACAGTACGATTTGGGATATTTCCTGTTGCGGCCACTATGCTTACCCATAAAAGTGAGGTACCATTTTCATACGGAGACCTGGGGGAACGCTGTGTGGTAGGAAATTTGTGTCAGCCCAGTGATCCCACAACTTTCCCCACACAGAAAAGTGAGGAAAATGTGATTTGTATTAGCTAAATGTAAGGTTTGCAGGGGATTATGTGTAGGAAAATGTTTGGAGATCCACGCAAGACACAATTCCCTGGACTCCCCTGGGTGTCTAGTTTTCAGAAATGTCTGGATTTGGTAGGTTTCCCTAGATGGCCGCTGAGCCCGGGACCAAAAACGCAGGTGACCCCCTTGAAAAAACAGATTTTTTTGTGATAGATAAGTGGGAACCTGTGTTTTTGGTGCCAGGTTTGCAGACATTTAGGGGAACCAAGGAAACCCAGACATTTCTGAAAACTAGACACCTGTGGGAGTCCAGCGAGGTATTACTTGCGTTGATCCCCCAACATTTTCCTTCCAAAAATCCGCTGCAAACCTCAAATTTAGCTAAAAAGTCCCATTTTCCTCTAATATCTGTGTGGGAAAGTTGTGGGATCACCGCACGGCACAAATTTCCTACAACTCAGCGTGCCTCTCAGTCTCCTGATAAAAATAATACCTTACTTGTGTGGATGGGCCAAGTGTCTATGACATGGAAGGGCCAAAAACGTGTAGAGATTGAGGGGGTCCAAAAGGGCAGTTTGTTTATACGTTTTAAGGCTCACGCTACTTTTGGCACCCAAACAAGTGAGGTATCACAGAAGACCAAGGGGAATTCTGGGTAGTAGGAAATTTGTGCCTGCGCGGTGATCCTACAAATTACCCACACAGAAATGTGAGGAAAATGTGACTTTGAAAGTAAACTTGAGGTTTGCGGGGGATTCTGTGTAAGAAAACGCTGGGGGATCCATGTAGGCCACACCGCCAGCCAAGAGTCAGTACATGCACACCACCATTCATGCACACCACCAGCCAAGCGCCATTCATGCACACCGTCGCCAAGCGCCATCGAAACACACCGCCAGCCAAGCACCATCCATGCACATCGCCAGCCAAATGCTATCAATGCACACAGTCAGCCAAGCAATATCCACGCACACCACCAGCCAAGCACCATCCCAGCACACCGCAAGTCAAGCAGGGTCGGACTGGGAACAGCAACCAGCCCTGGCAGATTTCTGCTCGACTGGCCCTGGGAGGGGGGGAGTGCTAGTAAAAAGCACCGCTCCCGCTGTTGTTACTGGGGCCCGATATTGCAGCACTGCTGCAACACTGGCCCCAAGTGACAAAACCACCCCCCACGGCCAGAAAACCGGTCCCCAACCCTCCGGCCCACAGGGGAAACACCTGGTGCCCGCTACTGCCAGTCTGGCCCTGCAGCCAAGCACCATCCATGCACACAGCCAGCCAAGCACCAGCCACGTACACTGTCAGTCAAACGCCACTAAACGCACACCACCAGGTAAGCACCAATCTACACACACCGTCATCAAGCGCGAGTCCTCCCACACCATTAGCCAAGTGCGGGTCCACACACACCGCCAGCAAAATGCCAGCCAAAGGTCAGTACACGCAGACCATCAGCCAAACTCCAGTTTACCCAAACATAAACTCTTCATGGTTTCTAATGGTTTTCTGCCCCCGCTTGGGTGCAGATGAGAATAAAATTATTACTGAAATAGCCAAAATGTGTGCCTAAAAAAAAGGGAGCGAACCTTGCCTATGGGGCTTCTCACTGGCATGCCCATAAACATATCCCTTGTGCCTAGTGGGCTTCCTGCCCCCATGGAGGGGGGCAGATAAGGGGCTATTGCCCCGATCTGCCTTCCAGGGGGGCAGAAAGCCTTTTTTGGCAGTGGAGGCGTTAGCATGCCCATTATCACCAGCCCCCACCACTATGTATCAAAAAAACAACAAAGTCCCTGGTGACTAGTGGGCTTTCTGCCCCCCCCCCTCCGGGTAGCAGATTTGGGACTGTTGCCCCCATCTGCCTCCCGGGGGAGGCAGAAAGACTGTGGCAATTTATTTTTGGGGGTAGAGGCATTGACATGCCCATTTTGGGCAGCCCCCACCTGTACGTATAAGAAAAAACAATCCCTGGTGCCTAGTGGGCTTTCTGCCCCCCCCCCGGGAGGGCAGGCCGGGGACAGAAAGGCTGTGGAACATTTTTTTCGGGGTGGCGGCATTGACATGCCCATTTTGGGCAGCCCCCACCTCTATATACATAAAAAAAATCCCTAGTGACTAGTGGGCTTTCTGCCCCCCCCCCAGGGGTGCAGATCCGGGGATACTGCCCCATCTGCCTCCGGGGGGGGCAGAAAGACTGTGGAATTTTGTGGGGGGGTAGGGGCATTAGCATGCCTGTCTCAGGCAGCCCCCACCCCTAAATTCAATGTAAAAATTAATCCCTGGCATCTAGTGGGCTTTCTGCCCCCCCCCCGGGGTGGGCAGAAAGTCTGATTATCCCAAATTATTTTGGGGGAGCAAAGGCCCGTGCCCAAGGGGCCGCTCCCTACTCCCCGGTGTTCAGTGGGTGGATCCCTGCTTGGGGATCGCCCTCCTGGGGCGATCCCCAAACAGGGATCCACGAGGGTGGGGTACCATTGGAAAGGGGAGATTCTTCCCTTTCCAATGATACCTCTTCTGTCTTTCTATATATTCGGGGGGCTGAGATAGCCCCCTGAGCACGTAGAAAGTGAAACAGAAATGAGCCTATCGGCTCATTTCAGTTTCGGTTTCACTGAAATGACGTCAGCGTGACATGCGCGCTGATCGTCATTTCAGGGAAACCAAGGGAACAGCCTCGGGAGCTGGGGAAGCTCTTCCCCAGCTCACGAGGCTGTTGGGGGGAAAAGGAAATCCCTTTGGTGCCTGCGCCAGAGGGATTTCCAGTGCCATGGCGTCAGTCGCGGGGGAGCCATCTGATACACATGAGCACTTATGCGCCAGCCGGCTCCCAAGTGTCCGACGCATAGAAGGGGTTAATGTTCAGTAAAGTCTGCTAACAGTTATTTATTTATTTTTTAAATAGGTTTCATTAAATGTTTTTAAATTAGAGTTATTCATTTTTTTAAAACCAAGTTGGCATTTTCCGGTCTAAAGTTTCTAGGACCTTTCTGTGAGTGGGCAGCTGCCTGGCCTGGTGATGGCTCTCCCACTAGGAAATGTGTTCTGGAGCCAGAAAGGAGAGACAGAGGCCTGGGTGTAGAGTGGAATGGTTTTTCCTGACAGGATAGCTGGGGAGGACACATGCCCAGTCCTGAATTACTCTTCAATGGAAACTACCGCTAGCACATGTAAAGGAACCTACAACCAGACCAGACCCTGCCTTTGTTTCACTAGCCAGGCTGGAGCCAAACCTAGGGGAAAGGGAGGAACTGGCCAGCACCGGTTTTAGGGTTAGACAAGAGGGTGTCACCTACCCAAAGGCTGGCACTGGGCATTAATGTGACATCCCCTGAACCTGAAAGTAGAGTAAGACACTGGACCTGGATGGCGACGGCTGCAACAGCATGGACAGCTGGAAGGACAAGCCACCTGATGGACTAAGGTCTTTGCCTGCAGCTGAGCCCCAAGACTAGATGGGTCTCTCCAGGGCCAGTGGTGCTGGCTCCCTTATGCCCGAGGGCCAGCTGGGGATAGATTTTGACTCCACCGCAACACAGATGCCCTGCAAGAGAGCCAGGTAGCCGCGAGGTCTGTGGAGGGCAAAGCAGAGGAGAAGTCTGGCACAGGGAGCCATTAAAACCAGCTTCCAGTAAAGTGCACCCTTTAGGGGACAAGAGGGCTGCTAAAAAATGCTTCAGGTGGCTAGAGGCCGCTACCTGGAGTAAAATGAGCCTGAGATCATTAAAAATCATCCCCACAGGGTGGGAGATATTCACCTCTAAATATTTTGACCCTTGACCCTCTCAGCTCAAGAAAGAAGCACATGGAGCTTAGTGGCAATTTCTCCACTTACCCCTGTGAAAGGCCAGTGCCTGAAGTTTGACATCACTTTAATTAATTAATTGTTGAGGACAGGCGCTTGGGTGGGGCCCCCCTCCTCGAGGTGATTAGGCCCCAGGAAGCCCATCTCCGGGGCACAATGCAAACGAATAATCCCAGGCCACACAGAAAAGGTGTGAGCCCGGTGAGTTCAGGAATGGGTCTCGGGACCCAGAAGACAGCCCCAGCACGGGGAAGGCACAGCACAAAGAGGAACCCACCGACGAGGACACTGGCGGCTGAATGCACAGGCTGGCTCCAGCGACAACTTAGGATGATGGCTGCCGGGTGGCGAGCTGGCTAGGCAGCATAGGAGTGGCTCCCTGTGCTGGCCTAGCCCGAACAAGTGTACTGCTGTGGGTGAACCAGGTAGGACCGAAGCACCCATCTGAGAATTTTTTTTTTTTTTTTTAAATAGAAAAGTGAAAAAGCCCAGGCTCCCGAACATTACAGGAGACCCTCTGTTTTATTATTCACTGCTTTGGCGAGGGGCATGGACGCAACCAACAATGTGAAGGGATGTTGTAGTGGGGGCAGTGGGCTGCAGCAGTAGCAGCAAACCAGCAGGTGTATTTCAAAAACTCTATCCATAAGTTTACTGGCTTGTTGAAAGAATGACTCCAAAAGAGTTTTTCATTCACTTTGAAATCACTCCAGAGCTAGAGCTTTTGCTCTCAGCTTAGGAGTGCAGGGACCTCTAGTGGTTGGTCTTATGATTGCATTTTATGTGGCCTGATCTGGTTGAAGAAAGACTCAGACACGTTATATTGATTTCCAGTGCTTAGTTTAAAGTTAATTGCTGACAATGACTTTTGGTAAACATTGCAATGCTTTTATTAACAATAATGATGTGTTTACTTATGGTTACTGATTCCAGTGATACAAGATTCTTAACATGTCATTAATGCTCTTATAATATTGACCTCTTGACAAACCCAATAGGCTGGCTTTAGATATTGATGTGGCGACCCCATACAAAGCCAATAGATCTGTTTTATTTAAAATGACACCCCCTATATAGTCATGTACTACCGGATATAGGTGGGGAGTGCTGTGGTTTTGAGGGTCATGACCCAGTAGGTGTAAAATATAATTTCAGAATGTCTCCAAATGTAATTCCATCTGCCTGATGTATATATTTGTAAATGAATGTGTAGTATTTAGTAGTGTATGTGTAATAAATTTACTTTGACTTTTTCAAAGAAAAGCACTGACAGGATAATCATTTATTGAGTGTTAGTATTGCATACTAGCGAATGGCGATTAATGTCCTGATTATTTACCAGTAATCGTAACTACTCAATAGTCTAATTATCCTCATCAGCATCCTGCATCTCACCCATCACTTGGGTTCATTGATTGACATGATACACCTTGGCACTGAGACGGAAGGGAAGGGTGGAAGCAAAAGGGAAAAGTCAATATAATAATAAAATAAATGTCTTAAAAGAGAAAACCTATGTCTGGGAAAGTGCGGAGTGGCCTGTCTTTTTCAACCTCAATAATTAAGGATTGTGTTTGACGAGAACGACTAAAAATCTGTTAATTTATGGTTAATAAGACACTGAAGAAGAAGAACAGAAAGCAAACAGCGTTTCTCATCTTGACAGACAGCCCCAGCTGGAACTGGGACAGCAACTGCAAAGCACATAATCCAAACAACTCACTGAGCATGCAAAATAAACCACACACTTCGAACTACTTGAAGAAGAAACGTTTCGGTGGATAGGTTTGTCTGCTTGCCTGAATGCTAAATCTCTGTAAAATCATCAAAGTTTCTTAATAAAGTAAATATACACTTCTGTCAAACAATGCAACGTTTGCTTTTTTGACATTCACAAATGCAGCGACTTCTAGTGTTCAACAAAAGGGCATTTACCGCCCTCTAGTGGTTCACAAAGGGGCGTGTGAGAAGTTCCTCAAAATAAGGAAATTAATCTAAAGGAGACAACCATTACTGAAAGAAAACTCAAAATTCAGTTGTTTAATCACAAAGTCAACACGAGTCTCATGTTAACTTTAGAAATAGTTTTTCCGAATATCAGAACCAACCCCCCCAATGCTTCCAAACTGATAGAACGTGCCCATTTGAGACACAGTGCAGATTTAAGGCGAGGTGCCTTAAATGAATATGTGCAATCAGCTTCTGAGTACAAGCACTTCGTTCATTTAAGGAGAAGTTAAGGCACATCTTAGAAACTGCGCAATACTTTCAAACTAAAGTAGGCAGCATTCTGGGACAGCGAGCACTTCCACTCATATTTTTCTTGCTCCAGCCCACAAATCTCTTTCATAGGTACGTCATGAGGCGCACCCTGCTCACTTTTCTGCCCGCCACTACTTGCATCTCGTTTTTTATTTTTGATATTCCTTATGCCTGTAGTGCTGCTGTTTTTTATTCACCCTATGAAGGCAGAAGTAAGTTTGTCAATCAATCCATCAAACTGAGGGCCAGTATAAAGGTTTGCGTGTTGTCTTTATCATCTGGGGCCAAATCAGAAGTTTTTTTTTCTCTTCAAGCACCACTTCGTCCTTTTGTGAGCGGTGATCAGGTACCCCGGAAAACTGCTTATAAACATCTGTGTACCCATATATTTTCGCCGTCTTTGTACAAAACTCCATAATTTTGTAGTTGGTTTGCAAAGTAGAGTTGCCTTCCATACCTACATAGAAATCTGTGTGCATAAGATATGCTGAACTGCATGTCCGAGCAGCAGGACCCAAGTCCTAAAAAAAGAAGTGGGGGGACTGACCGAGTTAGGCAGTATGCAAGTGACATCATGACGCGTGCCATCAAAGCACATGACGTCACGACGTGTGACATTCCATGTGGCATCACAGGAAGTGACCTCACTGGAAGTGCCATCACAAGAAGTGACATCAGATACTAAGATCTCACACATATGTTTATCAGGTGCATCATGAGTACATTTAAGTGCATTATGATACTTAACAAATGAGATTTGGAGTTGACGCAAAATCTGAGTTTCAACGAATAAAGATTTTTTAAACCCTGCCACAAGAAATTGGCAACAAGGAAAAGCATGGTAATAGAAGTTCTGCTTAATTGGTTGCAAAGTTTGCAGTTTAAAATATTTTATGGGGTTAATGCATCTGCTGCAGAGGTGCCCAGTAAATCTCAGGGAATAATAATAGTGTTGAGAGAACTTTGGAGCTTAACGCATTTGTTGGAGAGATCTGTGTTTTGTGTAGTCCCAAATTTGAATCAAAGTAGTATAGAAGGTTAAATTGTCTTCTGCAAAACATAATCACCCACTGTTCTTGGGGAGGGGGACGTTTGGGGATTGCTGAACCTCTATTTTGTTGCTACCTTCTTCTGTTTTGTTGCTCTTCAACATCGTGAAGGAACTCTCCAACCCCAGCTCCAACACCAACGACATCCAGCCGTCGCGAGACCTGTGCGACTCACTGGCCACCTTCTTCCACCGCAAAATCGCCGACATCCACGACAGCTTCAACACCACGACCGCCCCGGCAACCACCGAGACCACTGCCCCCACAACCACCAACCGCCTGCTCTCCTGGACCAACATCAACGACGAGGACACCAGCGAGATCATGAACACCATCCACTCCGGTTCACCGCTAGACCCGTGCCCTCACCACATCTTCAACAAAGCCAGTACAGCCATCGCGCCCCATCTCCGGAAAATAATCAACATCTCCTTCGAGACAGCAACCTTCCCGGAAAGCTGGAAGCACGCCGAGATCACCGCCTTACTCAAGAAACCCAAGGCAGACCCCAAGGACCTCAAGAACTTCCGACCCATCTCTCTGCTCCCGTTCCCCGCGAAGGTCACCGAGAAAATCGTCAACAAACAACTGACCCGCTACCTCGAGGAGAACAACATCCTGGACCCTTCCCAGTCCGGCTTCCGCAGCAACCACAGCACCCGAAACCGCCCTCATCGCCGCCACCGATGACATCAGGACCCTGCTAGACAACGGAGAAACAGCAGCCCTCATCCTCCTGGACCTATCAGCCGCCTTCGACACGGTCTGCCACCACACACTACGAACACGCCTTCACGACGCCGGGATCCAAGAGAAGGCCCTGGACTGGACCACATCCTTCCTTTCCGGCAGAACACAAAGCGTCCGCCTCGCCCCCTTCCGATCCAAGGCCACCAAGATCATCTGCGGCGTACCCCAAGGCTCCTCCCTCAGCCCAACGCTGTTCAACATCTACATGGCACCCCTCGCCCACGTCGCCCGACAGCACAACCTCAACATCATCTCCTACGCCCGACGACACCCAGCTGATCCTCTCCCTCACCAAAGACCCTCACACCGCCAAAGCCCACCTCCACGAAGGAATGAAGGCCGTCGCCGAATGGATGAGGACCAGCCGCCTGAAGCTGAACTCGGACAAGACCGAGGTCCTCATCCTTGGTTCCAACCCTTCAGCCTGGGACGACTCCTGGTGGCCAACATCACTGGGAACAGCCCCGCCACCCACCGACCACGTACGCAACCTAGGGGTCATCCTCGACCCCACCCTCTCCATGACTAAGCAGGTCAACGCCGTTTTCTCATCCTGCTTCAACATCCTCCGAATGCTCCGCAGGATCTTCAAGTGGATCCCCACCGAAACAAAAAAACAGTCACCCAGGCCCTCGTCACCCAGCAGGCTGGACTACGGAAACGCCCTCTACGCAGGAACGACGGCTAAGCTCCTGAGACGGCTGCAACGCATCCAGAACGCCTCTGCACGTCTTATCCTCGACATCCCCCGACGCAGCCACATCACACCCCACCTGAGAGACCTGCACTGGCTCCCTGTCAACAAGAGGATAACCTTCAAGCTCCTCACCCACGCACACAAAGCACTCCACAACTCCGGACCAGCCTACCTCAACAGACGACTCAGCTTCTACACCCCACCCGCCAGCTCCGCTCGACCAGCCTCGCCCTCGCCACAGTCCCCCGCATCCGGAAAACGACCGCCGGCGGCAGATCCTTCTCCCACCTCGCCGCCAAGACCTGGAACACCCTCCCCACCAACCTCCGACAGACCCAAGACCTACTGGCCTTCAGAAGACTCCTCAAGACCTGGCTCTTCGATCAGTAGCAGCACCACCCCCCTCTTCCCCCAGCGCCTTGAGACCCTCGCGGGTATGTAGTGCGCTTTATAAGTGACATGATTGATTGATTGATTGATTGATTCATGATATACCAAACCACATGGTGTGCATTTTATACAATGTTGTGAGCATAAATGTACCACTTAATTATGCAATAGTGCTCTGATATGTGTATGTTATAGCATGTGCCAACTGAAAATGCAATAAAATATGGGTTTTTTTAAATGTTGTCTCCTGCAAAGCATATCATGTAGCATGCAGATTACAGATTTTTATTTTATGTAGATAGGTTAGTGGATTACTGCTCTGAACACAGAGATCCTTTTGTTACTTGCAGTTAATAAATTGTAATCTTTCTAGTAGACCACAGTGAGCTACGAAGGGTATTTGACTCCTACTCCTACACCTTGTAACCCTGACTGTCTCATGTAACACATCTTGTACATTGATTTACACACATGATTTATTTGGAATGGATAATGTGTATGTTATGTAAAGCGCTCTAACACTCTACATTGGGATGAGTAGCGCTATAAAAAAAAAATAGAATTGTGCTATTTAAACTGTTATTTGTCTAAATACTGGGACAGACCAACCCATCTGACATTCTTACAGTGCATGCACTTATTTATATACAACAAAGTAAAAAACATTCATCTCTTAAGTACCTGTGAAAAGATAACAAGCTGTGTGGTTTTGTTTCCTCGCCGGTGCATTTGCATTTGTGAGGTTCCAGGATGCTTCCAGCCGTATACTCGATCAAAAGGAGGCCTGATGGCCCCTTAACTTCAGTCTTTATCTGTGCCCAGCTGGAGGTGAAAAAAAAGCTTCCTCACTGCCTCCACATTGCTGCTGGGAATGGAAAGCAAACAAAGAGCAGGAGCTGCTAAACGTGTCCCGATGTCTCAAAATTACACCGGGACAAGTTCAACATATTTCTGTGGAGCCCAACTTCTTAGCAGGGTGGACAGCGTCCACCCTGTGAAAATAGTGGGTGGACGCTCTGTACCCATGTGTACCCCCGACTCGTGCCCTGCCGAGCTCTCTTGTGTCATGGGCAGAAAAAACAAACACCAGCGCAGTCAACCGCTGACGTCAGCCTGGAAGCAAGTCAGTGCTGGTCACGATGGGGCATGAAGCACCTGCAGCGCTGGTGCGGCAAAAGAAGCACATTTAAAACACACCAGGAACCGCATGTCCCTGCAGGCATTGCGCACAGCAATTAACAGGGTGGTAGGGGCATTGAATATATCGACTAAATGTGAAATTCTATTAACATGGCTGTCAACTCTGTTTTCTAACGAAAATTGTTCACCTTGTGATAGAAAGCTGAAAGTTGGTACAGACATACGTCGTTGTAATAGCAATAATATAAGAGCAAGACCCCAAGTGGAACTTACCTATGATGTCATATATTCTAATTGAAATCCAAGATGGCAGACAAATATCAAAATATCATTTTAAATCTTCCAATTTGCGTCAAATTTGACACAAAAGTTAATGTGTACACGTCAGTGCATGTCATGTGCATGCCCACGTTGGATCTGGGACGTCATAAATATAATTCTAAAATAGCCGCCAAAAAGAACACCAGGAAAGAGTAACACACACTGTAGCGAAAGTAAACTTATAATTTGCATCATTTGAATCCTTCCAACACATACTATGAACATGTGGATAATGTTTCCATTGTAATTAAACAATACAATACTATATCAACCCCTGATAACATTTCTATAATGTGAAATAATGATGATTCGAGTTTGTATACTGTCTTAATCTTGATAACAGTTTCCACTGCAAAAGCAAAGGTCGGTACACCGGAGGCTTGCCTTTGAGCATTTGCACTGATTTCACCACAACTTTTTGCACCCACAACAAATAAGTTCTTTGCATGCCATTGATGACTCTGGCATGGTTGTCCACTGTGGTACCATTACTCCATTAATCAGCTTCAAGTCCCAAACATTTAAATTTGGCTATTCTTGCATATGCACTAAACTCTGACGCCAAACATGTCCCCCTTGGTACATGGGTACAATTAATCTCTCAATATTTCCGAAGTGAACAGAATCCACATAACTTGGTCGATGTGACAGAAATTTAAAATGCGGGAGTAGCAGAAGACAGTGGCATCCAGGTGTCATAAGCTGCTTTCTTCTCTCACCTATGACGGTTATAGGGTTATACGGTTATACGGGAGGTGATAAACCTCTCCATTACCAATGGACTTGTTCCACCGGCCTGGAAACACGCAATGGTAAAAGCTTTGTTGAAAAAGCCAAGTCTTAATCCAGATGTGCTGAGCAACTATCGGCCTATATCTCTGTTACCCATGCTTAGTAAGTTCTTGGGAAAGCATATAAACACTGCACTATCATCTTTCCTAGAAACACATGAGCTCCTACACCACTCCCAGACTGGTTTCCGCCCCCAACACGGCACAGAATCCGCACTGACGGCCGTGGTCGAAGAAGATGAGAAGATAATCGATCAGGGAGGAGCAGCGGCCATTATCCTCCTAGACCTTAGTGCTGCTTTTGATACGGTTAATTTATATATTCTGATCGAAAGGCTTAGGAGGGTCGGGGTATCAGGAGGAGCCATTTCTTGGATCCAATCCTTCCTCAATGGCAGAACGTTTCAGGTCTTTGCGGGTGAATCCACCTCCAGGTCTTTACCTCTTAGCTATGGAGTGCCTCAGGGATCCTCCCTGAGTCCTACGCTTTTTAACGTGTACATGAGGCCACTGGCTGAGGTCATCCAGCCGTATGGGATCAAAGTTGCCACCTATATGGATGGCACTCAGCTGGTGGTATCTCTAAACCACCCGCTTAGTGATCCTTCGGACCTGGAATCCTGCTTGGGGAGGGTTGCCACCTGGATGCAACATTCGTGTCTCAGACTTAACGGAGACAAAACTGAAATCCTGTACCTAGGTAATACATCCAATAAAGTGCTCAAACCCTCATGGCCAATTTGTCTGGGGGCCCCCCGGTCCCAAAGCCCAAGATAAAGAGCTTGGGCGTGTGGCTTGACAAATCACTTAAATTTGACCAGCAAGCAGTGGCAGTGTCAGGGGCTTGTCACGGCATCCTTAGAATGTTGTGGAAAGTCCTCCCCCTACTTCCTATGGGGGCAAGGAGGGTCGTGGTCCAGGCCTTAATTCTCTTGCGCCTGGACTATTGCAGCGCATTGTACGTAGGAGCACCAAAATCTACCTTAAGGAAGCTTCAGGTGGCACAGAATTCTGCCGCCCGACTTTTGACTAGTTTCTCCAGAACGCAGTCAGCCATGCCCAGTCTAAAAACCCTACATTGGCTGCCTATAGAGGAGAGGATTACCTTCTTTTTTTTAATTTTTTTTTTTTTTAATAAATATAGAATACCAAAACAAGTACAAAGGTGAATAAAAAATCATACAAATACCCCGACCCTCCCCCCCACCCCGCCCCTTAAACAAAGACAATAAGGTTAGCTCGAGGTAGAGAGTGCCAGTTACATAAAGACTCTAGTTGCCTTTCTTAGTCCGCAAAATGTATAAGATAAAGCATAAACACAGAAGAGTGGCTAATTTTGGCATCCAAAGTGAGCTGTAAGCAATGTGGTATAAAAAAACATAAACATAGTGATATCCCTACCATGAATCATTAGAAAACAGATAGGTCAAGCCTTTAAATAATCAAACATCGCATACAATCAGGTCAAGCAAAATTGATAGACAGTTGTTACCTAAAAGAAAAAGAAAGGAACTTTGCTTTTCAGGGACCCTAAGAGTGTATCTGACTGAGCCATGCAGTTAAGGGTTCCCAGATAGCTAAGCCCTTCTTTTTTCCCCGGATGCCTTTTTTAGCAAAGATAGCCTTCTCGAGGTGACAGGTCGTGACCAATCGGGCCAGCCATTGGGAGAACAGTGGAGGGTTTGTATCTATCCAAGACGAAGCAATACAGATCCTCAGTATAGTCATGGCTACAAAAATAAGCGCTCCACCGTTCTTTCTGTTAAACTTGTCTTGTATCCCCAACAGAATAATCGTGGGGGTTAGCTGGAAGTCCTGAGAGAGGACTTTGCTTTAGAAATCTTGTATTTTATCGAGGAATGGTGCTAGTTTCAGACAGGTGGCAAACATATGCACAGAGTCTGCACTGAACTCTGAGCACCTAGGACAGAGCGTCCCTTTACCTGTTCCCCATTTAGCAATTCTGCTAGGTGTAATATACAGAAAGAAGGCGGTCTTATAGAATTGTGCCTGCAATTTGGCCAACAGCAGGTCACTCTGGGCAGATCGCAAGGCACGATAAAAGGTATTATAGGGAGTATCCAGCTTCAGCTGCCATTTACTTGCTATCTTAGACATGTCATCGGGCATTTGGCTATTCAATGTGGTGTATATATATCCAATACGGGGTAGAGCGGGGTCCTTTAGTTTGTCAATAAGATCAACCTTTGCGAACCCAGCAGTCCCACCAACCTTATGGGCCAAGAAATCCCTTATGGCAATATACTTAAAGGCCTCCTGTTCCCTCAGATTGTATTGAGTTTTAAGGTCAATAAACGGCTTAATTCCTTCGGTGGTAAACAAATCTTCCAGCTTTAAGATTCCCGCTTTATACCAGTCTTGGAGATAAGATCTCCCAAAGATAGCTGGCAAGTTGATATTATTATTGATGAGAGAGTAAAAATTCAGTCTGCCCAGCCCATAAATTCTACGTATGTTGGAAAAAACGTTATATGCACTCATCAGGGTCTTAAATCTGACCCGTTTGTAATATCCAAATGTCAATTGCCGCCACAGGCATCCCCGAGCCTCCTCCCTAAGTAGTAATTGAAAGGGAGACGGGAGTCCTGCGGTTGCAATATAAGAATGTTCATGTAACAGTTCCGTGCTATACTGCAAAACCGAAGCCCAGTAATACAATCTTAAGTTAGGGAGCGCCCATCCACCTCTCTCCCTGGGAAGGGAGAGCAGCTTAAAAGCCCGCCTAGGCTGAGAGTATGCCCAGATAAATTGAGAAAAGAGTTGTTCAAATCTCTGAAACATTGTTTTACTGATCTCTAGAGGGATAGCCCTGAAAAAATATAGTAATTTGGGGAAGTAGGTCATCTTGATAACATTACACCGCCCCACTATAGTCAGGTGTAAGTTGTTTATCCGATTAAGCGCTCTTTTAGTTTCTAGCGCCAACGGGATCAGATTTTCTTCCATGATCAGGTCGGTGTTTGCGACAATGGTGACACCCAAATATTTGGCTTTCTGGACAACCCGACACTCCACCCAATTAATTTCTTTATTTAAAATGATCTGCGTTTTTCCTTTATTGAGTGCGTATCCCGAAATTTTCCCGAACTCTTGAGCCTCCTGTTCCAATGCTAAAATGGCAATCCCAGGCTCGGGGGTCACCACGGCCAGGTCATCGGCGTAGGCCATGATTTTAGTATCCCATCCAAGTCTGCTCACAGCCCGAACTTCTTGATTATTGTAGGAGAGTAGGATCTGCTTCACATGGATACCCCCACTTTTTGCTGATGCTTCACTGTTTTTCGACTTTAGTCTGGCTGGGGCCCTGCTAATCAGAACCCCAGCCTAGCTGCTTCCTCTCTAAAATGGTTTCCATGTACCTTAGGTACATCTTTGATTGGAATCTGGAGTGCCCTTATAAGTCCCTAGTATATGATATACTATGTACCCAGGGCATAGGTACCCCAGAGGCCTGCCAGGGGCTGAAGCATGTATTATGCCACCCCTGGAAGGCCAGCCAAAATGACACCACAGGTCTGCTACTGCAGCCTGGGTAAGGTGGTGCATGCACCCCTTACTGTGATATAGGCTACCTATATCACTACAATTGCACACACATATAAACCTATAAGTCACTCCTATGGCAGGCCTTAACAATCCTGAAGGCAGAGTGCTTGGTTTTTGTGTGAGAGGGTGCCCCTGCATGAGCAGAGCCCCTCTGCAGCGTTCGGAGTCCCTCCTCTGATGCTGTTTGTGGTACAGCCTGACCATATACTCTTAAGTGCATTATATCCTCGCGGTACAATGCTAACTTTGGACTGGCTGCACCAAAACATGTCGTGTTTGGTGTCAAACATCTTGGAATACCACCCCCGCCAATCCTGGTGGCGGGGTAGCATTCCACCCTTCTAGAGGGAGAGACATGTACACACCGGGCTACCCAGTAACTTCTTTCCAGAGCCCTGGCATCACAAAATGGATGCCGCTGCCACAGACACTGGTCTGGCATCCTGCTGCTGACTGAAACTCCAGCAGGGGAGGCCTGGACAATAGGTTTCCTGTCAAAGGGAGTTGTAACCACCTCCCCAGACAGGATAGTGTGTATTGGGGCTGGGCGGGAGCACCCTCTGGTGCTTTGAAGTCCTGCACTGGGGGCACATTTGGTGTCCCTGTGCATATGCCAGTTCAAACCGGTTGCAGGGGCTACCTGCCCCTGCTCTGGCACGAAACTGGACAAAGGGAAATGGGTGTAACCATCCCTCTTCCCTGACCCTTCCATAGGTGGGTCCCCAGAGTATGTCCAACCCCCTAACTTTGTATAAGTATGGGACCCCAGTCCTTAGGACTTTAGATATCCCTGGATGAAACTCTGTAACTGAATCCTGGAACTTCGACGCTCTACTCAAGACTAGAGGACTGAAGAATCTCCATTGGGGTCAAGGAGTGACTCCCCTGCTTGGCAGGCACCAAAGAAGCAATTGTCCGGTCTGCATCGCTGAAGCTCCCGCCGGACACCGAAGTCTTTGCATCCCCAGAGGTAGATTTACAGACTTTCCCGAGGCTGCCCTGAGTCCCCAGCAAAGCTGAGGCCCGCAGCTGTCGTGGGTAACGTGGAACCATGACCCCAGGACACCGAGCACATTTGCAAGTGCATTCTCTTCCTGGTCTTTCAAGAAGTTGTGCTTTGGGCTCCAAGTAGCCCCTACCTCCAGCACCAACTGCACCGAAGATCACTGGCCTCCACTCCACGAATGTCCTGTGAGCCAGCTCCAAGTGCGTCCACTCAAGGCTCCTTTGTGGTCGCTAGTCCGTTGGCTAGTGGGCCCTCCTGAAGGCTACTCTTCTTCTGCTTGGGCTTCCCTGGTTGCTCCAGACGTGCCCTGACTTAACCTTGCTGGGTGAGTCCCTCAGACCTTGCTGGTCTGTACCACCGTCCTTCTTTTCTTTCCACGTAACTTGCCGTTGCCAAGGCTTGTTGGGTCCAATCCAGTCGCCAACACCCCAGCAATCGACAGACGTTGCGGGACAGCTCGAATCCAGCTCCTGGTTATCATCGACGCCTCCTGGACCTCGTGGCTGAAGAGTCAAGACAACTGTCAACCTACCTGAAGCACCCAACATCGGTGGGCATCTGCTCATCGCCTTCCTGGTCACTGGCTAGTGACCCAGACTCTGTCCCCTCTGCTTTCAGGTTCTTCAGATCTTCGATCCACCTTTGGATCCACCCGAACACTTTCGACTTGGTCGCCAGCAGCACTTTGCAGCAGATCGCCATTGAAAACGACGACGAAACCCGACCCCGAAAGGCACCTATGCACCCGGCTTCCCTGGGTGAGGTAACACGAGTACTCCGGTGCTCCCGTGGGTATTGACTCTAGAACAGCCTAGTTCTAAAGGGGTTTGCTCCAAGTCCTCCTCTAAGTGTCCTTTTTCTTTAACTCCAACCGCGACATTCCCCATAGAAGTCAACGGCGGCTCGCGGCTGTGTTCTCACACTGCACGCGTCCCCGTGGGTCCCCTGTGTCACTACCTTGGGTGGTTCCTTGAGGGCCAAGCACTTCTACAGGCTCTAGGCCTTGTGTCTAGCTCAGTCGTGGTTCTTATACCACTTTATTGGTATATGGTTTGGTACGCCCCTAGGGCTCAAACGTGTATTTGTGCTATTACTGTTGATATTCGACTTGTAACTTATGTACTTCGAACTCTAGCCTCATAAAGAGACTAGAGGGGTGTGTTTAAGACTAAATACATATATTTTAAATATATACCTGGTGTGGTCCTCTTTCATTTGGTCACTCAAGAGATTATAGACTGGTAAAACAAGCTGCTTTACATTCCTTCAAGACTTAGCCTGAAGGCTGCTCTCCATAGCTACCACTAGGATAGCTTTCAATAAAGGTTGTCTTTAACCTATCTCCAATAAGGGGTTGTTTGGACTGGTGCAAGGTGCCCACTATAATTAGTGGACAGCATATGCCAGGCCAACTTCTCACATTGGTGTGCAGCGTGTGGGATTCCAGCTTGCTATTGTTTTACCAGATAATCTCAATTGAATTGATCAACTGAAAACCACTAAGGGTACCTTAGGTACATAGAAATCAAGCTTAGGATACAGTAAGTTCTACTGAACTTAGAGTTGTGTGTTAAGGGATAGCACACCCTTTCTACAACTCAAGAGAGTTTAGTAGGCCACACTAGAGTAGGTAGTGCATACACCACACCACACTAGTAATGTCTTCACTGCCAGGAACCAGGGAGCTCCTGCCATCCAGATATGACAACCTCACATTCTTGGAATTGAGAGAGTTGTGCAAAGTTAGGAAGTTGAAGACAGGCAAAAGTGCCAACACCCAACGTCTCCTGGAGATGCTTCTGCTGGATGATCTTAGAAGACCCATAAGGTCTGAAAGGGTAGGCAGAGAGGGTGGGGCAGAAGATGAAGGAGGGGCCAGGGATGAAAATGCCCAGGACCTGACCTCTGAAACTGGCCAGGGGGATGACAATGATCCTGACCTGGAAAGTGCACCTACTCCTGAGGAAGAGGAGGAGGCCCAGAAGGACCTCCCCTTTGTCCCCCCAGGAAGAGTTGAGAGTGTGCCCAGAAGGACTAGATCTCCTTCTCAGGAGTCTAACCACTCTGACACCTCAGTAGGGACCTCTGTCTCCTCTCATGGGAGGGAATCCTCTCATGAGAGGAGAAAAAGACTGATTCAGTATGAGCAAGCCCAACTTGAGCTCAGAAAACAGCAGTTGGCTATAGACAGGGAGTCCCTAGATCTCTATAGACAGAGAAAAAAGATGGGACTAGAGTCCCATGGTGGTAGCAATTTCCCCAGAGATAGGGAAAGGTCTTATGACCGTAGAAACCTGAGCAAGATTGTCCCTCCCTACCAGAGTGGGGATGACATCCACAAATGGATAACTGCACTGGAGAGGGCCTGTAAAGTACAGAGGGTCCCTCAGGAGCAGTGGGCAGCAATCTTGTGGCTCTCCTTTGCAGACAAAGGTAGAGATAAGCTCCTCACTGTTAGAGAGGAGGATGCTGACAATTACAAAGTCTTGAAGAGTGCTCTGATTGAGGGGTTTGGCCTAACAACTGAACAATACAGGTTAAAGTTCAGAGATACCCAAAAGCACAGACTCAAGACTGGGTGGACTATGTGGATTGTTCTGCTAAGGCTCTGGAAGGTTGGTTGATGGGCAGTAAGGTATGTGACTTCACAGGATTGTACAATCTTATCATGAGGGAGCAGATTCTTAATAACTGTCAAAATCAGCTGTTGCATCAGTACCTGGTGGACTCTGATCTGACCTCTCCCCAAGAATTGGGAAAGAAGGCAGACAAATGGGTCAGAACCAGGGTGAGGCAGAAGGTACAGAACCAAGGTGGTGACCCTAAGAAGCAAGATTCTAAAAACTCTGATAAGGGTGGGGAGAAGGGTAAAGACCAGAAGTCTTCACAAGGCCCCCAAAAATCTTCTTCAGGTGGGGATTCACAAAATGTCTAACACTGAACAGGCCTTGGATCCTGGAAAAATGGACCAAGTGCCATCCAAGAGGAGGAGTAGTAGGGTTAAGGCAGTGCCTTCCCCCTTGGCTCAGAAGGAAGATCAGTCTCTTGAGGGGGATGATCTCAGTCCTGAAGAAGGAACTGTCCCAGAGGAGCTTGAACCTGACCAGGTTGAGTTCTTGGGGACAGGGGCCCTTCCAGGGCAGATCTGAGCCAGGAGCAGCAGAGCTGCCCCTCTCTTGAACCCCTCAGACAGCAAGCTGCTGCTGAGGCTGCTGGGAATGCTAGTGGTCCCCATAAAGTGTATTGGGATGATGGACTCTTGTACTCAGAGTGTAGAGACCCCAAGCCTGGTGCCACCAGGAGGTTGGTTATACCTCTGAGGTTCAGGGGCTTCCTATTGA